>CAMQGK010000567.1:9895000-10570000 GCA_947000775.1 Pterois miles
TAATGCTTGTATTCCTCTGATTTCATGCGTTTTTTTAATCTATCATCTGAAATCCTTAATGTTAATGTTTCTGTAACTATGCCCGACTCAACACTCGTGCCATCCTCCTTATTTATTTTTGTTTTTCCCTCCCGGTAACCCTGTGTTTAATGTCACACTGCTGTGAACTGTGGGTAATTCGCTCAGGCAACGTCTGCAGAAATGCGAACTTACAGAAAGAGTTCATAAGGAGCTAAAAAATGTCCGCGAGAGAGCCCTCAAGAACTTGACGATTTGACGGGGGGACAGCCCTAAACCCCCACGACTAACACAGTGTTGGGTTTGTCATTCCTGGGCTACTTTAGAAGCCTGGCAGCCAGCTCCCTGAATAGAGGGCCGGCTCCGTACAGCATGTAGTTATGCAGTAAAAGGGCTCATTCTGAAGTAACAAAAACACATATTTACACATAATTTTCATGCAATTATACACTAAAGAAAACATACTTAATATTATATTCCATAGTCCCTAAATTATTAGCCTATTCATACAAACTGATCAGAAAAAAATAAAATAAATACCAGTGTCATATAATGCAATGCAATAACCTGCAATTAGAAAATGTTTAATTTTGTTGAAACTACTACTTCCTATATTGGACGGCAGTATACCAAAATATCCACAGAGGACCACTATAATGCAGTTCTATACATCAATAACACTAACTACAAACTCTAAAATGACCACCAAGTTCATTTAAAACACCTCTGCTCAACAAAAGTATTAATTACATGACTGTATTGGATTACATCACAGCTACAGATATTTATATTTCTCTGTTAGCTCAGTGGAGTCAGATGTAGACTAGCCTAGTTGGACAGGTACTGTTACCTAAGAAGAGAGATACATATTACTGAACATGTTTCATCATGACTCAGAAATAGAAAAGGATATCTCCACTTGCATATAAAACCATGACGTGGCAAAAATATGTTGTCATGTATGTTCACAATGTGAAACACTTTTATTTTATGTGTTCACGCGTGGATGAATGCTTTAAACAGCATGACACACGTGTTTCTGTTTTCAGACACATCAAGCAACCCATCACAAACATTGCATGCAATTTTACACGTCGACGTCATGCTTGCAAAGGAGTCTTTTTGGTCTACTTGGGACCTAGTAAGGCTCAAGAATAAATGAAACAACATCAACACCCTCATCAGGCCATCAGGTAACTTGTCATACATCTTCAAGCCAGCTGCTGCAGGGTTGAAGCTCAGACAGCAAATCAGGAGTCAGGACTTAACTGCAATGTCTTGTCAACATGTAAAATGTTCTGTCAGTACTTCAAATGAGATCCACTGCAATGTTGATGTGCATCGCCAATGTGCAAAACATCAACACAAATGACTGTGTGTTAACACAAATGCAACAACAAAATATAAGAAAATGATCTTCTGGAGTACATACAAAAGGATTTAAAGAGACAGAATACTAACAAGGTATTCAACTGTGAAGTAAATCACAGCTGTGGTACAACGGGAGCTAGTATATTATCAGCTATAATCCACCAGCACTGAGATATTCATCACAACTAAGTTTATTTAGTCACTTTTCTCTACCTGCCTCAACATGTTTTCCAAGGAGAAGTACCAACTCCCTGTACAGGTATACATTAGCAAATACACAATACCCTTCCCATAACACACACACATACACACACCCATAGTATTGCATAATCTAAGTCAACTACGAAATCCCCTCTTCTACACAGACTACAGTATGTTTTACTCTACATCTGAGAGATTTGGGGTTACATACTGGCTACAGTGCAGTCAGTCTGTTTGTGGACGGTTGCACATTACTGTTGTGTCACATTAGACTTAAAATTAAACAGTGACTGTGGTTAAAGTGCGGCCCTTTTCTTTACTTCTCTAGTTTTGTCCAATTTACTGCTTTTTATTTATTTCGTACAAATCAAGACTACATAAACATATAAAAGAAAAATATATAGTGCAGGAAGAGGCAAAACGCCCACTGGGCTTATTTGAAGCCTCCACCTAAATAGTTTTATGATTTCACAAAACACAAGATTATACATAAATAACAGTACATAACAGTGATGGCAAACAATTAGAACAAGATATATACAAGTGTGAACAACATCTGTAAGCAAAAAAAAATCCTGATTTCCTGCACTCCTGCAATAAAGTATTAAAATATAAAAACTAAAGTGCTGCCTTTCAGCTTTAATGAGGACGTTTACATCCACATCAGATCAATGTGTAGGATTGTTGTCAGTTAAAGTCGGTGCCCCGAAATGAAGGGACTACTTGTAAAACTCAAAATGTAAATAAATTATTAAGTAATACTTTAAATCCGATCCGTGCTGAGTATCTATACTTATTTCAAACGTCCATCACAATAGCTTTCGTGTACAGGTTGACAGCTGCTGTTTGTTTAGGACACCTTGAGCAGCATGGCTGTTTTTGATAACAAATGCACAGAAAACGAGCTGCAGAGCAGAGATTATCTGAAGTGAGGCAGCCTTAAAGCCTCATGACCGCATTACTAACAAAGAGTCTAGTAACGGTATATTATACAACCTTTAAGTCCAGCATTTAACACGAGGAGGAGGAGGACAAGACCGTGAGGCAAAATAAAGAAGTGAGCACAAAGATCACACGGATTAACAAGTTTATATCTCACAAAGTTAATAGTGTTAAAGCAGATCATCGCTGTGTTGTGGACATACCATGCTGACAGCACGGTCCAACAGACGAGTAGTTTCCACAAGTCCTGCGGTTACTTTCTCTGCTCGTCACTTTCTCCCTTTTCTTCACAACGCTGCTGTTAAACGCTTCCTCTCTTTGGTTATGCTAATGTTCAGGCTGACAAATATAATGTGCTGAGAGAGGAAAGTACCGAGCAGCTAGTTTTACGGCCACGTTTCTTGTGCTGTGACAAACTGTCGTCTTCAACCCGAGAAGACATGAAGGAGAAGTTGGTGCAGATGGAGCCAATGGCAGCTCAGAGGGGGCTGAACTGACCTTCCCTAAAACGACCAACCCAGCTGGACAACACATGAACACACACCGCTGGACGTTACTGTGTGTGTAGCATGTAGGTTTAACAAAAGCACCTCTGAAGACAGCTGTCATACCGTACTGCTGTAGAGGCTGCTGCATTGACCTGCAGCATTTTAATACGAGGGTTTACAAGTCACCGATTATAAATGCGCGTATATTCGTGCAATTAAGGTGCTGACTGCATCTTTAGCAATGTGAGGCTCTGCCAGAGGGGCTGTCTGTCTGTCTGTCTGTCTGCGCCTCATTAGCGCACAATTAACGCCAAATTAAATCCCAAATAACTCCAGTCAGCTCAAGCAATCAGCGCCCTGACTGGTCTGATTGATACAAGAGGAAAGGGAGGAAAATAGTAAACGGGATTTGTGTGAGAGCAGCAAACTGCAGGAATCCCAAACTCATTCATGTAGGCAGTAATGCACATTTGAAAAAACAAACACAATTTGGGCGACTTAAATCTGCAGCAGGCCGGACATTTGTGGCATACCTGGGGAAAAAAATAATAATAACCTTTCATTGTATTATAATTCAAGAGCTCTGAGAGAAAACTCTTCATGGCTCTGTTTTCAGGCTTTAAAAAATGTAGCTAGGTAGACTTTGACCAATCACAGGTCACTGCAGAGAGATTGTGCATTCCTATTGGCTGTGCTCTAGCTGGTGGGCGGTGCTTGTTATTTCCTCAGCTGATCCCAACATGGCTGCTGGGTCACAAACTTTCTCATTTGACAGCTAAACAGTAACTACAAGATGTTTCTGAACACATTTGAAGTAAAAAATAGTCATTACAGTAACAGAATATTGATTCATGCTTGATCAGCGCTGCCTAGTTTGATTGTGTGATCATAGTTCATGAGTGATTGACAGCTGCTCAGAGATGTCAGCTCAGCTCTGATTGGTTGTTTTCCTCTGGTCTGTGAAATCTTGTAGATGTCATTAGGCGCACCGGAGAACACAGAGGAACATGAATTTTTTTCAAATTACCTGTCTCATACACTACTGTCAGGATATAGTGATATACACGTTTTATAGAAATAGCTTGTTTCCATTTTTGCTCCATTTCTACCCACTGCAGGGTCCTATTGATAACATTTTTATGTAGCTGAATGTTTTAAAAATTAATAAAATAATATAAAATAAATTATATTTTATGAACTAACTTTTTAAAATTTGAACGTAAAATTAAAATCTGCAAAGTACCATAGCTGCTAATTTCAGTTTGTTTCATAATATTTTTGTCTGTTTTTTGCACCCCTGGCTGTTTTGTTTTGTTACTGTTTAATTCTATATTGTCCCCTGTGTACTGATTTTGTGTACTTGTACATTATTATTATTACTAATAATAATAACATAACATAATTACCGATATAATTATAGATACTTTGTAAAGTCATCAACACCTGCTCATTGCACAATCAAGTTAGTCAATCTAAAAGAGTAGTCTAATCCTGAAAAACTGAAGGAATACTGTATAGTCTTTTGCTTGGTATTTGAAAAATATGTACTACAAAAAAAGTTATTCTGGCACAGAAAATAATCCTTTCACTAAACAATGTGTATGAAACACTGGAATAAAAGCAAGCCTCTGGTCATACAGCGGAGCTTAACAAGTTAGTAGCCTGCACATTTCCAGCCACCTGTTGGTTCAGTAACAGGAAAATGTCTACTCCCCCTAGTGGAAAAAAATGTGCTAAAATACTTGTTCACACAAATGAATTATTTCAGTTATTTCAATAATTTCAAATTATATAATTTCAATTATTTCCAAAATTGAGGAAATTTCTGGGGTTAACATTAATCATACAGAGAAATTCATACAGATACTTTTGACATTTGGAGGCAGATAAACAGGATAAATTTATAACATGAGTAGTATTTTTGCCTATTTTTGTAACATGTAGGGCTGACCCTTTACACAGCCCCATGATACAGACAATGAGGAAAATGAAGAACTTTTCTCCACCAAATGAAAAAGGGGAGGCATGGGGGTTCCCCTATATTTCCTCCTGTGTACGTCACTGAAGCAGCCACGTACTCCCACTGTTGGGTTGCACATTATAAGTGTCCTTTTTCAAGTCAAGGAATGAATGCATAAAGTTCACAGCAGTACAGTAAATCCTAAACTAAGTGTGGAGATGAACTAAAAAGCTGTTAGGCTGCGATGCATCATGTTGTTGCTCAAAGTTATGTGTATCATATTCATAAGATTAAGTTAAACAGGAAAACACTCAGTCAACACTGGATCCTCTAAGCAGCGGAGCAGCTGACCTGAAGATAACTGACCCAAATATGCCTACACTCCATCAGTTTATTATTTTTACTGTCTAACATGTCACAAATTCAAGACATGATCTGAAATACCAGGAGAAATAGAGGCATAGAAGTGTATGACGTGCCTGTAAAACAGTCTGCAGTGCACTGCAAACCAAATCCCCACAATCTCTGCAAAGCTGCATGGAAATTAATTTCTAGCATACTAACTGTAATAATGCAGTGTCAACAGTATTATATCTACAGTATAGTATAGTCATCATAGTATCGGTATGGTAATTGGGATGGTGAATTTCAAAACTGGAGGCTTTATGGAGCAGCATGCTGAAAGTATGACACATGGAGGTGAATCTCTTATGCTTGTGGTTGAGTGGCAGCGCCGTCCTCCTCTTTGATTTTCAGTGTGACCGCCTGTTTACAACTTCCCCACCTGTACAGCCGTCAAACACGAGGAGAGCTGCAGGGACAGATTTCTGGGCTCTGTAACGACCAGCTGGTGTCACTGTTCACCAACAGTTCAGTCGTCCCTCACACCATGTCCCTACCTGCTTTTAATGTATCCAGTGCAGTACAGTCTCACCTGTAGTATCTTAGTGACTTTGGGCTGCAAGTTGTTAAGAGCATGACAGACACCATCCTAACTTAAATGTTTAGTAGAAAGCAACTTCTTCTTGGTAAAGAAGAGTGTATACTCAACAGAAAGCAAACTGAAGTCTGGTCGGGGCCCTGCGGACATAACCCCTTTTCTGAAAGAGCA
Source organism: Pterois miles (assembly GCA_947000775.1). Lineage (NCBI taxonomy): Eukaryota > Metazoa > Chordata > Actinopteri > Perciformes > Scorpaenidae > Pterois > Pterois miles. The sequence continues at coordinate 9,901,092 of CAMQGK010000567.1, forward strand.
CACATATCCACTATTACGTCTGTTATCTACTACACTGGTTCCCAACCTGGGGGTTCTGACCCCCACTAGGGGTTGCCAAAACTTCAAAGAGGGTCGTGAGGCCTTCTTGATTTTACGGTGTTTATGACGTTTTTTTTTTTTTTTTTTTTTTTAAATATATGCATTTCTCCCATATCAGCATTTCATTCATTTCTGTGAATAAAACTAAACAAAACTGTTGTTTTTAAAGTTCGGCTTGTTATTTGAGATATAAACAGGGTAACAGTGAAGACCTGAACACGAGCTACATTCACTGAGCCAGCCCTCTCTGCTAAACAGCCTCGTCCTGCATTAGAAAATACACAGTTAAAACAAAGAGCTAGGTGAACAATGACCAAACAATGAACTCATCAAATAAAAGCCTAATAAGTATGAATGATTGAAATATATTTCATCCAAATCACTAAAATCAAATCACCAAATCAAATGTACAGTTTATCAGTTGTTCTGTACTGTTATTGTTATGCATTGAATATAATATGAAATATCCATAAAAAATAGTGTTAGTTACTGAGTCAGGGGTCATCAGTTTATTCAATGAGAGAAAAAGGAGTCCCAAAAGTAAAAAGGTTGGTAACCACTGTACTGTATAACTGAGTCAGCATCCTTCGGTCAAACTGCTGAAGTTCACACAAACGTTCCCTCTGACCTCAAGATGTGTGAATGTAAATGGGTCCTCTGGGTACCCACGAGTCTCCCCTTTACAGACATGCCCACTTTATGATAATAACATGTAGTTTGGGGCAAGTCATAGTCAATTCAGCACACTGACACACTGACAGCTGTTGTTACCTGTTGGGCTGTTGTTTCTCATGTTATGATCTGAGCATATTTTTATGCTAAATGCAGCACCTGTGAGGGTTTCTGGACAATATTTATCATTGATTTTCAATAATAAATATATACACACATTTGCATAAAGCAGCATATTTGCCCACTCTCATTTGAAGACAGTATTAAAAACTGAACAATCAAATTGACAGTTCATCTCCATTTAAGGTACATTTGAACAGATAAAACAATGTGCAATTAATTTGCAATCAATTGTGATAAACTGTAAACAATCAAGTGATTAAATGTGATTAAGTATTTTAATCGATTGGCAGCCCCTATTATTTATTGTTGAATGTTACTGGTATGGTAGTTTTGTTAACTAAGATGTGCCATTAAACTGCACTGTAATGGAGGTATTGTGTGCAGCCTTAATAGGCCATAAAGAGAGGGCACGCTCAAATAGACCAAAGAATTAAAGGCATTCAAGTCTTTAAGTTCTTTTAATGTACATATATTAATTTGCATTGAGTTAATTACTGAATTGCCCTTTTAACCTCTAAGCCTACCTTGGCCTAGTCTCAAAAGAAACTCAATGTCAGTGAATTTGCAGAGGTGGGGAGTTTGAGAAAAGACTGACATTACATTTCTGGAATGACGTGTTGCAGGTCATTAGCCCCTTGGCACAAGCCACAGGTGGCTGTTGATAGAAGTGGCTGTCATGAGGAAGGAGAGGCTCACAACGATGCAGAGAGAGGTATGGGGGGGGGGGGGGGGGGGGGGGGGACATGCATGTGTATGTGTGTGTGTGTGTGTGTGTGTGTGTGTGTGTGTGTGTGTGTGTCACTAGTGTAGAGTGAAAGCAGCAAGCATAGATTAAGTGTGGAGTGTGTGTAAAGCCAGACTCGTTTTTCTCGTTTCTGCATATCTCAAGAAGGTGGGACGTCCTCATGTAAACAGATAAACTCAGTGCTCATACAGCCCAGCACAAGGATTGGTCTCTGTGCCCTGGATTTAAACACTCAATGAAAAGGTACAGTGATGTATCCAGATTCTATGTGTTAACTTTGTGCAAACAGTTTGTCTGTTTGTCTGTGTATATACAGTATATGTATGTTTGAAAGAGGGTTAGAGAGGCACATATACCTGTCATGACGGACAGGTTGTGTCAGTAATGTGTTGCTCAGAATAGACTTTTGAATAGCTTCACCTCATCTTGATATATTAAAATATGTCAAAATTGCATCAAGGGGCTTGTCTGTGCAAAGTGTATTTAAGAGATAGTTTATCTTCAATAGTATGTGGGAAGAGGAGGAATCACAGAAAAAAGATGAGGAAAAGAGATGTCAAGGTTACAGCGTATTCGCATTTAGCACATGACTGTGATCAACTTTTACATTCAGCTGGTTTCGGCAGTTTCTTTATCAAGTTTTGGTAACTGTGTCATCTACATACCATGCATCTGATGACAGTGGTTTTTCCTGTTGAGTGCATCTGTCACTTACGTGTGTGCAGACGTACGAGCATGAATGCAATATGTGGCGATATTGAACTATCATGTTTGAGCTCATTTTGATCAAAGTTTATCCAAGACTTTCACATTACATATCTAGACAAGTCCAGTTAGAAAAGTAAAAACATTTAAGAGCAATGTATGATTCACATTAAGTAATAATGAGATATGTGTGGTGGGAAATATGGTAAATATTCACTTGATATAATACCCGATCATTCACCCGAGTCCACCACCCCAATGCTAAAAAAAAAAAAAAAACAAATTCTTGAAAAAAATCCTTAATTTGAACAAAGTAATTCAGTGTATTAAATGAGTAAGTCTTTCTTTTATTAAAGCAACTTTCTTTAATGAATATAACTCATCAGTTTTGTTGACACAAATATAGTGATGATGTCTTGACAGATTATTATAGCTAGATAGATATTATGATGTTTGTAATTCTTTTACTACAATAGCATTAGAGCCAAATAGATTTTTGTGTTATTGTGGTTAAATAAATGTAATTTATGGTTAGATTGCTGATAGACCTCCCCCACCTTTGTGTGCATCAAGACGGGAGAGCAAATTTTGACAAGTGAAAATGTTGTTGTTGAAATGCTATACACCAACAAATATGGATTGAAACAGAATATGTCTTAGATTTTGCTACTAAGTAGCAAAAGAATATATATTTTAGAATAAATTAACATACAGACAGTAAGTGTGTTGTTAAGATTTTAATTATACTGTACAGGACCAAATCTAATTTTGACAAACCCAGATCAAACGAATCCTGGTGCACCCCTGTGATCTTTGCCGCCAATGTAAGGGGGGCCTAGACCCCAGATTGTAAACCACTGCCTAATTTTACTGTGTCTGCATCCACACACAACAGATGTCTGCACCACCGCATGCGGTGTCCCCTAGAAAGCATTCAGGTGTCCGAGTCATGATACTTCCAGGAGAGAAGCTTCCTCCTGGTGGCCTGCCCATCGACACCGATCGTAGAAAAGGTTCTGTATATTCAGCTGCCTAATGTGTTGGCCCATATGTGAGCATGTGCTGTTGCTAAAAAGATTCATGCAAAATACAAATTTTCATTCTGTGCACTTGTAATCATGCTGCTTGTAACCGACAAAACAGAGCAGACTCGTGTTTTTGTATATGTCCATGTTTGCACTAATGATTTCGTTCCTCCTCTGGTCAGAGAATGGAACCGGTGGGACATCAAATCACACAGTGAATGCAGAGAGAGAAGTGGTATGTACTTGCGGAAATGATTTTGATATTCATTTTCATATACTTGTATACAGCCAAAAGATTTGCCTGTACAACTTATAAATAATCAATAAGCTCTTGAAGTCAAAGGAGAGGCAGTCTGTGCAAAAATGCTTAAAGAAAGTATCAAGTTTATGCCAGCAAAACCATAAACTGTATTTAGACAGCAACCATTGTCTAAGGTTGATGGTGACATGGATGATCAAAATGAAATGTAATAATTGTATGTAAAAATATAGCATACTGATAACAAGTCTTGAGGCTTGGTGCGGGAGGTGTAGAGCAAAATGACAATTTATTATGTCTATAAATTTACTAGTAATTTAATAGTTACAATCTAATGTAATCCAGGACTATGGCCCTGTAAGAAGAACTTCCTGGTGAAGGTTAATATTCATTTCGGTTGTTGAGACAGTTGGAGGTATTAATTACTCCATGATAACATTTGAGGCAGTAGTTTGTTGTATCAGATTACATTTGATAAAGTATTCATATAGCTGTGGTATTAACAACACCCTAGAGGATCGCACATGAATCAATGCCTCTTTCGGACACTCAGATATTTAACAGTATGAGCATGCACTTATTACAAGGCACTGGATTGTATACAGTATGCTGCTTGACTTCCCTAATACCTTAAAATAAATTACCAGTAATATAGACTGTTAACTTATTAAAACACTGTCTGTAAGTCACTCTGGTAAGTGGCTAAAACATACAGCATTTTTCTTCAGGAGATTATGAACCACTGTTTTGACGATGTGGAGCGGTTCATGGTGCGCTTGCAGCAGACAGCTGACGCCCAGAGTATCCTTAACCAGAGGAAGAAGAAGAAGGGAAGTAAAAAGAGCAAGAAGGATCAAGATGGTGAGAGTTGCTCTTCAAACACCTATCAACTAACAACTGGAGTCATGTTTTAACTAGGATGGTCAAAAACTGTACACTGGAAGCAGGTCAACAGGAAGGCTGCTAAAAAAAATCCTTCAAATATTTCTGAAACGTCTTGCCTATAGTAAGCATTTACAAGAAACATCCAAATAAGCTATTGAAGCAGGGACCAAGTCAATCCAGAAAGATTAAGAATCACCCCTAAAACAACTCATTTGAGTTTGTTTATTCTGTTGGATTGACAATGCACCTGCAGCATTAAGTGGCCATCCAATGCTATGATTATTAATACCAGACATTCTCAATATCCTGTTTGAGAATAAATAAATTACCTTAAGGGCATTTTCATAATTCAAATACATGTGAATGGGAGTGTTTGTGTCAAGAGTGTATCTGTCTTTGCCCTGTGTTGTCCTGGCAACATGACCAGGGTGTTTCCCGGCTTTCTGGCCAGTGTGTGCTGGTATAGGCGTGACCCTAGATAAGACCAAAGGCAATGAACATATGCATTAATTATTAATAACGAAATAGAAGATTGTTATTAGTCACTATTACTGGGTTTGTTTTGTAGGAGTAGTTGCTGGAACAAGCTACAACAAGCAATCCACTCCTTTATTTAAAGGTTCTCTATATGATATCCAGAGCATTAATATAGCAGCAAACAACTATTTGCTATGTAAAGATATAGAGGATTAATGTCCACCTGAGCAGAGAATAAAGTTGCTCTTCCTCTGTGTGTGTTGTAATCTGACTTTCTCTTCACTTTGTTGAAATAACTGGGCCACTTGCACATGCTTTTAGCATGTTAGTGCATGTGAGCATGCCCCTCAGCTGTCGCCATGTTGCAGAGACAATAGATATGCTCCCAATCTCGCATTTAGCACATTTAAAGATTTATTTACTGTGGTGTTTCTGTTATTCTTTTTTACTATTCTATTGCTATAAAGTGTTAAACATAGCAATATAGCTTGCATATGGCAGCTTGCAAATTGTTCTAGATAATTAAAAAAGACTGAACAAATGATACTGACACCAACATATATCAAGTTCAAATCAGTGCATGTATTATAACAACAGTGACTGTGGTGAAGTTACATGTCTGTGTTTCATACAGTGTGTGTCCTGTTAATAAGTATGTTTTCTTTAGTCTAGTTTCTTTAGTATAATCACCTAACAATTAAGAGTCACTGTGTTTTCGTTACATTAGCATGAGCCGTTTACTGTATATCTACATAGAGAGCGCCATGTTGCATCGCCATGTTTCTACAGTAGCCCAGAACGAACAAACCAAACTGTTTACATTTCCTGCTTGGGCCGCTGTCGATAACGTTACACTCTCTCGTCGCCGTCGCTCTCTCTCTTGCTTCCCCACTCACTTCCCACATACACACACACTCTACTCTTACAGCTACTGGCTCTAGAGATGGCCATTCACGTTTTGCGGTAGCCACCATAGCAATCCTACACGCTTTGGCACACAGGAGAATATGTAATCTGCAACTTCACCGCTAGATACTGCCAGATTCTACACACTGTTCCTCTAAGTTGTAGCTGTAATTGTGCTCTTCTGTGTGCAGATGATTTGTTGACGCTGAAAGCTTGCCCTCCATCAGAGGAAGAATTCGTGGACCTCTTTCAGAAAATCAAGTACTCCCTCGGTCTGCTGGTGAGATTAGACTAGTCATGAATGAGTACTGAGTAACTCTGGAAATGTTAAAGTAAATTTGGATAAATTTGCTGCAGATGAGAATGTAATTGGCCCAATTTGCTGGTTTATTTAGGACCGTCTCAAGTCATCCATCACACAGCCTGATGCACCAGAGCTGCTGCATCACATCTTTGTGCCTCTTAAACTGGTGAGTCTCTCTCTGATGTTTTGTTTAACACTCTCTCTCTGTGATACAGACTGTAGCAACCCTCTCTTTCACAGCTGGTGAAAACCACTGGAGGACCAGCGTTAGGAGCGTCGGTGGTCAGTCCTGCTATGACCAGTGGTGCAGTTTCAATGCTCCAGGAGCATCTGACTGAAGAGGAAAAGGAACTGTGGACTTCATTAGGGCCCAACTGGATTTCACCCTGGTCTGTGTGTTATGCATGTTCATTTGTGTGTAAATCTTAGTTTGACAGTGTTGCTCTAACCAGATCATTTTGCCCTCTTTCTTAGTTCGCACCTGAGTGTGTCTGTTCCTCCATACATACCTGTCTTCCTGGATGGGTGGCAGCCTCAGGCCCATGACTCAACTGGACAGCGTTTTGAAGATCCCATTGAGTCGCAGCACAAACAAGATGCTCTCAGGGAAAGTAGGGAGGCACGAACTCTGCAGGAACAAGCTCGACGGACAGCGGAGGGCCCTGGTGAAGGCACCGATGAAGTGTAAGTTTGTAGGTGTGTTACAGAACAAGGTACTATAGTTTGTATGTTTTTACAGTGGAAGTGACAATGCCAGCAACATAAATTCCCAATGGCTGCAATTAACAGCTAATAAAACCAGTGCGGTGGTTCTAAACTCTAAGAATAACTCATCTCAGTGTCTCACCTTAGAAGATTATCTAACACCAGCTTGTTTAATGGGCTCAGTTTTTAACATCTTGTATATCTGTCAAATGGCATTTCTATTTCAGAGACAGAAATGGGCTCCCGCCCGAGGGTGAGAGACTTTACTGCTGCACGTATGACTTTGTAGCTAGAAACAGCAGTGAACTCTCTGTGCTACAAGGAGAAACACTAGAGGTACACATCCATAATTAGAGTGAGTGACCCACCTGTAAAAGATGTAGATGTATTCTTCACAAGGCTTGACTGATTTTTCTTTAGGTCATCGAGTCATCGAAGAGATGGTGGAAGTGTCAGAATCGCTTTGACCAGATAGGATTCGTCCCCTCTAATATCCTGGAGCCTCTGTCTGCTCTGAATAACACTGGGAGAGACATCCCAGTGGCACACAGAGAGTCAAGGGTACTCACACCTATTGTACATTTTTATTTTGCTGCTGTTCATGTCACTGCCTCAAATATTGCATACACTGTGGTGTTGTGTCTCATGCCGTCCATTTATACTTTTCCACAACAGAAGATGTCCCTATCACCTCGGGCAAAGTACTTCTCATATGCTCCAACAAGCCCAGTTGCGACCAGCCCTACCGCTATGAGCCCAGTGCGACCACAGAGCATGGTTTTACCATCTACAGCAATGCAGGGAGAAGACAGCGACCGGGGTAACATGCCATACATGTGCCATATGTTGAATATCAGCAATGTTTAGAAACAAAGAGGGGCTTGTTAGAATAGCAAGTATAATACAAATGTATTGGAACATATTGGATTGGAGCTTCTTCTGTTCTTTCAGCATATAACAGCAGAAGCAGTTAGCGCTGTTTCTAATCTGTCTCTTAAGTGCTGCTTAAGTCCTGTCCGCAGCAGATAGCTTTTATAAAGAGGACCTATTATGCTTATTTTCAGGTGTATACTTGTATTTTGGGTTCCTACTAGAACATGTTTACATGCTTAAATGTTCAAAAAATGCATTACTCATACTTCTCATACCAGCCGTGCTGTGTTTGAGCTCCTCCCCCTCCTCCTGACAAGCCCAGTCTGCTCTGATTGGCCAGCTGGCCCACTCTGTTATGATTGGTCAACTGAACCAAACTCTTCGAACTCTGTTCCAGCTCCACCATATTTGCTTTGTTTGAGGGTATGCCAAACTAGCTGGTAGGCAAATGTATTACTTGGTGATCATATTACAAAAGAAAAGGCAGTTCAGGAGCAGTGTTTTTATGGGGGGAGTAACTCCTTCTGGCATGGACTTAGGCTTTTACATGCACAACAAAATACATAACATGTTAAAGGAAAGGGAAAAAACACAGACGCACAAAAGGTCCCCTTTAAGATGCTTCTAGCCTTTTGTGTCATCGATTTTCCAGATGACTGCACACTAAAGAAAACAGTTATGAATATGATATTCTGTTTCTGCTAATAGATCACTCAAATGCTATACACTGTTCCTTTAAACAACTCAGCCCTATAAAACTCTGGGATAAAGTTGATAGTGATAACTGTCCATTAACAAACCTGTCTATGTGGTGTATCTACAAATCACTGAAATGAAGATTTATCACTTTAAACATAAAACAACTCTGGGAGGAGGTGGAGCACTACTCTTGAATTGTGGCACTTAGACCGTGAATAAACTTTTTGTGTGTGTCGTATTTGCAGTCCTGATAGTGAATGACGAGCTTCTTCAGAAGCTAGCGGGGAAAAGAGACTCACTCCGTCCGCCGGTGATCCCCCGCGCAGCCGACACTACTCCCCTGAACTACCGCTCGCCGTCTACGGAGGTGGCAGCCTGGCTCATCGCCAAGGGCTTCAGTCAGCAGTGAGTGTGCACTGTTGGATGAAACTCCGGCTCAGACAAAATTTATAGTCACATCTGGTTCTCAAGATCCACCAGGAATATCAAGTGATATTAAAGGAATATCACAACCAACATGTCCTAAATTAATCAATCTATGCATTTCTATCACTAATGATAATATTACCTGCATTATGCTGAAATATGTTAAATCAAGTGAAAATTCTACTAAATGAAAATGATCCAGGAGAGTCATTAACTATCGTACCAGGAAATGCAAAATAAGAAGTGGACGAGCAGTTCCTCGGCTTCACTAGGCTGTGTTGGGGTTGCTTATTGGTCACTTTGGTGCTTTGGAGTTGAAGAACAATGAAGGAGAGGAAATCAAAGTAATCACCACAGTTTGTTGCATTATATATGCAGCTTTCAAAGGCACACTCCCTCATTTATTACACAATAGCGTCCCCAAATGTCAAAATGTCCTCCCTGTCAATGTTTATGTATCGCAACTGTGAACTGAGGTGAGTTGGAGCTCAGTCATTTAGATATTTTGGACATTTAGGGACACGAACAACAAAACAGTGATGAAGTGAATCTGAAGAGAGGATAAATTTACATTTTCTTTAGATTATTCCAGCGTAAACGACTGGATTCTTCTATCTGACAAACATACTTTTATCCAGGTGATCTATAGTGATGTATAGTGATCTCTCTGAAGGTGAATTTGACACCAACACAGATTTTGCTCCTTCTTCCTATCAGGACAGTTCAGATTCTGGGCATTTTAAATGGAGCACAGCTGTTTTCCCTGACTAAGGAGGAGCTCCGCGAGGTGTCACCAGAGGAAGGTACAAGAGTCTACAGCCAAATTACGGTGCAGAAGGCCCTTCTCAAGGTTTGTCCAGTATTTTTTTTAGTGTACTGTGTGTGTTTGAGTGGTTATGCATGGTTTGTTTGCTCAGCCTTGACTTGTGCACAGAAATCGTCATTTTAACTGACCTACATTGATAAGAGTTTATTTACCAAAACCACAAAATGCATATTTGTTTCTACAGCCCTCACAGCCAGTCAGTGGGTAGATTTTAAAGTTGTTATTTACTAGAGCGACTTCTTGTTCTTGGTCATCTTTAGAAATATGTTTTAATTTCACCTTTAATGCAAAGACACTGGTTTAAAAAGTGACCAAATAGGACTATAATTTAAATGCATATGTAATTTTCAAATGACAGTTTTAGATTGGATTAAAACAGTTTATTTTCAGTCTTTTGAAGTTTGTCCCCCAAAAAACAAAGTTTCCTTGATATTTCTGTGTTAAATCACACTTAATCTTGTGTCTTCCTCAGGACGTGCACAAAGCTACAGAACTAGAAACTGTGATGAAGAAGCAAAAGCTGAAGATTGACATCTAACATTAACATTAACATCTAACAACACAGATCAATGGAGTCACTGTAAATGTATATTACATATACAGCTGGATGCACAGTTACAGAGTTGAGGAGTGATGTTGCAGACAGAGTTTCATATTTTAATCAATCATACATGCTGTTATATGTATGTATGTATGTATGTATGTATGTATGTATGCATATATATGTGTGTATACATATGTATGTATATGTGTATATATATATATATATATATATATATATATATATATATATATATATATATATATATATATATATATAAGCTACAGATTCATCAAGAAAAGCACGTGTTTAACGTAAATGCTCACTCACTAATACTTTTATTGACATTGGGACTATTTTGGATTTTAACATGTTTTTTTAAGACAGAGGGGCTTGAATCTTTAAATTCTCTAGTTTCACTTATGCTTATTCTTACCATTTGGCAATATTACATTTTTTGACAATTTGAATATTTCTACGCCATATCCATAGACTGTTTTTAAGAAGTGGCCATAGTAACTATGACGCTGGTTTGTGAACTTCTGTTTTGAAACCTTGAGTTCGGCCTTTTGGCCATCACCATCTTGGTTATTTATTATTGGTAATTTTTAGGAAACCAAAAGGCTATTGATTAACTTTAATGAACTGAAAACAGACTGTGAAATAGTTAAAGCTGTAAGACGAAAACACTCCCACGCAACTCCCAGACTGGACAAAGCCGTGGTATCAACCTGTCAATCACAGGTAAATTTCCCCACTGTGGGACTAATAAAGGAATATCTTATCTTATCTTATCTTACAAGGTAGCCACGCCTTAAAGCATCCCCTGCTCTATGGTCTATTTGACTCTAAATGGGACCATAATTTACTAAATGAACATCATGCTGTAGGTTCATTTTCTCATAGACTTCTATACAATCAGAGGAGTCGCCCCCTGCTGGCTGTTGGAGAGAATACAAGTTTAGGCACTTCATAACTGAAAAATGCAATATAATAAATGCAATTACATACTGAGGATTAGATTGATGTGTTAACAACAATGGATTGAAACTGCATTTCAGAGCTATAAAGAAAAGTGCATTTGGTTAAAAATGTTTATGACTCTACAGAACAGTCAGATGTTTGATTGATTCAGAGTTTTTATTGCTTGCACATCAATCTGTGCATTTAATAAAGTGCTGCTTGTTGTAGCCAGACGCTGTTTTAGACCAAATACACATTCAACTGAAACACACTATATCAGACTCTTTCTATGATGTTTGATGGAGACTAAAATGTTTCTGATTCTGTGTTTTTCATTGTGGAGCACTATATGACATAATGCACAACATGGTAATATAAGGGATACTGTGAATTTACTGGCTTAAATAAAACTTAAATTATGTGTATGTTTCTATCACATCTATGAGTTTAATGCAACCCTTCCTCCCATATTGTGTTATACGATCAACACATAAAAACTATTTGAAGAATTCTACATAAGTAATTTCTCAGTATATTAATAATGTAATACTGTGTCCAACAGACTGAACTATATGTTTCAGACACTGAGGATGTCAATATACATAAAATCTGAATCATTCAATGTTCAGTAATAGCAGGTGGAGGTAAATCATCACCATTACATTACTTTGGTACATTTTTACAGACAGCACCAGCATATTTACAAATAACATTCACTAGAGGTCAAATGTTCTAGTGTTAACAGTCATTATTTGATTTCCTGAAAATGTTTTGGATTTGAAACAGTTCACCTTCTTACTTCATTTCATTTCTTTCTTCTTTTAAACAGAGGTAGGATCATCACTCAACAATTTACACAAATTTACAGTTTCAGTCAAGTAGAATTAGTATTAGTAATTAGAAGTATTTGAGGACATAGTTCAAGTAAACACTTGACTAAAAAGGTTATTAGTGTGCTTATTACACCAAAGACAACATTATTGTTGGACAACAAAGAATGTATACACCATTTTACTTATTACTTCACAGCAAGGCTTTGTTGAAATATATAATCTAATTGTTTTATGTTGCCAAAAAATCTCTTGAAAATTAGTAGTTTCTTTTCTCACTGTGATGAACAGCTTAATGCAATATTTAGTGAACCCATTAGCCAGCTGGAGCTGTGCATACAGCAGAGCTGCTACAGGGGGTGCAAGTCAGTTCGTACAAATTTACAGAACGGACAATGAGTCAAAGCAAATTATTATATATAATATATAACATATTTCAGCTGTAAATCAGGTACTGAGCCACTAACAATTTCATCCATGTTTAATTAATCCACTATGGCTCCACTGCATCTCAATAGTTTGCACATATTGATAAAATAGTGTATCTATCTGATTACTATACCCACACCAGAGACAAACTTCTCTGATGCGGCTGTTCAAGATGTAACAGCTATATGTGTGTAGTTGCTAAGGTAGCTTGATTTATTGGGGGGAAAAAACTCAGTCACATTTGTTTCAACAAAAATCTTTGTGACTTTAAGTGCACTTACTGAGGTAAATTATTTGATAGGAATCCTGAATATGACTCATTTTTTTAATCACTGTGGTCACAGGAGACAGACCTTTGAGCGGCAGGAGAAGAGGTAGTATTACTGATTCTCACTGCGTCCGGCTCTCAGCACCTTTACACCTCACATGTGATGGTCTGATCACAGCAGTCCCAGTTCAGGAGCTCCTTTTTCTGAAACCACAGCTGGATCTCCCTCTGTGCCCCTTCCAGTGAATCACTGGCATGAACCACGTTCCTTTAAATGACCAACACACACCATTATTTGACCCCTAACACAGAAAAAAATTACATCCAACATCTGAAAGATGGCAGAATCATGAGGTTGTTGTTTAAACTTGTTGTAGACATAATGAGATCAAATGACATCATGTTACCTGCTGACATGAAAGCTGAAATCTCCTCTGACTGTGCCTGCCTGGGCCTCCGCTGGGTTAGTATGTCCCACCATGGTACGTGTCGTCTGGACTACCTTGTGCCCTTCCCACACCTAAACAAACAAAATAACACATATATGCACACAAAAACATGATATTTAAGACTTGCAGAGATTTGCAGCAGGTTTACACCTGCATACCCTTGAGATCTTTTTTGATTTCAAGCCTGATCCTTTTCATAGTCCCATTTACTATGTGATGAATATGTATGATATCATTACTAGGTGCTTTGTGATCTCTTTTTTTTTCTATTTTCTATATTCACTGTTCCACCCCTCCTTGTATTTTGAAAAAAGGTGGAGCCTCTAGATTTGAACAGGTGAAACAGTAGCAGATTTACACCTGAAGTAATGTGCACAAAGTGTATGATTTTCCGGCAATGTTTTTATGTCCATCAACCTGCAAAGGTAAAAATAATCAAAAATGAAGCATTAGTAATGTAAAATACAGGAGTATCCCTCACCATGACAACAACAGGCCCTGAGGTCATGTACTGCAGCAGCCTGGGATAGAAGGGCTTAGTCCTCAGTTGAGAGTAGTGCTGAGACAGGAGGTCATCAGACACCTTCACAACAAAGCTACAGTTAGAAATTAAACAGAAAATGTGTACATCGCAGAAACACTTCAGACTTCTTTATACCTGCAACATTTTCAGGCCGACCAGCTTGAAGCCACGCTGCTCGAACCGCTGAATTATTTGTCCTACAAGACGACGTTGAACCCCATCTGGCTTTACAGCAATAAGAGTCCGCTCCCTTACATCTGGAACAGCTGATGGGACAGACAGAGACAAACAGACTAAGTGGTAATCAATATAAAAATAATCTGTTAGAGGGTTGTAACAGTATGAGATTTTTACTTACTTTACTTACTTTACTTTACTTTACTTCTCTGAAAATATCACAGTTTCACATCATCACGGAACACAGTATTACACTATTATCATTAGTGGTGGTATTCGTAGCAGTATCAGTTACAATGACCCTTAACAGAATGAGAACATAATTATAATAAACAGAAGTATAAATCTGATACAAAATAGCATACAACTATATAACTAAAGCATGTTAGCCTCATTCTACCCGAGTTCCCCCCTGGGGATCAATAAAGTACTATCGTATCTTATCTCACAGCATGTTAAATTAACTAGTAAATGAAAAATATCATCAGCCAGAAGCTTCTAAAATAATGTCCAAGGATAAATAACAAATTAACATATAACGTAGGCAGCCAGACTACTCCTGTCTGTATCTTTAACTCATTTTCATACAGTATACCCTGATACCAGCATACCATTACAACCCTAGTTAGAAGTAGATTTAAAGTCTCATATTAAAAATCTTACTAATGTAAAAGTAAATATATTGGCATTAAACTATCCTTAAAATATTCATTATGCAAATATCAGTATTGATTAATGTGCATTGCGAGGGTTGCATGTGGTAAAGGTATGGATAATTTCAGCTACTTTTTATACTGCTGGGTAGTCTAATCTTTAAAAATATATAATGATTTATCAGTTGATTTTTATTTTGTATTAACAATCAAAATCTGCTGAGTAACTCACTAAAGCTGGCAAACAAATAGACAAATAAATGTAGTGAGAGTTAAAAATGCAATGCATCTAAAATGTAGTGCAGTAGAAGTATAGAGAAGCATAAAAGATAATCACTGTAAAAGTACCTCAAAAGTGTACTAAAGCATAGTACTTAGTTACACTCCACTACTGACCCTTCCATATTGCCAATATTTGTAACCTACAAGAAGACATTTTTTTTACTCAATTTGCTCCACAAGCAGGGTAACGTCCACTACACACACCCACACCCACCGGTTTGCAAACACGGATGAATATCCTCTGTGAGCAGAATGAAACAGAAACATCCTCAGATATTGTATGCATTTAGATGGTTTGGTGCGCACAGAGCAGCTCTGCAGCAGCAGCCCGTAAGAGCTAATGAATGACTGCATGCGACCACTAGATACACATGTGACCTGCCACGGGAGGAACTCAATCTATTGACATTTATCTTTCAGACTGTCTGTGGCAGCAAAGTAGGACGACTCGTTCTGGGTGGAAGTTTCCTTCTGTCGTAGCCTACTATGCGCTGAATAGCCGGCATTACGCATATTGCGCACAGGTTTTGTTCCCTCAGCATCTCCCGTGTGTCTAACCTAGTTACAGTTCATGACCCCATGAGTTTGGCAAGCATATTTGTTTTTGCAAAAGCCCCCATTTCGACTGGAACAGATAAACGTTGCGCCTCGGAGGTAAAGTCTCTTTGACTCGGTGCCAATAATAATTATAAATTTAAATACACATTCATGTCATAATCACAGGTTAACGGGTCCAATTCGGAATTAAATAAATCCTGGAAGAGTGGCCTGTGTGGAAAAAAAAAACAGTCTAGTGCGTGAAAGACCAGAAGAAACGTAGAAAAGTAAAATCGACAGTTTTCCTGAGAAGTTGTTGTAAATTCAGTCACTTACTTGATTTGCTCCTGTGCCCAGCAGCTCCGTGTCCACCCAGCAGCGCGGCGGGAAACCCAGCTGACAGAAGACTTTTAGTTGTTCCTTGATGCCATGAATAAAACGGTTGGAGAATTCTGTTAAAAACGCACCGCTGCAACATGACCATGTTTTGACGCGTGTCTCTAGAGCGAAGTCAACCCTCCTCAATCAAAACTCACGAGTCATCCTCCTCTCTGCCAACCTCCTGCTCAGACTACATGGTTAACTCCAGTGATGCTGGGCAGAGACGTGGGTCTACTGTTTCTCTCATTTCTGCATAAATGAACAAACTCCAGCATTGACCAGTAATTAAGAAATTCATTAGATTTAACAAACACTTTGATCCTGCACTGCACTTTCTACGATTAGAGCAGGAGTCTGCAACTTTAACTATCAAAAGAGCCAAAAAAAAATCCGTCTGAAGTCACAAAGCATTTGAGCATTGTGATGAAGGTAACGCAGCTTGTTATGTCTAATGCTGTGAGGGCCCAAGTGTAAATGAGAGGCAGGACAAGAAACATATCAGGACTGGAAGCTGCTTTTCATCAAATCCACTGTGCTTGTTCAGAAAATGTCTTAAAATTACTTAATTGCAGTCAAATCTGTCCATGTACTATTACATTCTTCCTCTGAGGCTTTTCCTTTCCTTGTTATGATTTGTAATCCATAGCTAGCCTATTGAGCTTGAGGTTCAGCAACATTAGATGATACTGTAGGTTGCTGTGGACATACAAAGGCTATTAGTCCCATTTTGGTTGACAGGAAATGACTAAATAATAATATTTTTTTAAAAATGGTGTATAGGCTGCAGATTTTTACAATGAGAGAATGTAAGAAGCAGCATAGACCTACAACAATGATAAATAAAAAATGTAAATGTAAAAAAAAAAACAACAAAACATTCATTCCTTTCCACTATTTTTTTTTTTTTAAATCCACAGGAAACCACAGGAGTGGCGCTAAAGAGCCTCATGTGGTTCTAGAGCTGCAGGTCGCTGACCCCTGAACTAGAGCTATGAGAACATTCATTTCACAGCATATCAAAAAATAAACTTAATTTCAATTAATTTTCATGAAGTTGGTGGACTTTTGATGTTCCAGAAGCATTTTGGACTTTTTTTAAGCTCCAAAACTGATGAATCCTACACTTCCCATAATGCATCTCAGTAGTGTCTTCATTAAACACTCCAGTTCCAAACACTGTTTGTGAAGCAGGTTAGGGTTATTGTCTCGAACTTGACAGCCACAGAAGACACAGAACTATTTTTAAAGACTATACCCAATAATAATGAATACAGTCATCATGAGGTAGTGTGACCTGTGACGGAGGAAAGGTCTCTTTTTAAAGCAAATTCGAGACTTTGAAAGGTACACAAGCAGGACTGAGAGGGTTGAAGCCAGAATGACTAAGATGCAAGTAAACAAACAACGTGAGGGGTTCACTGAAGTGGTGACCTTAATGTTTCTGCCCAAAGTGACACCAGAGAGAAACTTGAATGCCCCCATTGGATACTCTACTGTGACCAAAACCCTGAATTTAACTCTAATCCCAATCCTAACTCTGAACCCTGAACAGGATTTACTCTCACACATAGTGTGTGCAGGCCACTGATCCTTCACTTTTGTTGACAGTTCAACAACGCAAATGCAAATTTGTCTGAATGTTGTATTTTATTAACTTGTATGCCTTTTGATGACCACCAGCTGAAAGCCATGTCTGATGTACTTTCCTTTTATTTTAGTCTACTACCATGGTCACTGTATGGTGATGCATCAGTATTAAATATCAGTGTAGGCGCAGACTCCTTCCCTTGACCTTCTTGATGCCCCAGCGCGTTATTGAGTGTGTGATGCTGCAATGAGAAAAATAAATGTGACTTGTGTGTGTGTTATTTAGTCTGTACACCTATATTACCAGGCTGTGTTTGGGAAACTACTACTTCTGGTCTGATCTCTGCGTGACAATGCCCAACGCCAAACTCCACCCAGAAAACAGTCAATTTAAGGTTTCGTTACCTCTGATCTACTTTTCATACCTTGAGAGAGACAGAGATAAGTAGTCTGAGGATTGGCAGACTCCAGTTGTCATCTTGGCGTACACTAAATACACAATACAACACTCATTTCTGTAAAATACTAACTTGTTCAACAGTCGCCACGTTGCTCGTCTTCTCCCACAATTATAAGGACAAGCTACATTAAAATACCGTAGATTTCAACCGAGTGCGGCGGCCGTGCATTCCGCATTTCCATTCAGCTATTTTGCCATTAACAGGCGAAAAAAGACGAGCAGACTGTTACTGTAGTTATCCAGAGTTGGTACTTCACCAGAAACGTTTTCAGCTGAGTGTCGGATAGAAACGGGGCAGACGGATGTCATGTGACTGCAGGTCAGCTGATCAAAACAAAAATATGGTTTAGTCTCTGCAGATAACTGAAGATGAATACTGTACACAACCCAGTACTAGAAGAAGTATTCTGATCCTCCTACTTCAGTAAAAGTACAGCAGATTCTCAGCTTCATGCAGCAAAAGTACTCATAGAGCAGTAAAATACAATTAAAGGGCACACGAACGCATAATAATGTTTTTTTTTAATAAGATAAAACCAGGAGTTAAGTATTGATTGTGTCTATATCTGTATGTGTATAAATGTACATACAAACAGATATAAACTAAATCAGTCAGAGAGGTTTCATCGACAAAGGTCCCATAATTTTCCAATAGGTGGAGCTGTTTTAACTGTGTAAGTTGTGATGCAATTTATGTCGTGTTTGACGTGTTTTTTCTCTGTATTATTGGATAATTTAATTTTGTCTTTGGACCTGTTATTGAAATGAAAACAATCTGACACCTACATACAGTAGCTATATGAATATGTGTGTGTTCAGTAGTTAAAGGGTCAGAGACAGTAGAGGGAGCCAAAGCTCAACATTTGTTCACCCTCTTTAAACACAAAGCCTCACTTGACTTTTCTTCCGATAAACGGTTTGAATTTTTGAACCAAGAGTTGTGGATATTTCTGTTTCTGTTCTTGCATTATGTACTTAAGTACATTGTGTAAAAACGTACACAATGCTTATTTCAATGCACCATGTTCAGTAACAGCTAGTAAAGTAGTAAAAGTACACATTGTGCAGTGAAATGTCTCTTGTGACTGTAATATATTTATAAGAGAATCAGATAGCATTCCCAGGAGACATTTTGCTGCACAATGAGTACTTTTACTACATAATGTAGTACATACATATACATGCATGTACTGTATATATACAGTGTACAGTATAGACATAAGTTTGAGCGTGCACCACCTTCACCAGGGCCACAGTTAGTCTCACTTGACCCGAGAGGTGAGCAGGGCAATGAAGTAAAAACCCAGCTGAGCCGAGTTTCACTCTACTAGGAAGTGCTCCCTCCAACGCACCCCCTGCTCAGCTCAGAGCAGCAGCCCCCTCCCCATTCCTGAAAGTCAACAATAAACCACGTTTCCAGTAAGCCAGATACCTCCCCAAGTCCTGCTCATCCCCATGGAGACCACTACGAGAGTCCGCAGTCCTGTATCCTCTGGCCAAACCAGGCCACCCATGAGGACAGGGAGAGCCTATATTTCACCCAATATGGATCAGAGAGTAGATCTCCACTGGGACGCAGTGCAAATGCTTCTGTGCGTTTCCTCTGTCTGGACACAAAGAGAAGACTTGGCAGCCGCTCTGGTGCATATTTGTGAAGAGAACCAGGACTCGGAGCAGTTGTGGCGCAGCCTACTATATTTTACAGCCTCAGTGTCCCTCTTTTGTGAGATGTGACGTCAGCATTCCCCTCAGTGCAGCGTGAGTGACACAGTAGCTTTGTTTTGGAGTCGCCACATCTCATTCACGGCCGCTTAACTCCAGAGTCTGGGGCTGCGTGGTGGCCTTTCAGGATCCCTGATTCCTTAATCCACTGGTTCTTTAAGGCACTGAATAAGCAGCCGTTTGTATGCTCAGTTCAGGGGCGGCGGGGTGCTTCTGCTTTATGGGAATTGTTGACTTGCAAAACACGCCCTGAGGACACCGAGTGGCTGATACATCGAGGGGATGACTGCCAGCAAGGTCATGGTGAAAGGTCATCCTGCTCACATGTGGATGTTGCAGAGAAGCAAAACAGCAAACAGTCAAATGGCACCAAACATTTGCTGCTTCTAGCTCCTCAGATGTCACAATTTGCTGCTTTTGTTTGTCTTATAAAATTAAACTGAATATCTTTGAGATTTGCACTGTTTCCCAGAAAAAACAAGACATCTGAATGTGTCACTTGCAGCTCTGGCCAGCCAGTATTATCAGCTGATATTATCAATGCTGGCTTGGACGATGTTGCCATCACATTAGTGCTTTTCAGACATGGAACATGAAACACTGCTGACTAAAATAATATGTTTTTGTCTTCTAGAAATTACACTGAAATCCAACTAATTAACAAAAGCAAATATGTTTTGAGAGAAACTTGATGTCCCCCAGATTATTTAACATAATGAGGAAAGATTTCTAATTATGTGACTAGCTGCAAAATATCCGTGAAATGCTTTGACAACACATTACATTTGCATTCCAACAAGATTGTTTTTTATGCTTCTGTTTAGCAAACTCAAAGCACTTAAGTCCATCAGTTTGCTGATGATTTTGCTATTGTTAGCCTTCTTGAAAGGGAGGTACAGGAACATGGGCCGGTGGTGGATGAGTAAATGTGGATCTAAATGTGTCTAAAATGAAAGACAACATGATTATTGACTTCAGGAAGTCACCACCATTCCCTCTGCCAGGTGTTGACATCGACCAGAGAGCTACAAATATGTAGGTATTGTTCTTGATGACAAACTGTTCTTTGAAACCTATGTTGATGCTTCTTCTCACAAGGTCCAGCATCTTTTACAGATGTTCTATTGAATGAGTTTTAACCTTTTGTATTGTTGCTTGCTTTGGAAATCTTAATCTGAACAGACTTGGTAGTCATGTCTTGGACATTTATATCAGACAGGTCCTTTGAAGGTCTAATGCTATATTGGACTGCCAGGACCATCCACTCCACTTCTGTTGCTTTATTGCACACTTTTTGCACAATTGTATATGTCTGCTTGTGTTCCTATTTCCATTTCCCTGCTCTGTCTCTGTGTTTTATTGTGTTGATGTGTCACTGAAGTTGTCTGTGGGACAATAAAGATAACCTAACCTAACCACAGTGATTTAGAGCACAAGCCTGGACCTGTTGACTTGATTAATATTTAACTGAAACCACCATCTTTCACCAAAGTGTTGTCTAAACCTCAGACAGGACTCAGGATGTGGACCCAGCTCATCCTGAACTTTGTATGATACCAAATAAATAAAAGCCTACTGTCCTTTTGAAGAGGAAGGCACTCCAAAATATTATAACAAGTGGCAACGAGGAAGGAAATATTAAAAAGCCTTTATTATGGTGGTTAAATCATTTAAAAAGACTACATGTATGCCCTGAAAAAGACCTATAGCGGCCAAAATAGTGGCTTTTTAAATTATTTGGACCGAATAATAAAGGCTTTTTATATTTCATGAAAGCATCTTTCAGGCCTCACTTGAAGGTGATAGAGCAGTGAAACATTTTCAGACAGTCTCTCCTTGAAGACATTCATGGTGTTGCACGTGGAAAGTCTAGTAGATGTTGTATACTTTCAAACCTGTTCAATCTCTGTGTTTTGGAAAGTTACAAATAATGTGTGATGCAGTCGCCAGATTCAGTTAGAATATCCAATAAACAGTTTTTCCTTTGCATGGAGTGAATGTTTCACTTTCTACCGGCTGCTTTACAACAGACTACAACACGCTATTTGGGTGTGATGCTTCAATATTACAAAGAATCTTCAGGCCTTGCTGTTATATATCTGCATGCATATTTTTTTTTTTTTTTTTGCATCACACTGGTCATTATATCAAATGCATTTCCCACCAGTACATGGCAAAATTTGGGGGCTGTTCTCTGTTCAAACTTCCTGATTTGCAGATTACCTTCACTTTGAGCAGGAAGAAGATCAGCCTTCTGCTCAGTGACTCCCTCATATCCTCTGACATGACGTGAGAGGTCTGTATTGTTTGCAAACAGATGTGGAGGGCTGGAAAAAACGAGTCAAATCCATTAGCAAACAAAGCCACACTGGAGCAGCAACACCTTTCATTCCTCCACTCACTAATCTGTTAAATCTGTTGTCATTTGTCCTCACTGACAGCAGGCCCTCCCTCCTGGACTAATCCATGTCCTCCTCTGGTTTACATGAGGACTAACTGGATAAGGAAACTGAATCAAAACAAGGAAAAGTGTCCAAAGTGAAATCCTCAAAAGTCTCGTTTTGTCTGAACAGTCGCAAAGATATTCAGGTCACGATCACACAACAAAGAAAGCAGCAACTTTAATGATTCACTGGTTCTAAAATTAGTGGCCTGAAAAACTCTGTTGGTGCTTTTTTTTAAGTATTGTTTTTTATGTTAATAGTGTTTTATATTATACTATACTTGATGCTAATTAGTATGCATTGTAATGTGGAAATAAACAAATTATAGTCCAAAATCATATTTCAAAACATGAAAAATAAATAAATAAATGAAGAAATACAGAAATACAGAAATATCAATTAATGTGACATTTTATTAATAAATTAATTGAAAATTGAGCTATCTTATCTTATCTTATCTTATCTTATTTAATGTTCAGTGCTTCAACAGCAGTCGTCTGCAGCCCATACGGTCACCGCGTCTCCAGCCAGGAGCTGCATTGTTCTGGATCAATCTCCTGGGTGGGGACTTTACAACAAGTAAAGAGAGGAGGGGAGGAGGTTGGGTCCTCTCCTTATTCTCCTTTCCCTTTCTTCGCCCCACATCCTCCCACCCTCACCCCTCCACCTCCACCTCCACCCTGTGCTGTTCTGCGTCTCAGCAGCTCCAGCCTGTTTGCATTCCTCTCAGTTAATAAGTGTTTGTCTGATCCCTGGCGGGGGGTGTAAGATCAACCTCCCACCCCTCCGCTCCCCAGACTCACCCAGCTGTAAAGAGCACAGGAGTGATGCTGCAAGGAGGAGGAGGAGGAGGAGGTGTCATAAATTTCATAGTCATGCTGCTCAGCCGTTATGTACAATAACCAGCCAGCTGCAGCACACAGAATAAACACACAGATGAAATCTGGACAATGTGTATATTCAGTATATAATAATAATAATAACAATAATAATAATAATAACCACTGTCTCCTTGTGATGTTAGAAGTTTGCAAACTTAAAACATTTTGGAAGCTTATTAACCATCAGTTGGTCGCAGCGTCACTTCCCTCCTGTGAAGTCAATCATTCCTTGACTCAGCAGGTTATTAGATCACATATTAAACCCAAGCAGAGAACCCCAGCATCATTTCTCATCCTTATTTTGGGTACAGAATACAAGACTAACAGCCGCCTCTGTGAAACTGTACTGTGAGCTAAATGCTAACATCAGCTAACATCTTTAGCCCCGTTCAGACCTGGTGTTAATATGCGTGGACAGCGTTAAGTACGTCTGTTCACACCTGGCATTAGACTGCATCTCCACTTGCATCTCCAGTGACCACTTGAGATCAGATCTCACTCCCCTGCTCTTTATGCAAATAAACACATAGTAAACACATAGCTAATAGAGCAGACATTGTTACATAATATTACATGGAGGGCAGTAGTAACGTCCTGCATATTCCTAAATTCTGGTACATTTTATTACCATCAAAATAAAAGTTTATTGTAAGGACAATAAAAAAGTATAAAAAGAGAGAAGGAAAAGCAAATATATAGTTATTTGTGACTTTTCAACAGTGACTACGTCCATATACAGTATATGTATCCAAAAAGGAAAAGTCGGAGGTTCTCGAAGTTATTTCAGTTCATCCAGAGGGGAACATGAATGATGAACTGCATGTCATCACAATCCATCTCATAATACTTGTGGACGTGTAGACCGCATTTCTGTGCAACATAATCACAGAGATGCACAGCATGTCTTGCAGAGCCAAGCTCCAAAGCAGAGGTGGTAAGGAGTTAACTGCAGCAACCACAGAAATGATGAATTGAAAATGTTTAATGTTTTGAGCAGCTGAAATATCTTTCCTAAAAACTGAAGGGGATTATGGATCCAGGCCTGATAGGCAAAACCATTGGAGTCACACAGTGGTAGCAAAGCAGCGGGTGGTCATGGTGAGCTGTCATCTCAGGGTGATCGACCCACACTCTAAGGAAATATTTATATATCGAAGATATAGTGTTTTCCCCGAGTCCTCTTTGTCCAACACAGAGACAACACCAAGTAAAAATGCAGTGAGCAATTTGTGCATCAAAAATGCCTTCTAAAAGGGCATCTTGAGTATTACAACACTGGTTCTAAAGACACTGTACGACATGTTATTGTGTAATACAGTCCGATCTTCAGCCACGACCTGAGCGGTCACACTGTACGGTCCAGTTGTCAGCCATGACCTGAGCGTTCATACAGTACAATCCGATCGTCAGCAACAACATGAGCGTTCACACTGTACATGTAAAACAGAAAAAAAACACGGCCTTTCGGCCACTGAGAACTGTTCTGGCTGTTGACAGTTACCAGTAAATATTGATCTGAGTGCTCCAAGGCAGATAAAGTTTGTTAGTAGATGTGTGTATGGATCACAGCATACAAGGACTCACAGGTGGCTAGGAAGATGTGGATAGTGTGGCTTGTCCATTTTGCAGAGAAAACTGAAAGTAAGCGAGTTATGCTTTACTATACAGAAATTCATCCCACTGTCTGATGGCTGGTTTTGAAGAGTTAATTGGTCTTTAGTCCCCGCAAGGCAAACACCCAACAAAGCTGAAATTTGGTGTAACTCTAAAATGAGTCGCGCAGCTCAAAATTTGCACCAGAAACAAGTTAAAATTGTAAAGTGTATGCCCTGGTTTAGTTTTATGTTTTTAATGTACAAGGTTTTTCCTACACAGAGTTTGATACACAAACACTAACAAATATTATATCATGTTCTTTGTAGGGATTGTTCCATCTTATTTTTTAGGATCCCTTTTCCTTCTTCCATCCTTCCTGGGGTCACATTAACACAACACTGCTATAACACAACATAACCTACCGCAACAGCAACATACATCATACATCATACAAAACTAGAACATACTATC
Source organism: Pterois miles (assembly GCA_947000775.1). Taxonomy (NCBI): domain Eukaryota; kingdom Metazoa; phylum Chordata; class Actinopteri; order Perciformes; family Scorpaenidae; genus Pterois; species Pterois miles. The sequence continues at coordinate 9,925,976 of CAMQGK010000567.1, forward strand.
AAGTCAAACTGTGCATGATTTTATAAGAAATCTGAATTGATAAAATAACCTGGAGTGGTACAGTGATGGTGAAGCTCTACTCTAACAGCAGCTCTACAAGCAGAAGCTGATCCTGACTCTGGTGTCATTGGTTTGGTAATAAAACATGCTGCCATGTGAAATCACAAATCAAGACAGCTGCCATTAAAAGGTCCCACTGCAGCAGACTGATAGCAGAGGGAGAAAGAGAGGCATGTTAAATACAGAGCCAGAAACTAAGGAAGACAGAACAAGCCAACATAGAAAATAAATCAATTAATAAATAAATGTCATTAAATGTACCTAAAAACATATAAAATGTGACATAAATTGATATTTCTGTTATACTTGTATATTCATTTACCTTTGTATTAGTTCCCTTGTTTATTTACTTTTCTGTTTAATTTTCCCTTTTATTTATGTATTTGTTTTCATTAATTTTAAATGTATTCATTTTGCATTTATTTATTTATGCATGATTGCATTGTTTTCTATTTATTTTCAATTTACTTTTAAATGTATGTATATATTTATATATTTGTTCATTTGTTTATTTATTTACCTATTTATGCATACATTTAAAAATGTATAAAAAATAATACTTAAATATATAAAAGGCAAAAATAAACGGATAAAGTAAATAGATCAGGGAATAAATACAAAGATAAATAAGTCCCAATATGTCCCACTTGATCAATTAATTGATGTTTGCATATATCTTTAATATTATTTTGGTAAATTTAATGATATATTTGTTCATTTATTGAGATATTTATTTATTCATTTATTTTTCATTTTGGCAGAAGAAACATCCAGACTGTGAGCTGCCTGGGAAAGGCTGTCTGGGAAGCTCGCTCTCTCACTCGATCCCACGTCCACTCTGATCAAGTCATCCCGTGGATGCACTGAACACAACAGAGAAGCTTTGCTGGGGGTGTGAGGCTGCTACAGTGAATGGGTGGAGGGCTGCTGGCTGTGCTGAGCAGCGAGGGGGTCTGAGGCTTGGACCAGGCCTGACTGCCCGGGTGTGTGGACGAGGCCTTTGTCGTTGCTGTCGCCACGGCAGCTCACCTATTGAGGGTTGAGTCTAAGATATGTAGAGCAGCAGCATCTCAAAGCTTTCTCTCCGCTGTGGAACGAACAAAGAAATAAAGAAATCAAATTAAAGTTTGGAAAGGAGTGAGTAAAGAGGAGGAATAAGAGAGAAACTGTGGTAAATGCTTATGCACCGGGCCAAGCCATGTGTTGGAATCCGAGGAGTGTTGAGAGATGGAAAAAGAAAGAAATCATTAAAAAGACGGAGTGAGGTGGAGGGGGACTACTACGCCCTTGTTTGCCAGGAGTGGTATTTTCTTTTCTCATAGAGCCAGTCCAAGTCCAGCAGGCGGCTTGGTGAGTAGTCTCCCTCCCAGCATTGAGAGGCAGGCCTGGGCATGCCCGGCCAAGGTCAGACTGTGGCAGCCAACAAGGAACACAGCCCCCCTCCAGCTGCCTCAGCTCTGTTTATATTTATTTGTTGAGTCCGTTTTCCTCCACAGGGCCGGACTCAACAGCTTGGCCTCTCTGTAGGGTTCAGCAGCACATGCATGTATCGGGTTCCTCCAGTAGCGTGTGGTGAGGTACTGCTGCACACCTTCCCTCAGCATCAGTATCACTCTCTATATAGGGCATTAGTATATGTTACCAAAGTGTATGTTGCCACAGACTTTAAGCACCTCTCTGCAGAAAAAAAATTCTTTTTTTTGTTTTTTGCCACGTCATTGCATGAGAAGAATCAAACAGGCAGTATCTGCAGGAAACAATGAACATAGCTGGTGTGAAATGTCTCCGACGGGAGTGTAAGCTGAGAATATGTTTGGTAAGTGACTCTAGCATTTAGAGACCATTGTTCTGTCACTGCACTGAGTCACTAACCTTTATGTTACCTGGACAGCAAAACACTGCAGAACCCTGGAGAACAACAGAGACAGATGAAAGCAAACTCTTATACTGAATGATATTAAAGCACTCTCGCCTCACAGCGAGTTTGCATGTAAGCGTGGGTTTTCTCCGGGTTCTCCGGCTTCCTTCCACAGTCCAAAGGTGGTGCTGGTTGATATGAACGTGAGCATGAATGGTTGTCTCTACGTGTCAGCCCTGCGATGGACTGGCAACCTGTCCAGGGTGTATCCCGCCTTCGCCAAATGCCAGCGGTTGAAGATGGATGGATGGATATTAAAGAATTTATGTTTTACAGGTTTTACTGAAAATCTCTTCATCTGCTACACAGGTGGTTCTATTTGCAGACACAATGTTCATATATTGATAAAGTAATAGTAAATACATTTAGAAAGAAACATTTAGAAATTATCTTATCAGCACTATGAGGAAACATTTTGAATATATCATGGATGTGTAAAGCATCCTATATTTATGCACTCACAGTATGCAGTAGTCATTAGGGAAAGACGTTGGTCTTGGTTAAATATTATGAAGTCTGTGGATATATCTGATCTCTGTGTGCAGACCATGGACATCTGTAGAATCACAAAATATTTTGTGATTAAATTAAGTTTAAAAAAAATACAATTGTGAGAGTAAGTTTTCAATGTGCCGTGACAGTGACGTTTACCACTTAGATTAGCAAAATGGGAAATTAGCTTAAGGCCTTGACATATCAAGCCGCCGGTCAATCGTCGGCCAGATACATTTGGATATTTACATTTGGATATTTGCTCACCAACAGCCAAATATCCAAATGTATCTATCAAATTATTTTTCCCAATCAAAATGTTTTAATGACCTTTACTATTTTAAGACATACAGGTTAATTTAGTTGATGACTCTAAGTTGCCCGTAGGTGGGAATCTGAGCATGAATGGTTGTCTGTCTCTGGACTGGCGACCTGTCCAGGGTGTACACTGCCTTCGCCCAGTGCCAGCTGGGATCGGCTCCAGCCCCCCGCGACCCCTAACAGGATAAGTGGTTGCAGATGGATGGATGGATGAATCGTACTGGATAGTGGATAAGTGCTTGCTATTAAACTTGTTGGTATCAGCACTAACCACCATGAATTCAACCATATAGCTGCTGTCCTCAGCCACCTCTCAAGCCTGCAGGAGACAGGGGTGGTGTAGCTTCTCTGGTGAACTCCAACAGGTCTTCTAGAAATTTCCCAGCTTTCTGTGGAGGTTTACTGGTCACTCCAGAACTGGCTTTGTCATGCTGGTCTTCTGCCACCTCATTCAGTCCCCTGAAACATCTACAAAAGAGCGTCCCCCAGCCTGGCGTGATGAATAAAGAGGCCCTCCCACTGGTTCCCTGGCTATTGTCTCCATGTTGTTACACAGAGTGTGTATTGCTCACTAAGCCTGTGATGGATGTCAGATTACCCCTCAGCCTGTGTCTTCCTGACAAAGAAGCATCAGCCTGCACTGCAACAGAGGACACACACACACAAACACATGCACACACACAGAGGCAAACATGCAAACACACACTCCCCAAACATACACCCACCATCATCCTTAAGATCCTGCATACAATGACCAACAAATCTTTGTCCTGACCCTGGCACCCCAAACACATCAGCACCCATATGGCACTGACAGGACATCCATGCTTTTATCGCAAACAGTTGTGTTTTCCCTTACCAAAGAAAAACCTTTTTCAAGTGTGTTATAAGTATACTTCTTTTAAACTTAAAATAAGAGTGTGCATTCAGTTGATCTTTCATGTTTTTTTACCAAAATTATACTTAAGTATTCTTATACTGCTTATACTGACAAGTGCACAGAAAAGTCTAAATATACTTGGCTTATGCTGACAAGTATACAGGAAACTACTTAAGTAGAGTTTTCTGTATACGCCTGTTGGCTTATAATGACAAGTATAGAGAAAAATCTAAGTGGTACGTGTGTATATATATATATATATATATATATATAGATATATATATTTGGTGGGCATTGTCGCAGGCATACAGGTGAGACAATGAAATCTGATCCATGTCCCAACTCTGATCAATTCTCTGAACCTCTGACTTGGAGAAAGTCACCCACACCTTTATCCTTTTCTTCAACCTTGATTACTACAGCTCTTTATATTTAGGCACCACTCAGACGTCTTTAACTGATGTCTTGGCCTGTAACTGTAGCCAGCTCAGACATTTTTTATTGAAGGTGTTTGTTGCCTCTGTGTGTGTGGGGTGTGTGATTTTATCTTTTTTGTATGTACGTTTTCCTTTCTTTGGTTCTCTAGAAGGATTATGTTGAGGGTAAAGTGATATATAAATAAAATAAAGCGAGCACACCAGAGAAAAGCAGCTGCTTAGAGTAAAACCCCATCAGAAGGGGGTCAGTGGAGCCTCACTTTGGTAAGGTAAGTGAACTTTCACAAAACCTCCACTGTAATAAATCTGGGGCTCCATCCAACTTCTCTTTCTGTCTGCTCCACCATCCCGCCACGGCTTTAACCAACACCAGTAGGACACCCCCCCCCAGCCCTGCATGACAATGGTACCAGCAGTCGCCCAGGAAACAGGCCTTTCATTAGCTGTGTGATAAAAAAGATGTATTCCCCGTCTCTTCTCCGTCCACTTTTTCACATCTTGTTTTTTTGAGGCGGGGGATCCTGTAGATAAGCTTCAGCTCTGTATGGCTGCCACAGCTCACAGCACATCCCAGCAGATCCCTCACCAGCCCTTTTTTCTTTAACACAACATGTTCTCACTCATCCACTGTTTACTCACATATTAACATATTCATTATTAGCCTGATGTCTCAGCTGAGGAACAGCGTAAATTAGGATTCAAGCCTTAATGGACATACATGATTTTTTTTGGGCAAATGTGTGTTTTTTTTCCACTTTAAGTTTACAACATAACTTGTCTCAGTGATGAGATTCAGTTCACCCAGTAGCTATTCTGGACCTGTCAATCATATCACACCATCTTCAGTAGATGGAATTTGCTCTTGTGGAAAGTAGAACAGAAATATCAATTGATGTCACATTTTATCAATTATTAATGGCTACATTTATTTGTAATATTATTTTGCTATATTTACTGACATTTATATTGTTATTTTCTTTTTATTATTATTGATTGATTCTTGAAGAAATACATTATTTCTTTTAGAATAATCACATACGTAGAGGTAATTTCATGAAATGTGACCTCTGCATTTACCCCATCCAAAGCTTTAAGGGGCAGTGGGCTGCTGTTAAGCATATCTGTTCAGTGTCTCACTCAAGGACACTTCATCATACAGACCAGTAGGAACCAGGGATCAAACTGTCCACCTTGTGGATAAAGGATGACCTGCTCAACCCACCGAACTACAGCCGCCCCATACAAACATACAAATAAAAAGTTTAATTCATGAGTAATAAAACACCCTTACTCAGATTTTCTGCTCATGTTTCACTAACTTTATGACTTTTTTTTTGGAAAAGTTACAGTCTTGCTTCTAAGATCATGTGATCAAAAGCTCCAGAAATTAGTAGTAGTCAGTATTATTTATATCACAAATTCACCTCAAAGGGCATTACAATCTAAACAGCGTATGACTCCCTCTAGCCTTGAATATTTGGTTTATCATATAAATAAAAAAGAAGAAGAATCTGTTCAGAGCTGAATTTGTGAAAATATCCATCCATCCATCTATTATCTGTGACTGCTTGTCCTGTTCAGGGTCACGGGGGCTTCGAGCCAATCCCAGCTGACATTGGGTGAATGGACAGGACATCAGACTATCACAGGGCTGACACACAGAGATAGACAACCATTCACATTCACATTTATAACTATGAGCTATTCTAACCTAATCTGCCTGTCTTTGGACTGTGGGAGGAAAGCAGAGACCCCAGAGAAAACCCCTACTAACATGGGAAGAACATGCAAGATCCATCCAGAACCTGAGACCCTCTTGTTGTAAGGTGGTGGTGCTAACCCCTTCACCACTGAACAGCCCATGTGAAAATATTCAAAAGGAAAAAAAATCAAATATTGGCACTACTATTATTATGATCCTCCCTCACTTCAGCTGATTGTAAATGGCTGCACTGTTGGGTGTTGGCGTTTAGCACTTTCAGTTTGCAGCATTTCTCGATTGGAACAAGCAGTAAGGGTTAGCGTTTCACCAGGAGGCTCCTCTTACCTGCAGCCGTCAGCAGGGCCAGGGAATAATACCTGCATCAGGTTACCATGGGCCTCTCATCTGACATGCCTGCCACATTATAATCATGAGCCCTGCAATCCAGCTGGAGAACTACGTCCAGCAGGTAATAGCGGTCCAGGGGGGCCTACAGGGAGCTCGGGCTAGGGGGGAGGAAGGGGAAACGTCAGCTCTCCTTTCCAGGAAAACAGCGCTGAGGCTTGGGCATGAAGATGCATGATCCTGCTCTTCCAGCAGAGTGTTGGGTGTCCATCATACAGAGGTGTAGTGTTACAGCCATCATTACCTCATCAGTGACCATAGACAGACTGAGAGCCTGTCTGTTCACGACCCCAGGAGGGGACGAGGGGGGGGGTGCAGGCTTCTTAAATTCTATTTGCATTTGATTACTGCAGCTATTCATGTGAGTCTCTGAACGCGAGCCACCTCACTAATCTGCAGCAGGGTCACAGAGAGACGGTGTGGTCTACAGCGGCGGGGCAGACAGGCCGTGATATATGGGGCCGTGGGACACTTGTCCCCGTTAGACCCCACACCAACCCAATGAAGGACCACAGATCCCAGCGGCATGGGGAACAAGAGTCTGACTGAGCACAGACAAAGACCTGAAAGAGAACCCAGCCACCCCCTGTTACGTTTACCCATCATCCACTGCCTGATCACAGCAAGAGCCCTGAAGAGATGAGCAGGAAAAGACTAACATAAATCCCACCTACAGGCACACTAAAGCAAGGGGGGGTTTGCAGTTATACATCAAACCGGTACATACGGGTACTTCACAAAAACTCAAGGCTGCACCCCGTTTTGGGGTATAGAAAACCTCAGATCAAAATAATAAATAAAGAAATAAATATAGTAAATAAATAAATGGAATAATATTGAAAATGAATGTCCCTATTAGTTGATCAAATGTGACATACGGAAATTGATATTGGTGTTCTAATTTGCTTATTTATTATTAATCATTGTATTACTTCCCTTATTTTTTCAATTTAATATTTATTTTTAATTTAATTTATTTATTTATCAATTTATATTTTAAATTTTTTATCTATTTATTTATTTATTTTTGCATACATGCATAATATCCCTTTGCATTTCACCCCTTATTTCCCCAAACTTATTTATTTCTGTATTCTTTTCTTGAAAAATGTCTGCCTCATTATGCAAATAAGAAAAAATAATAAATACATAATTCTATACATTTTGAAATAAATAGATATATATGCAAAAACACATAAATAAATGATGAATACATACAAAATTAAAGGAAAAATACAAATGCAAAAATAAATAAATGCCAAAATAAATGAATTAAAAAATTACATATTTGTATTTTTATTTAGATTTTTTACATTTTTTATCATTTTTGTTACATTTAAATAACATATTTATTTATTTATCAAGTGTTTTATTTATTTATCAAGTGTTTTATTTATTTATTTATTTATTTATTTTTTGGCAGGTTCCATCCTCCATACTTGGGACTGTGAATTCTGTACAATATTTAAATCTGAAAGTTGTTGAGATATTTCAGTCTGGACCAAAAGCAGACCCACTAGTATGGCTAAAAATAAGTCAGAAGTATCATTTAGACAAGACAATGCAGTAAAACTTTTTTTTTTTATTATTGTCAAAGGAAAGTGGAAAACAAAATAAAAACAGGAAAGTACACACAGTGTCTCTGATTTTACAGAGACAATCATGAGGTAAGATGCTTTAAAAGTGTTATTTGATGGAGAAGACACACAAACATTTCATTCTCCCATCGGAGCATATTCACACCTCATAGTACACAAAATAGTGAAACTGGTGTCTCTAGTAAACTACATGAATAGACGCCTTTATTTGCATGTAAAATAGAACAAGTATTGCTGTACATTGATTGCACTTTCACACGTTTTAGAGGAAAACAGGAGTAATAAGTGTATCTTTAAAGTTAAGATGACTTGTATTCATATGGGGTGATTTGGTTTAGTTATCCAACCACACAAAAAAAGTTATTTCCTCTTTGTAATAAAAACACTGCCACCCCGTTGAGTCCCAAGTGTTGTTCTTGGCACATTGAAGGTCAGGTATTCATTTACAAGCCACTGTGGCCTTTACTAAACTGAGCTTTTTAAGGTCGTAATGGTTCCTTGTTGGAGAATTTTGCCTGGAGTGGTTTTAACTTTTATGCTCAGATGTGTCCTCGACTGCTTTACATCTACTGCTCTGCTAAGGATCAAAGAAAGTACTAATATACATATAATACTTCTACAAGGAATATTTCAGTCTGATATGAAATAAAACATCACCTTCCTCTTGAAAAAAACAAGCAACTTATCCTGCATAATAATCATTAATCTACTTAAACTGGTCTTAATTATGTTTGAAAAATGCATATAGAGAATAGTTAGTACCAAAAAACCCACGCAAAAAAAAACAACCTATTACAGTAAATCACTCCTACACCAAACATCATTTGGCAAATACCATCATTATAGTGCTGCTGTCACAGTATTTACATATTAAAAAAAACAAACACCTGCTGTCACAGCCCAGTCACACAGCAGTTTGTGAAATAGTCTCAAAATTTTATGTTTTGATTTGTGTACACAGACACAAATTTCATTTTTTTTTTTTTTTTGATAGTCAGCATGAAATCAGTTCATATGTAATCCACATAATTGTGAACCAGGAAGTACAGAGAGCAGCAAATGCGTAAGGAGGAGGTCGGGTGGATGGGTGAGTCAAAAAATACAGGACTTCCACCTGGGAGACAGCTGTTCCTGTCCCGAATGAAACCACGAGTCACGTTAGTTCCATACTTAAGTTACAGCACTTCTGGTGATTTCTAACCCACACCGCAATCTTTTCTCAAACCTAACTAAGTAGTTTGTTGCCTAATCCTAACCGAGTCGATCTTTTCCGAAACCTGAGTAACTCACTAAGTTTATTTTGAAAAGACTGGAGTTGAAATTGACGTGTGTCACGTGTTGTTGGACATTTATAGGAAAATGCATGAAAAACACATTGCTGAAAGTTGTGCTGAGCATCATGAAAAGAAGGGAAATTCATGTCTATGTACACAAATCAAATAGATTAAATTTTGTGACTATTTCACAAACGTGGCGTGAGACTGTTCTGGCTGACACCACTCGCCTATTTCTTCCTCTTTAAAAACAGTAGTCTTCTGAACATATTCAGGCCTGACATAGTGTACAATAACAACATGAACACACTTTTTAGGATGTAAACAGAGACCATGAAGGCTCCCCCTAAAGGCCAGTTCACACCTGCATTTACAAACAAATGGAGTTTAATTTGAACTTTAACACACAAATTTGCATCATTGTATATGTTCATATATGAATGGATAAGTATTATTGAATTTAGCAAAATTATATTAGTAATAAGTGTAGCCATAAAATTTAATAAATTTAGTTTTAATTTGCTTTTTCATGTATTTATCTTTGTATTGATTCCCATGCTTATTCATTCTTGTTTTATTTTTCCATTTTATTTATGTATCTATTTTCATTTATTTATTTATTTTAGCATTTGCATTGATTTTATTTATTTTGTATGTATTTGTAGTATATAGTGTATGTATTTATTTCTGTATGTATGACTTTGTTTACATACATACTTTTGTTTTACATACTTTTGTTTCAGGCTCATCATAGGAAAACAAAAAAGAAACAAACAAATACATATCTATATACATATATTTTAAAAATAAATTAATTTTAAAATGTATGCAATAAACAAAATAAATAAATCGACTTTAAAATGAATAAAAATACTTTCAGTTTAATAAGCTATATTATAATATACTTTAATAAGACATAATACATAAATAAAAGAGAAAATTAAACAGGAGTAAACAAATAAGGGAATTAATACAAATAGATAAATGAGCAAATTAAAACAGATGTGTCACATTTTATCAATTAATTAATAGCTACATTTATTTTTTATATAATTTTGCTACATTTAATGGCATATTTATTCATTTATTGAGCCATATTTTAAATAATTAATTTTATTTTATTTTTGACAAGTTCTGTCCTCCATACAGGCTGTCCTGTGTCTTTTATAATAGTGGTCTAAAGATGCTTTTGGGGCTGCAGGTGGTTTGTTTATTGTAGTACCATAGTTGGCCACTGGGACAAATGTAACAGCGCTGCATCCAGCCACGTTGCTAACTGAGCGTCACTATGTCACTGTCACGTCTATAATCACATACTTCATGAATATGGAGTACTTTCGCCGTGACCTGGCCCTAATTCTGAAAACTAGTTTGTGTTTGTCTCAAGTCATTTCATAGTTTTTTATTTTGTTTTCCAAGTGATGACAAGAATCGCCGCTGTACATTGTGGCATCTTTGTTCTGTAGGCGTTGGGAATGTACTTCCTGCATGAATCAGAATCAAAATGTACGTCTAAAAATACTTAAAACATCTTGAAAAAGACAATAAAGGCTGCTTGAGTGTAAAAAAACATCTCCAGTAAGTCTTCAGTGTGAAAGAGGACAAACTATTCCTCAAAGAAGGGTGTCAATCCGGGTGCTTGGGTCTCCGCCTAATGATTCTCCAAGGTCAAACAGCTGGTCCAGGCTGACGGAGGAGCTACAGAGGAAATCACTGCGGCCCTGTTCCTCCTCCTCTGGCCAGGGGCTCTCCAGGAAGGCGGTAGCAAGGAAGGTCTCCTCAGCAAAGCCTGACACGTCATTATTCCTTTGGGTCTCCGCCAACACGTGGATGTCTGCTGTCCCTGCGGGGGCTTCGATAGGAGAGATGTGGGTCCGCCTTACTGTCATATCCTCCTCTTTCATGATGGGGCTCAGGGGTTCGCCTCCCTCCAAACTGAGCTCCCCGTTGAGGGCCGAATCCAGTAGGGCGTCCCAGTCAAAGTCTCCCTTCAGAGGGCCGATCTCCTTCTGTTCGTCCACGGAGAGCAGTGGGGAGCTGGAACGTCGGGGGGCTTTGGCGCCACCATTTCTGGAGCCCCGTTTTCTTTTGTGCACACCTCTTCCCCTCACCGCTGGCCAAGACCCCAGCATTGTCCCTTCAGCCAGATGAGGATCCCAGTTCTGGTCGGCACCGGTTGCTTCTTCGAACTCATGGAGGAGCCGCTGGGACTCTAGGTTGATGCACAGGCCACTATGACCTCCTGTTGGGCCATATGGGCCTCTGGACTGGGGCTGGAGGTTGACTCTGAGCCTGTTCTGCAGGGCCGGGTTGATCTGAACTGGTGGCATCCGTCTCTTCTTATAGGCGCCGTTCAGAAGTCGCTCTGCGTACAGCGGGTCAATCTTCCAGAAACCGCCCTTCCCTGGCTCGTCCTTCTGCCGCGGCACCTTAATGAAGCACTTGTTGAGCGACAGGTTGTGTCGGATGGAGTTCTGAAAAAAAAAGATGACAGTTCACATTCTAGCTTCATCAAACAACAACTTAATTTAGACGCCACCTGAAAGGAATTGTTCAATATGTTAGAAAATATGCTTAATGGCTTTTTTTAGATGTTCAGATTGACACAACTCATAAGTCTGTACAGTCGATATGAAGCTACAGCCAGCAGCCAGTTAGCTTAGCTTAGCATAAAGACTGGAAACAGCGGGAAACTGCTAGCCTGGTTCTCTCCAAAGGTAACAAAATCCTACTACTAGCAGCTCTTAAGCATGGAGGACGGAATTGGCCAAAATCAAAAAATAAAAGAATAAATAAATACATAAACTATTTGATAAATAAATAAATGTCATTAAATGTAGCTAAAATAAAATAAAAAGTGTACACATCAGTTAATTGAACAAATGTGACATAAATTGATATTTCTGTTTTAATTTCCTTCTTTATTTATCTTTGCATTATTTCCCTTTTTTAATTACTCTTCTGTTTAATTTTCCCTTATATTTATGTATTTAATTATTTATTTATCTTATTGATTTCACTTCTTTTTAAATTAATTAATTAATTTATTTAGTATTTTTCTATGTCTTTTCATTTGTTTGCATTTATTTAGTATTTACTTTTCTAATGTATGTATTTATTTATATACTCATTTATTTTTTGCATTTAAGCCCTTATTTACTTCCCTAAATGTGTTTATTTGTGTATTCTTTTCTTTATACATTTCTACTTCATTATGCAAATAACAAAAGAAATACATTATAAAGAAATAAATGCATAAACAAATACATACTTTTAAAAATAAATATAAAATAAATAAAAAGGAATGCAAAAATGGATAAATAAATGCAAAAATAAAAAAAATGTTATGTTATAAAAATACATTAATAAAAGGGAAAATTAAACAAAATGGTAAATAACAAAGCAATTAAAACAAAAATATAAATTTATCACATTTTATCAATTAATTAATTAATGGCTACATTGTTTATTACTTTTATTTATTTTTTATTTTGGCAGGTTCCATCCTCCATAGTAGTGAGGCAGGAAGTACAGATGGCAGAGCAACATACATCACATTAATGCAACCCCCCTTCACTGAAATCTAAATAGAGCAGTGACCCGGTGACCTTTGTTAAATATTATCTGCCCCATGTACTGCTCTACAATAACAGACAGACGCTGAAACACAGGAGTACAGCTAACAGCTCCATCAATCATTTATCCAGCTAAATTAAACTTTTTCCTGAAAATTCCTGCCCTTTGGAGGGAGAACATGCTGCTGCTCCTCCTCTTCCTCCATCACTTGTTTCTGTTCCAACAGAAAAAACACTGAGTAAAAGCAATGTGGTAAAAATAAGATTTAAATGTTTAATTCAGTGAGGTTTTGTGCAGCTGAGGGAAGTGTTGCTGGCCTCAGGAGTTATTAATCACCAGCTAAGTCACTAATGCTTCATCAGAGTGGCAGCAGGCCCAGGACTCTACTGGTCTTTAAATATAAATAAATCATGTTCCCAGCTGTGATCTGACCTCTGAGAGAAACTCATTTCCAAACAATGAATGTGCATGTGTGTGTGTGTGTGTGTGTGTGTGTGTGTGTGTGTGTGTGTGTGTGTGTGTGTGTGTGTGTGTGTGCGTGCGTGCGTGCGTGCGTGTGTGTGTGTGTGTGTGTGGTCCTTTACCTGCCAGGTGGGGTCAGCATGTCGGTAGTAGCAGAAGTTGTCGGTGATCCACTTGTAGATGCAGGACAGAGTGATCTTTGTCTTCTTGCTGGCCTGCATAGCCATGCAAATAAGCGTGGCGTACGAGTAGGGTGGCTTGATGTGCGCGTTGGTCTTGTAATCCACCTCATCCGGGCAGTGACCGTGAGCCACGATGCCGGGGAGGGACTGCATCCTGCTGTAGGCCGCCGCTGTGGGCTTCCCAGGGGTCAGGGGCATGCCGATGGAGGCGGGGTCCCCGGCCAGAGGAGAGGCCGGGGCGTCGGAGCCCAGCGGCTGGTGGCCAAACAGATGCGGCTGGTGGTGAGCCTGGTATGGCACGTTGGCACCGAGGATGGAGAACTCCTGCAGCCACTGTAGGCTGGTGAGGCTGTCATCCAGGTTGATGGAGCAGCTGCTGTTGTTGTGAACGCTGTCCCGCTCCTCCGCCTGGGCCGCCGCGGTCACCACCTCCTCCTCCAGGCCCACGGAGCCTTCAGGCCACGGGTCGGCACAGCTCAGAGACAGCATGGCTCTCTGTCACCCAGCTCCTTCTCCTCCTCCCCCTGCCACCTCCTGACAGGACCCAAAATATACAGCCGACTTCACCAAAGTGCGAACGCACAGGACAATGACGGCCTATTTGAAAACAGACCCTCTGTGTGCGTAAACTGAAAAAAATTCAGATGTGGAGATTTAAATGCAGTCTGTCACTCACCTAGACGTGTCGGTGAGGAAATTAGGAAAGTAAAACCTCAAGAAGTACCCCCCCCCCCCCCCATTTATCAGGTCTCAGAACTTTCCAGAAAAACTCTGTTGCGCACTTGACGCTCAGCGCAAAGAAGAGCGCTCGTCATACTAACTGGTCACCCAAACCAAACACATTTATTAAACGGATGAAGACGACTTAAAACAAACTATCAGATAGTGTTGTTATAATTTAAATGCCGTTTGAGCGTCACTTTTTGGGAAATCCGCACATGGTGGAGGTTTTACGCGTAAAATTCGCATATTTAGGACATGGTTTATTCAATTAAGTGCCGATTATTTTACAGTCAATATTTTAATGCGATTGCATAAAGTAGTATGCTAATTACTTGTTTGTTATTCATTTAAATGGAACATTTAACTGTTCATTTAACTAACTGTTAACTGTTCATTTAACTAAGACATGAAGAAATTAACAGGTGAAATATGAATCTTGTTAGAATACAGTTAGAAACTCACCTTCTATCTGCAGTTATGTTGATATAGACCTTTAAAATCCCAGACGAGCAGCACGTATTGAGCCTCAGTCTGCTTTTAGTGCACCTGTTGTCAACTGGTGAGTTAAAGAGGAATTCCTGTGTCCGGTGCTTGGCGCGGTGTCGGGCGCTTCTTCTTCTCTGTGGAGGTCTTTGTACCGGGACTCAGCGGGCTGCAGGATCCGTGGGGGAGGCAGTTTAATACCTGGAGCAGGAGGTTTGTCCAGCAACCATAGAAACGGTACACCCCCCTTGTAAACAGCTTTCCGCGCCTCCATTGGCCTGCTGGTTTCTATAGCGCTTCATTTTTAATCACTCTGTCGTCAACTGAGGCTGCTGCCGTGCAGGATCTCAAGCTGAGGCCCGGGGACCCAACAGGGGACCCAACACTGTCCCTTTTTACTTGGTTACTCTAATTACAGTATAAGGTAATTAAAATCCAGATATTTCATTAATTTCAGAGCATAAAAGAGTGACTGAGTGTAAGTATACTAAATATGACGCTACAAGTATCAGAAGAACTTCTAATATGCAGTCGTGGAAAGTAACAAAGTACATTTACTCAAAAACAATTTTGAGGTACTTTGCATGAGTATTTTCATTTTATGCTACTTTATATTTCTACTCGAAACTCAACTTTCTAAATAAAATAGAAGAAAAAGTTATATTTGTGTGTGTTTATATAAAGTTATAACTTAGTAGAATACAACACATAGTTAATGTTCAAACCTCTTGTACAAAAGTTCCACCAAAGAGACATTTCACCTCTAAACTTCTCACATGGCTTAATTTCAATAACGGATGATCAATATTTCTGACATCTGACCCCTCAGATTGATCTGGTGACACTTTGGAGGGCCCCACTGGACTAAGCTAGCTGTATATAAAGTAGTTAAAGTAGCTCCAACTGGAGCAGCTGCAGCAGTAACGTGCTGCTCAAACACTGACGCTTCACTATCAGATATCAGTCATATTTACTGCTCAATGAGTACTTTTACTGCACGGAGCTAATACTGCTGTACTTTGACCACATGAGACTGAAATACTGCTGTACTTTTACTGCATGACACTGACACATACACTGGTGTGTATGTGATGTAACAATACATAATGCAGGACCTTTACTTGTAATGGAGTACTCAGGTATCAGTAGTTTTACCTGTGAGTACTTTTTCACATCTGGTCTCATTCTGCACATGACAACAGTAGAATAACTATATTCAGTATAAATATATTCATCTCTGAATATATTTAATCAGTAACAAACTTAAAGTTGGACCCAGAGGTTGGACCTGGTGTGTGTGTGTGTGTGTGTGTGTGTGTGTGTGTGTGTGTGTAGGAATGTACTTTTGTTCATACGACAGAAAGGGAGAGAAAGGCGAAACAAAAAGGATTGGCCCCTTGAACGTTGTATTAGTGTGGCTGAGTGGTTTCCTGAGGCCCCTCACAAAGACAACTGTAAAGCAATAAAAAGGCTTCCTCATCTCTGGAGTCCTGACATCTCTTCAAAGCTGGACGTGTTGAGAGCCCCGCGTGCTGCTTCTAACGAGTCACAGTGACAAACAACATTAATCAAGGTAAAGTGATGTTACAACACTCATGTAAAGAAGTCTTAAATGTATAGTACATTTTATAAAAGGGAGTGTTCATTTATATGAGAAACCAAGATCCACCGTTTGCGGACCATAAATCAAATTAAATAATATTGCTCTTTAATTTGTAAAGTAAATCAGCTTTATGAGGTTTCTATTATATTTATTTTACATATTTTCAGTTGTGGAAGAAGTATTTAGATTTGTTGCTTAGAGAAAAGCAATAGAGCAATATAAAAACACTCCATTAGAAGTCAGAAACCTACTTCAGTAAAAACTGTTGTCCACAAAACGTAGTTAAAGTATCAATACTAAAAGTAGCCATATGCAGTAAAATAGCTTCTGTGAAAGTTATATTATTTTTTGTACTTTTACTGATACATCAATGATAGAGCAGCATGTTACTGTTGTAGCTGCTTGTAACTACTTTAAACTACCGGTACTTAAAGTCAACTAAGGTCTGGATTAGAAGACTGAAGGTTCGCCAACACTACTATGCTATACTATATAATAAACTATACAATATGCACTATATACAATTATACTATACAACACTTTACACTATATACTTTATAATACTATAATATTCTATACCGTACAATACCATAATCTATTATACGATAAACTATACAATACTATACAATACTGTAATATACGATACACTATACAATATTGACCTTTACTGTACCATACTGCACTATACTATAGGCTGATAGAATCCAACCAGTAAAACCAGTCAGCTGGAGGCAACAGGAAACAGGTCCTGGCCTTTGTCTCATTCCTGGCATCGTTTCTGATCACAGCATTCGTCTGTAGTCATGTCACATTGTTCAATCCCTGTAGGGTCGAGACAGTCTTCAGACGCCCTCATCCCCCCACAGTCCCAGTATCACATCGCATCACCTCCAGCAGAGGTCAGAGGTCAAAGGTCAAAGCAGGAGCAGCCAACCACAGTGACCTCACAGAGAGGAGAGTCAGAGTCGACTCAGAGGGATTATAGAGACAGACAGAAGACAGACAGACAGACAGACAGACAGACAGACAGACAGACAGACAGACAGACAGACATGGTTAGAAAACAAATGTAGATTAAAACTATACAGAAATATGAAGCAGTGAAGTATCTTTCTTCATTAAATAAACACAATATCCTGCAGGCTCAGAGAGTTCCTCTGTATGAAACAACCAAAGTAAATGTTCAATACATTAATTTACTACAACTACTTCTAAAATACATATGAACATTAAATCTACAGCATTTCACTGCTGGTGAATAAAAACTTTTAAAACCACCTGATAAGGAAATGCGTCACAATATCCACAATCCTGAATGAGTCAATCTGCTCCTTAACCTTCACACATGTAGTCTAAACTTCCTTTAAATGATAAAAACACATTCACTATTTCATTACTATTCTTGAAGTGAATGCACACTTGATACACAAACCTAATTTGCTAAACCCTGAACACTAAAAAAAAAGTGAAAAAAAAAACAAAATAAAAGCAGGCATTACATGGCTATATTTTTATATCCAGACATGCATTAGATGTAATGGCAGCTCTTAGTTTGCTTTGTCCAAAGACAATTTGAATTAACACTCAATGTGTTTCTCTTCAAATTCAAACTAGGTCTGAACTTTTATCCTGAGCACTCGGTGACCTCAAGAAGTAAAAGTCTGCCAAGTTATATTTTCCAAAATCCTTCATTTAGATTATTATAACTCTTTGAAACCTGGTTGTTGTAATTGTGTCTCGCTTTGAGCGGTTTTGTGTTCAGAAGTAGTGCTAGCTGTTGGACAGATGAGGGCGTCAGACACCATTTAGTGACGAACGAACTGTGGCTGATTTACTGTGACAGAAGCTGAGTATCAGTGGATGAATGCTACTATTAAGCACCTTCACTAGTAAGGGCTTTAATCAAGTTTGGAAAGGAAACGTTAGGCTTACACAAGTATTAACTATAACATTACAAGATTATTATAGATAATAGAATTATTTTGTGTATATAAGACATTATTCGGTATCCTGACTACACCATAACCATCAATCAGTCGATTAATGGAGAAAATAATCAGCAGATTACTGTAATGGAGTACTTTTACAGTGTGGTATTAGTACTTTTACTGTATTGTAGTACAGTATTTTCAGATAAGATAAGATAAGATAAGATAAGATAAGATATTCCTTTATTAGTCCCACAGTGGAGAAATTTACAGTTCACAAGTTACACAAGTTCACGGTTACAAATTCACAGTATGATTAGTACTTTAAATGTAACAGGGTACTTTTACTGCAGTAAAGCCACATGCAGGTGTAGAAAACAAAAATCTGATACTTTACTGCCAAGTAGTTTTGCAGATAAAATGATTTTTTTCTTGGTTATTTGGTGCATAGCAATAAATAGTGCAGATGTCAAGAGACAAAAATATAGAAAAGGATAAAAATATAAAGAAATATGCAAATATCTGTGTTTAAAGTGGAGGAACTGTACAGTTTTGTACAGTGATGTACAGCATATTGACCAGGGGATGAGCTCAGCAGAACTGTGTCTGTGTTAACTGACCCTGAATCAGCATCCAGCCTCTGTCTCAAATAATAATAATAATAATACCTGGGTGGAGGTGCAATCACGTTGATGGACTCTAGCATGTGGTTTTGAAAACAAACAGGACTCTGTGACAAAGTCCAGTTTGTGGAGACAGACTGGTGTTAATCATTCACTCCAGAGCTTTAACATGAAGTGCCTCTACGGTGTGTTATTGTTTTGGTGGAGGCTTATAACCAATCAGAGAGCTGATCGACAGACAGATGACCAAACAACAACTGTTAAAGTAAAAGTAATAATACATATGCTTTAGCTAATTGTTGGTCAGGTGTATTATATAGCATTATACAGTATTACATTATGTTATATTGTGTATTGTCGTGTATATTGTATTATATTATTATACCACATCTCTATATATCTATTTCTACTTATATTATATTATATATATGTTATGTTACACAACATTACATTATATACTATATCATTATATCATATCATTATTTTATTATTTTATTAATATTATAGTGTATAATGTTTACATTTCTTAGAATTAGATTAGTTTATAACAAGATTCCCTGTATATACTTCACACTTGTACAGATGTGTATATTCTCTTTTTTATGTGTATATAGATGTGTATATTCTCTCATGTATATTGTGCTGATAACCTGCTGCTGTAACACCACAATTTCCCAACTTGGGATCAATAAAGTATATATCTATCTATCTATCTATCTATCTATCTATCTATCTATCTATCTAGTCTGTTTCCATCTTGAGCATTTCACTCACTGTAAACAAGCTGAATATACAGTATATGATACTGTCAGACAGATAGAGTGCAATAAGATGATTTTAATATTAAAGATTTAAGGGGAAACTGTACTGGAGTTAAATATATACTTAAAACTGTCAGTTGTTGTTTAGGAGGTTTCTGTTATCCAGCATCAAACACCCTTCAGGTAATAACACCCTCCAACAATACATAATAGATAGACTTACTCTGTCACATGTGCTTTCACCTGCACCACCGCTGAATTATTCACAGACAGCCGACAGCCTGCAGGACTCACATGATAAGAAGATTAGTGTCGTTCTATCAGGAGAAGTGTCCTGGTCAGTCAGTCCTCAGTGCATCAGGATGTTCTGGTTAGGAGGCAAACTGCTGCAGGATGCCAACATTAAAATGATGATGGTGAAATATTTCACTTGTTCCTCACAATTCTAATGAAATAAAAATGTGATGAAACCAGGCTGATCACTTACTTTTCATATAAATCCTGTAGCTTCCCAAGTGGTTTTCTTCATTTACTGAGGTGTAATAGGAAATATGTTTTAGATTTTCAAAACAAATATATAATTGCGTATGACACCTGTATGTAATTCATATTGCACATACCTATGTTAAGTAATTATAACACACCAAGTAATGATGCTCAGTGATGTCTGTATTAATATAGCAACATAACAGAAATGTAATATAGTATAATGGAATAAAATAATATAACAGACAAACATAATATAATATGATATAATGTAGTACAGCATAATGGTAGTAATAGTATGGTATATATGATATACAATTTAGGATGAAGTACAATGTATTAATATAGTACAGCAGTATAACAGAATATCAAACGAAATATATGGTGTATATATGATAAAATACTATAGTATAGAATAGTATATAAATATGATAATCACAACGATAACAATAACAATAATCCCTACTTATAGGCTCTATTTAAAATAAATATATAAGAAAACATATCTAAATAAATATAAAATATGTACTGTGTTAGTGTAGTTCACATGCCAGTCAAAGGAAGCAGCCAATCAGCTCTGCGGATTCACCAAACATCCAATCAAACACATGACGTCAGTGTACCGGACATGAATAAATCCTCGTGAGGAACCCGACAGAGTAACCACAAAGGGCGGGGACGTTATTTCCTGACATTCTGTTCAACTCCACTCATCTGCGGTGTCTTTGTATGGTAAAACAAGCGCACTGGTAAGTTTAAACGCTTCAGCCAATAAGCTCTTGTCTAGTACTAGCTCGCCCCGGAGCCGTCCAATCAGGAGCACGCTCCTCTTTGTTGTGGGTGATGACATGAAAATATTGTTGTTGCTGCTGCTGAAGGCTGCGGAGACTCGGCGGTGGGAGACAGGCAGGCGGGGAGGATCGGGTTTGAGGGGTTCAGAGGACTCGATCCAAGTGAAGAGTTTATTTATTTAGTTTTATTTTCGACTTCAAGCAACTGCGTGTTGCGAGGAAAGCGGTCATGTCTGTGAATATGGACGAACTTAGACATCAAGTCATGATCAACCAGTTTGTTTTGACGGCTGGATGCGCCGCCGATCAGGCGAAGCAGCTTCTCCAAGCGGCCCACTGGCAGTTTGAGGTGAGACTGATCGCTTTATTTAGTCTATTCTTATTGTAATGTCTGACCATTTATTTAATCTTCCAGCTGTATATGAGTTCTTGACACAATCAAACGAACTCCTCCTGTTAGTTATTTAGCGTATTTTGTGTCCTGTCTTTATGACCATGCGCTCCTATAGCTAACACCAGCTAAGCTAGCAGCACTGAGGACGTGGTGCTGTGGCCGTTGTTTACATTCTCGGTAGGAATCCTCAGTGTCATTGCCAAGCTAATTGTTGTTAGCCTAGCTGCTAGCAGCCTCTATGAAAGTATTAGGTATCTCAAGCTAGATTATTGTTTTGGGAGCGTATGTCCCCTAGCTCAATATCCTCTGATATGACACATTAAAGTATGGAAGCCCATTGTGATGGAAAAAGATCATGCAGGATAAGTCTCTTTCGAAATAATAACCTAGTATCTCAAAATTACAGTCTACTGACTTCCTATTTCAAAATAATAACTTAGTATCTCACAATATTTACTTTGTATCTTATGACAGTATAATGCGAGTATTTCAAAATAAAGACTTAATATCATGACAATGACATTATAATGATTTAGTATCTCAAAATGACTTAATATCTCACAATAATGACAATATAGTGACTTAGTATTTCACAATAATGGCTTTGTATCTCAAAATAATGACTACAAAATAATGACTTAGTATCTTACAGTAATGACAGTATAATGAGTTACTGTCTTAAAATGAATTACTTTTTCAAAACAATAACTTAATATCTCAAGAGATAATAGATAATCTAGTATCTCAGAATAATGGCATGATATCTCAAAAATGACATAGTATGTCAAAATAATGACATAATATCTCAAAAATAATGATGTAGTTATCACAAAATAATGACATTATCTTGAAATAACTTAGTATATCAAAATGATGACATAGCATGTCATTATTGTGACAAAGTCTGTCATTATTTTGCAATGCCAAGTCATTTGGAGAGTTTGTCATAATGACATACAGGATGTTTTTTTCGCGAAAGTTTTCTTTTACCAGCAGGAATGCTCTTCCCGAGATCACATGTTCAATTTATGTTCCCCAGGTCAATATGTTGAAACCACAGTGGGTGAATGGATTCAAACTGCATTTGAAAGATCCATCTCTCTTCATTCTGAACTGTAAAGATATCCCTCACTAAGCTCTTACAATAAGCACCCTGACAACACACTGTAGGAATGATCTAGCTGTTTTATAGGTTAATGGCTGTCATTGAAAACAAAACACTTTACGTTAACACGGAGAGCCCAAATCAGTGATACCATCTTGACAGATTGTCTGATAACATGTTCTCATCCAGTATCACTGATTATAAACTACAGGTTTGGCTTGTTCTCTCAGATTAAATCTCACAGGATGATAAACAGAACCCTCCCTACTAAACAGGTTAAAAACAGTCCCTTAATCCCAATTAATTTTTAATGTTATTTTACTAGTCAGAGGAACACCACACCAGGTATTTTATAGGCCAAGTAATTAATTCATAAAATAATGAAAGTAAACATTAGGTACAGCCCTGCAGTTATTATTCTCAACACTGGCTGACCCGGGTTTATATGCAAACATCACTATAAGCCCTCTGGCTGCTGGTGTGTGATAAACTGTATGTGAGGCGTGTTGAACAGCTGACAGACACCTGAAGGATGTTCTGAGCCTCCAGATGGTTCTGCTTAGACCACTCCTCCATCTGTTGGAGGCTCAGCGTCAGGCTGCAGCCGGGCCAGGTGGTTCACCAGAGGGGTGGGAGGAGGAGGAGGCTCAGTTCCTCTCAGGTGTTTGTTGTGATTGACTTAACTTGCTCAGGAGCTCAGTGGTGTCAGATTTACTGCAGTGAGTTGATTTCAGTCGTAAAGTAGAGCTGAAACAAGTCGATACCTGACAGTCAATAGAAAGTTAATCTGCAGCTATTTTGATAATTGATTTATCTTTTCAGTCATTTTTCAAATAGAAATATTGAACATTTGACTGTTAATGAACTGAAACAGGCGTGTCAGCTGAGAGTATGTTTAGTAAGCAACTCTATTGTTAAGAGACTATTGTTCTGTCACTGTAGTGAGTCACTAAACTTTATGTTACCTTGACAGCAAAACACTCGGGCTGGGATGACACACCTTTCTCTTGATTCGATACTATCATGATACCTGGGTGTTGATTTGATAGGTATTGCGAGTTTTAAGTATTGTGATTTTATATTGCAATTTTTGTTAACATTTGTAACACCAGACCATGGGAAAAAGATGAATCTTACACCTCTAGGGACTTTTACTTTGGAAATATCTAAATTTATACAGTAAAAATGTTTGATTTTCAACATGTATGTAGTCAGTCCATCTTTAGTGCCAGGGAAACAAAGATGTCTTCATTATATAAAAAATAACTGTTCTTAAAGTCATTCAGCCCTTAATTAAAATCATACAAGTTAATGAAACAAGCTTTAATATAGCCTTTCACATGAAAAATAATTGCTTCTTATTGGCTGTGCTCCAGCTGGTGGGCGGTGCTTGGTATTTCCTCACCTGATTTCAACATGGCTGCCAGGTGGCAAACGTTCTCATTTACAGTTAAACAGTAACTACAAGATGTTTCTGAAAATATTTGAGGACAGAAATGGTCATTACAGTAACACAATATTGATTCATATTTGATCAGCGCTGCCTAGTTTGACCGTTTGATCGGAGTTTGTGAGTGATTGACAGCTGCTCAGAGATTATGAACCAGAACCAGCTCAGCTCTGATTGGTTGTTTACCTCTGTGTCTGTGAAATCTTGCAGATGCCATTAGGAGCACCGGACGACACAGAGGAATGTGATTTTTTTTTTCAGGTTACCTGTCTCATGCTCTATTGTCAGGATGTAGTGACTGTTTTATAAAAATAACTTTGTTTAATCATATTGCTCCATTTCTACCCACTGCAGCTTTAAAGCAATTAATTAATTTCTTGTTGATTGACTTTATCGGTTATCTGACTGGTTTCCGCTCTGAGGAGAGACTGGAGGATAACAGGTGGTACTGTGTGTCAGTGTGAGAATGTAGTAAACAGACTATTGTTTGTGTCAGTGTGACAGCAGTGGCCTGATTATGCTCTGTGTTCTGGTTCTGGATGGGAGCCGAAGGCGTCTTCTGTCCTCAGCCGCCCCCCTGAGGCCCATCGCTCCACAGCCACATTAATACAGCATATCACATCAGAGATAGAAGACAATAGAGATGGAAAACAGTTCATTACCTTTGACGTTGTTTGAGTAGACATCACCAGGAAGGATTTAACAGTAGGATAGATTATAGGATGATGTATAGATAATTAAACATACTGTTTTGTGACTACAGGTCCTTAAAAAGCAATGACAGGATGATGTTTGTGTTGTATAAAGAACAAAACAAACTGTATTTTAACTAAATGCTGTGATACAAGCCATTAAGCTGTTGTTGACACAAATGACGATGAATGCAGCATTATGTCCCTTGAAATGCCCACAGTAGACTTTCATTTGGTTTAGTTATTTTCAAAGTAACATTAGAAATGCATCTCCTCATTAGTTAAAATGAATTCACACAAAGAAGAACACTCATTCAACATTATTTGTTGATCAAATGAGCGACCAATCAAACTGTGTTAAATATACTAGAGGTACTTAACAGTAGTCAGTATTTTTTAATTTAACTCAGTGTTCTTTGTATTAAAATGTGTTTTGCTGTTTAGCAACTTATCATGTCACCAACATGTTGTGATGAATACAGGGGACAGAGTTCAGTGATTTATTGCAAATGTGGAGTTGGTTAAAAACTTACAGGCAGGAGGGTTCAGAATCAGGTAGGTCCAGGTAAAGGGGCAGTCCATAACTTGGCTGATGAGGTAATGAGATGCAGGTGAGCTGATGAAGGAAGTAGGAAAAGGTGAGTGGATGGGCGGAGCAGTCAGATGAAGGGAAGGAGGGAACCTGGTGGATGGATGAAAAATGACAATGAAGGGAGAGAGAGACAGTTAGGGAAAAGAGTATAGAAGCAAAGAGATGAAACTAAGAGCTATGTGAAACCAATAGAAATGCTCCCAGTCTTTCCATCATTGCAGTAAGCAGAACGTCCAAGTTAGCAACTTTTTACAAAAAGAGACTTTTGCAGGATATTTTTTACCTTTTAATCTGCCACAACATTCACACACTTAAACAACAACATGCTGAATTAAAAGAAGAATTTAAATTACATTACTTAAACCAAACCTTTATTCACTGTAATGGTTTTGTCACCACTGATGAAATAAAATGTCCAGTAAAGGAACTATTATAGAAACCTCGGTGTTCTTCATGTGAGTGTTTGTGTTTACAGCAGCAGGAAATGTGAATGGACTCTGAGACTTTAGTGACCAGACCGGGTTCTGAGAAATAAACCGAGACAAGACAAAGAGCAGCGTGGACTCAGTGGCCTGACACACAAAAGCAGCAGAGCACTTTCACGCTTTGAGATGTGTGTCACGTTGTACGGCAGACATTCCTGCACCGCCGCTGCTGTTGTCAAACAACCAGACC
Organism: Pterois miles; assembly: GCA_947000775.1. Classification (NCBI taxonomy): domain Eukaryota; kingdom Metazoa; phylum Chordata; class Actinopteri; order Perciformes; family Scorpaenidae; genus Pterois; species Pterois miles. The sequence continues at coordinate 9,951,589 of CAMQGK010000567.1, forward strand.
GCTGTGGGGGTGGGTGGGTGAAGTGTTGGCGAGAAAGACAGAGGCCTCCGTCCTCCAGTGAAGGGAAATGGAGGCTACGCTGAGCAGTAAAACAAGCTCACAGTGTCTCATAGAAACATGGTGTAGCCTCTCATGTGTCACCATCGCGTTTCATTCGCAGGCTTGTTTAACAACAAGTTTTCCACAGCTGCTTCACCTCCATGCCCAACATTAGAGTTTGAAGTACCAGCATCTATCAGCTCTCTTATCAAATGTAGGATAAACTTATACATATTTGATTGTAGATCACCCTCTAAACTAGAACCTAAACTACCCTCCTTGTTTTCCATCATCCTCTGCATGAATCACCTTCAGAGGAATTGTCGGCGGCTTGTTTCTGTTTCTCAGAGGTCATGAAGTGTGTTTGTTCATGCTGGCCTTGTTCACAACAAAGAGGAACAATACAAGAAGCCAACTCATTTCCTTGTTTGTGCAGGGAGGCAGCCATGACAGCCGCTGTTTACGTTTTAGTATAATGTCTCTGTTCCCTACCTCCAGCATGACTCTGGTTGTTGTAGGGCTGCAACTAATCGTTATTTTATAATTCATAAGTTAACTTATCAATTCTTTGTCAATGAGATCTTCAGATGTCTAGAGTTGTTACAATAACAACTACCTAAATTCTGGATTGGGTGCTAAATTTATCATTTAGAAGAAAGAAAGAAAGAAAGAAAGATATTCCTTTATTAGTCCCACAGTGGGGAAATTCAGTTTTACACTCTGTTGTTCACACACAGTACATATACATGCGTCAATGGAGAGATGTCAGAGTGATGGGGCTGCTCCTGACAAGCGCCCAGAGCAGTTGGGGGTTTGGTGCCTTGCTCAGGGGCACCTCGGCAGTGCCCAAGAGGTAAACTGGCACCTCTCCAGCAACCAGTTGGTCTTGGTCCATGGGGGTCTTGAACCCGTGACGTCCGCGTCCTAACCCAAGTCCTTACAGACTGAGCTACTGCCGCCCCCACATACATATTTACATACATATACATATACACATACATACATACATATTTAGGCAAACATTCATTTTTTTCAGCTTCTCAAATGTGAATATTTGCTGTTTTCTATGATATAAAATTAAATATCTTTTTTGAGTATGTCAATTACAGGAACCGGTCGATTAATAGAAACATAATCATTTGATGCATCTCTTGATTAATGGTTTCAGCTCTGCTTTGTTGGACCTTAGAGAGTTTTTTTTTTTTTTTGGTACGTTTTCACTCAGAAACTTCAGAGGAAATCTCACTTTATTTCAGCGTCAGTCTCTCTCTTGTCAGCCTCACTGTGGTCTACAAACGCTGTTTCAGATCCCAGCATGGAGATAATAGTTTTAACCCTGAGGTCACGTGACCAGTTGTGTTAACTGACCCGTGGGCTGATAGTGAAGAGGGGGGATGGGTCAGTTCTTCTTCTCTGTGGTCGGAGGGGCGAAGAAGGCAAATGTTTGACTTCTATACGTCTACATGTTGTTGGTTTTTAATTTAAATAAATTCACTTCTCTCTCCTCTCTGTCTCCTTCTCTCTCTCTGTCCCTCTGCAGACGGCCTTAAGCTCCTTCTTCCAGGAGGCCAACATCCCCAGTCACCACCACCAGATGGTAAGTCCATTTAGTTCCCCTGAATAAAAAATATAAAGGCATGTGTGGCTAAACGGAGGTTGAATCCCTTGTTCTGGATGGTGGGATGGATGAACCCACTGACCTGCAGCTGGACTTTAACAGAGCCAAACAGACAGAGCAAGTCTCAACACACTGGACCTGAAAACAATCACATAAACAGCATTTTCAGAGCAACAGATAGAAGTTGGGACAGAGATCAAGATTATTTATCACGATTATGCATTGATTGATGTTAATCAATCTATTTCTATTTCTAATCTAATCTATTTGATTAATTGTGCAGCCCTACTTCAGGTCCAACATTAGCCATGGTTGCACACAGTTAGCCCTATAAGTGGAGCTGAAAATAAAGGCACTTGCAAGCAAGCGTGACGTCACATCCGGTGGATTATCACAGAAAAACGGGCCCAGGTTCTTCACATTAAAAACAGTCTACAGGCTGATAGAGGAAACCCGGAATGTCGCAGAAGGTCTCATTTTTTTAGGTTACATCCTGTTCACACATTGGCAATAAACTATTAACGTCCTTTCCAAGCCGACCTACTGTAGAACTGGTCGCGGTGCACCACTTCAGAGGAAATGCGCCCGGCAGGGGCCAGCCAGTGCCAGTTAGAGCTCCCGTGAGGGGATCCTCCCACATCAAGCATCCATAACTAACCGGTCAAATTGAATCCCCTGGGCAGACTACGCAGACCCTGCCCAATGGGTTGCATTCCCAAACAGCCCAACTCCAAGAAGACTGTTACCGGCCTCTCACCGTCCATGGCTGAGCCTCGATGAGAAGCCCCTGAGCAACACTGGGCAAGCGGTCTTGGGTACGCTACATTTCCCTAATCCACCCGTTGGACGAAGATACAGCTCTGGTTTCTGGGCTCTTTCCTCTTTACTTGCCGCAACTGAGGGAATTCTGACAGGCTGCACCTTCCCTACTTCTGGGTGAGGTTTCAGCGCCTGATACGTCCCCAGTGTCTCGGAGCAGAGAATAGAGCTTATTTTTTCCATTTATACATGTAAAAAGTGACTAACAGTCCCTTTAAACCTTAAAAAGGTGAAGGGAACTTTGGACAGAGAGCCATTCTTCTGTTTTTTGGTTCTTTATAATGTCTGTTATTTGAAGTTTCGTGTTTATCTTTCAAAACTGAAGTTTATAGGTCTTTAGCTGTTGGGCAGGAATCTCTGGTCTCAATTCATATCCACAGAAATATGTCACAGAATGGCTATGAGGAGGGTGTGTGCAGCCATATTAGCTGTTTTATCTTGGAGCCATGTAACAGTAACATTACTGAAGAGGATTCACTGGACAAAGCTCTGCAGTGTTGAATGAATGAAATAAATGTGTGACTGAGCAGACATGCATCACCATGTCCTCGCTGCTGCTTATGCAACCCTGTTTCTTAACTGTGTGCATGTCTGAGTCTTCTCCCTTGGGTTGGTCTGGTCCCGATCATGCAGGAAAAGCATGCCCACATCTGCAGCCCTGTTTTGTTTTCAGTCTTTTTCTGTCGTCATCGTCCTCCTCCTCCTCCTCCTCCTCGTCTCGTGTTGGTGTACGTGCTGGTCAGTCTCTATGGGCGGAGTGTGTTGTAGCTAGAAACGGTGAGGAAGGAGGAAGCATGTGTGAGATGCAGCGGTCGGGTTTGTTATTATTTTGGGTGCAGTGCGATGACATCATCTCGCCCGAGGCTCTGGTGTGTGTGGACGAGTGCAGGGCTGTACAGCTGCAGAGGGCTGAGAGGAAGAGTGAAGACACTCAGGGGGAGCATCAGCTGCAAGACCTCCTCCTCCTCCTCCACTCAGGCTGACCCAATATGGCTCCATGATGCCCCGAGGGCCATGAGCATAGAGGAAAAAGACGTCAGTGTTGCAGCAATAATGGGCCTTTAATGAAAGAAGAACTCTTTAATATGCAGAAGAAAAGTACAGCTGCAAAGACAGAGAAACAGGACTGATTATTATTATTAGTGATTCTAATAAAGATGACTGAGCCAATGAGATCAGAAGGGATAGGGATATCAATAAATCAATTCAGCTATGTATTGCAATTTTTTTATGATGTTGAAATTGATTTTTTAATATATTTGCTTCCGTTGAGTCTAAGTGGAGGTAAAAGGAAGTTACCGTTTTCATCGTTGTAGTCTGAGTCACTTGACATCATGTCCGTTCTGTGTCCATCAACCAGAACAAACCGCAGTGAGCTGAAACGACAAAGCTGAAAACAGTGGCGGGTCCACGTGGATATGACCTGCACCCTCACATTTTAAATCCAACATGGTAAACACTACACATACAGTTATGGAAACACTTTGGGTTTCACACATTAGCAGGAAAAGCGGAGCTAGACATCACGGCTAAAGCTACAACTCTGTCATGGACAGGAAACATTTTCATATTGCGGTAACGTGCAGTCAAGCCAGCTGTCACTCTCATCTCTGTGATCAAATCGGTCGATGCTACAACTGTAGAGCACCCATATACTGATATTTATGTTAAATACATTCAAACAACCCCGATGGATGGAGCCAAGGCAAATGTCTTTATTCTTTGATTTTTGGGTTGCTGGAAAAATTGAATAAATCATGCCTGACAAAGATTGATATACAGTATATATGATGTATTTGACTTCAGGACATCTCTGACCACATACCTGCTGAATATCTAACATTTTTACCTTATTAATTTAGATATTTTCCAAAGTAAATGTCCCTAGAAGTGCAAGATTCAACTTTTTCTCATGGTCTAGTATTAAAAAAAAGTTAACACAAATCACAATCGTAATATTGAATCACAATACTTGTAGAATCGCAATACTTCAAAAACACAATACATATTTAATCAGCATTCAAGTATCATTATAGTACTGAATTGGGAGATAGGTATATCGTCCCAGCCCTAGAGGTTAAGTTCAAAACACATCAATTCACAAAAAAACTAAATAAACAGATATGAAGACAAAACTGCTTTTTAACAGATAATATGAAAAATAAAATATTAAAAACGAACAGTAACCAGCTTCATAAATGGAGCAACAGAGTAGCTTATTGTGAGTTCAGGCTGTAATGACGTTAAAGGTCACCACTGTGATAGAGAACTGGTTCAGTTGCATGCTGGGAGCCAAAATCTGGCGGTCAGCAGGACTACTAGTGTGTACAGAGGGGCGGTGGCATGACGGGGAGTCATGACAGGTGTTATTGTGTCTAACGTACATAGACATGCAGCCTGAACACCGGCGCTCCCCGAGGAGCCGAGCGGGAACATTTCTGTTTACTTTTCATCCTCAATGAGTCACACATTCCTGTGTTAATATATCAGACAGGGTGTGAGTTTATTAATTATAACATGAGACCCAGATGGGGTCGTAGGTGCTACAGTTTGATAGATGAAACAACTGTTTGGCTGACTAAATCTAATAAGACACGTTGATCATATTCAACACAAAACTGTGTCCTGACAGAATAACATTTTGAAGGAAACAGACTAAAATGTCGTCTAAAAAAAATCATCACTTTCAAACCCCTTAACACTCCGACGGCCCACCGGCAGGCCCGGCCCCTAGTCTGTCTTTCAGAGGTTGCAACGGGCCAAGTTTTCAAGGTATAGTGGGGATACTTACCAACTATGTCATACTAGCTTGTCGGGAAGAATGTTAAATAACACTACAAACTTAAAGTGAGGAGAATAGGAAGTTGTAATCGACTCTGGTGGAGAGGAAAGTGTCTACTAGTTTTTACATGACATAGTTAATACACTTGTAGAAGCAAAACCAAGTGTCTCACACAGCTGTGCAGGAGATAAACAGCTGAGTAGTTTTGGTGAAGTATAGCTGTTTTGGTCAGAAACATATTGTGTGTGTGTGTGTGTGTGTGTGTGTGTGTGTGAGTGTGTGTGTGGATTTGTGTGTGTGAATTACACTGTGTTTGCTCTGAATATTTCTTCCTCTCTCCTGCTGCACAGCTGAAAGGACCCTTCCTCTATTTCTGGATGCTATACGATCTGATCTGGTTTTGTGTGTGTGTGTGCGTGTGTGTGTGCGTGTGTGTGTGCGTGTGTGGGTGTGTGTGTGGGTGTACATGCGTGTATGTGTGTGTATAAATTACACTTCAATTGGTGTTCCCACTGAGAACATTTGGCATTTAGTAGTGTGTCGCACACAGATCACACATCCACCGTATGAGATTGCAGTTAAAAACATATTTTAAAGGCTGATTACAACATGCTGTCAAAGTTGATACAATAATACCGTGTTAATGCAAGTGCATGTTAGCAAATGCCGTCTTATGAAACTAGAAAACTTAAGGGATCCATTGGTACCAACCATGTCATGTAAGGCATATGAGGCTAAATAATGCTCCAAACAAGGAAAAACTGTCATGGCCATATTCAAAGGGGTCCCTTGACCTCTGACCTCAAGATATGTGAATGAAAATGGGTTCTCTGGGTACCCACCAGTCTCCCCTTTACAGACATGCCCATTTTATGATAATCACATGCAGTTTGGGGCAAGTCATAGTCAAGTCAGCACACTGACAGCTGTTGTTGCCTGTTGGGCTGCAGTGTGCCATGTTATGATTTGAGTATATTTTTTATGCTAAATGCAGAACCTGTGAGGGTTTCTGGACAGTATTTGTCACTGTTTTGGGTTGTTGATTGATTTCTAATAATACATTGAAACACAAATTTACATAAAGCAGCATATTTACCCACACCCATGTTGTTGAGGGTATTAAATACTTGACAAATCTCCCTTAAATATACATTTTTAACAGATAAGAAATGTGTTATTACTTGCAATTAATTGTGATTAATTATGGGCAATCATGCGAATAATTGCAATTAAATATTTTAATCGATTGACAGCCTAAAAATATATTAAAACAACCTAAAAATTGCAAGCTGCATTAATGCGTTAAAGAAATTAGTGGCATTAAAACAAATTTGAACTAATTAGAACATAAATGACGTTAAAATATCACCTGTCTATGTTCAGGAACTGTGAAGAAATGACTTCCTGTTAACTTCTGTCCTTGTGTTTTTCCACAGATGTGTACTCCCAGAAACACTCCTGCCACTCCACCCAACTTCCCAGACGCCATCACCATGTTCTCTAAGCTACGGGCATCTGAGTGCGGCTCCGGCGCCGGCAGCGGCCCCTCCCAGGTGTCCATGGCCTGCTCACCTCCCTCCTCCACAACAGGCTTTGGCTCCTTCTGGGCCTCCTCGCCGCCCAGCCACCAGCCGGCCTGGCTGCCCCCGTCGTCACCCACGGGCCATCACATGCACCACCACTACCACCACATGCAACAGACTCCCATGTGGCCCCCTGGCGTCTCTCAGCCCAGCGGCTCCCAGCAGCCCCCCGTCGTGTCGGCACTCCATGGCCCGAGATGAGGCTGAGAGGTGGGCTGCGAGGGGGATGCTGGTTCAAGTGTAGCCAAATGAGTCTGGGTGGGGGGTGTTGGGATGGGAGGGGGGTTCATCTGTGGAATGAGAGAAAATGGAAAAAGACAAAGATACTCTTTTCCTCTCTTGTTTTACTAAACTGAAGACACTTCCTCTTGTCTTCATCACACGTAATCCATGCCGAGGAAGAACCGGAGGGTCTCAGGACCCAGCAGAGCACTCTCTGAGGATAGGAGCCATGTGATCTTTTTTTTTTTTTTTTTTTTTTACAAACTTTTCTTCTTCAGCGGGTTTAGATATAATGTGGCAGGAAGTCGGCAATAACCAGCAGATAATCAAAGGAAGCATTGTGGTTGAAGCAGCCTCAGACGTATGAAGCGTGTGGATCATAGATGAGCTGAGTTTCATTTACAGCCATAAAACTGCTTCACACAGTGAAACTGAACTCTGCCTGGACGCATGCTGACATATCAGAGAGACACAGCCGTTAGTGCATCTCATGTATCACCTTTAACACAGAAATAAGAAACACATTTACCAGCTCAGAGACCAACCTGGGTGATAAAATATTATTTCTGCTGCACATTAAGATGTTTAATTAGTTTGTCTCATCCTCTGCTGCAACTTCCTGACCCAGAAAAAGATGGAAGCATCTGTGCTGAATATGTCCGACGTGAAAACCAAAAAGTTTTTATCATCAGTTTGATGGCAAGTCATGGCGTCACTTTCTGTCTTTGGAGGATAGAACCTGCCAAAAATAAATGAATTAATAAATAAATGACTCCATAAATAAATAAATATATCATTAAATGTAGCAAAAATAATATTAAAAATACATGTAGCCATTAATTAATTTAAAAAAATGTAACACTAATTGATATTTCTGTTTTAATTTGCTTTTTTAGTTATTTACCTTTGCATTAATTACGTTATTTATTTATTCTTCTGTTTAATTTCCACTTTTATTTATTTATTCTCATAGACAAGAGGCTTTTATTTCAGCTACATCCTACCAGCTCTGCTCTTTCTGAGGTCAATTACTAAGACCGAAGCATGACACAACATGAAAGCAGAAATGCAAGAAGAAATGTAAAATCGATGTATGGATAAATGTGTAAATAAAAGAATACAGATATAAATAATGGGGAAAATAAATAAGGGGTGAAATGTTTAAGGAATTTCATGCAAAAATAAATGATTAAACATAAATACATGCAGTTAAAAATAAATATAAAAAATAAATGCATAAATAAATACATTAATAGAAATAAATGCAAAATAAATAAATACACTTAAAATTCATAACAATAAATACATAAGTAAAAGTGGAAATTAAACAAGAGTAAATGAATAAGGGAATTAATACATATCAATTAATTAATGCCTATTTTTATTTTTAATATTATTTTTGCTACTTTTAATGGGATATTTATGTATTTATCGAGTCATTTATGTATCTAATTTTGATTTTGGCAGGTTGCGTCCTCCATGCCTGTCTAGTTCCTCTATATTTTTTATTTTTTTCATTTCCAATTCATCTGACAGAATGTGGCGAGTTCATTTTCTATATTCAGCTCCTGCAGCAAAATTCATACCAGTCTGAGCAATTTTTTAAGAGGAAAAAAGCCTAAATTCTTTGATTGCAGCTTCTTAAATGCTCATATTTTCTGGTTTATTTACTCCTTTAAGAGAGTTAACTTATTATCTTTGAGACATTTGAGGACTTGGGTTTTAGGAAACACTGATCCACATTTTTCACCATTTTCTGATATTTTATAGACAAAACAACTAATTGATTAATCAAGGAAATAATCAACAGATTGGTCAACAATACATCAGACCGGCACATACGGGTACTTCATAAAAAGTCAAGACCACGCCCCCTTTTGTGGAAAGAAAACTGACGATCCCATAGACTTCAATGCAATTTGACATATGTTTGGATTGTAATTTTGACAAGTTCATATGTGTTCATCTCTTCTTATGCAAACATTTGTTTTATACACATGTCTAATAATTATTTTGTGACCTTGCCTGAACCTGAGCATTTATGATCCATCCATCCATCTTCAACCGCTTATCCTGTTGGGGGGGTGAAGGCGGGGTACGCCCTAGACAGGTCGACAGTCCATCGCAGGGCAATTCAGAGTCACAGTTAACCTAAACTGCATATTTTTAGACTGTGGGAGGAAGACGGGCTGTCCGGTGAAAACCCCCACAAGCAAACTCCAAACAGAAGAGCCCCAAGCCGTATTCGAATCTTCTTAGGCTAAGTGTTGTCTGTAAATAACCAACCTGTCAATAGCCATCTGTTTGATCTATAGGCTGAGATTTAGTCAGAACCAACAGTCTGATGCTGCTGTAACGTTAATGTAATACTGCAGCAGCCTCACTCAAGATAACATTAGCTAGCTATGCTAGTCACTGTCACCAGCATCATTTAGCAATTTATCACACTGATTGACTGAATATTCACATAACGTATGTGACTCAAATCTAAGTGTGAAAGCCTTGGTTAACCAGCCTCAGCAATGACGCCATGCTGGTCTGGTGTATAGCCCAGAGCCATAAAGCCCCTCTATTATATCTTTTGTAGGACATCGCAGGGGAACAAATTGGAGATCAGTGTTTTTGATTTATTGTTGGTACAATCAAGTACGCAGCAACTCTTTGGCATAGTGCTTATACTATTAGCAGTTTGTTTACTGTCGAAGTTTGGAGACATTTTCCAACTTCCTCTGTTTACTCTGTTACTTTCTATGAGGGAATTAGGATTGTTTTCCCCCAAAAGGGAGTGTGGTCATGCAATCCTACGCCAGTCTGATGTGTGATAGCAATCGTTAGTTGCAGCCCTAGTAAACAGCTGGATTTATTACAATTGTCAATGGGATTTCACGTCGGCTCTCTATTTGAATATATTGACATTATTTTGTATTTTTATACAAAGTGTACATGTTTCTTATGTCATACAAAAAGAGCACAGACATATTTCTGACTACCTGGATTAAAACACGGTCACAAGTTTGGGAAAAAATGTTGTGTGTTGCAGCAGACAGAATATTATTTCATCCAAATGGTCAAAAGAGTGTTGGAGGATTCTGTGAATCCCTTCAGAACAACAGGATGTGTTGAAATAATGATGGTAAAACACAAGAGACACAGTCATTAATGTGTGAAAAAAACAAAAATACACATGGTGAATGAAGATGAGCTATAGAAATATGATGGATGGGTTTGGTAGAACGGCAATAATTAGATTATCTGAAGAGCTGTTTTTGTTATGAATCATTTCAGGCAGACTGTCAGACTCCAGTTAGTTTTAATTCTCCTCATTAAGAGTCAGGTCAGATTGATTTCCTGTTTGATAATGAGGCCGTTTTGTAAATAAAGCCAAAATATTTCAGTCACACTGATGATGAACTCACAAAAATGCACATTTTAATCTGATTTAAGAATATTTTGGCGGTGAGCTGCCGTTACCTCTGCCATGTTTCTGTCTGCGAGGGGTTTAGAGGCCAACTCAGTGATTTTCCACACAACCTTTCAGACGCTCAACCACTCCTACCTCTGTCTGTGTGGACAGGAGAGGCCCCACATGTGCTCTGAATGTATTCTCTGCTGCAGACACAGACAGGATCAGAGGGTTTAAACAAACTGCTGCTGAAGAATTCACAGCAGAGCTCGACAGGCGGACAGGTCAAAGAGTCCTGAATAAAAAACCTCAACAAGACTCTTTATGTTCGCTGTCCTGTTCACACACACAAAAATCACCAGTAGATTCAAATTTAGTGAAGAACAGAAAGTCACCTTCACTTCCCGACAGAGGAAGCAGTTATTGTCGACATCAGGAAGCGACGGGATGCACAGAGAAAGATTTTATTGTTCACAGCTTCACACAGACAATCAACTATTTCCTCTGTTTCTCTTTTATTTGTTTTCACAGCAGCTCAAAGCTGTTATTTTCCCTTCATTACATCACTAAATTAATACTGTCCAAATCCAACAAACGTGATGAGATTGTATTTTAACATCTGATATGTGATAAATGAATGCACATAAAGGAAAATTCCCTCCTGAAACACTCAGAGAAACAGATGTTTTACACCTCTGGACTGTTCTGTGAATCACATTCTTGAGAAATAGTTTGAGACAGACTTCCTACCGACATGTTTACTTCCCTTTCTCTGGGTAATTCACCTTCTTTAAAAGGAGCGTTGGCTGCCTCAATAATGTGTTCTTGTAGTTGACCATTCTGAATGCAACCAAGATCGTTTTACATTTTCAGATTATTGCTGGTCAGTTGTAGGCAGTCAAGGTTTCTGCCGACTGTTGAAGCTTATGGAGGATGAATCTTGCCAATATCAAAATGAATAAATTAATTAATTAATAAATATATCATTAAATGTATCAATAATACAAAAATGTAGCCATATGGAGGTTTAATTCCCCTTTTTTTATTAATTTCTAAATTCAATTAATTGCATTTACTTTATTTTCAAATATATGTATTTGTGCATTTATTTCTTATTTCTTTTCCTATTTACATAATGAGCCAGAAATATATAAAGAAAAGAATACAGAAATAAATAAGGGGTGAAATGTGAAGGGAAAATCCTGTAGAAAGAAAGAAAGAAAGAAAGAAAGAAAAGCTTAATACATGAATAAATACATCCATTTAAAATAATACCAAAGTAAATAAACACATTTAAAAATTTGCAAGAATAAATACATACATAAATAAAAGGGGAAATTAAACAGAGTAGTAAATAAATAAGGGAATTAAGGCAAAGATAAATACATTAAAAAGCAAATTAAAACATCAATTTTCACATTTTATCAATTAATTTGTGGCTACATTTATTTTAATATATTTTTTGCTCCATTTAATGATTTTTATTTATTTATTTCTGATGTCGGCAGGTTCCGTCCTCCATAGAAGCTTTCTGTAGTTAAATAATCCATCACAGTGAACATTAACATTACAGTATCACAGAGTGCTGATTGATTTGAAAAGCCTAGATTATTTTTATTATCAGTTAATTTGTTTACTTCTCAATTCATCAACTAATAGTGTGTTCTGTAAATGTGTCGTTTTGTCTGAGCAACAATCCAAAAACTTAAAAACATTGTTTACCATCATCTACCTTCAAAGGTTTTACAACTTTTATGATCTTTTAGTACATTTACTCAAGTACTGTACTTAAGTTCAATCTTTAGGTTTAGATCTTTAATGCACAAGCTGTTATTATCTGCTTGTAAAATATGATTCATTATAATGTAATTAAAACTAGCAATATGTAAAGTTAGAATTAGCTGCAATATGAACAGAAACTAATCCAAAAAGATAAAAAATGATTTTTCTGCATGATGAGTACTTTCGCTTTTGATATTACAGTGTAGTATATTTTGTTTCTAATACTTTAATATGAATTAATGCAGACTTTATGCTCACTGTGATGGATTACACGACACCAGAGAGTCTCTAAGTAGATTTTTATACCTCACTGAAATGAAATGGTGGAATTGATACATAAACATGCCTAAAACACAGCAACATGTTTGTGATGAAAAGTGAACTTAAGGCCTTGGTGCTTCAAATCAGGCAGGTTGAGATGTGTTCAGTGACTTGAGGGTGGATTTTTCCTTTAAATCAGACGAGTTGAGGCGAAAGTTAAATATGTAAAATGGGCTGAACTCCTGACTATAATGGGTCACGGGACACGTCACCCACTGTTGTGTTTTTTTGGGCTGACGGCGGAGTCTTCCTGCAGGGTGGGTTACTGGTTTAGCTCCATATAACCAGTAAAAACAGCTAATGTGTCCCAGCCACCCTCAAGATTTTCTTTTACCTCCTGTTAAACTTTTAATTTGCTCTTACCACATGGATTCACTCTGTTCTAATCCATGGCTCTTTTATAGAGATTTCTCTCAAGTATTTTATGTTCATTTCTTCTGTTGAAATTTGTATTTATATGTTTAATAAAACAAGATATGATCTGCTTTCTGTGGCTTCATCTCTCACTGCTGATGGTGTTTTTACTGTAAGAGCTAAAAACATGGAGTTCCCAAACTCAACGTTACTCGTCTTTGCACGTAAGTGAGACTGAAGGTCGGAGGAAGGATGTGGTCGCAGCTGAGCTGCTGTTTCTCATCAGTTGATGTGTGATTGACCCCGAGTGTCCTAACATGGCATGACGAAAGAGGAAGTGTGAAGTTACTTTCAATGACAGAACTTAAAAAGATTATTGATGAGCGGCTGCTAAAAAGGTTGTAAGAAAAACACATTTTGTCACAAAATGAATGATGGAGCTTTAAAAAGCCACTGAAGACAATATTACATTACATTGGGGCTGTCAATTGAGTAAAATAGTAAATTGTGATAATTGCAAATTTATCACATTTTATTTTCAACATTAACCTTAAAGGGAGGGTTGTCAAGGATTTAATACTCTTATCCACGAGTGGACACTATGTATGTACGTATATATTTATTATTGGCAATCAATTAATAGCACAAAACAGTGACAAATATTGTCCAGAAACCCTCACAGGTACTGCATTTAGCATAAAAAAACATGCTCAAATCATAACATGGCAAATTCAAGCCAACATTCCAACAACAGCTGTCAGTGTGTGTGTGTGTGTGTCTGATTTGACTATAGCTTGCCACAAACTGCATGTGATTATCATAAAGTGGGGATGTCTGTAAAGGGGAGACTTGTGGGTACCTAGAGAACCCATTTTCATTCATATATCTTGAGGCCAGAGGTCAAGGGACCCCTTTGCCTTTGAAAATGGCAGTTTCATATGATACCATATCTTCACTCTAGCTTTAAATCAAATTACAACCTAAAAATCCCAAGTTGTGTTTATGTGTTAAATAAATTAGTGGCATTAAAACATGTATACTATATATATATATACAATATATATCAGACCTTTTACTAATGTAAAAGTACCACTACATTAATGTACAAATACTGTCCTGCATTCAACATCTTAGATAAAAGTACAGAAATAGTATCAGGAAAATTTCTGCTTTTGATTTTCGCTTTATGCTTTCCAGTGTTATATGTCTTAATAAGTGCAGCATTTTTGTTGCAGTTGCCTACTTTGCAAAAAGGTTGGAAACACTAGTTTAATGTATTTGTATTTATTTTTACAATTTATCATGTTTTTTGAATGAAATCTTAATCCTAAAAGTAACTAAAGCTGTCAAATAGATATTATGAAGTTGAAGCAAAGAACATACATTGCAACATCAGCAGCAGCGCTACACTTCCACTGTTTTGGACTGAAAGTGACTACGGGATGCCGGCTGTTGTAAAAAAAAAAAAAAAAAAAAAACATCTCTTTTCTTCTATACTTGTTGGTATAGAATGATATAAGTATAAAGTGGTATAAAAAGGAAATACTCAAGTTAAGTACCCCAAAACTGTACTTAAGCAGAGAGAGAACTTGAGTAAATGTACTTCCCGTGTTCAAAATAAAATACTCTCTACATACGCTAACCACAAACTTAAAAAGTAAAACCAAATTCTTCAATGACAGGAAATAATGCAAAGCACTTCAAAGTTCACCCTCCCTCCTCTGTGACAAACTTTCATCTTTGCTCGTCAACATGTCCTTCCTGCTGATGTTTCTGTGAACAAGATGTACTAGTGATGTGTGTTTCCCCTCTATGATGCAACACCCGAGTTCTTGACCTCCTGCCACACTACGCTGACAGTTGAGTACAAGTCTGGTGATATTGTAGATATTTTAGTATAGTGTGTGTATTACAGCCTGATAGCTCCTCCTCCTCTGAGCCATAGATCTCTATTAAAACCCATCGCTGAGGAGCCTCATGTGTCACTGGGTGACACAGTGTTCCTACATCACCATGAACACACTCACTGTAGTTTATTTAGAATGCCACATACACTGTCCTGCTGACTCTAATACTCATTAAAGCACCACATGTGGATTAATATGCCACTGAAAAGAGTCCCCAACAAAGTCACTATTTCCTCCTGTTTCTTTGATAAATCCTACACTAAACAGCTGTTTTATGATATTACTGATGAAAATGAAAATATTCGTCTCTCGCCATTGACTACATAGTTTTTCTGAAATATGGGGCCATGTTGTCAACAGAAGGGGTGTGGCTTTACCTTTCTATTTAGAGACGGACCAACATCTTGGTTTGGGTCAAGTTCACAGGAAGAGTGCCGGACTTTGAAGCATAGTGGCCAAATGTGTCCATGAAGTGACGTCATTGAGCTCAAAAAGACTTTTTCCCATAGACTTACATCTGGAAAGACAAGTCTGCAACTAATCAGTCTTTTTAGAGGTAAATCAACTTTCCAGTATATACACTTGAATAGCCCTTAATTAAATCATTAGGTCCTAAAAGTTGTACAATGCACTAATAGCTAAATCCAGTTATTTTCCCTCCTCCGTTCATGTGACCCAGCTCGAGGCTTGACAGGGGCTAGGAGGCAGAGTTAAAGGAAGTTAAAGGCACTACTGCGCCTGCTCCATGGGCCCAGTTGATGCAGAAGATTGCTGGATGATGGCTTCATGCACCACTCAGCAACTCTCATAGGAATGAACAGTTGCGCACCTACTATGCCGTATATACATCCATGGTTTGAGTCTGAGATTTGCTCAACAAAAATGTAGAATAATATCAGACTTTATAAAGGGTTTAGATGTTCTAACTATTGACTTTATTAAAGTTTACTGGAATAGAATACTGCTGTCAAGTTTATTAAACCTCACTTTTATTATTATTAATAATAACATTTAAAGTGGCTGAACACAGAAACTCAAAGTTAAAAAATAAAGTGTAACAGCCATGAACTGGAGTGTTTGACAGGTGATTTATGGGACAAGTAGTGCAAAAAAACATTACAATAATAAGCAGCAAATCACATTTAACATTTAAATTAAAAAAAGATTAAAGCAGGTTACCTTCTCTGCAGGATTAACTGATATATGAAAAACAGTTACAGGGCTGAGTGTCACCCCCTACAGGTTGAGTGTCTCGTCAGTATGAGGCTCTGTGTTGCTCTCTGCTGCAGCTGAAGCCAGAGTGATAGAGCTCTGAGATGTGCAGCCCAGAGCCGACACGGGCCAGTCCCGCCCGGAGCTGCTGGAGGCTGCACACAGAACGAGAGGGGGGAACATTAAATGCTTTAAAACCTCAACCTAAAACTTACCTGTTCAACTAAGCTTTGGAGTAACAATGGTTTATAGACAGTATTTACATTATTTGATTCACTTGCTTTACTGTGTTTAAGTTGTACAGTTTTATTCGATTTTAGTAGTATTTAACTTGTATTTTTTTTATTCAATTTTATTGTTATTTTATTAATCAATTACTTTATTGTATTCAGGTTGTAAAATTTTAATTCATTTTCTTATTATTTTATCAATCAGTTACTTTATTGAATTCATCTCATCTCATCTTCAACTTCCCTTTCCCGGGCCACATTAACCAGCTCTGACTGGGGGATCCCGAGGCATTCCCCAGCCAGTGTGGAGATGTAATCTTTCCATGTAGTCCTGGGTCTTCCCCAGGGTCTCCTCCCAGTTGGCCGTGCCCGGAACACCTCCCATGGGAGGCGCCCATGGGGCATCCTTATCAGATCCCCAAACCACCTCAACTGGCTCCTTTCAACACAAAGGAGCAGCGGCTCTACTCCGAGTCCCTCACGGATAGCTGAGCTTCTCAATCTATCTCTAAGGGAGATGCCAGCCATCCTCCTGAGAAAACCCATTTCAGCCGCTTGTACCCGTGATCTACTTCTTTCGGTCATGACCCAGCCCTCATGACCATAGCTGAGAGTAGGAACGAAGACTGACCGGTAGATCGAGAGCTTTGCCTTCCGGCTCAGCTCTCTCTTTGTCACAACGGTGCAATAAAGTGACCGCCCCCGCTGCTCCGACTCTCCGGCCAATCTCATGCTCCATTGTTCCCTCACTTGCGAACAAGACACCAAGGTACTTGAACTCCTTCACTTGGGGTAAGGACTCATTCCCTACCCGGAGTAGACAATCCATCGGTTTCCTGCTGAGAACCATGGCCTCAGATTTAGCGGTGCTGATCCTCATCCCAGCAGCCTCACACTCGGCTGCAAACTGATCCTCCTTCTTCAGTCCAACGGCTTCCTTGACCACCGGTGTCCCCATAGCCAGCCTCTGCCGCCCGGGTCTGGTCCATCAAGGTCCCTGGCCTTCACTGCCACCCGTATGGCAGCGCATCCAACCCCAGTGGTTCTTTCTGCGGGTGGTGGGCCCACAGGATGGAGAGGAGGGAGTTTCCACATCCCTTTTTCGGGCTGAGCTTGGCCGGGCTCAGTGTCAAGCCTGGCCACTAGGCACTCGCTTACGGGCCCTCCGTCTGGGCCTGGCTCCAGACGGGGCCCCAGGCTTTCTCTGGCCGGGTCTCTCCTCCTCTTCCTCGATTAGTCATAGGGTCTTGTGAATCAGCCTCTCCCCCGCGTTAAGGTGATGGTTCCCGGAGAGGTCCTTTATTGAATTTAAGTTGTAATCTTATCTAAATTATCTTCTGTTTTATAAATCTGGGAACCCATTTGCTATCGTCTGACGATGATTTTGTTTTTATTGGTTTAAAATTAGCTTGTAAACTGGCTATTGTTGAAAGAAGCTGGTCGCACACGTCATCTCTCAACTTCAAATCCAGTCACACATAAAATTATGAAGGGTTAGTCTGGATTCAATAAAATTAAAAAAAAAAAAACACAATAACACAAACAATCAAAGCGATCAAGGCAGTGGTAGAACAGCAACTCCCATTGTACACTGCTTAGCCTCTGAGCAGGTACTCTTGTATGGTTCTCTGACACTGACTATGGAGAAGCAGCTCATACAACCACACTGTGAAACACCACAACTACCGGTATCCCTTTAAGCTCAGTGAAAATAAAAAGAGGCACACTAAGTTCAACTCGGCCCTTGACGTATTTGTCTTTAGTTCTGAAAATGCAGCAAGACTCACCTGAGCGGCTGCACTGGGGACTCTTGGCACTGTGGGGGTGATGAACCTCTGGAGAAGCAGCAGGTTTGTGGGACACAGAGTGCTTGACCTTGTCTTTAGTTTTGCACATGCCTGTAGTCATCAGAGAAACAAGTGACCAGGGTTAACAACAACCGCTACAAATCCCAACAGCTGTGTCTTACCTTGACATTTTCAGCTCACAGCCAAAATACACTGAATGACATTTGTTCTTCTCATAAATCATGTTCAACAGTAAAGTGCCAGCAGAGACTCTGAGATTACTATTTGTCATGTTTCACATAAACCAGCTAGGCTTTTGTTTTTAGGTTTCAGGGTTCAAGACCACGAGAACCAACAACATATTTGGGCTAAAGCTGCGGATAGCTAACATAATAACATGATAATAACAATAATAATAATAATAATAATATAGAAACACCTTCATATTTGTTATGAATATTTTTATAAAATTACCATCTTTGGTAGAGATTGTAGGTAGTTTATTTTCTGTATTTCTGATGGCAGGTGTGTATAGGCGACCTTTGTAAATATGCCCGTCCTGTCCGATGATATCAACCTCCGACTAACCAGTCAACACACACACACAAGCACACGCGCACGCACGCACACACACACACACACACACACACACACGCAGAAAGAGGGTTAATGGTGAGCAAACAGCAGCCAGTAACATCTGAGAGTTTCATACTGTACATTCCTCTGGGATGAAGTCACTTCCTTGGTAAAGAAACAAGTAGTACTCTTACACTTTACTTAAGTAAAAGTAGCACAGTGCCACGGTGTACAAATATCTCATTACAAGCAAGTCCTGCAATCACAATCTTATTTAATAATGCAGTTCACCCAAAAATCAAAAATACACATTTTCCTTTTACTTCTACTGCTACTTATCACATTGGCAAGATAGTAAATTAGTGATTACATGTTAATGCAAATTTGTTTTAACACCACTAATTTCTTTAACATATTAACACAATCAATTTTCCTGAGATTGTAATGGGCTCAATTTTAGAGCTAATATGAAGATACTGGTATGATACGAAACAAGAAAACCTAAGGAATCCATTGGTACCAACCATGGCAATAGCATCACTCTGATTCTTACTGTGATGTATAGTGGGAGTTTACATCAGAATATAAAAGTGGATAAACTTATCTGTCACACCTGAATGACGCCAGCCACATCAGTCTGGGTGTAGTGCTTCATGTGTTGCAGGCCGGTGCGTTGCTGGCTGGCCGAGATGACCGTGTGACTCCCACCGCAGCTCCGCAACACAGACAGATGACTGGAGTCCGTCATCTTAGCGATCTGCTTACTGCTCACACAGACAGAAACATCACAACACAAGAACAGGGAAACTGTAAATCTGCAGCATCTCTTTTTGAAAGACAAGATCAATAGCAGGGAAAATAACTGCTGTTTACATTCCTGCAATCAAAATGCAAATATTTATTTCTAGTCAGTAATTCTATTGTTATAGATGCTGTTTCTCATCTAATGATACACTTTATTTATAGAGCACTTACCAAAACAAAGTACAAAGTGCTTTACGGAAAGAGGATGAAATAAAATACCAAATTAAGTAAAATACACATGGAGACCAAATTTATTACTTTCTTTCACATATCCTAATTAATTTCCTGTGTCTTATTTACTGCTGAAACAACAGCTATTATTAAAGTGTCATCTTTTCTTAAACCCTATTTCAGACAGGATTAATATTACAGGTTAAAATTACAGGGGCAGCTGAGTAATAAAATATTTCCCCTCCTCCATCTTAATAAAAGTTGTCATCAAAAATTGTCTGCATTTAAACCACTGGCAAATTACAATAACACACTCTGAAATGCTGCAGGAAAAGTATCACTACTGGTGGACAGATAATTAGTTTTATATCAGAGTTATTTAATGTTATTTATAGTTGTAATTTAATTATTAACACGCATTTAACTACTTAAATGTCTCTCTCAGTCTTATTAGGTAATTTTTTCAGTAAGATATTTACTAGTACCTGTGGGGGTGTTAAATTACAGAGCTCCAATGCAGCTAATAGCAAAATCACTCCAACTCCTCTACAGACATAAATGGAGCTTTAGACTTAAACATCTAACACTCTGCCTCAAGTACTGAGAAACTAACAGATGCTTTGACAAAACTATGTACAGAGTGTCTAGATTGAAGGTTCACCTATATGACACAGAATTGATATTTATGGTTCTATTTGTCAATTACTTCAGGACTCTTGTGCCCCCTGTTGGTGAATAGGGGACACAGCAGATAAAGTGAGAGCAGGTAAACTCACGGCTTGATGGACTTGTGTGGGGGGAATCCAGAAGTGGATGGGAGCTTCACCAGATGCCTTTTTTTGCCACAAACATACAAGAGCAGATGAGTTTACAGAGCCTATATTTAAGGGTATAAAGTCAATTTATTTTGTAATCTGAGGTATAATACAAAAATAAAAGACACTGGAAATATACAGTAAATAGTAGAGCTGTCAAACGATTAAAACATTCAATCGTAATCGTGATTAATAGCATGATTGTCCATAGTTAACCATGTTTAATCACAAATTAATCACACATTTATCTGTTCAAAATGTATCTTAAAGGGAGATTTGTCTAGTATTTAATAATAACAACAATGAGGCAATAATGAGCCACTCGCTGTACATATCTGTGAAATTCACAGTATTGACTCACTGTCCAGGATTGTGCATGACAACAGGTCGGTCACAGGAGAGGCAGTGAAATCTGTCCACAAGTTGTCTGGAAATAAACACAAAGACAACTGACTTTAATATGTAACATCCATGAGGAGATATGAGATGGATATGCCTGGACTGACTACTTAAAATACTATAATTAATAACACATGTCAGGCAAATGCTTTTATTAAAGTGTGATATAAAGATTGACTAAAAATGGCATCTGAGTGTAAAAGTCACAACAAAGGAGCTTTCAAGATGATGTTAACACTTCAGCTTCAGCAAGAGATTCATGTAGCATTAAAACAAACAAACTAGTACTCATGTAGAGATTAGTGGTTACTAAATATTCACACCCAAGTAAAAAGAGGATATATGGAATTATGGTCAACTTATATGACCTGACACTTGATTACAAAACTGTCTAACAATGATGTCAATTTTAAATTCATTAAAATACAATATGCCTCAAATTAAAAAAAACACTATGTCAATAAGTTTATTAAATTATCAAAAATCATAAAAAAAGAATAATAAAGATTTATTTAGTATGCAACTGCCCCATTAACACTCAAGATAATGTCATCTAGGGATAAATATAAATATGATGTACTATCGTAGCTCTGGGTGACCACAGACGGCTCTAATATGTTTTTCCTCCATTTCTGGTTCAACAACATCATGATGTCAGTGCTGACAGGAGGAGAATTTCACCGACGATGGGCTTTCACAAATTTGCTACTTTGCATTAACTGTATCTAATCACACTGCATTAAAGTTCGCTCTTGGTGTGAATGCACCATTAGTGTTAAAGTTATGAGTAGCTGAAGCAACACAATCAAAAGCAGTGTGATGTCAACACTTACTTTCTGATAGCAGCAGCGCCGTCATGCTCTGGAACTTCCAGAGCCTGCAGCTTCTGGTGGATGTTCTTCCAGCGACCTTCCAGCTGCTTCTTCACACAGTCCAACTCGATCCTGTTCAACTGCAAAGACATCAGCTGTCAAACATCATATCACCGATGACCACAGACCAAAGCCTTACATATATCACTGGGATGTTACTGACCTTACACTCCATCTCAGTGGAGATTCTGTCAATAACTTTGTGCCAGTCCTGCTCCTGGCCGGTCACCTTGTTCAGCACCTCGTGGAACATGGCATAGAGCTGCTCTATCGCAGAGTCAAACTGCAGACAGCTTACTTTATCACTTTTATCTGCTTTTTTCTGGTGTCAGGAGACAACAAGAAGTAGTTCAGAGTAAGTAGGATATAAGATAAGATAAGATGAACCTTTATTAATCCCCGGAGGGAAATTCGGGAACACTAAAATTCGGGGACACTGAAATTAAATATCGGAAACTTTCCAGATGAAGAACACACATTAATATATTCAACTTCATTTCACTGAAACAAGTATCTTTTGAATCTAAAACTTGGCGTGAAGATTACATTTTTTATTTATTCATTTGGCAGATGTTACATTAATGTCTTTTTCTACAGAAGCAACAACAAAATTGAAGGAGGCCACTGTCATGTGTGGATAACTTATTAATTACATCCATACTTTTTTTATAAGCTTCTGTAATTCCAGTAGCTCTTAGATACAATCCTAAAGCAGTTTTATGGGTGGTTTCACAAGCCAACATTTAGACTGTTTTAATCAAACTCTGGTGCAGTTCATTTAGGCATTTGTGAACGCAATAATCATACTCTGGTGCGGAACAAAACAACCAAGCAAACCAAAAACGCAGGCTGGCTGTGTGTTGTTGAGATGGACACAGGTAAACGACAGGTAGACATGAGTGGGAGAGGTTGTACTGATGTTTGCTTGACATCTGGGCCAAAGATAACGTGCAGAATATGAAAAATAGACCACAAAAATAGTGTCATTGGAGATTAACTGGAGGAGAAAGGATTCATGCTCACAGTAGATTGGAGCCGAGTTAAAGCGCAACAGGACTCAATATGGCTGGACCGTGTATGGTCAGTCTGTGAATTTGTGGCTAAATTGTTACACAGTCAGTGGTCATGTCTACATTGTTAAATCCATTAGTACATGTCCACCAGGTCCTGGCCATTCAATCAGTGACGTACCCTATCATGGAACGCACCTGATTGGTCCCAGGTTTTCTTTTTGCTTGCCATTTCAAACAGGAAACAGTATGGCATCCAGCTTGTAACTGTGCTTTTCCATTTAAGCAGTATACCAAAATCTACTTCTGAACATTTTAAGCGAGAAACGGCTATGCTACTGATGAATTTTGTTTCATTTTAGAACTAGATCGCCTAGTTTCACAACTTTGAAACAATGACTCGCATGTGTCACACTGGATGGGCTGATCTGCATAAAGGACTGTTCCCGCCTTTTCATCTTGAAAGAGTAACGGCCAATGAGGAGTCATCAAGGTGGCAGCTCTCAAGATGGAAAAGATTAATTTGTTCCTTCCAACACACCCCTCAGCAAATGCATTTTTTATTTGGTCCACTATTGTGTACTGTGAAACCAAACCAGACTAAATAGAAAACAACCCAAAAGTATCAATTTCAGTCTGATTTGGACTAGCCAAATGAACTATGGCTTGTGAAAGCACCCTAAGTCTACTTCATTATCAAATGAATAAAAAGAAATAAACATCTGTACAGATCATAAAGCCCGCTGAGGCAAATTTGTGATCCTGGCCTATACAAATAAAACTGATTTGACATATTGCAGATATATAGGCCAATGTCTCCACCACACCTGTAAGACTAATCTAATCCAGTCACGATCATGATCCTCCCTCCTCTCAGCACGTAACACATAGTACAGACCTGTCTGACTCTTTCTTGTGCTATGCACAGTATTAAGTTACTTACGAGTTCACTCTCAACCATCTGCTTGTCAGCCTTCTTTTCTTGTAGCTCCTCTGTCATCTTGTATAGCTCCTGTGGAAACCAGAGTAGCCATATTAAGCAATAATTAACAGAGAGGAGAGTAGAAAAATGTATTTCTGGTACACAAAGTTAAGCGGATTTTTCAGACCGTCCTCTTAGAAATTACTGGCTACTTTTACTTCTTCAGGACTCAAACAGGCCAATATCGTTTAGTTTTAACAGGTCAAAAGCCTAAAAGATTGTGAACCACTACTATTCTGTCAGGAGTGGATGGATTAGAGTTTATGCATATTTTCAGTATCACTATCATTACTATAACACCTTGTTTAAAGCAATAAAGGTATGTGATGATTGATTATTATTATTACACTGTCACGCCAATTAGTTGGAAAATTTAACTTGGGCTGTCAAAGTTAACGAGATAACGCATTAACGCAACCGATCTTTCGGAAGATGTAGCAGGCTGTTTTAAAAGCTAGAGTGAAGATACTGGCATCATATGACACTAGAAAACCTAAGTAATCCATTGGTACAAACCATCATACTTTGTCGCAATGGAGGCTAAATTATACTCCAAACTTGTGTTAAACTTTGACAAGGAAAAACTGGAATGGCCATTTTCAAAGGGGTTCCTTAACCTCTGACCTCAAGCTATGCGAGTGAAAATGGGTTCTATGGGTACTCACGAGTCTCCCCTTTATAGACATGCCCACTTTATGATAATCACATGCAGTTTGGGACAAGTCATAGTCAAGTCAGCACACTGACAGCTGTTGTTGCCTGCTGCAGTTTGCCATATTATGATTTGAGCATATTGTTTTATGCTAAAATATTTGTCATTATTAATTGATGATTGTTAATTGAGTTCCAGTGAATAAACATGTACATACAGTACATTTGCACAAAGTAGCATATTTGCCCACTCTCATGTTGTTAATAGTATTAAATACTTGACAACTCCATTTAAGTTACAGTTTGAACAGTTAAAAAAAATTGTGATTAATTTGCGATTAATCATTATCTATTGACAGCCTTAGTTTTAACATTTTAAAAAGTTAGTACATCATCTGACAGTAATCGTGAGTCAAAATGGAAATATACAGTATATAGTTAAGAAAATACAGAGACAAAGCAAGTTGTTTGTTTGTTTACCTCTATGTGGCTCTGTTTCTGTCTGTTGTCGTCATGTAGATATTTGGTGGTTTCATGCAGCTTTTCACACTCGGCCTGGAGCTGCAGGATCACCTTCTGCACATCGCTCACCAGCTCCACGTTCTGAGACACACACATATATATACACAATTAAACACACACAGTCATGCTAAAATATATAGTCATCACTGCTCACCATCAGCTTGTGGAGTAAATGAAGTTGCAGTAAATACAGTAAATCTGCACACATGCATTTCGTTTCGTCCCCCTAACTGTCCCTCAGCAGCCTGTCCCCCTGTCTGACCTGATCTTGTAGGTCTCAGTCTGTTGTTCTCACCACAGTTAAAGCCTGTTTATCCTTCAGCTGCTTCACGTCCTCCTCCAGCTTCTGCACGGAAATCCTGCACAATAGTACAAATATGAACATAGACCAACACCTGACCCAATCTGAACACTCACAAAGGGCTAAAATAGGGCTAAAAAAGGGTGATTATAGATGTGTGGAGAGGCACCCAATATTCAAACGATGCTCACATAACTAAAGAACAAACATCTCAAACTCAAGTGTTTTTATTTTCTAAAGAATCTGTCAAATAACTCCACTGATGACAGGAAATTTTTTCAGTTTTCTCCATTACTCCACTGGAGCACAAAGTACAGTATATTATTAGTTAGAACGAGGCATGGAAAATTTCATGTCATGATCATCCTGTCCAAAGTAAATGTGATTCACAATATTATCCTGATAATCATCAAAATATGCTTTAAATTCCACAAAAACATACTGGAATGAAATATATCATCACAGATTAGGACACATTTTTGTAGTGAAGTTAAGTAAGGTAGTCATAAATCATAAGGTCCCCCCTACATAAATAAATTATAAACAAATAAAAACAATAGCAACACAGTATGAGTTTGTTCTTTCCTACATGATTTTTTTTTTCACTGCTCTACCATGATAGTGAGTTGGACATCTTAGTCACTTGTGAGGAGATTAATTTCTTTAATTGCTGGGTTTCAAACTCATGATTCTAATGCTCAAAACCATGGAGGATAGAACCTGCCAAAATAAAAACAAAAAATATATACATGACTTGATAAATAAATAATTAAATGTAGCAAATAATAGATAAACAAATAAATGTAGCCATCAATTAATGGATAAAATGACATAAATGTATATTTCTTTTAATTTGCTTCTTTATTTTTCTGTGTTCCCTTATTTGCTCTTGTGTCATTTCCTCTCTTATTTATGTATTTATTTTAATGAATAAATTAGTTAATTAATTAATGTCTCCATGTATTGTTTATTTACCTGCTTTTATATGTATATGATGTATAAATTTATGTATTTATGCACTATTTATCCATTTATTTCTGCACAAATTCCCTTTGTATTTTGTATTATATATTTTGCCAAACTTATTTATTTCTGTTTTCTTTATACATTTCTGTCTCATTATGCATATAAGAAAGTAGAAATAAATGAATAAATACATAAATATACATTTAAAAATAAATATTTAAAAAAATGTAAAAATAAATAATTACATAGAACAATAAATACATTTTAAAATTAATTTAAAAAATACATAATAAAAGGGAAAATTCACAGAACAGAAAATAAATGAGAATTAATACAAAGAGAAATAAATTAAGCAAATTAAAACAAATATCAATTTATGTCACAGGTTATCAATTAATAAATGGCTGTATTTATTTTGAATGTTATTTTTGCTACATTTAATGACATATTTATTAATTTATCACGTCATTTATTTATTTATTCTTATTTTGGCAGGTTCCATTCTCCATACAAATTTTCTGTCAGATGACCAACATGGTTATCAGCAACTGTGAACAACCACTACAGTGCTCTTCTAAACTGCTGCATCTTTCCTGCATGCTTCAGTTTTTCAGGGCATTTATGAAAGAAAATATAGCGTGTTTTTGATAACTGTGGTTTGGATGATATTATAAAAACTCACTGTTTGTCTGTCGTTGTAGACACTGATCCCTCTCCCTGTGTGTTTCCACCTGTCTTTACCTGAGGTCGGACATTGGCTGTCTGAGCTCCTTGCTTCCTGAAGCTGCCTCAAAGGTGACTTCGCTGTCTGAGCTTGTTAGGTTCATAAACATGTCCTCCAAACTGTCCAGCTTTGGACAGAAACATTATATAATCAAAATCAGAACCAGAGAAGACAGAATGTGATACTGAGGAGTTTGTGCTCTTACCCACCTTTGTACGGTCACTCATTAGGCTGTCAATTAAAGCTCTCTGCTGGTTCAGTTGATCCATCAGGTTATTTGACACATCACATGAACCTAAATGTACAGTATGACATCATTATTCATTGGCTCTTATGTATAAATCGCTCCTTGGACTGGTTCCTTCTTATCTGTGTACATATATCACCAAAATAAATATGGCCCGTGCTCTCACAATGTTCAACAGATGTTGGTTAGAACAGAATTAGGCAATAAAGTGTTTAAATACACTGAAATAATGTACAGAATATCCTGAAAGAGCTGATTAATATGGGGGAATTTAAGTCCATTTTAGAGGATTGGTCACTCTCGGTCAATGTGATTGCTCTTAAATTTTTCACTGAAAAATTGTATTATGCATTACAACGCATATGTTGCATAATAATTATTGTGATATTGTGCTCATTCCCTTGTAGTGTGTGAAAGTTGTATTTGTCTGCTTGTATTGCTTGATTATGATTATTGCTGTAATAATGTTTGTGATGCCCTTGGCCAGGTCACTTTTGAAAAAGTAAGTTGATGATATTTTTACCTGGTTAAAGCTATGTACAGTATATATACACACAGAGTATATATAGCAGCACACAACATGGGGAAGTATGGTCCAGGCTGAAAAATACCGGTAACCCTTCGCTCAGTCAGTCAACACTACAAATGACTAAAGGGGCACAATCAGGGGATATAAACTTACCCTTGTCAGTGACGAGCTCTCTGAGGTGTGTCAGCTGTGATGCAACACATGTTTCCAGCTTGCTGAACCTCTCCTGCAGTTTGCCGATGTCCCTCAGGGCCTCCACCGTCTCCTGGTAGGGATCTGAGCCTCTGGCCTTTTGAGTCAAAGGCGTACTAGCAGTCGTCAGGCCTGTTTTAGTCTGCTGTGTTGGCTCTGACAGCACTGAGAGAGTCTCTATAGCTGTCTGGGCATCCGTCGGAAGCTGTCCAGAAATGGTTGGAGCTGCTGGCCTGATAGTATTGTCGACAGGATGTGGGGAGGAGGGCGTGCTGCCATGAGAAGGTGCAGTGTCTACAGTTGGGAAGTTGCTGTTGAAAGGTGTGTACATGGCTTTGACCGCTGTGGCTGAATCAATAACCCCTGAACTTACAAGCTCCTGTGAAAAAGTAGAGATATGCTTAAGGAGACAATCCACAGATTTCACTTTAGTTACCTTAACAGACTTTAATTTAGATGTGTCAGTCTGTTGGCTAAAAACAGTTAAAAATGCTCACAAATCTAAATTGATGTACAGACAACTACCAAACCAGACAACACCATGGTAGCAACCTGTCAATCACAAGGTAGCCATACCCTAAAGCATACCCTGCTTTATGGTCTATTTGACTCGAAATGGGACCATAATTTACTAAATGAACGTCAAAATGTAATGAAGAAGAAACTAGCAATTTAGACCATAAACTCATGTTTACAAAGTATACTGAGGTAATAAATCAAGTGAGAAGTAGGCTCATTTTCACATAGACTCCTTTTTGCAACCAGAAGAGTTGCCCCCTGCTGGTTGTTAGAAAGAATCCATGTTTGGAGCACTTCAGCATTGGCTTCACTTTTCAGAAATGGAGGTAGCCTAAATGCCCACTGATCTATGGAGGTAGCCCAAACATCCACTGGTCTAAAGGCGCCTTTGTAGTGTGTGACTATTATGTATGTTTATTGCATGTCACACTGTGAGATGTGTCTAATAAAATTGTAGTTGCAGTCTGTGTCAGACTGTGTGATATCAAAACGAGACTGTCAGATTGTGAGATATATGTGTGCCATGGAGTTTTGTGTTGTATGCTGATTAGACAGTTTGCAGATGTGGATCGTAGTGGCAATCATAAGACAAGAATCAAGTTTCTGATGTTGTCTTTGGTCACCAAAGCTCAGAACAGGTTTCAAGGTGCAATCTAGGAACACCGTTTTAGATTGACAACCAAAGACTCTTTCTCTCACGACAGTCAACTTTTATCTCAAAACCTATCCTATAGTGTCTGCAGTTTACCTCACCTGCATGTCTTTGGACTGTGAGAGGAAACCTGAGTTAACACAGGAGAATGTTAAAATACACCCAAAAAGGATCAGGCTGAGGTCTTAACCTTTATCTGTAAAGCTGTGTTCACACTATGAGCGACACCTCAACATCCTAGTCATTTTCAATGGAAGCCGGTGATATGTATGGAGGACGGAAATTGCTAAAAACAAAAATAAATTTAAAACGGTTTGATAAATAAATAAGATAGAATATAGATAAATAAATGTCTTTAAATGTAACAAAAATAATAATAAAAATAAATGCAGCCATTAATTAATTGATAATATGTGACATAAATTGTTTATCTTTGGAATAATTCCCTTATTTATTTACTCTTCTGTAATTTTCCCTTTTATTTATTCATGTTTATCCATCCATCCATTGTCAACCATTTATCCCGTTAGGGGTCGCGGGGGGGCTGGAGCCGATCCAAGCTGGCATTGGGCGAAGGCGGCGTACACCCTGGAAAGGTCGCCAGTCCATCGCAGGGCACATAGAGACAGACAACATATAGACAGACAACCATTCACGCTCACATCCACACCTACGGGCAATTCAGAGTCATCAATTAACCTAAACAGCATGTCTTTGGACTGTGGGAGGAAGCCGGAGTACCCGGAGAAAACCCACGCTTGCACGGGGAGAACACAGAACACAAACTCCACACAGAAGAGTCCCAAGCCGGAATCGAACCTGCGACCCTCTTGCTGTGAGGCAACAACACTAACCACTGCACCACCGTGCAGCCCTTATTCATGTTTATTCATGCATTTATTTGTTTCATCATATCATATATCATTTTTGCAATTATATCTTATTTTTTGCATTTATTCTTTATTTATTTATTTAGTTTTGCATTTATTTTTCATTTAATTTCTATTATTTTTTTAAATGTGTATTTGGGCATTTTTTTTATTTATTTATTGCTGCACAATTTTACCTTTGCAATCACCCCTCATTTATTTCCCCAAACTTATTTGGCGATATTAGCACGTTAACGAGCGCTTGTGGAATACTTGAACAACAACTCAGTGACACACTGCTGGCCACGGTGGCCATTTTGTTGCTTTTGTCGCTGTAGGGTGAACATAGCTGGAAGGCATGAGCTTCAACTACGAAGAGTCCTGGCCCAGAGGCAGCTGGCTTGTGAAAAAATTAGGCATTGTGGGTGCTGATTTCTGATCTATCACCACTAGGATTACCTTCAATTAAATATTTGTAATGCATAAACAAATTCAGTGCATGACAGGGATTTCCTATAAAAGACTGACAGTGAAAGCAGACTGGATTACAACCTCTTAAAAACCCTGTTTGGATCTCACCTTCTGCAGGTCTTCTCCCTTGCTGAGCAGCACTGACTGCATGATGTCCCAAGTCACACACTGACTCAGCTCCTCTCGGTCTGAATGCTTCTGAAATGTGTCCCTCACAGATTTCTGTCACAGTGACCACAAATGAGATCAAACTTTAATCAGTATTTGGGGAAAAATTACAACAACTTTTGACAATGTAGAAAAGAAAACAGAGGTTATTGTGTGACCAGATACAACCAGCAGTTTAAACAGTATGACAGAACAAACTCACCACAGCTTCCTCCAGAGCGTCCACACGGCGGCAGCACTTGTCAATATTAGACACCATCTCTGCTTCAACCTTCAGGACACATCAAAGGGGAGATATCCAACTACAAGAGTGTAATCTACACTGGGCAGTGGGGGGGACATGTCCCTCCCTCAAGTCCCGTTAGTTCACTCCAATCAATATTACTGACATTTAATCAAAAAAATCTCTCCACACTTATTCTCTAACTCTCTAGCCGCCATACAGTAGTTTGATATGCTCAACTGAGTCAGACTCAGGCTATACACAGTGCAGGGTGATAGCCAACCCTCTGATTAGTGGAAGCTGTGCCTGCAGCCTGAGAGGAATACTTCTCTCCTCTGCATGTTTACTTACTCTATATTTTAGTTGTCAATAGTCAATATTCTTCTAAAATATGCAAAAAAAATGAATATAAATAAAATATTAAATATTTATTTATGTTAAAATAAATAAATATTCTCTGGTGTCTGGTGGTTTTGAAGAAAGCATAGATAATAAAGTTCATCTATCTATCTATAACAGCTTCAGTTCCTGCTTAGACAGGGCTGTCTGACAGTGAGGTAAAGCAGTGAAAATATTCTAGATACTGTATAGCATACACTTAAACTGAAACTGATTTTGTCTCAAATGTGTCTTGCTGCTGCCCTTGCCAGTACATTGCTTTGCTCCCATGTTGGTACTCCTGTTTGGTTCTGTAGGTAATACACTGACTATGGAGAAGAACCTCATACAACCACATATAACAATAATACAGCAATTCACACAGCATATCTAGTTTTTTTATTAGACTAAATAATTTGAAAAGCATGATAACTAAATTCACAATAATCTGTTCAACAGTATTTCATGAGGTTGCAGGTCCAGAACAGAGAGCCTCAGGGAAACCAGGACTACAACTAACATTTAGTTTCTTTATCCAATAATCTGCAGATAATTTCCACACTTAATCGATTCATCATTTGGTCTGTAAAATGTCAGAAAATGGTGGGAAATATCCTGACACCCAAGGTTACTCTTGTTATGCCCAAAACCTAAAGATAC
The DNA here is from genome assembly GCA_947000775.1 of Pterois miles. NCBI lineage: Eukaryota > Metazoa > Chordata > Actinopteri > Perciformes > Scorpaenidae > Pterois > Pterois miles. The sequence continues at coordinate 9,983,349 of CAMQGK010000567.1, forward strand.
ATAATCAACTGTCACATGAGACAAAGAAAAGAAGAAAGCTGGAGCAAATAGCTGCAGGTTTATTTTGTGAAATCGACTAATATCTCAAAGTATCAATCTCAAAGTAGATCCTAAGATAAATGTCTCCTTTTCATCCAAAAAAAATAATTTTTCAGTTTTATTACATTAGAAGCATTTGACTTTCATTGTGTTGCAGTTGATACCAGTTCACAAAATAATCGTTTTAACTTTATATTTTTATTTTATTATTTTATCAGTAATCATCCCTTACCTTCTGTTGGTTGCGAAGCTCCTTCAGCTCTTCCGTCAGATTGTTGTTTTGGTTGTTGAGCTCCTGAATAAGCTTCATGGCCTACAATCACAACAGACACTTAAAAAGTCAATCATTGGATATAAAGTTTACTTGTTTTCTTCAACATGTATAATATACAGTATATTTTTAAAAACAGCTTCTTATCACATAGATTTAAGGTTCAAGGAGTTTGGGTGTCGGGGGGGGGACTCAGTTTGATGTCCCTGAAGGGTCAGAGCATAGCTTAAAATAAAGAAAAGTCTCAGGGATCTGACCTTTGACCTCAATGAAAACAGACAGGACTTGAAGAGCATGCAGCCCAAACCAGGAGCTACAGACAAATCAAGCTGTTACACTTGTTCCTCATGTGCCATCTCTGGCTGATGATCCAGGATATTTAGATTTCCTGTGAGGTTGTCAGGATTTGTTAGCAGAGTAAACGTGCGTGTGCGTGTGTGCGTGTGTGTGTGTGTGTGTCACAACTGAAACAAAGGACATTCCTGAGCTGTATGTGAGTCTGTGTTTAACTTGTGTCAAATGTGCCTGGACATGAATGGATGCATAGCAACTCTTCATCAGCAGCCTGAATGACTAACAGCTTGTTAATAAGTGTTGTCACACTGGGTGACACATAATGTGACCTGTTGTTGACCACGACCATTTTAATTTATTTGACTTTCTACTCAGTAAACTGCAGTTTTACGCCAATTAATGCTTCAAGCAAGATGAGACCTGAATCAACATTATTTTATCCTCACATGATTTTATTATTTTAAAATAACTCTCTAAGAATCATCTGCATCTTTCAGGTCATGAACTATTGATTCTCAGCCTTTTGTTTGAAAACATCACCATCACTGAGGTTTCTGTGCTTACTATAAAACCCCATTTCCATCACAGGAACTTTCCCCCAGAACTAAGACCCTTTTGAGCAACTCATTGCATTGTGACTGCAGGGACCAGGGTGTAAATTAAGTTCTGGGGGCATTTTCTGGGGACCTTCTACCCTCCAAAAAGGCCTGGTTGGGGGTTAGTACTCTCTGAAAGTACCAGAAGTTTCGGGTTGGAATTTGCAGGGATGACTGATGCTGATGCCAAAACCCACACAGTGCCACTGCTTTAAATGTACCACTTCATTCATAAACAAGAAAGTACTCTAGCATCAACTTACGACCTTTTCAGAATGAAGAGAGAGAGAGAGAGAGAGAGAGAGAGAGCATTTCGCTTTGTTTGACAACAATGAAATTAAAGTTAGGCTGTTAATTGAAAAAAGACAGAGAGTGAGCAGTAATGTTGTTATTTTTTTATTGTTTCACAGCAGTTACGTTCTAAAGCACAAAACCATCAAACACTCAACAGATGATTTACTGCGGAGACATGCTTTTAGTTTCATTTCATTCATTACATCCAACATGCATCAGTAAATACCTATATATTCATTCATTCATCGTCAACCGCTTATCCCGTTAGGGGTCGCGGGGGGGCTGGAGCCGATCCCAGCTGGCATTGGGCGAAGGCGGGGTACACCCTGGACAGGTCGCCAGTCCATCACAGGGCACATAGAGACAGACAACATATAGACAGACAACCATTCACGCTCACATCCACAGGCAATTTAGAGTGATCAATTAACCTAAATTGCATGTTTTTTTTGGACTGTGGGAGGAAGCCGGAGTACCCGGAGAAAACCCACGCTTACACGGGGAGAACATACAAACTCCACACAGAAGAGTCCCAATCGAACCTGTGACCCTCTTGCTGTGAGGCGACAGCGCTAACCACTGCACCACCGTTCAGCCCACTAAATACCTATATATACGGCAGCAAATATTGTTGCAGTGAGATAAAACCTACCATAACATTTTCTTTTATTTTAGCATGTATTTTAGAGTAGACAGGCAGACACTGTTTACTGCTGTGACCAACATCATCAGCCCTCGTGTCATGTTGCTTTTTCATATGTCAGCGGGCTAGTTTGCCTAATCTTCACCGGTCTTTAGACCGCAGTGGAAATACAGACAACAACGGGTTGAAGAAACCTTTTAGTTCCTCGAAAAGTAGTTCCCAGGACTAAAAAAATCTTGGGAACTTTTGGTGTAGAGAAACAAAAAAAAAAAAAAAAAAAAAAGGAAGCAGAGTAAGAGAACTTGAGGTGAAGGTGGGAGTTAGAGGAGGGGAGGGGAGGGAAGAACCCGGGGGCCCCGAGGAAAAAGGGGGGGAGGGCAGGGGGGGGGAAAAGGGGAGGCCAGGGCGGGGGGGGGGGGGGGGGGGGGAGGGGGGGGGGGGGGGGGGGGGGGGGGGGGGGGGGGGGGGGGGGGGGGGGGGGGGGGGACCAACCAGGCATCATTTTAGAGGCAATTTCCCAGGTAGTACTGTAGTGGGATCATTTGTCACAAAAGTTTAATCTGTCACATGCTAAAATAAAAGAATCCTTCATCCTCCATCCTGATGGTCAGATGGCATCATTTACTGACTCTATAACTGCACCACAGAGACAGATGAGAGAACACCTGGTCTGTTAATTGATGTCAGCACTGGACGCCACTCCACTTGGACAGTCAAACACCACTAATTTCTTTAACACAATAACACAATCAATCTTTTGGAGGCTGTAGTGGGCTTGTCACAAAGGAGGCTAACGCCCCAAACCTGATGTTCCTTGACCTCTGACCTCAAGATATGTTAATTAAAATGGGCTCAGTGGGTACCCACGAGTCTCCCCTTCACAGACATGCCCACTTTATGAAAATCATATGCAGTTTGGGGCAATTCATAGTCAGGTCAGCACACCGACACACTGACAGCTGTTGTTGCCTGTTGGGCTTCAGTTTCATGTTATGATTTGAGCATATTTTTATGCTAATTTCAGTACCTGTGAGGGTTTCTGGACAATATCTGTCATTGTTTTGTGTCGGTAATTGATTTACAATAATAAATATACACATACATTTGCAAAAAGCAGCATGTTTTTCCCACTCCCATGTTGATGACAGTATTAAATACTTCTCCCATTAAAGTACATTTTGAACAGATAAAAATGTGATTAATTTGCGATTAATCCAAATTAACTATGGACAATCATGCTCTTATTCACACTAAATATTTTAATCAATTGACAGCCCTAGTTTCCACATTGTGCATATATACAGCATGGGCTGATATGCCTGAGTGGGCCAACGCTATTAAGTACAGCATATGTAGGTTCATAATGTGAGTAGTAGAGCTATCGATTGATTGATCTGCCAGTATTTTTCTCAATTAATAGATTCATCCTTTAAACAATAAATGTCAAAACTAACTAATTAAAATAGCTGATTCTTTTCTGTCGATTGACTAAAGGATTAATCTACATGATTTCAGCTCTTTATATTAGCATACATTATACTGAGTGATGGTAATTGGGGGTATTTTTTTAATATTAGAAAATAAGAAAAATTGAAGTGAACTAAAATTGGAAAATACTGAAACTGCCCTAAATAGACTTACAATAATTAATCAATTAGTTGTCAACTATCAAATTAATCACCAACTATATTGATAATTGATTAATTGGTTTGAGAAATTCAAAAAAAGGAAATATTCTCTGATTCCAGCTTCTTCAATATGAATACTTTCTAGTTTCATTACTCCTCTATGACAGCAAACTGAACATCTTTGAGTTGTGGACAAAACAAAACATTTGAGGACGTCATCTTGGGCTTAGGGAAACACCGACTGACATTTTTCACCATTTTCTGACATTTTATAGACCAAACAACTACTTGATTAATCAAGAAAATAATCAACAGATTTACCAACAGTGACAATAATCGTTAGTTGCAGCCCCAGTTCAAAACTGCCCTGAAGAAATCCTATATAAACCTCTTGGATCTGACCCCAAATTGTGTTTCCAATCTTTTGTGATATTCTGCTTAGTAACAAACAAACAAGGCCATAAAAATGACCTCCTGGGCAGCAGTCATAATTCAGTGGACTAGCCTTGAACTTCTCTTCATTACACTTTAAGCTGCTGGCTCAGTTTGAGTAGTGAGCCATTAACTGTTGGTGCACATTGATCACCAAACGTCACTCAGGTGAGTCCCATCAGACACTACGGTTCCACAGCTAAACAGACATTTTATGAAAGCAGTTCCTCTGACAGGTTAATGGCATACAGCTTGACACCCTGCTCTGACAAGTGGCATATATTGTAGTTATGCTGCAGACAGGGGCTGCAGACAGCGGCTGCAGACACCGGTGGATGAGGGCACGGCAGGTCACCTCATCATAGTTACGTCAGCGGATACGCCAGCTGACCCGGACGATGCCCACACAGGACATGAATGATTCAGAGGGGCTTCTGAGAGATGCAGCATCACTTGCCTGATGTCCTGCTTTTCACCTGAGAGCTATTCATCCCCTGACAACCAGAGTCATCTCTGCAGGGGACTAATTACCCCCTATCACACCAGGGGAGGGGAGATCAGGAGCGAGGGAAGAAAAGGTGACGCCAGGTCTGGACGATGTCACAAAAACCCCTCCACCTTAAACACAATTTCTTGTCATTCCTTCCAACTGCAATTCTTCCTGTTTTTAAGATAAACACCATTAGTTTACGTAACGCTGAAGATCCTGACCTCTTTCTAATCCTCGTTTGGACGCGACCTGACAGAAACCTGAACAGTGACACGCAGGGGTCATTTGAGATGTCAGGGTGGCGCCCATCTCCTATTGTCCTCTGTTCTGTCATCAGTGGCCTAATACTATGCTGAAATGTTGACTGCCGGCCGCCAGATACACAAGAGAAGAGTAAGAGTAGACTGCTGCCTCAGACTCAGAGGTCTTTAAAAAAAATGTTATTAACCAAATGGCCAGGGGAGCAGAATCAGAATCAGAGTAATACCCTGCTGCGTTGCTCCATCCTCGTTGACATTTAGATGCATGTTGCACCTCCCTGACCGCGGCAGGTGTTTTTCATCATCTGGCAAATGTAAAACACTTGTTGTGACATCATTGACTGAGGCGTGGCCACTAGTGCAACACACCCAGTAGGGCTGGGCGATTAGAAAATCCATATATATATATATATATATATATATATATATATATATATATATATATAGCGATATTGGTGGAAAGTAACTAAGTACATTTACTCAGGTTCTTTACTTAAGTACAATTCCTACCCAGCAGTATATAAAGTTCAAATATAAATGCACAATATATATATATATATATATATATATATATATATATATATATATATAACTTTTTAAATGCATGACTTTTACATATAGTAAAAGCTCAGAAAGTCTGCACTGTGGTATTATATGTACTTTTACATAAATGTAAGATGTGAGTACTTCTAGCTCTGAAGACACCTGAACACTTCAGTACAAGAAAACAGAGAAACACAAATACTGTAGCTTGGTTAAAAATTATAATACTTATTAATGCTGCAGCAGGTAGAAATTGAGCAAGTAGGATTTTAAAAATGTGTTTTTATAAAACAGTCACTATATCCTGACAGTAGTGCATGAGACAGGTTATCTGAAAAAAAAAAAAAAAATCATATTCCTCTGTGTCCTCCTGTGCTCCTGTCGGCATCTGCAAGAATTCACAGACCGGAGGAGAACGACCAGTCAGAGCTGAGCTGCAGTCTGCCATCTATAAGCAGCTGTCAATCACTCATGATCTCTGACCAAACGGTAACACTAGGCAACTCTCATTGAATATGAATCAATATTCAGCCATGTTGAGATGTCTTGATGAAATATCGCCCACCAGCAGGTGCACAGCCAATAGGAACACTCAATAAGAATGCTCTCTCTCTCTGAAATGATCAAAGTCTCCCATCAAGGTCAAGATTTTTCAAAGCCTAAAAACAGCCATGAGGAGGTGCTGAAGTCTCATTTTCTCTCACTTGAATTATAATATGGTGAAAGGTTATTATGGAATTGTTGCTCCATGATGCCAAAAACATTTTGCCTACTGAAGCTTTAACACATTTAACATGCTGAGTAACCGTGTCTTTACAAGAAATAACCTAATGCTGCAACAATTAGCCCATTAATCTCATAGTAGATCAACAGATTAGTTAGCCGTCATTTTTGATAACTGAATAATCCTTTGACATTTTTCAAACAAAAATGCTGACCAACTGACAGTTCCTGCTACTTAAATATTTGAAATAACGGTCTTACATCATCCTATTTGTATATACCTGTAGTTGGGTTAGCAACTGTTGAAATCACCTTGAGCTCTAGTTAAAGAAGAAGAAGAAGAAGAACAACCTTTATTATCCCACAAGGGGAAAATAAATATTCCTTTTTTTTATTTTAAGAAAACAAAAAAACACAAAAAAAAGGGGGGGGGGGGCTCCCACAAGCCGGAGGGGGGTGCCGGGGCCCGGGCAAGGAAACCGCCCCCCCCCCCTTGGCCCCAAATGTAACTAACTAATGAAAATGAGTACGGTACTAACGTAAAGATTAACATATCTGATATGATGTTGTATTTTGTGTTTTATGTGGTACATAACAAATTTACTTATATAATTCAGCTTCTGATTATTCTTGGTAAAGTCCACATCCACAAATCGAAACGGTCTGACTCCAAACCCTGCTTCGTCAGTTTGTTTAACTCAAGCAGTATGGCACCTTACTGGGGGGGAGTAGCTAGTCTGTAGGGGGTGGGTTGGGAACCGGGGGGGAGGGTAAACCCGAGGGGAAAAAGAATGGGGGGGAAATGGGGAGGGGGGGGGGGCCTTTCCCCTTGGGACTGCCGGGGGGCCCTGAGAAGGCACCAAACCCCCAAACCGGGGGGCTTTTGAGGAGCACCCCCTCACAAAATTTCCTAGTGTTGAAAAAAAAAAAAAAAAAAAAAAAAACAGAAAAAATTTTTAAAATGTCAAAAACCAAAAAGCTGTAAAGCCTCTAATAATTTTAAAGGTTAAGTACATTTTCTTGAACTCTGAAGAGACTTAAAATTAATGGACCTTTTTTTGTTTGTTTTTTGTTATGTATGTTTATTCTCTATACCTTTGTACATGTCTCTGTTGTTGAAAATAAAGTAAAAAAAAAAAGTAACTAACTAATGTTACCAGATAAATGTGGAGGAGGAAGTAGAACTTATTCTAAAATGAAAACACTCAACTTAATTTTACGTAACTATAAATCTTAAGTAAATGTGCTTAGTTACATTCCACCACTGTAGAATATTGATAATATATAGTGTCTGATTTTTAAAAGTTTCATTTGTCACTATAAGTTTAGTTTTTAATTTGATTTAGCAAAACAAGTTAAGTTAGCTTCATTTGAGGAATATAGTAAATATTCACAACAAAACTCGTTTCATAGCGTGTAAGTTATAAATTGCGTTACCGCTAACTGACTGAACGAGTCGGTGCCCTCACCTTGGACTGGCCGTCCTCGTCGGTCTGGATGTGGGACTGGAGGCTCAACTGGCCGTCCTCGTCGGTCTGGATGTGGGACTGGAGGCTCAACTGGCCGTCCTCGTCGGTCTGGATGTGGGACTGGAGGCTCAACTGGCCGTCCTCGTCGGTCTGGATGTGGGACTGGAGGCTCAACTGGCCGTCCTCGTCGGTCTGGATGCGGGACCGGAGGCTCCACTGGCCGTCCGCCTGGTGCTGTTCCTCCTCTGTGTGGTCCTGCTTCGGAACGGTGACACAAACCAGAGCATCTGAGTGCCCGTCGCCGGGAGGAGTGTCCCTCCACGGGGTCTTCATCTCCCGGATATCCAGCAGCCTGAGCACGGCGTGTAACAGGACTTGTAGGGCTCTGAAGTTGACCACACCTGCCTGAGGTGTCCCGATGGCTAAATTCAATAACTCAATCAAGCTGATGTTCTCCTCCGACATCTTTGTTTCTGCGCGAGAACACAACTGTTAATTAATTACGGTTAAGCTAACGTTAGCTAGCTTATCAAACGTTAACTTACAAAACTAATTCTGCTTGTGACGACCCCTGACTTGATTAATAGTAAAATATGTTGCATAAGGCAGAAAATGATTTTTAAAAACTCACTTTGGCCTCTCTCTACCGGCATTAAATTGTGTCCCTCCCCCGGCTGCGGTAATCTCGGTGTCTGTTAGCAGAATGTAATCGGTAGTGATGGGTCGGACGTACCGTGCCGATACTTCGGAGCTTGTGTCGAGAACTTCTGGTAGTGTTTAGTAACGCGCGTATCGACGCTCGTGTCGTTTAGGGCGGGTGACGGCACTGATGACGTCTGAAGCCTCGCAGGTTCAGGAAGTGGAAGTGGTTTTATATATATATATATATATATATATATATATATATATATATATATATATATATATATATATATATATATATATACAGATAAACATATACTATTATTAAAATAACTTAAATACATAAATAAATACAAGGGAAAATGAAACGGAAGAGTAAATAAATAAAATAAAAAATAAAGACATAAATTAAAACAGAAACATCAATTTATATCACATTTGATCAATTCATGGCTAAAGATCACCTGTGTTTCATTGAAATGAAAACTGTAAATGGTTTTATTCTCAATATAAATATGCTCTTTAGTCCAACATGGGACCGCAAATTCCCACATTGGGCTCTCCTTGCAGCATTACCAGTCACTGGGCAACAAACGGCAATCATGCTGCATTCATGGAATGGGAAAAATTGATGGATTTCCTTGAAATACTCATAATACAGCAAATAAAATGTTGTCACTTTACCTTTATATACTACTTCCTGTTTTCTGTACACCTGTATACCACACACATACATATACAGTATGAATGTATAGATAGATAGATAGATAGATAGATAGATAGATAGACAGATAGATACCGATCAGCCATAACAATATGACCGCCTGCCTAATTGAGTAGGTCCAGCACATCCCACAGAACTTGTTGTTGTGTTCCTATTACCATTCTTGAACTGTTTTTGCAGTGTGGCAGGGCACATTATCTAGTATTAACTTTTTCAGTAGTTTGAGTGACAGTAGCTCAACTACTGGATCAGACAACACGAGCCAGCCTTTACTCCCACATGCATCAATGAACCTTGGCCGTGTATGACCCTGTCGCCGGTTCACCGGTTTTCCTTCCTTGGACCACTTTTGGTGGGTCCTAACCACTGCATATCAGGGACATCCCACAAGAACTGTAGTTTTGGAGATGCTCTGACCAAGTTGTCTAGCCATCACAATTTGGCCCAAAGTCGCACACATTCTTACGCTTGCCCATTTTTCTGCTTCGAACACATCAGAGTCAAGGACAAAATGTTCACTTGCTGCCTTGTATATCCCACCTACTGCCAGGCTCTGTTTGTGGTTTATCCAAGTAAAAGCACACAACTAATGTTCAAAATAATATTTTATTGATAATAAAAACAAGCAAGCAAATGTTTGGGCATCATTCTTAATTACTACATTCAAGTATAAAATCACCTTCATAGTGTACATGCGTTTCCCTTAACATCCTTGAGACTGATTGCATCCACTGCATTTGCAACATGAAACAAAAACCCAACGTTTCACTTGGCAATAACTTAAGTAGAATAATGTGCTGTAATTCAGAAATTGACACTACAGCATCTAACATACACCTCCTTCTCATGTCAACATAAAGCTGTCTGGAGAAGACAGCATGTCTTAAGGCATATGCCATATTCAGCACTGTGTTGGTTTGGCATCAGATCAGTTTACAACAACAGTAATTAAAGAACAAGACAGAACGTGACCAGCCAGCAGCTCACTGAGGCTGTGAAGAACATCGTAAAGGAATCAAATTGTGAGAAAGACAAAAGTTAAGGTCCATTGTTTTGTTGTTTTGAGGTCAGCATGTTAAAGGGGCACTCCACTGATTTTACAAATCAAGATTAATTTACTCATCAGGGTAAGACCTACTCATTGTGTGTCCTTTAAAGTTCCAGTGTGCAGGATCTGGCGGTATCTAGTGGTGAGAAGAGGAGATTGTAACCATCTGAAGCTTCTCTTGCATGCTAAGTGTGTTGAAGAGCTATGGTGGCTGACACATAAACATGAATGTCCCTCTCTAGAGACAGTTGGAGCAGAGTTAGTATGTAGAGTTTGTGTGTATGTGGGAAGTGAGTGGTGGAGTGAGAGAAATAGAGCAGTGGCGACGGGAGCGAGTAACATCATTATCTCCGGACCAAACAGGAAAAGTTAACAGTTTGGTTTGTCTGTTCCGTGTTACTGAAGAAACATGGCGGGGCATCATGGTGGGCTCTGTGGAGAGGACCTGCTCCCTATGTAGATATAAATGACTGATTCTAACAAAAATACAACAATTCTTATTATCAGGTGATTATACAGTAAAAAAAATCCACTTTAATCAATATTATATACCATTTATGGCAATAGATCCTCCTAAATGTCACACACTGGTCCTTTATCAAACATGTTGAGGGCATTTTCTTCCTTGTGAGTAATTTGCAAAGCTGACTTTCCTTCGTATTTTTAATCCTGCATTGTCTACATCCATGTTCATTACAGTCACTTGCCTCCTTGCTTTTGTTGGCATATCACTAAGTTTACCAGGGCCTGTGTGCTCACATGTATACAGTATGTGATACTAACAAAAAAAAGTACAATTCTAATTTAATATAAAGACAATTCTAATTTAATATAATTTATATTATCTTTATATTATTTGGGAGTATTTGGAGTTTTGGTCAAATCAAACAAAACTTCTGATGGCGTCATGTTTGGCTCAATGAAGTAGTGATGGACATCTTTTTTGAAATTTCATAGACAAAACAATTTTCAAATATAATGTGTGGTTGCAGCTCTCCTTCATAGGTTAACTTTAACAGAGAACCGGTATAACAAACTGTGTGAAGTTTGAAAGATACATTTACCAGGTAGGGAGGGTTTAACATAAAACATTCTCAAGTTGCATTTTTGGGCATCATAGGAACCAGCATGCCTTTATCTTGACAACCTCAACTTTAGCAATAATAAATCACTGGAGTACCCCCTTGCATGATTTTGTGAAATCATCAGCACTTGTTACAATTCATCCTGTGAGGAACATGAATGTCTGAACCAAATTTCTTTAAAAGGTGCAGTGTGTAGGACTTGGCAGCATCTAGCAGTGAGGTTGCAGATTGCAACCAATTGAAACGTATCCCATGTAATCAGAGAGCTACAGTGGCCGACGCAAATGTCCCTATCTACAGCCAATGTTTCATTTGTACGTTCTAGGCTACTGCAGGGACATGGTGCCCGGCAACGTGAAGAGGATCCGGTCTCTATGCTATGATATAAACAGCTTCCTCTAAGGTAACAAAAACACAATGATATAGATGTAGATCCCCCAAAATGCTGCACACTGTTCCTTTAACAAGAAATTTCCCTTTCAGTCAAAGCAGTGGACCAAAAGTTTCTAGGGCTAAGCTGCATGCGTATGGAAGACAGAACCTGCCAAAATAAAAATAAATGAATAAAGGAATGGATAAATGACTCCATAAATAAATAAATTTGTCATTAAATGTAGCAAAAATATTTACATAAATGTGGCCATTGATTACTTGATTAAATGTGACAGAAATTGATTTTTATGTTTTAATTTGCTCCATTTATCTATCTTTGTATTAATTCCTTTATTTACTCCTGTTTAATTTTCTCATTTGTTTATTCATGCATTTATTGTGTTAAATTTTAATTTATTAATTTATTTATTTTTGCACTTATTTTTTGATCTATTTAATATTTATTTTTAAATGTATGTATCCTTTGTATTTCACCCCTTATTTATTTCACCAAACTTATTTATTTCTGTATTCTTTTCTTGATACATTACTTTACACATTTCTTTATGTATTTCTGCCTCATTATGCAAATGAGGGGGCTGTCACTCAACTTTAAGAAATAATAAAAAATATATATACAAAATTAAAAGGGAAAATTAAACAGAAGTACATAAGTACATAAATAACAGAATTAATAAAAAGATGAATAAATTTATTTACATTTATTTTAAACATTATTTTTCCTACATTTAATGACAAATTTATGAGTCATCTTTTTATTTATTCATTTATTATTTTTTATTTTGGCAGGCTCTGTCATCCATACTAGAATAGCTGAACAACTGTCACCACCAATGTGAAACAAAATTTTGCCATCTTGTGGTTTGTTTTTTCCCCTGGAAACCTTCTTCATATTAAGAGGTGAGAAAAGTCAGAAAGGACTGATTTTCTCTTTTTTGTGGCACAAAGCAAACAGCCTCAGTTAATTCCATTTGAACTAAATGCAGTCACCAACAAAAGTTTCATGGAATGCAGAGTCATCTAGACCTTATTACAACTAAACCAACTTCCAGCAGATCTGAGGGTGAACGTTTCACACTCACAAATTAAAAAGTTCAGTTTCTTGAAAATGTTTCCCTTTCAAGTGTTTTGCTCCCAGTTTGTTGTCTTTAAATGAAAGTTAGAAGGCAAAGAGGGCTCGGCAGGTACGTGACTGGCAGAATATCTGTAATAAAAGTTAATTGTAAGGTTGTGATTACCTTGTGACTGCCGCTGAACATGTGGGACCAACTGGGAGCAGGGCAGAGGATACACAACACAGCTGCTACATTATAGCATTATAACAGCCGTGTGGAGCCCAGGAGTGGTTGTTTTGTTCGTACTTTTTATTATATCAAGGTTGAATTTGTGCGTATGACATGCTTTTGTGAGTGCGAAGGTGTCACAACAGCGTAGAAGAACTTTTAAAGGATAAGGCTGGCATTATTCTTCATCTTTGTCATCAAATCCCATTGGTCCCAAGACCGAAATCAGCAATGTGTTAGTCTGTTCGCGATACTGTCTGACTGCCTGTCTTTTTCTCAGCTCCAAACACTGGTTCCGACTGAAGACATAAATCTTTAAAAACACTAATATATAGTTTCATCAGTAATCTCCTAAAACAGCTGGTTACCGCAAACGGGGAAATAGAGAGGTAAAGTCCCATCACTTCCAGTGGACACCATGGGACCTTATTCAGAAAAAAACATGAATTGCACAATGAATCACACATATGTTTGTCAGTTTAAAAGATAATTTTGAAAGTCTGCTTTATGTTTGCAACATCACCCTGTTTTTCACATTTTTACATTGACCAGTACATTGTCTGGCTCACTGTAAATTGTCCCTTATGTAGTTGAGGCCTATGTGCAGCAGTGCTCTAGTGAGTATTAGTGTCAGCAGGACGGTGTGTGTGAGATTGAGTCACAGTAAACTACAGTGTGTGTTCATGGTGATGAAGGAACATGTCACCCAGTGACACAGTGAGAGTCAGTGATGTGTTTCAGTGGAGATCTATGGCACAGAGGCAGAAGAGATATCAGGCTTGTTACTAGGTTTAATTATTGTTGATGTTGGTCTTTTCATGGGATTGTGTTGACAAGAAAAAATATATAGAATATCACCAGACTTGTACTTTAAGTCACTACATGCCGGCTGTGAAAACAGGCTGTTGGGGACAGTTTTGTCTTAAAACCAGCAGCTGATTCACAGTAAAGTCAGTGTTCTTCCTCAGGAGAACTCCTCCTCTTCCTACAGACAGTGGCACCCATTAGCCACAAGTCTTTATGTCACTGTTGTCAGGCTCTCAAATCAAAAGTGATTTTTATTTTTATTTGATTAACAAATCCCCATCCATCAGAATTTGTTGAGATTCATTTAAATTTATGTGCACAAAATAATCAGAAGGGGAGGAATAAACCAAAGTGAGGTATATCTGGTGTGCACACAGTTCCTGCTCTTGACTTTTGATTTAACTACAGAAAAATGTTAAAATTAATATTTGGTTCCTGCAGCCACTAACAGATTGGATGTAAAAAAAACAAACATACCACAGTGTCTCTTATTGCAGAGACTTGGATATGTTCATCATCGTCACCATCACCATCATCATCATCATCATCATCATCATCATCATCCAGGAGGGATTCTTCCAGCTGCGGAGCTCCTCATCCTCACAAGACAAACATCAGATGCTGTCGTAGTCTGATTCTCGCCTGCTGGACTCAGTCGACCACTCGGCCAAAAAGAAGGTCATAGAACCCAGAAATCCCATCAAGACCAGGATGAGCAGCTGCCAGTGCAGCAGCAGGTAGTTACTGTAGAAGAAGGCCAGAGCGGCCATGATGGACTGGAGGAAAAAAAAAACAACAACATGTTACGCAATATTGGTGAAGCTGAATGTAGGAAATTTACAGTTCTGTAACGGTGATGGGGAAACTGGTCCTCTGGAGTTGCAAAATAATAGATTAAATGCACAGTAATTACTGAAATGCTGTCTGAAATAATGTAGGAGTCTCTCAATCAAAACAATAATGGACAGAGATTGGTGATATGGTGAAGCAGTGTGGGATCATGGGAGCTGTCTTCATGTCAGTCAGTTTGTCCAGTTAGATAAGAAATGAAAGTCAATTGTTCGTTCATTCTAACATCAGCGCCCAGCAGCAGTTATGCCTCTGCTATTTTGGACTGGATGTGACTACAGGGCACCACTAAAACGTCCGCCTACAAAGTGTTGTACAAAAGTAAAACTAAATTATTTGTATTCTACTGACATATTTAATGTCTCTACCGAAATGGCTTGTCCTAAACAATAAAATATTATAAATATGCATACTATTATAACTATTTAATTACTTATCTATTAAACGTAGGAGGAGCATAAAGTGAGCAATGGACATAAATGGAAGTTAGAAAATTCCAGCACACAGATTTTGAGACTCAACTTTTTCATAACAAGGATCCAAAATTGATGTCCAATAGAATTCACATCACTGATGTAAGATAAGAGGTTGAGCCCTGTGTTTTTGCCCTGCGTGTTAGTAAATAGCCTACAATTACATTAAATTCTGTTTATGTCATGCTACTTGCACTACTAGCTACTGGCTGATAGCCGGTTGTTTGGGAATAGAGATGTTAACACATCCACCAAGATACAGGCTTACAGCATACAGCCCATGGGTGTATTATAAGACAATAAAAGTGATGAATTGCAGCGACAATATCCATAATTACAGCCGCATACAGCTATCAGGAAGCTGGCAGAACTGGATATGTCATATGACCATACAGGTCGGTTAGTGAACTTTACAACTTTTACGACATAACAATTCAAATGACAGCTGTTTAAGTGTTTATACTGGAAATCTTACTATCTAAAAACAACAAAAAAAAATGTTCCTCTGATTTACAGACATCTCTTTATACATGCATGGCCACTCATTGGCATTTCCAGTCCAAAATGGTGGCAGCGCTACTGCAACACCATCTACTGGCTGCTGTCAAAAGAGTTTCACTTCTTTGCTTCTATACTCTTTGGTTAGGATTCCTTCAGTGTTCATTGTTTCTTCTCTTCTCCAAAACAAACCTGCAAATTAAAACCGGTAAAAACACTGACCAAAGCAGCTTCATGTTAAAAATCAGTGTTTCTCTGACGCTGTTCAGCAGAATTGAGCTGCCATTAACGTTTGCTCAGCTTGTTTCTCTTTTAACTTTAGATCCAGATGTTCAGCGTCTAAAGTCCTTCATCTGATTAAAATATACAGTTAAAACCACCAAGATCTAAAACTTATATTTTAAAAATGTGGCTTAAAACTGGATAAAAAGTCAATTCATGACTGGCAGACAACCACAGTGCTGACGCATGAACAAAGACAATATGGTGATACCATTGTCAGGCAACCAAGTGAAACACACTGTTGATTAAAATTACAGATTTCTCTGTTTTGAAAATTGTTGGAAATATTTGGGATAATGTAAGTACACAACTCAGTAACATACTGTACATAGGTCTAGTCACTTCAATGTGGAAAAGGTACATATTAACCTTTAACTTATTTCACATCAGTCACAGTGAGCGGCGTCTGAAACTCACCTGTATGAACTTGAAGACAGCGAAGGCAGGGGCGCTGTTGTCACGGAACGCAAAGCCGATGATGCTGAGGAGCTGAGTGTTGAAGCAGCTGTCGCCCAGACCAAGCAGGAAGCTACAGAACAACGCCACGCCGACACTGAGCCAAAACACACACATGGAAACATTTGAAAAAGACATCATGTGATCAAGTCATGAATAAACAGACTCAGTACATCAGGACAACAGATTAGTGCAGAAAAACAGAAAAAAGGATAAATAATAATACAAAAAGGAGAGTTAAAAAATGTATTATTTCAGTTTCAGCAATGTACGTGAATAATTATGCCAAGTGTTGTTTTTCTTTAGTTGTAAAAAAATAAAATGAAATAATATTTTTTTTAAAAACCTTTATATAAGCTTTAGTGTTAATTGTAGAAGAGTAAACAGAAGTACAAAAAAAGTATAAAAGAGGATAAATCATAATACCAAAAAGTCAGGTAGGACTCAGGGAAAGAACTTAGAAACTTTATTTTATTTTTTAAACTTAGTTTCTATTTCAGTTTCAGCAACCTATATTAATAATTTTGCCCACTGTTTTTTTTTTTTTTGTATAATTTGTAACTTAACAAAATTTTTTTAAAAACTTCACTTCAACCTGAAGTGTTTATTGTAAGTTATTTACTTTATTTTAATTGCAGTGCATTTAAAAATCACTTAGCAGTAGGGTCTGAAATTGGCACCCGCCACCCACCGGGTAAATTGTTAGCAGTGGGATGATAAAATCCTCAGGACACTTTACACAGACAGAGAAAGTGCGAGGAATGGATAGGAATAGAGAACCGTAGCGGTCTGATTCCTTGGAATCTCATGCCTCCGTGTCAGTGGATTCCTCTTTGATGCTTTCTGACAATTTAAGCATGCACAATAACTCATAGGCACGCTGTATCGTGTCTCAGTTTGTGTGGGACCAGAGCACAGCCGAGAAAATAAAAAACATTCAAAAGCATGGCCCTATAACTAATAACACTGAGAGGTGCACCCTATTTTTCCCTGATAAATCTACAGTGAACAACAAATCTTTGCTAAAATCAAGGAGGAAGAGTTAGGGACTTAGGGTTATTAAAGCTGGTGGGCAGCACAGTCTTGATTAGTTAAACAAAGAAGCTACTACAGAGGTGCCATTTAGATATATTGTGAGGCGTTCGAGCTCTGCTCAGTAAAACTTCCATTAAGCAAAGGTAAATTACAACCCTATCATGATGTGTTCAAATGTAATCTCGTAAAATCAAGCTTGAATAAAACCAGTTGTTTGATGGAGATGTTTTCACAGCAATATAAAACTGATAATAGAGAGGTAGATATGACTTGTTTAACTTCCTATTACTTACATATAATACATAATGAAAACTACTGATGCCAAGATTTTTTTTAATCAAAGTGAATATTTAAACAATGATTGCCATTTGAATTGTGTGTTTTTATGCAAATAAACACTACAGATGACAACTGCAAAGTAAATTACAATATGGTGTACAGTGCCCTCCCACCCCCAAAATACAGGGTTCCCTTGGGAGCTACGATGTAATTTGAACACTGAAATTTACTATATACACTCCTGATCAAAATCTTAAGACCAGTTAAAAAATCGCAAGAATTTACGTTTTGCACTGTTGTATCTTAAGAAGGTTCTAAGTAGAGTTTCAAAATGCAAAAAGAAGAAATGAGAGCAAGAGACTAAATGTTTTGAGCAGGCAATTTATTGAAAAGAACAATTTAACTGAAATAGGCTGTTCATCAGCTGATCAAAAGTTTAAGACCATAGCTCAAAAAAACCCCTAAAACAGAAATTAAAGTCTCAAAAACAGACTCAGTAATGAGTAGCTCCACCATTATTGTTGATCACTTCAAAAATTCGTGTTGGCATGCTTGATGCGAGTGTTTCCAAAAGGCTTGTAGGAATGTTGCTCCAAGTGGTGAAGATGGCTTCACGAAGGGCATCCACTGTCTGGAACTGATGTCCATTTTCGTAAACTTCCCTTGCCATCCATCCCCAAATGTTCTCAATTGGATTTAGATCAGGGGAACATGCAGGATGATCCAAAAGAGTGATGTTATTCTCCTGAAAAAAATCCTTTGTCAGACGGGCATTGTGAATTGCAGCATTGTCCTGCTGAAAAACCCAGTCATCACCACACAGACGACGGCCCTCAGTCATGAGGGATGCCCGCTGCAACATCTCCACGTAGCCAGCTGCTGTTTGACGCCCCTGCACAACCTGGAGCTCCATTGTTCCATTGAAGGAAAAAGCACCCCAGATCATGATGGCGCCCCCTCCGCTGTGCCGTGTTGAAAAAAATCTCAGGTGGCATCTCCTTGTCATGCCAGTAGCGTTGGAAGCCATCAGGACCATCAAGGTTAAATTTTTTCTCATCAGAGAATAAAACTTTCTTCCAACTTTGAACGTCCCATGTTTGGTGCTCCCTTGCAAAGGCCAAATGGGCAATTTTGTGGCGTTGAAGGAGACGTGGCCTTTGAAGACGTTTTTTGTTTTTGAAGCCGTTCCTTTGCAGATGCCGTCTGATGGTTATTGGGCTGCAGTCAGCACCAGTAATGGCCTTAATTTGGGATGAGGATCGTCCCGTGTCTTGACGGACAGACATTCGGATCCTCCGGCTCAGTGCCAGTGAGATTTTTTTGGGTCTACCACTTGATTTTTTTGTTCCATAAACCTCAGGATCTTTTAAGAAATGCAAAATGACTGTCTTACTGCGTCCAACCTCAGCAGCGATGGCACGCTGTGAGAGGCCTTGTCTATGCAGCTCAACAATCCTGCCACGTTCGAAGGCAGTGAGTTTTTTTGCTTTTCCCATCAAGAGGTCTTGACAGTGTGATTACTTGACAGAAAATGACATGGAATCCAAATTTTTGCACAGATTTGGGCTTTTAAAGGATGTGGTCTTAAACTTTTGATCAGCTGATGAACAGCCTATTTCAGTTAAATTGTTCTTTTCAATAAATTGCCTGCTCAAAACATTTGGTCTCTTGTTCCCATTTCTTCTTTTTGCATTTTGAAACTCTACTTAGAACCTTCTTAAGATACAACAGTGCAAAATGCAAATTCTTGCAATTTTTTAACTGGTCTTAAGATTTTGATCAGGAGTGTATATATAGATATATAATGTTTTTTTAAAAAATATATTGAACATTGAATGACATCAGATCTAAAATGTATTCCTTCATTTAGTGCATAGATTTCAAAAATGGCAATTAAAATTTCTGAGGGGCAGAAAAAAAATCCTGCCACCGTGGCAGGCAGTGAAAAAAGTTTAAGATCCTGTTTAGATGACTGGAATAATGTGCAGGCCAAGATTAAATGTGACAAATCTGACATGCACTGTAGACTGACTCATGTTCACAGTGCAGCAGGAAAGAGGAACTTTAGAGAAAGCACAGTGTTTCAGTGTGACAGACTAACACTGGTTCAACCTGAAAACTATGCCCAATTCCAAACCACCCCCTACACCCTCTGCCTACCTACTTCCACCTCCTTTATGCATTTCCATGGAGGGTCTACCATAATAAGTGCTAAAGTCCCAAACCAATCAGTCGGGAGTGGAAGTGGATTATAAAACTCTCCACGAGCGAGCTTGCATTGATGCTGACTTAACCAGGAGCCCTTACTGACAATGTGCCATGCTGTGTTCGTCATGGAACATGATCCAATGTCAGTTCTGTGTGACTTCCGGCACAAATATTTACTGTAAACTGCTCAAACTAGGACAGACATTTAATTGATTCTATTTTATTGTCAAATAGATGTTATCAACTTAAAATAAATGGATTGTATTTAGGACCAAATACTCTATGTCTATATATTTACTTCTAGTCTAGAATAGGAGCAAAACGTAACTCGTAAGGGAAGCTGGAACCAAAGCTGGCCACTCTGGAGGGATACATTTAAATTTCCTTTATGAAACCAAATTTCTAGCCTGGTTTCGGACATCTGAATTTGAAGTATGCCTTGTTTAACCGAACAACCCCTCAGGTCTGAAGAGTGACCCGCTGTGGTCTTTGTACCTGGGGGTGATGTAGGCCTGCAGATCCGTCCCTGCCTCTGGGGCCAGAGGAGCGTCACTGGCAATGTTGAGGAAAATCAGGTAGAAAGCGACATAGTGAGTGATAAGCCCAAGCAGCACCACCGGGTTCCTCCCAAACCGGCTGCACTTATTCAGCATTCCGAACACACCCCCTCCTGGCAGGAGAAAAGAAGGATATAAAATAATTTGCTTCCTTGTGACACTCCTCAGCTGATTTCATCATTCTCTCTGCAGAGCTTTCATGTGACAAACTGCATCGTAAACCAGTGATGGAAAGCAACTAAGTACATTCACTCAAGTACTGTACGTAAGTAAGATAAGATAAGATAAGATAAGATAAGATGAACCTTTATTAATCCCCGTAGGTGGTACTTTAGTTTATACTTGTCAGGGGGAAATATTACACTTTTTATTACACTACATTTATCTGACAGCTGTAGTTACTTCCTGTCCAGTGAAAACCAGGTATCTCCAGATGTGTTGATGTTGAATGTTTGTGATAAACTGAAGAATAAAATGTTACTTTATGTGTTGAAAAAATCCTCCTCCTTCTGAAGCTTCTAGATTAAATTACCCAACAGGATATAAAGGAGGAGTTAAAACACAACATACACAACAATGCAGCAGTAATAATAATCCTGAAATAATAATAAAACACTGACAGGCAACATTTTACTGCACAATGAATACTTTCACTTTAAGTACATTAATTACATTTTGCCAATAATACTTTTCAAGTCTGGTTTTGCATGCAGGACTTTTACTTGTAGTGGAGTATTTTCAGAGTTGTGTTAGTACTTTTACTGAAGCAAAAGATCAAAATATTTCTTCCACCTCTGCACCCCGTCAATAAATAATAACAGCACATAACTTCTCTTTATAATTTGTCTTTTTTTTTTTAATTAAAAAACACATTTAAAAAGGCATAACCTGTTAATTAGTGATCTTTAGAGGTGCTGGTAGGTGGATTTTGTTAGCTTTGGACAAAGCCAAGCTAGCTGTTTCCCTGCTTCCAGTCTTTGCACTAAGCTACGCTAACCAGCAGCTGGCTGTTACCATAAGCACAGAAACATGAGAGTGGTATCAAACTTCTCATATAACTCTATGAATCGATATCATTATGTTGTTATGACGTTAACTATATTTAGAGGATACATACGTTTACACCAGTAAGGTTTTGAATACAAAACTTCTACTTGAGTAGAGTACTTTCGCAATGTGGTATTAGTACTTTAACTGTAGTAAAGGACCTGAATACTTCCTCCACCTCTGTCAGAACAAGGTAAAGAAGGGACACATAGGAGACTCACCTAAAATCTCCCCTAAGCCGATGCAGATGCCAGAGATGCCAATCAAACTCTTTGCATCTTGGCCGAACCGCGTCATGGCTCCAATGCACGTCCCGTACACACCGCTGTAGAAAGTGAGCTCCAGGCCTGATGGAGCAGATGACGCACAATGAACTCAGACTCATTAATTACATCCTCCACACCTACACACATCTCAGTCTCATCTCACCCACCTGTGTATCCTATGGAGAGGCTCAGCAGCAGCATCTCTTTGGTGACAAACATTTTACATGCTTTCACTGCAGAAAAGAAGATGGCTATTAACACGCACTACACTAAGGTTTAAAGGCTCATGAAGTGGTTATTTTAATAACTTACCAAAAGCATCCAGAGCTTGTGAGGTGAGGCCTGGGCGAGGTGACCTACAAAGAGAAGGACCATAAAGACATTATGATGCAGATATAACTGCATGGATCCTTTTGTCTCTCAACCTTTCACACACAAGTTCACCTTCCAACTCATCCCTAAACTGGACTTGGCTGTCGTGGCGACTGTATCACAGCAGTTTTAAGGAGTAATGAGGAAAAGACAACAAAGGATAGCATTTACATTGAAAGGTCACCTGTCTCATCCTGTACTGTTCCACTAGAAAAAATATCATCCCTCCCCTGGTTGTGATGACCCGGAGCGCCCATATGTCTTTTACAAAAGATATTCTGCAGGACATTTCCAGGGTTTTTTGTGGAACTCTTAATGTTTAAAAAAGGTTATTTGATACCGACATCAGGACTATGCAGAAAAGAGGCTCAGGCTAGGGTACACATCTTGGGCCCCCTAAAACCAGCTCAACACAATAAATAGCTAATATTAATGGTCAGCTCCAGGGTCCCTGTGCACAGACTTATGTAGGAATCAACTAGGGCTGTCAAAGTTAATGCATCAATAAGGCATTAACGCAAATTTGTTTTAACACCACTAATTTCTTTAATGCATTCACGCAACTAACTGGTGATTCTTGGGTTGTAGTAGGCTCAGTTTTAAAGCTAGAGTGAAGATAATGGCATCATATGAAGCTAGAAAAACTGACAAATCCATTGTTTCCAGCCACTAGCTTGACATAATGCTCCACACTTGCACAAAATCTTAGCAAGGAAAACCTGTCATGGCCTTTTTCAAAGGGGTCCCTTGACCTCAAGATGTGTGAATGTAAATGGGTTCTCTGGGTACCCACAAGTCTTTCCTTTACAGACATGCCCACTTTATGATAATCACATGCAGTTTGGGGCAGGTCATAGTCAAGTCAGCACACTGACACACTGACACACTGACAGCTGTTGTTGCCTGTTGGGCTGCGGTTTACCATGTTATGATTTGAGCATATGGTTTTAGGATAAATACAGTACCTGTGAGGGTTTTTGGACAATATTTATCATTGTTTTGTGTTGTTAATTGGTTTCCAATAATATACACACATTTGCATAAAGCTGCATATTTGTCCATTCCCATGTTGATAAGAGTATTAAATACTTGACAAACCTATTTTTAACATAGTCTTAATTTTCTGCACTCACTGGCTCCTTTTCTCTTTGTATTATCACTCAAAATAATGAAAGCTTACACTTGAATTTGTCAGAAGTGGAAAATCTGGATTTTTGGATGGTTTCATTGACTTTCAAAGTTTCAGTCTCCATTCTTGAAACAGCTGAGTTTGATTTGCGCATGTTCTCACTCTGAAAACATTGAAAACATGACATAATCCAATTTCACATTTACCTCATTCCTGACATTGGAGAAGGATACATTTTAACTTTGTTTATGCAGAAAATGATCATGGTTTTGTTGCCCATTAAATTTTGTTGTTTTTTCCAAGACATTTTGATGTATTTTGTCATTTTCCAGGATATTTTCATCACTCCACACACAGTAACAGAAGTCCAGGATTTCCAGGCCTTGAATCCTGAGAACACTCACCCAGATGTGGAACAGCTGTCAGTGGATTCAGCCTGCAGCAGTGACTCTGTCGCCTCAGAGGGAGCTGGTTCAGGGTCAGGCTTTCGGATCAGAAAGAAGAGGAAGCAACCCACCAGACTGATCACCGTGAGAGAGATGAACACTGTCTGACGGTCCTTGTCTGAGACACACAACATGAGTCACACGCTTAAAATGAGACTCTTTTGTGAAGTCTGCACGGGAACTGAAGTCTGTGAGCAGCAGTAAATACATAAGAGGCAGAGATCGTGTCAAATACAGCTTCCCACCTGTTATGTGAACATGTCCATGCCAGGCACAGTATATGTAGAGATTTCCAAGTAATAAGCTGCAGAGAGATAAAGGGAAAAAAAACTGCATTCAATTCAAAAGGCTCACAGCAACACGGTTCTCCATAAAATTAGATTCAAGTGCATGCCGCTGGTCCAAAAAGATTCACCTGAACTGAAGCAGTGCCCAAAATATGCCACTGTTTCTTCCAATGGTGTTATCAGTGGAGTTGATGGCCAGCACGTTTCCCTGAGCCGTCCACAAGACTTAAAAGCACAAAAAGGAAAAATCAGAAGATATAAAAGACCTGTTCCCTCTTTAGAAATGGTCATTAGATGATTCTTTACCTGCTGCTGCTATTCCCACCAACACAGACGCTGTATAGAAGCTCCAAGTATACGGGTAAATGAAGACAGCGATGTAGGCGCTGTAGAAAACAACATCAAGAGACATTACAAGTCTAAATTTGCATGAAAAGGACGAGGTAGGGTTTTGTTAGTCTGCATGAGCTTACCTGTACAAAAGCCCACTGAAAAACATTGATAGTTGCGGTCCAATGACAGTCACCACTGAGGGAGCGATCAGGTTAGATGTGGAGAAAACTCCATATATGATGGCCATGCTACAAGTGACAGATAGAAGGACAGATAATGCATACAGTAAAGGACAACGTGAAAACTGTCCAGCCCATGGAGAACTTTATTGAAATACTTTGTGATTTAGACAAAGACTGATGCATATTGGGTTGTGTTCCTGGTGCATTCAAAGATTTCCCTGTCTTAAGTGACAAGATTTAAGTAATGTAGGAACCCTGACTGACTGAACTTAGAGTAAGCCTTGTTCCCTAAAATGGCTCGTCTAAGATTTAATTATCCTTCAAGGATTTCTGAGTGCAACAGATTTGATTACAGAAGATACCACAAGGTCCGTATCAGTGCTGAGAAAGATATATCTAGACAGATAGTGTGTACTGGAGCATCACCTGAAAGCCAAAATGTAAAACAATGATACAAGCATACCAACCTTGTGTATCCACTCCCATGGAACTCAGTGTTGTTGAGGCTCTTGATAACTGTTTGCTGAAAATATGAAGAAAGGATAGACAGTTTAGGACTGAGGACAGATGTTTCTTATCTGAATTTATGTGTGATCGATCTGGGATGTGCGTCAGCATATCCAACCTACCTCTATATTGCTGCATGTTTGAAAGGCAGTGAACATAAACATAAAACCGAATCCCAAGATAATGATGTTTAACAGCCTCTTCCCTTCTGGATTCATTTTGCAGGATATTTGCTAGTTCCTTGAGGAAGTAAATACAAAAAATATTTACAGGTGTAAACAGCATCTGAGAATAGACGAGAAGTACAAATCGGAACCAGCAACATTAAAGCTATCTCACAAAACACTCATTAAAATTACTTATATCTATACCAAACTTTATTAAATACATCTGTTTTTTATTACAAACACATACACACTTCCAAGACTGGGACAAGTCCTAAATGTTTCGCAACATTTTGACAGACACGGCACAGATCTTTCATTCATTCAGAAATTCATTTCGATAAAATAACTTTTAGTCAGTGTTTCGTGTGTGTTCAATGTGTTTTGGAGGCTACAACCTAGAGATGACTATCCAACTAAGACACACTTTGAGTGTTGTTTGGTTGATGAATTGTATGCCGAACTATAAAGTGAATCGTTTGGATTACAAAACACCTAAATGTGTGCTTTATCTGGCATTATGTCTGACTAAAAGAAGCGGAGCATTTAATTTACTGATTATTAAAGGGGGTTTGTCTTTGCGTACCATTTCTTAAACCGAAGAGGAAATGATCAAGACAATGTCTGATCACGAGAGACAGAGGTATCTATTCGTATGTAAGATTAAGAACACAACTGTAAGGTTTGGCACAGATAACTTACCAACACCGCTGAAGCTGTTTGGCTAACCCTCTATGTCCTCACTCAGAGGGGTATTAGTGACATAGTTAGCTCTTTGTGGAAGTCCCGATATCCTTAGTTGCTCATCTCCTCCGTGCTGTTCCTAAAATAACGTCAACATAATGGCTCCCGTCGTGAAAAACACATTCCCTGAAATAACTTTCACAGCACCGGTAGACAGCACTTGCCCGAAACTAGAAAGGGCAGTCATGTGAATGAATCAGCTGACTGTCGTGACGCGCTAACTGTGCGTTTAGCATAAAATCTTCGATTTACAAACGTTCAACGCAGAGAAAATGCAGCAGCAGCTACGCTGCTTAAACCAATCCAGTTTTGTTTTGTTTGTTGTTGGAAATAGATTCTATTTCCGGTTAGTTGTACCTGTACTTCACACAAAGTCGGGCGTTAACGTAACTAATTTAACAACTTATTTATTTATAGCTTTATATACATGCTAAAGAAGGTATCGTTAAAAAAAACACGTAGAAGCTATTCATCTTTTGGGCTAACGCTACAGCTAGCAAACGACTAAAACTACTTCCGGTTGAAAATAAAACAACGCCTGAATAGTAAACACGTTGCCATGTAATGAATAAGGACTGGTGGAATGTAACTAAATACATTTACTCAAGTACTATATTTAAGTACAAATTCGAGTAGTAACTTGAGTATTTTCATTTTATGCAACTTTATATTTTTTACTGAACACACAAGATCTACAGAGAATACGGACATACAGTCATTTCTTAATCACTAGGCATAGGTAGAAAAACATACAAGGGCATCAGAAATAAGGTGCACTGATCAAAACAATAAAAATAAAAAAACAAGATATTTCCTCACAATTTTTTGTTATCTTATTAGAGTATATTCTTTTTAAGTGAGGGAAAAAATAATTTTTCGACTTGCCATGGTGGATATGATATTTACCCATTAGAACAGGCTGCTAATTTTGTTACTGTCAGAAATAGATTAGTTCAGATCTGCAGAAGCAAAATGCAACATGCATATTAATGCAACAGAGATATTTATCCAGAAAGATCAGACTGAATAGTAAAACACTGACAGGGAATATTTTATTTCTCAATAAAAAATTTTACTTTAAGTACTTTAACTACATTTTACTGATTATACTTAAATGTTTGTACTAAACTAAGTGGATTATTGTCCTACTAAGATAAAAGAAGTGTCATTTAAATTGATCCATAGATTATATCCAGTGAAACATTTCTTTACATATGAGCTGTGGAAATGTTAATAACTTAATAACATTTTCTCAGATTTTGCAGTTTACTATAGAAATATATTTGGTTACTATGATTACAGTGACAAAGATAGTAATGCATTTCCTTATCAAACTAATTTTAATTCTTGCCAAATTCTCCGCCGATCAGACTGTTGTCAGGCTGTTAATTAGGCATTATCAGTAACTATACATGTGGGTCAGTAGGGGCCTACTACACCCACTGGTAGGATTTATCATCTTTTTACACGGTAGATCACTGAAAGAAGGTCTAAAAGAACATGTCAGCAAATTTGTGATTTTTGGGTTGGTAGGCTCAGTTTTAAAGCTAGAGTGAAGATAATGGCATCATATGAAACTAGAAAAACTAAGAAATGCAGAGTTTCCAGCCACTAGCTTGTCATAATGCTCCAAACTTGCACTAAATCTTAGCAAGGAAAATCTGTCATGGCCTTTTTCAAAGGGGTCTCTTGACCTCTGACCTCAAGATATGTGAATGAAAATGGGTTCTATGGGTATCCACGAGTCTCCCCTTTTCAGACATGCCCACTTTATGATAATCACATGTAGTTTGAGGCAAGTCAGCACACTAACACACTGACTGACAGCTTGTCAGTGACCTCTAGTGACCATAGTAATTGTAACAGAAGCAGAAGCCAAAACACTGGAGTTTGTGTACCAACTATGTCTAGTTGCCTTTGTAGTTATTTTAACCCAAAACTTGTTTCTCCCTAAACGTAACTTTTTTTTTGCCTAAACTACAAGAAATTGTACTTTTGTAGCCCAAATCTAAAGAAGCATTTTTCGTTGTATTCAAAACGTGATATTTCATGTAGTTTTACAACACGTTAGAAGAAGAAACAACAACCTTTATTAGTCCCACGAGGGGAAATTCAATTTTTACAACATGTTAGAACACATTGCTTTTAAGTTTGACCTTCACTTTTACAAATGTAGTACGCAAGCTACAATAATATATCAACGTATTAGTTGAAAATACAGAACTATAAAGTAATTAAAGCTGTCAAATAAATATGGTGGAGTAAACTATACAATATTTGTCTCTAAGATTTAATGGAGTCGAAGTTTAAGGTAGCACGTAATGGAAATACTCAAGTAAAGTATGAGTACCAAACCTTAAAAAATGTACTTAAGAACAGCACTTGAGTAAATGTAGTTAGTTACATACCACATTCATTGGGTACATTTACTGAAGTAAATGATCTGAATACTTCCTGTACCACTGCTTGCTATTGTAATTGGAGTAATTCCACCAGGAGGCGCTAGTGCGGTAAATATGGTGCCGAGGAGCGTCTGAACTGTGATGTAGAAGAAGAAGTTCACTGAGTGGTTTCGGGCAGTTGAGCGCCAGGCGGCGGACGGAGGCGGGGAGAAGTTGCTTATTTTGTAGTTGTTCAGTCCCAAATCCCCCACAGGTGAGGCGAATCCATTTAAACTACACCCTGTTGTGTGTGTGTGTGCGGACTTTTTACCAACAGGAAGGCTCTGCCGTAGCCAAGATATAAACTGTTTGGAGGAAGGCTGCAAGGCCTCACAGGTTAATCGCCATGAGTTACGGTAGGCCTCCGCCAGACGTCGACGGCATGACTTCCCTCAAAGTGGACAACTTAACGTACCGAACGTCGCCCGAAACTCTCCGACGGGTGTTCGAGAAGTATGGCCGGGTAGGGGACGTCTACATCCCCCGAGACCGCTATACGAAAGAAAGCCGGGGTTTCGCGTTCGTGCGGTTCCACGACAAACGGGACGCCGAGGACGCTATGGACGCCATGGATGGCGCGCTCCTGGATGGACGGGAGTTGCGAGTCCAGATGGCCCGGTACGGCAGACCCCCTGATTCTCACTACGGTGGCAGTGGAGGTGGTGGAGGAGGTGGAGGCCGACGAGGAGGGCCGACCAGGAGGTACAGTGGCCATGGTCGCCGAAGCAGAAGGTAAGAATAAACTTATAACAGCTAAAGTTAGCCCCAATACACTTTCCTCATAGAACAAAAGGGTCATTTTGGCGAACCAGCAAGATCCACTCAACAAATAAGGCAGATAGAGAAAAGCATGGAGGGCGGTGTGAGTGGTGTGAAACTACTGTAACGTTTCAGATTTTCCCTGTAAATCATCTTGGTGGATCATTTGAATGTCGACTTTACCAGGACATCCCACTGATTATATAGTAATGTCTGAGCCTTTTGCTCTTACAGACAAGTAGCCACAATCTGAAAGCCTTAACAAACAGCTCCTAATTCCTAATTAAGTCCAGCCTTTTAATGAAAAGGTTAACAAGCCCAAATTAAGTCTGTATCAGTGTAGCCCATTCAGGAGTGCCATAGCGGGTCACATTTTTTGAGTTCACTGCCAGTTGTTTTCACAGTGTAGATGATAACTCAACCCACTGAATGTATCCAGCTCTTCCCCCAGCCCGAGACACAGAAGACGCAGCAGGTCCCGCAGCAGGAGCCGCTCTCGTTCCCGAAGCCGATCCCGCTACAGCAGATCCCGGTCCCGGTCCTACTCCCGATCAAAGTCTCACTCTCCCAGGAACAAGAAGACCAAGGCCAAGTCCCAGTCTCGTTCCAGATCTAGATCTAGGTCCCGGTCCAGGTCCAGAAGCCACACTCCTTCCAGAGGGTCCAGGTCAAGATCTAAAAGCCAGCCCAAGTCAGGAGCAGAAAATGGCGGCGAATCCCCATAGAGCTCGGCATCAGGTGAGTTATGACAAGATGATACTGTTGCACAGAGATTTATTTTTTGTTTCCAGTGTCTTTATTAGCACCCCAACGAGAGACAGATTAGTTATCCCATTTAGCAACCAATACAGTAACAAAAATTTTGATTTAAATAACAATTGGAACGTTGTTTTGCCCTGGTAAAGGTGCATCATGGGGGTCTTTTTTTTTCCTGCAACACAAGTTCTGAACTCAGTTACATTTTCTGTCAAAGCTCATCATTTTCACTGAATATTAAGCAAAGTGTCTGTTAAGAAAAGTTCTGTAAACCAAATCTGGAATTCTCTCCTTCCCAAGCTG
This sequence comes from Pterois miles, assembly GCA_947000775.1. Classification (NCBI taxonomy): domain Eukaryota; kingdom Metazoa; phylum Chordata; class Actinopteri; order Perciformes; family Scorpaenidae; genus Pterois; species Pterois miles. The sequence continues at coordinate 10,013,386 of CAMQGK010000567.1, forward strand.
CGGCATCCTGTTTGCTAAAGTGGAGTTTGAGCTGAGCTGAGGCAGTATGAGCAGGTAGAAGGTATGTGGTGAGCTGCCCAAGGGCCGCCTGCTGCTGCTGGTGAGGGTTTCTGTGCAGCAGGGTGGAGGCAGTCAGAGTTGGTGTTTGGTGATGAGGTACGTCTGTCTGTGTCCGCCACCGGACATAAAACTGCCCCCCCCAGGTCTCGTCCTTAGCCAGGAGGTGATGGTGCGTGTTCAAGACAACGGATTTCCAATGAAAAAGTTTTTTAAAAATGTATTGCGGTAGATTGATGTAGGATAAGAAGGCTGTAATCAGATAAGAGGCTTTTTATGTCCTGCAACATTCAGATTTAAAGCCCCCCTCCAGACAGTTTTACCTCCTACTTTTTGGTTCTTTCTTAATTGGAGAATGGGGATGTGGTTAATAGCTGGACATAAGTCATTACCTTGGCAACGACATTGCACCGTTTTTCAACCCAGTTTAGATGAATTTACTGTTCATCTGATCACAATTGAGACAAGATGTAGCACAACACACCGACACTGTCGCTTGCTCTCTTCTTTGCCGTCTTCTTCTGGAGAGGCAGCCATGTGGCGAGCCGCACGATGGCCACAGAGCACCGGAGGAAGGATAGACACGTTGCCGAGGTCTTCCATTTGAAATGCCGTTTTGGGGTTGCACTGGCCCTCTCTCGCCTCAGCTCCAAGCACAGACATCGCACTGGGTTGCACTGTAATTTGTTTATTTCTCTAACAGGACTTAAGCTGAAAGTTGTGCACTCCCCGTCAAACAAAAAGCTGCTCTCTGTTAATGTATCTCCAGGAGGAGATGGTTAGCTAATGCAACAAACAGGGCTAGCTAACTACACCTAACTAGCTAGAAGGACAGATTCATCAGTTTGCTGCTTAAATGCAAATGAGCGTAAGTGCGCCTGCGCAAGCTTGGAGGATGAAGTATGACTTGCAGCTTCTACTATAGTCATAGGTCAAAGTTATTTGCAAATAAATGAGGCAAGCAGTGTGGCTAATCATCTTTGTCAGGAAATGACTCGAATAAATATGAAATATTATTGAAATGACAAAACACACTGGAGGGGGTTTTGAACATCAATTCAGAGCCAAGTTATTAATTTTCTTGCTTTAAATCTTGCAATGAAACTTGTGACTGGAACTACAGTTTCTACAGATTGACATTATCAATTCATTATATAGTTTTATAAATGTGCAGTCAGATCACATCACATTAAAATGTTCACAACTGGCAGTTGTCAGGTTTTTTTTTTAAAAGGACTTCACCTTTCTAAGTCAGGCTGAAGTAAGATGACCGGGCTGGGCTTTGTTGATGTTGTTTTCTGTATCCTAACTGTGGCTGTTCTGACAGTTTTCAGGTGAAGATTGAAAGCTTCAAGTCAAGACTGGATCCAACGCGAGCAACAGTGTCCTGCTGTAAAAGGTTATTATTGTGTCTTCCATGCTTTCATTTGTTTTATTCATTTGGCCACAACAAAAGTCTTTGTCTCTTCATTGATGCGATTTTGATTTTATTTTCATAATGTTTTTAGAACTCTGGTTTGATGTTGAGAGGAATTCATTCTTACCTGGTTGATCTAATGATGACACAGGATAATAATACACAAGTTATTAAGTAGTTTGTACCAGTTGCTCCTATGCTTTACGTTCTTCTATGGGCCTGTATCAAAAAGCGAGTACGTAGTCCGGCTTTCTTTGGCTTTCCTGGCTTTGTTAAAACCTTACATTGATCCTGGATTACCTGTCGCACAAATTTGGTCACCAGCTGACTTAAAGGTGCATTTACACCAAAGAGACTGACTTCATAATTACAAGCCAATCACATGCAACAGATCAAAAGTTCAAAAGATTGTTTAATTACACTCGTGACAAAAAGTAGTTTTTATTGATGTAAAATATGTACAATAATTCCTAGATTAAGCCTTTGGTATAGCTATTACGGACATTTTTGAATTTATTTTAATTATCAATTGAACTGTCAACCATTTTTTGTATTAATTGTTTGATCTATAAAGTTTTTGCTTTGTCAATTTAACAAAAAACAAACTAAATAGTTGGGTTTTTTTTTCTAATGGCTAAACGATTAAGTAATTTCAGCTCGAAACATTTCACAGAGGTCTTATTGATACATCTCACTTAATGGTAAATGTAGTGTTTTTGTCCATGTTGAGCCTGTGGAAATGTAGATTTATTTAGCATTAATAACCATGATGATCTATTGTAGTGAGTGTGCCAGTTTCGTGATACTAGAAAGGCTGAATTCATTTAAAAATTTATCTAGCTAACATGTTAATCTGTCTTCGTGACACAGGCCCATGGTGTCAAATCAAAACAGTCAGGATATTTGGACACATCTAAAGAAGCCATTTCGTTTCTTTCTTTCTCCAAAATGACACCACCCACTTTAACCGTTAAACTTTGTTTGTATTGTTGTATACATATACGTTCAAGCATTTCATTAAACTGAAGTTATCCCTCAAAAACCATAATGACGTTACCGGCTTCCTTACAGTGTTTAATTCCTGCAGCTCAGGGTGTCTTTGTTTGACAGGACAGCAGATCATTTTAACTCCTGTGATAAATGTGTTCAGTGTTACTGCATATACATTATAAAGTGACTGGGGTGATGTAAAGTCTATTAGATTGTTTCAGGTCATCACAGATTATTAAGTATCAGCTCATCTCCAATGTTTAGTTTAATCTTACAGGACATCATTTGCTGGACTCTAGACACAGTGTCTTTTTCTTTTTAAATTTTTTTTTTATCCTAATCCTGCTTGTATGTTTGTTTTGTGCACTAGGCGCAGTTGTGTAGCAGTTGAGTATTGCTGGTTAGCTGTTAGCTGGTGGCGTGTTGCTCTGCTGAGTGCTTGGATGTATCCAGTATTCTCCAGAATGCTCCTGTGACTGCCAGTGGGGCGCTCGCTACAGTCTCACCCTTTGTAAGACAAAATGTTTTCTCCTGTATGGTCACTGATGACAAATGTGACTCTCATTAAAGATTTGGTGTTTTGTCTAAAGTTGTCTCTCCTTTTATTACACTATTTTATTATTGGGGGTGTACATTTCTGAATCTGAATCAGGTTTATTTCACCAAGTACATACATACATGGATTTAGACTCCAGTTTTTATGCAGATCTCTCTTGGGGGCGGCGGCTCAGTCTGTAGGGGTTGGCTTGGGAACCGGAGGGTCACGGTTCAGTCCCGACATGGACGAAATGAGTGTGAACTGGTAGCTGGAGAGGTGCCAGTTTACCTCTTGGGCACTGCCGAGGTGCCCCTGAGCAAGGCACCAAACCCCCAACTGCTCGGGGCGCTTGTCTGGAGCAGCCCCATCACTCTGACATTCTCCATTCTGCATGTGTGTGTGTGTTTGTGTGCAGTCATGTTGTTACGAGGTATTGATTTCCCCACTGTGGGACTATGGTGATCTTCTTCTTCTTCTTCTTCAATGTACATGAATAGAAGTAATAGAATACAGTAATAAAAAATGTCTATATACAAGTCTACTGTTCAGGAGTTGTAACCATACAAGTATTGCAAAGAAACATATAGTAGATGGATAAATTTATAATCTAAATGTGCATTAAAGATTAAAAAATAAATATTAAACAGGAGATTATAATCCAAAATGTGTATACAATGCTATAATTTAAAAAATATGCGAAGAAAGTATTAAAATTAAAATAATACATGTAATATAAAAATAGCAACCACAGTAAAAATAAATACAAAATCCAGAGAAGTGGGCTCTATTAAGTGTTAAATATAAATGCCAGAATGGTATGAATAAGAATATTTCTTGAATATGCAGTATATTAATGATGTACTGAACAGTTGAATTATTGCACAAATTAGTGTAAAGTCAAGTCAGTATTATATAAAGTAAAAGTACTAGTGCCACACTGAGAATACTTTGTAACATTGCTGCACAAACTGAGACACTAGAAGTAAGTTTTCTGTCAGACTAGTGGAAAGAAAACAGTTTCATGGTGACATCTGTTAGTTAATATTTTTAACATATTCACCAATGTTTTCAAAATATTTGTGACTGAGCTACTGCAGCCCCAGGGAGTTGGCTTGGGAACCGGAGGGTCACCGGTTCAAGTCCCGCCATGGACCAAGAACTGAGTGTGAACTGGTAGCTGGAGAGGTGCCAGTTTACCTCTTGGGCACTGCCAAGGTGCCCCTGAGCAAGGCACCAAACCCCCAACTGCTCGGGGCGCTTGTCAAGAGCAGCCCCATCACTCTGACATCTCTCCATTGTTGCATGTTTGTGCATGTGTGTGTTCGTGTCTGCATGTACCGTGTATAAGTTAACAACAAGAGTGAAAAAATTGAATTTCCCCTCGTGGGACTAATAAAGGAATATCTTCTTGTTCATCAAGATGTGATTTTAAGTGTTCTCAATTTTTTGAGTAGTGTATTATTAGTTTGTGATGCAGTGTGATGAGTCATTACTGTAAGAAAAATAAAAAATAAAGATGCAGAAGTTGACATCAGAAAGCAAAGTGAAGACAAATAAAATCACCCACATGTACAGAAAACAGGACATGCTTCTCAACTGCAGACATTTTATTGAACCAAATGTGGATTTTGCAAAACAGACTTGCTCTCCATCACCCTCAGTCACAGGAGCAGTGTGACCTGGCCATGGCTTTGATTTTTACTGTATTATTTCAGCATCACTACATCTTAACTCATGATTATAAATTATTGCATTATATAGGAAAATTAAAGATTCAAGTGTCCTTAACCGTGGGTGTGGTACCAGGTTCGTTTTCAGACCACACAAGAAAGCTGGTCAAGTGCCAGAATAGGAAACTCACTTCATTTACCAGCAAATCCAAAATTATACTCAATATTAAGATCTAACAAAATCATACTTTCACTGAACTGAGCTACAGCCAAATATTACCAGTATTTGATTTCACTTCCCACTCTGGAGGGTTCATCTGATCACACAGTAAACCAACTCAGCCATCCACATTACAGGCCTTGCTTGGACCAAAGAAAGACCACCACTAAACGTCCATTCAGTTTTAATACTTGGATTGGCTGCATAAATGACAAAAATTAGTTAGAAAAACATGCCATTAAATGAGAAGCAAAACAAATTTGCTGGATGGGGTGGTGAAGATGGTCAGTACTTTACACAATCTCTGCTCTGTAATCTGAGAGCAGATGGCTAGGCATGTGAAGCAGACTGAAACAAGGGAAGTCACACATGTTGGCAAACTACAGAGTCTGGCTTCTGTAGCAAATGCCTTAACACCCCTACATCCCCTCCTCCCACCTGCAGCCTTTGCTCTTCTTAATGTACCCACTTCAGCAGTAAATGGTTATAAAGTCTATGACTTTCCTGTACAAACCCAGCCCTCCATCCCCCACAACACCACTCCAACATATGGAGACTCAAAGTTTTATTGAAACACCTTGAATACAAAACAAAAGTTACATGAAATGGTGCCTCCTAGTCGTGGCACACAACCTAAAAAGAAAAAAAATAAAAAAGGAAATAAACCAAAGGGGGAAAGGAAGGAGGAAGTGTGTGTGGGAGGGTCATCACCACTCATCCCTGATGTTGTGTGGAGCTGCAGTGGTGTGTCTTTGTGAGAGCGAGCCTGCCCCCTGGTGTTGTAGGGGTGCAGAGGTGTTACAGGATCCCATGTTTGTCAGAGGTAATTCATGTGTTAGTGAATAGGAGCTGGTGGGGTTGCAAGGGGGAAGAGGGGGTAGGAAGAGCAACAGCAGCACATAGGAGGAGGGGGAGTTTAATGGCCTTCTAACAGAGAAGGGGAGAAGGCTGCTAGCAGCGTCTAGAAGCCGTGGACCTTGAGCTGCTCATCCTTGGCCAGGCCAGTCTGCAATGAAGGAAACAAGAGATAAATGAAAATAACCTCTGACCTCTAGTCTGTGCCTCAAGTCAGCACTATTTCACATAGCAGGAAAACAATCCTGTAGAGTTTTAACAGCAAAAGACTCACTTCAATGAGGAACTGGCAGATATTCTTGCGCTGGTCTCCCTGAAGCTGGATCACTTCACCATACTCTGAGTGCTCAATCACTGTCCCATTGCACGCAAACTTCTATTAGGGTCAAAGAGGGTAAAAACAATGAGTCAATGTTTGCAGGTAGCTGAAAACACACCAACCTGCAGTAGCATATCATAAAAACAAAGGAGTATTAACCACTAAGATTGATATTGCTCACTTAAACCCCCGCCCCCATGCCAGACACCCAGACAAGTACCCTTTTGAAGGCCTTGACTAGCCTCTTCTTGTCATAGTCTTCGGCAATGCCCTGGACAGTGGTGAGGGTCTTCCTGCCGTTCCGCTGTTGGATTCTTATGTGGATGTAGTCCTCTGTCCCGGCTGGGATGAGGTCGAGACCCCTATTTGCATCAGCAAAGGGGTCTGAAGGGGGGAGAGTAACAGAAGTCCATAAGAACACCAATAAACACACACAATGAGTGACACCTAACAATATACTGTATACAACTCACACATCTTAACCAAATATTTTACGCATAATTGTCTACCGCGTTTTTCAACGATACAAAATCAGCACTTTATTTGTCCTATATTGCCATCTGGCAGACCCTTTAGGGCATATTCTCTGTTGAAGAACTGCGCATACGTATGACGCTAAATATACTGCTAAACAGCTTACTGAAGCCTGGCAGCGTTAGCTGGCTAGCCACTGCTGAGCGGCACTCTTTCGCCAACAAACAGGATTGTACGTGGATTGTTAAGAGTCATGACACGACAACTTTCACTTTCAGTGCATTAATCAATCCCTAAAAAAGTATAACCAAGTAAAGTAAATGCTATATTTAAGTCCTCCAGCAGTAATAACCTTCTCAACTCGAACACGTCTGAAGAATAAGCTAACGTTGTACAATTTGGGGCTAATGGCGGCAGCATCAGCAAGAGGCCTGCTAATCAGCTAAAATGACCAAGAAATAACTGTAAAATCGGTACATGAAAGATTTTGCAAGTTATGCATTTCTGTCAAATTAATTGCTTTCAGGACAAACCATCGTAATAAATAGTGAAATCATCTACAAAGCAAATAAAACATCGACGTAAGGCTGAAGCTAAGTGTTAGCTTCTCTGGCTCTCGCCCTTCCCCCACCTTGTCTAACGTTACCGGTTCAGTTTGATAAAAACAACTTACCAAAAGTTTGGAGGTTCTGGATACCGGACATACGATAAGGTTGGCTTTCCTTACGGATAATAAATTGGTTAACGAGCGGTTTGTCGGCTAACTTTGATTTTTTTCTCGTTTCTAGGTTTCGCTTTTTCACGGGGACGATACTCGACTCTGCTTCGACTGCTCACACAAAATGGAGCTTCACAAGCCCGTCGCTGTTAACTGGAAAACAAGCCTTTATAGCCCCGCCCCGAAACGTCAGTGCGTAGCAGACGTACAAAATTGACGTCACCTGCAGCCACGCCCTAATATTTCTCAACTTTACTGGAAAGGTGACGTCACCATGTCTGAATATTTGCAACAGGAAAATGACCAAAACAAAAAAAATTGCTTCTTTATTGAACATTGTGAACTGAGACACATTCAGCAGATCATGGACATTCTTCCAGTGTATAAAAAATACATAGATCAGAATCATATATATTCTATTATTGTATAATAATTATTGATGCATTAATGTGTTCATCACTTAATTTTGCTGCTGGTAAAGGTGGGGCTATATATAAATATATATACCACACTAATGCAAAAATAATAATATAATATAATATAATATAATATGAAATGGGCCATTCTGCACAATGAGTAGCTACTTTTACTTTTGGGAGTATGTCTTTTGATGCTAATACTTTTGTACTGCTTTGAATGCAGGACTTATTCTTATAACAGAATATATTTTGGGCATAACTACTTCTACAGGGATTGCACAAACTGTATGGCAGGAGTACTGACATGATCTGGAAACTGGAAGACATCTGTACAATATACGAAAACATGTTGGGGCAGGGAGAAAGGTGGGCTGGAAAAGAAGGGAATAAAAATGTAATTACTCAACTGAGAATAGGACACACAGGTCTCAGCCACACATTATATAAAATAGGCAAGCACTCAACTGGGAAATCCCTACATTGAAACCATCCAGAAACTGATGAACATATACTGTTACACTGCAGGAATTAAATTATCCAGAGGTATCACCTTTTTCAGTCACTAAGGAAGGCAAAACATCAGGACTTTTCATTATCAGGTCTCTTGGGGAACACGGCAGCTACTGCTGCTTATTATTATTATTATTATTATTATTATTATTATTATTATTATTATTATTATTATATTATTATTATTATTATTATTATTAATGGTTTGTTTTCCGCACAAGCGCCTCTTCAACACCCAGTCCAGTTGGTGGGGGTAATGCATCTTTAAGCTGGTTTGCCAACCGCCAATAAACACCAAAGAAGAAGTCTGACTCCATGGTAACGCAGCTGCCGCCACTGCTAGTCCCGTTTGTTTTTAGCTTTTTCTTTTATACAGTTAACGATGAAAACTGGATAATGTGACCGCTTCGATACGCACGTTACTAAACAGATCCAGATTTTGTCGTTAAACGGTACGAAGCATCGGCACGGTACGTACGACCCATCACTAGCATTTATAAAGATACAGCACGCTTCAGAACGGTAAGATGTTAACACTGTTAGCTGCCGTAAAATATAACCATTCGCCCTGTAGCATAACGTTAATGGTATTCTTTGTTAGCTAGTTAAATACTCAATACAAAGCTGTTAATTATGTACAATTCATGTACTTTTCTTAAATGTTAACGAGCATTTAACACTGTGAGGGACCATTCCTCACCACAAGTACCTTTACTTGAGTCAATTTTACTGCTGTTAGCGATTAGCCTAGGTACATGTGTACTTCTAACTATTTGGTTAGCTAGCGAGCTAAGTATTTTGGAGACAGTGTTTTTTTTTTTTACATTGTGTTATTTTTAATTATCTTTTTTTGATTAAAGGATTTAAGTACTTTTATTCAGCACTAAACGGGTCACAAGAAGCAACATGATTTATCATGTTTGCAGTCTAGACGTGCAGATAAAAAATAATTAACGTTACAGTTGTCTACAATACATATATAAAATTGTAGTAGAAAATGCTAGAGCATGATTGATTGGATTGAAATATTCTCCCAGTATACCAGGACTGTAGATATCCTGTTTGTGAGTTACAGAAGACATGACTTCCTAACTGCACTTTCAGTATGATCAGTGGTGGAAGAAGTGTTCAGATCCTTTGGGCTACTGTAGTAAACCTACTAATACCACGCTGAAAATACTCCACTATAAGTTAAAATACTGCATTCAAAACCTTATGTAAGTAAAAAAAAACTATCAGCAAAATGTAGTTAACATACTTACAGAAAAAGTATAGATGTGTCACTAAAATTTCCTCTGTCAGTGTTTTCTATTATAGCTGCTTGATGTGTATGTTTCGTTTTAACTCCTTTATAGGATATAAAGGAGTTAAAGTTTGGCTAGTTTAAGCTACAGCAATGCATCATGGTCTGTAAGATCATCATATGTTTGTAGCGTAGCTGTCCTGTGAGAACCCTGTATTTCTTAAAAGTCAGAAAAGCTTTGTGACGATACATTTTCCAGCTGATCCTAGAGGCTTTTTTAAAAGTTTATTTAGCTTCAGAAGGAGGAGGATTTTCTCAACACATAAAGGAACACTTCATCCTTCAGTTTATCACAAGCATTCAACATCAGCACATCTGGGGAAACCTGGTTTTAGTTGGACAGGAAGTAAGTAAAGCTGTCAGATAAATGTAGTGGAGTAAAAAGTACAGTATTTACCTCTGAGATGTAGTGGAAATGTAGAAAGTAGCAGAAAATGGAAATACTCAAGTAAAGTACAATTACCTCAAAATTGTACTCAAGTACAGGACTCGAGTAAATGTAGTTAATTGCATTCCATCACTAGCATATACTACTTGCTTTAGTGGTGGGGAATGTATTTAATTTGGATACTTTTCTTAAGTAAAAGTACAAATAAAAGGGTATAAATTTACTCCATACAAGTAAAAGTTCTGCATTCAAAATTTACCAAGGTAAAATTGTAGTAAACTGTTATTAGCAAAATGTACTTAAAGTATCAGAAGTACTGATTCTGAAGTGTTATATAATGTCTGGTATTTTATTATTATTATTATTATTATTATTATTATTATTATTATTATTATTATTACCAGCTGACAGGAAGTCAACATGAACCCAAACTGTTGCCTAGCAACACAATTCCTTCGTCATTCAATTGAAATGCACTAAAACTGAGCATTTATACCATATACCTGTCTGATGGTTTCAGACAGGTATATGGTGGTGATTGTTTCAGACAGGTATATTTAGGCTGAAAAAATAAAGTTTTTTTTTTTACATTTGCGTATGTAAACATGTTCTAGTAGAAACATAAAATATAAGTATGAATCTGAAAATGAACACAATATGGGATCTTTAAAGTTTAATCTGAAGTAACTATAGCCATTAAATACAGGAAATATTGTAGAGTAAAAAGTACAATAAATTAGCATAACATGGGGATAAATATACCTCATTATACTTAAGTGCAGTGCGTAATAGTGAGTAAATGTAATTAGCTTTTTTCCACCACTGGCTATACTAAACACAGAAGAAAATAAACAGAGCCTTTTGAAAAGCCTAAATTTTGAGTAATAATGATTTTCACTGTGATTCTTCTCCTGTCAGAATTCCCAGAGATTTGAGCCTTGTGACAGTTAAAGATGTCTTCTCAGAAAGAGACAATGCCTGTAAGAAAGAACACTCATCTACTAATATCTATGTGTTCAGCTCTACTCTGTTTGATGCAGTTATGCATTTCATTGGTCCTGTTCCTCAGGTGTTAGCTATCTGGGACCTTTCCATCCCTCTCCCTGCAGTGATGCTGATAACTGTGTGTCTTTACATGATCTTACTGGGGGTCGGGCTGTGGATCCGATCCTACCTAAAGGTGTGTGCTGCAACAGGCCTGATCACTGTTCCCTACAGAGCAGTGAGGCCTTAATACAACTTGTAAAATGGATCAAATGTATTGTTTACTGGAACTTGCACAAAACTTGGAAGCACAGATGTAGAGGAAAATAAATAGGAAAGTGGACTGACCTCTAGCTGAAAATGTTTAGTTTGTGGCTCCCTCTGGTGTTAGAAACCAGACAAACTATGCATTAGACACGTCTATTCATTTCTTTAATGTCTTGCTAATATCGTTTAGGCTGGCTTGCACCACTCAAGGAAAGCTGTCTGAGGTTATTGACATTCATGAATATTTGAGGAAAAGGTCAGGATATAGAATTGGTTAATTATCACTGGGAATTGTCTTGTTTTCAAAAAATAAAATGTTATTCTGTCAGAATTATTAAACAGATGCTGTAATCATATAAATATGCATACAAAGTGGATTTAAGAATTCAAAGTGGATTGATAATCTTGACAATACGGGACTATAATTTATTTTAAATATATTATTGTCAGAGTTAACAGTAACTGTAAATATCAAATTGTACCTCACCTCTTCAACCTCTTTTAATTATCTAATGATTAATCAGTTAGTTTTAAGTGGAATTTTATTTAATAATGTAATTAGAACATTTCCACAAAACACAAAAAGCTCAGTGATGATTGAAGGGAGCTAATTTTCTTCAACAACTACATATAGTTAGACAAACAACAATACAAACCCAAACAAAGGAACAATCCATATTTATGAGTGAAAGTGATACAGATGTTGGTCTCTGTTTTCTCTCCTAAAGGACCGGTGTTCTTCAGAGTATTGTGCCTGCTGTCCATACATTTCCATGAGTGATCAGTGCTTTAGATTTGCACAAATGTGTGACTTTCGCCTGCCAACCATGCGCTCATGTCAGACTGCTTTATGCCCTTCTTCTGTAAGTAACCCCCAAAAACTCCACACCATTAATCACATCATATATTTTTGGCATTCCTACTGACCATACTGTCATTTTATTACATTAAATAAATAGTTAATTTGGTTTTTTTTTCTGTACACATAACATCTATCGCACGTCTGTCCATCCCTGGAGGACCCCTCCTTCATTGCTGAGGTTTCTCCCATCCATCCATCCAATCCTCCATCCATCTTAAACCACTTATCCCATTAGGGGTCGTGGGGGGCTGGGCGGGGTACACCCTGAACAGATCGCCAGTCCATCGCAGGGCACATAGAGACAGACAACCATTCACGCTCACATTCACACCTACGGGCAATTTAGTTGTCATCAGTTAACCTAAACTGCATGTCTTTGGACTGGGGGAGGAAGCCAGAGAACCCGGAGAAAACCCACGCAAACACGGGGAGAACATGCAAACTCCACACTGAAGAACCCCAAGCCAGATTTGAACCTGTGACCCTTAGGCGACAGCGCTAACCACTGCACCACTGTGCAGCCCGAGGTTTCTCCCATTTACTAAATTTTTGGGGGGGAGGTTTTTCCTGATCTGAAACTGTCTAAGGACAGAGGGTGTTGTGTGCTATACAGATTGTAAAGACCCCTGAGGCACATTTGTGATTTGTGATATTGGGCTATAAATAAAATTGACTTGACTTAAATAGTTTCCAAAGAATCAAAGGTAGATATTGGTTTTATGACTGTCAATTGCTTTTCTCTCACAGTCCAAAAATTGCCTGTAGGTGTAAGTGTGAATGGTTGTCTGTCTTTATGGCTATTTTGGAAACCACATACTATACTAGTAGTATGTACTGATTTGGCCAAAACGTAGTATGTAGTATGTAGTATTCAGTATGCGAACAAAAGCAAAATCTGCAGTATGCCAAAAATAACCAGACGTCATACTGATTCTGAGAAAATCTCCAGTATACATCAGAACAGTCTACTTTGACTACTGTATCCCACAATACAATGCACTAGACTGCTACAGGCTACAGCTTTCAAAACGGCTTTTTTTTTTCATAGCTATTTAATCTATAAATTCATTACTGAAAATTTTCAGTGCAAGAAATGAAAAGTGTAGATTTTGAATGTTTACAGTTTTACAGTAACAGATGGTGAATCAATAATTTTCTCCTCGTAGACAAGGAGCTTTTTGTTTGTTTGTTTTAATATCACAACATAAATGTCCATTATAAATGAACTGGAACCTGAGTTTTTTTGCCTGTTGAACGGAACAGCTCCAAAATCGTGGAATTTCAATGGTATTGGTATCGACTACTACATTTTTGGTATTGTGTCATACTAGCGTAGGCCTATGGGAATTAAAAAAGCTTAAAATGTGTTATTGCAGTGCCAAAAGGCATGGTGAATAATTTTGGGTGCACCTAAATTATGTGCCGGTGCACCTCAATGAAAAGTTAGGTGCACAAGTGCAACCAATTTGAAAAGTTAGTCTGGAGCCCTGTGTAGTGTGTTGTCACCATCTCACAAACATGATTCTACTTATTAGTCATGTTAAATATCCAAGATTGTGTCATTGTCACTAATTCTCCCGCATATCCAATTACACAACACAGGGGACACTGCTCACATACACAATGTTTGTACTACTTGACAAAAAGCTTACCATAGAAGGTTGAAATACGTGATTTTAGTTCACTCTTGTCTGATATGTTTTCCACAGTGTGCCAGATGGGACTGTGCCTGCATCTGCCAGCTTCCAGAGTGTGAGTCCTGCAACTGCCTCTGCTTCGAGATTCGGATCAAGTAGAAGATGAGGATGGAGGTGCACCAATGCTATGATCAGCTGATCAGCTAAAAGCAAAAAACAGGGCGGGGCAGACAATCACAAAAAAAAGGCAGGAAATAAAGGCAGAATGTAAAACTAGACATGACATGAAGTGATAATAAAACAGGAAACTATGACAGAAACCAGGACCATCTCGGGTGGACAGGGACTTGGTACTGCTGCAGGACAGAGGGAGCAGGGACAGGGGGTGGCTGCGGTGACTCAGCCGGAACAGGAGTCGACCGCACCCCTGATAGCATGTGAAGCAGGGGTTGGCCAGACCCCCAACAGGACATGTGGAGCAGGAGTTGGCCTGACCCTCGACAGTATACATGGAGCAGGGGTCGGACGGAACGCTGTCAGGACACATGGAGCAGGTATCGGCTGGACCCCTGAGACAAGAACAGGCTTGGAGTTGGCCGGTTCCCGACACAGGAACAGGCTTGGAGTCGGGTGGGACACTGGGCATTTTAGGAGATCGCCATCTCAGAACTAACTAACAAACTATGACAGAAAACCTGGGAACATGACAGAAAAATGAGAAGAGCCTTCTCTGTTGTTCCTCTTCACTTTACTCATTGACTTGCTTTCCTCACTTTCGTTTCTCTTCTCGTGCACAAATTTGTTTAAGCTGAATAGCCAATCTGAGCGATTTCTCTCAGACAAGGTCTGCCGCCAATTCAACTTGCTGAATCGTCTGAAAGGCCTCCAACGTGGGCAAAGTAGAGCCAATGGCGTGGTACACACCACAAAAACTGGGCCAACAGATGCTCACTGACAGCCCCAATCTCACATTTAGCACCTTTAAAAAAACCAAATATATAGTTTCATGTTTAAAAATGGGTCAGTAGTTTCCTAAACCAGCTGGTCACTGTAGTTTTTGGCAGGATCACAGAGGGAGAGCCCTACAAACAGACAAGTCTGTGTTTAGACAGAATAACAGAAAGTTTACAAGCAGGCTGCCACGTTGTTTCATGTTTGAAAAAACAAGCAGAAAACCAGGGACCAATCTGGTGCATTCAACAATAGGGGACGTCACCGCTTCAACGGTCAGTTGAGTGCAGCAGTGCATCCTCTCGTGACCTCGCCGGACCTGGTGGAGATGTACCGCTGGATTTAACATTAAAGACATGACCACTGGACAAATTCATAGACTGACCATACATGGCCCAGTCATATACTCGGTTTTGACTGAGTCTTGTTACCAAATAAACAGAAAGAAGAAGTGCATTTGTTCGGGACTCCTTCCAGTAGCAGGTTAACTCACTTGGTGCTCTAAATGCTCCAGATACTCACTGTATTTGGAGCAGTAGGATGGTGAGAGTGTGGTAACATCCGTTATTGTTAGTTTTGTTCTTTTGTGGAAGTTGTTGACTTTAATAAAAATCAAAAATGTCTTCAATGTTAAAACATTTTGTACAAAATTAACTGAAAGTAGCTTTTTGCTGTTATTTTATATGTTCTGCTTTTTAAAAGATTTTTTTTAACCCATTAAGACCGGATGCTACATTTGTGTGTTTATACCTTTGAGATCAGGTCATTGAGACCGGATGCGACATGCACGTGTTTTCAGACATTTTCACTTCAGTAAGATAATGGCATATAGTGACTATATATTACTATTATTTTTTTTGTACACAACCATTTATGTTCTTGAATTTCAGCTTTTTGTTTTACACTGTTTTACAGTGTGACATGTAAACACAACACTGTAAAATAAGTCAGCATTTATTATTTTTTTAATTTTTGTAGTTTAGTAATTTTATAAAACATGGTAATGTTTTTTAGGACAAAGCCAATAAGTTCCCATCAAAGCCAAATGTCTAAGCTGTCAAATTATTTCATGCTTCTATCTGCTACAGAGGCTGAGAAATAAAGGTTTTTGTAAACGCTCAGAATCCTGTCAAGTTTTTCATAAATCCTCGTTTTAGGTCGTTGTTTTCAAAACTGGCTCAGGTTTTAGAGTGTTTTAGGTGGCCCTCAGGTCTTAATGGGTTAAATTCTGAAATGTTTTAAAAATGGATCCATCAGGTTTGTTTTCTTTGGCCACTTGTCTTTATCATCTCGTAGCTACTACTGAAGTTTCCATGGCCAGAAAACATTTAGTACAATTACAGTATAAAGAATCTTATCTTCCTAATGCTGTTGACAGGCCACAGTGCTGACAGATGTCTTGCTGAGTAGTTATGAGGTACTGGTACTGTACTTTAGTATTTCTAATTTGGTGAGACATTATACTTTTTAAAAAGGCTTTTAAATTTTACTTTTTTAATCCCACTCTCTGTCCTCTTTTCACATTCTGTTGCCACCATTTCAATCCCCTGCTCCACTTTAATGGTTACAGAATCTGCTCTGTGATATCTCTCTCTAAATCCTAAACGCCTGTGTGTTTCTATTATTTTATTTTCTATTATTTAACTGAGAGCATTAACATACTTGTGCTCACAGCATAAAGGAAAAGAATCAAGCAGACATAAAGGTTATTCCCTTTATTTAAAAGCAGATTATTATGACAAAAAGACAGATATTAGGTGCTTTCACATTAAGTTGCATCCCACGGCAATACTTACAAATGCATAAAGCAGTAGCATTCAAACCAAATAATTATCCATTTCAAGTGCAGCTATATTATTTTTAGAGCAAATACTGTTTGTGTACATTAGATGTAGTACAGTCACTCCCTCATAACGTGAGGTAGATGATGGACAGGATGCTCAATCACTGTGTTCCTGAGTGCTCCAGAATATGCTTCTGTAAATTCAATTTCAGTACACGTGTTAAAGACTGTAAATTAGTCTAATCCTATCTGCAATTTAATCAATGAATCAGGAAAATGGACAAAATCATCCTCAGTAAGTAAAAATTAGATTTACATAGATTTTATACATTTTATAATTGTATTGATTAAATAAGAATAATTATAAATTATGGTCCATGTAGCTTCAGAAACCATATTAGGCTACATACAGTACACATATTTGTTCAGTGCAGCTTAAATAGCTCTTTATTTTATAGTGGAAGCAGTTTCTGATGCCGAGGAGCACTTACCAAACAGCAGTATTGGACAACTTGGGAATGAACTGGTTGGTGTGTGAGCCAACATGGAGAGGTGACTGTTCATTCTAAACAACAATGGCGCCCTTTTCTCAATGGAAAGATGTTTTCATTCTTTTCCCAACTGACTTCAGCAAGGATTTGATTGACAGATGGTTCATCCAATTACCTGCCAAGTATTTTTTGAAAGGGCCCGTCGTTTTCCTAACAGTTTCCCATGATGGTTTCCATTTGGTGGGAAGACATTCCTGCAAAAAGGCGACACTGTTCTCTGCGAAGTGCATGAAATCCAAAAACACACCTGCAATTACCATTTATCATCATAGGTACCACGAGAGTGAAACAAGAAAGAACGAAACAGAGATCTTTGAGATTATTATTTTAAACGCAAGGAACTGAATCCTGAATGAGAGATTTCATTATTATCATATATTTTTCAGCTCAGTGTTTCATGTCAGCTTTATTGTCTGGTGGAGAAAATGAGCAGAATTACTGCTATAAGAACCTAGGATGCCTGATTTCACCACGCCAACTTCACTGCTCTACTCCTAGCAGTCACAAGAATCAAGGAATAAATTAGTTAATGCAGTTTTGAGCTAAATGGTCGCTCAAATTCAAAGTTGTTTACATTCATTTGTGCCAATCACATCATGTAAATCACTAGAAATTTCTATAAGAAGAGGTGGAGACACAAGGAGAAGACAAGGAAATGCAAGAAGACAAAGAAGGGGGAGTGAACTGAAGCGCCCCCGGTGGTGGGGGCAGTGGTCACGTTGGTGGTAACTGTGGTGTTGTTGGAGGTTGGAGATAAGAACCCCACTGTCTGAGCCAGGAAGGTCTGAAAGCGGCTCAGTTTGGTGAAGGTCTGCATTGTTGCTCGTTGTCGAGTGGTGGTGTTATCGGATGATAACACTGCTGCCTGGAACCAAGAGCCGTCCAGCTTACACATCAATGGACCTCCATAATCACCCTGAACAAACACACACACACGTTGAAACTACAGAAAATAATACAATATTTTTCTATATTATTTTTCACAGAATGTGCTATACGGAAAATACTTTCTTATGGCTTAAGGGAGTAGTTTGACACTTGAAATAAAACTTTCTCGCTCAGCGTTACATGTGAGGGTCATGTTTAATGACTAATTTACGTGAGGGTCATGTTTAATGACTAATTTACCAGGAGAGGCAGGCTAGCTTTTTTGCCCATTTGTAGTCTTTATGCTAAGCTAAACTAACCAGTTGCTGGCTGTAACTTGCATACAAATAAATAACTATCATAACTAGCATACAGACAGAAAAATAACTTGCATACATGCAAAATGTAGTATAAGAAGAGCAGTCAAATAGTTGGTGATCTGAGTCAATTATACCATTTACACAGCAGTATCTAATTGAAGTTTCTTATCATTAGCATTAAGCACCATATTACCTGATTGTATTTTAGTTCAGGAAGAGTGTGTTTCATTTCTTATAAAATTAACTTTTCATTTGTCAGAAGAAGACTGTTTCATGTCGTCTTCCAAAAGTCTCAATTAAATGAACCCACACTTTCAACAACTTTACAGGCCCTAAAGCGACATGCAGCGCAGCTGTTACAGTACTGGTACCCATCTGTGCGCCCATGGACACGTTGGTCTTAAAATGAGGTGTGGTCAGGCACATTGCTATCTTGAGGCCGCAGAAAGCAATTGTGTCATTGACCAACAAAGACCTGGTCTAAAGTCTGGCACAGTATTTTCCTGCTATTTAAAGGACATTATTCTGCCAGTAGGTAACTAAATGATACACATCACTCTGCTTGTTACACACACAGGGACACAGCAGCGTTCTTCCTCAGTGAAACACAATGTTTTTATTTATGTAAAGGAAGCGTGACTGCTGTGACCAGAGAGATCATGATGCATCCATGCCTCTGTGGCATCTTGTCTCATCATCCCTCTGTGTGTTGAGTGCAGACGTAGGCTGCTTCAAAGTTTGCTTCCCCCTCCCCTAAGGGGCGGCGTTTTGAGGCTGATCTCTCTATACTGTACATCCATGGTCAGCTCCGTCTGGGACATTTGAATGTATTTCAATAGATCGATTCTGGCATTAAAAAATCCATTTCAAAATCAGTGCAAAAAAAAAACAAAAAAACAAATTGTGATATAAAAAAAACACAGAGGATATAGCTATTTGTTTTATATTCTAAAGTATGAACATGGAAAAAAGCCTTCAGGTGGCAGATGCTCTACATTCCACATGCCTGCAGGCAGACTCTACCAGCTAATAAAGATTATGTGATGTGATTAAAAGCTTAGAAGAGAACCAAAAGAGCTCGTTTTGAGATTGTTTTCTTATGCCATTTCCGCATCAAAAATGAACACTGAGGATCTAATGTTTGAGTTTCCACAAACACCTGATGAAACAGAAAGACATATGAAAGTATAAAAATTGATTGCTCACCTGCTCTAGTGTAAAAAATCCGGTACAAATACTGTTACTCGACGATGCATTTCCACAACTGACCACAGAGGTCTGTAACTCCTGTAGAACTTGTTCCTCTGAAAGAATAACAACAACATGATGAAGAGTGAAAGATCTGAATCAAACCTGGATGGCAGGAACCTGGACTGAATGGGCATACATACTTTGTGCCAAAAACAACATATTATGGCCATAAATGTTTAATCTAAAGAAGTGAAATGATGCAGAACGTTCGCACTACTGAGCCAGACTGTGTGTTATGGACTCACCCCCTCCTCCTGTGGTGCTCCAACCAGCAGCCCAGCACATCGTACCCACAGCAAAGGTCCGTCCGTTGTCCATGCAGATGGGCTGGATGTAGTCGGACAGGGTGGGCTTGGTTGACAGATGCAGCACTGCCACATTAGACCCAGTCAGGTTGCTCATGGTAATAGTTGTCACATTCAGTGTCACCTCAAAGGGGTTGGATCCATTCTGTTTCAACCGACCCAAGACAACGGTCCATTCAGCCGGCGTGTGTGAGCTGTGGAAGAGAAATAAATTTAACCTCACTGGTTTAAAACAACCTCTATAGTGCATTAAAGAATAAACAGACAATACCATCCATGACATCTTTACAAGTGTCACACCTTGAGAAGCAGCTGCTGTCGCTCAGCACAGAGTCAAGGCCCACCAGGGTCCCACCACACATATGACTTCCATTCTTCTGCAGGCTCGCCATCCATGGCCACACACCAGCCGTTGCCACCGAGCTTCCTCCCACAATACGTGAATTTTGTGGGGCTCGGCCACAGACCACAGCTGGAGAAACAACCACAATCATATTTATTTTTGTTGCTCTCACTGTACTAAGAAATAGACATATAGAGACAAAAATCTCTATTATCTATTATGTACAAGTATTAAATAAACTGTGTATATGTACATACTGTATATATACATACTGTATATATATATATATATATATATATATATATATATATATATATATATATATATATAGAGAGAGAGAGAGAGAGAGAGAGAGAGAGAGAGAGAGAGAGAGAGAGAGAGAGAGAGAGAGGGAGATGTCAAGTATCTGTCAACATGAGAGTGGACAAATATGCTGCTTTATGCAAATGTATGTATATATTAATTATTGGAAATCAATTAACTAAACAATGACAAATACTGTCTAGAAACCCTGACAGATACTGCATTTAGCATAAAAAAATATATGCTCAAATCATAATATGACAAACTGCCAACAGCCCAACAGGCAACAACAGCTGTCAGTGTGTCAGTGTGCTGACTTGACTATGACTTGCCCCAAACTGCATGAGGCATGTCATTAAGTGGGCATGTCTGCAAAGGGGAGACTTGTGGGTACAAAGTGAATCTATTTTCATTCACATGCTGTATCTTGAGATCAGAGGTCAAGTGACCCTTTTGAAAATGGTCATTACAGGTTTTCCTTGCCAAAATTTTGTGCAAGTTTGGAGCGTTATTTAGACTCCTTCATGACAAGCCAGTATGACATGGTTGGTACCAATAGATTGCTTCAGTTAACAAGTTTCATATGATGCCAGTATCTTCACTCCAGCTTTACAATTGAATCTGCTACATACATACAATACATTATCACACATGAAGTTTTTCTTTATGTAATGAGAAAGTCTTTGTCCTTCTGAAGCTAATAAACTCTTTAAAAAGCCTCTTGGATCAGCTGAAAAGTGCATTGTCAAAAAGCTAAAAACAAGCTGTTTTTCTGACACTGTAAAAAGTTGACTTTTTAGAGATACATGGTTATCAGACAACAATATAACAAACATATGATGATTACTGACATATCAGTACTTTTACTTCAACTACATTTTGCTGATAATACATACTTTTACTTAAAGTTTTGAATACTTTTTCCACCACCATATATGTTATATGAAAATATCAATTCATTTTAAAGTGGAAATTTAAACTTAAAATCAGTGTTTATAGACTAGACATGAGAGACACTCACGCTGGGGTGTGGTTGTTGGAGCACTGGCAGTTGTTGCTGGTGGCAGGCCAGTACAGGTGACGCTGAAGTCACTGTCAGTCCCACTGGATGTGAAGGTGATGAAGCCCGGGGTGTTGATGCTGATGTGGCTGTTGATCCAGGTCTGATACTGGGACACTCTGGCGTAGACTCCTGGGCGATTAGGCTTGGCACAACCTTCTCCAAAACTCACGATTCCTGACTGGATCCAGCGAGTGCCCTGCTTGCTAACCATCGGACCACCTGAATCCCCCTTTAAGGAGAAAAATATTAAGGTGAGGGAATCTTCACAGGAGGTCAAATGTGACTCAAACACAGGCATAAAAATGATCACCTGACAGGAGTCCTTCCCTCCAGCACGTAACCCAGCGCAGATCATGTTGGATGTGATTGTGCCCACTCCATAGTCACAATTACACTGTCTGTTCCCCACAATCGGCACCTCCACCTCCATTAGGTCTTGTGGGGGAGGAAGGGACACTAAAGAGACATAAATAAATGTGGTGAATTTTAAAGCTACCTTTTAAAGCAATGGATTTTTGGGACATTTGGGACAGTTCTGATGATCGACAGTTGGTGATGGTAACACACAAACAAAGTGCAGAAAAGTGCCAATAAAGACAACAAATAAGACTGCTAGCAACCAGTAGGTCATGTTTAGAAGGTCACCCATTCCCAGTTTGTAAAACTCTCACAAGATGGCGAAGGTAAGGCATACAGTGATAAAGTCTCTCCCCTTCGAGTGGACCCCATATTGAACTCAAGGCTTCACAATGGCAGTCCACAAACCAATGGGCGGCGTCACAATGACTACATATACAGTCTACGGTTATAACCAAACAATGGATGTAAACATATTGAAATGTTTTTTAAGATGAAGTTAATGAAATGAACACTTTGCTAGACTTCAGTAAAACTAAATAAAAGACTTTTAGCCTTAGAAGAAAACCCCACAAGTGAACTTTAATGACCTTTCCGCTAGCGCCATCATCAGAACAAGATTAATTATCTTTTGTATTGTTAGGTGTAATATATTTTTTATTGCTCTGTGAGTAAAGGAAGAACTACATGTTTAGTATTTAGATATCTCAGAAAACACAGTTGTTGTTATCACACTATCTCTGAAAATAAATGTAATCCAGTGTTGCTCTCTGACCCACCTCCAAATCCAATGTCACCCCACCCGGTGACCCATGAGTCAATGCCGCTGAAGAAGGTGCTGCCTGGAGCTGCTAGGCAGACGGGTTTTATGTATTTGGTGAAAGTCACTGTTGAGGAGAGCTTCAGGAGGCTGATGTCATTGTCATTACTCACAGAGTTGTAGTTTGGATGATTAATGACCTGTGTCACCGTCCGAGCCTCCTCATTGGGGTTGGAGCCCTGTTGTCTCTGGCGACCCAGATATACAATCAGATTGTTTGTGCTGGGGCTGAAGAGAAACAAAACAGTGTAAAGAAATTAAAAGCAGAGCACTTTAGCAAATGCAAAATTAGACAATATGCTCTACCCTCAGGGCTCACTTTGAGAAGCAGTGAGCAGCAGTCAGCACCCACTGATTGGTAATGAGGCTTCCCCCACAGAAGTGGGACCCAGATCTCTGCAGACTGGCCATCCAGGGCCAGGCGCCATTAGGGGCTGCCTGACCTCCAACAATCCTGCTGTTGACCTCAGGCTGACCACACACTGAAGATAGACACACAACAAAACACAATACTTTCATCTCCCTGGATTACCACTGTGGTTTCTAACAGTAATCCTGGGATTATAAACTTGAACTGTTGGTTTACGACTATGATCCTGAGATGTTCTCGGTTGCTTCTAATCCAATAGGCCTTATCAATTTCATAATGAGTCTACACCAGGCCTGGCTCTTGCCCTTTTGATGCCCAAGGTGAAATTCAGCTTTAAAGCCCCCACACATACCGCCGCCGATGGGTTCAACCCCCAGAACTCTAACCCAAGCCCTGAAAACCGTAACACACAGCAGACATTGAAAGACAAGACAAGACACGTTTTAAGACAAAAATTTCAAAGATTTTTATTTTCATAAATAACTGTGTTTATTATAATATAAATAAACAATTGGTCCCTGATTTTGTTGTCTTAAAAGTGTTAAGTCAGTTTCATATACACTTTTATTAACAAATAACTGTAGCCATGAAGATGAAAGATGAGTTATAGGGTGAAAAGTGTATTTCTTTTGTTATCTGTTTGTTACCTCAATGCATTCGTGATTAATATTATTTTTTTTTTATTATTGTTGTTGTTATTGTTGCTGTTTTTTAAGAGGGCCAGTGCCCCCCGGAAGGTGGCATCCTAGGCGACCACCTATGGGTAATGATATGTAAACCAGCCCTCGGCTACACATTTCATTGCTTTTACTGGGTTTGAAAGCTAACGCTAAAAAACATGAAAATACTACTACTGGGGGGGGAGAAGCACAGTCCAAAAGGAGTTGGGTTAGGATGGGGGGGACCCGGGGGCAAAACCCCCAAATGTTCTGGGGACATGTAGGGTTTGCAGCCCCATCACTCTGACATCTCTCCATTGATGCATGTATATGTACTGTGTGAACAACAGAGTGTAAAACGAATTTCCCCACTGTGAAACTAAAAAAAACCAACAGCATGTTGACAGATGAAAAGGAAGTAAAAAAGTGTGACTTACCATTTAATTGTGAGTGAGACTCTGAAAAACAGAAAACAAATAAAAACTTTTGAAACAACAGTTCTGTATTTTATGGTGCAATATTGACATGTGATATATTGTATATACAGGAGGAATGTCAATGCTAAACACATCTCCCTCATCTTCTCCATCTAACAGACAGGAAAATAATTTCCCAATCACAGAAAAGGAGTTTGCAGTTGTTTTCGATGCTGTTTCCTCAAAATCATTACGGCCATGACATGCTTTTTTTTTTAAGTTTAAAGTTTTTAAAGTTGTGTCCTTACTTAAAAGATAATAGTGAAAGAAGCAGTGTATACGTTTGTTCCATTTATAATGATTATATTATTTCTTCCAATTATTTTCTTAATCAATCAATTAATTGTTTGTTCTATAATATGTCAGAAAATAGTTAAAAATGTCCATCACAATTTCTCAGAGCCCAAAGTGAGATATCTTGTCCTTCTACCACAATATTCACAACTGGGAGGCTGGATGATGGCTGGCATTTCATTACCTCCACCAAGGAGGTTATGTTTTTGCCTGCGTTGATCTGTCTGTTTGTCTGTTTGTCTGTGTTCAAGATAACTCAAAAACTTATGGACGGATTTTGATGAAATTTTCAGGGTGTGTCGAAAATGTGAAAAGGGTGATCCGGAAGAAATCCTGGATTCTGGATCACTTTGAAATTTTTGTTAATATTGGGGTAAATGGGGCCCAAAAAAATTGTTTCTCTATCTCTGGTTGTTGTCCAAAGCTCATGAAATTTGACTCAGGGATTTACAATGTGTACTTCTATCAAATCCCAAGGGCTGATCCAGATCTGATCCAGATGGCAGATTTTATATCAATTTATATAAAACAAATGGGGGTACTCTTAAATTTTTGGCCTACTGTGCATTTAATATTAGAGGTAGAGATTTCTAGCGGCATCGTGTAGCTGAGACAATTCCGCACCTGAAGTATGTCAACGAATTTGATCTAGCTTTAATACTTGAGGAGATAGATCCAGAAGAAACCGCCATTACCAAAAAAGAGATTTTCATTAATAACTTCTGAACTAATAATAAAAATGTAGGCTTTTTATTTTGGAGTGAATTACAATATGGGGGGAAACTATGGTGCTTGGCGGAGGTCTGCGCTCCGAGTGCTTTTCTAGTTTGGTTTGGTTTGCTTCCATAAAGTTCAGAAGGCCTAATGCTAAAAGCACTGGATCCACTGCCCTCATCTGGAAGTCAATGGGTTTTCTGAATGGATTTTAGTTAGATGTCTGAAATAAAGTCTGTGGTTAACACAAGCTGAAGAGATTTTTGAGGTTTTGTTCTATGATATAAAAATGTCAGTAAATAGCCCATTTGTGAATTTTGAAGCCTTTTCCTGTCTTTAAAAAAGGCAGTTGCTAACAAGTGGCTGAACAAGACTACTAAACGTCATCATGTCGACTCGTCTACCTTTATAGCCCTGTTGTGTATACTCTTGCTTTCACACAAGGGATGTTAATAATTAACCATTTAACTATTAACCGACATTAAGCATTTTAACTGATAAAAACTATTAGTTAAATGGTTAAAAGAAATAATTAATAATTAATAAAAAGCTGAACAAAACTCAGAGGAGCGGCTCATCACTTTTAGGAGAAAAGCTGGTCATAAGAGAGTCTGAGCTGGAGTTACAGATACAGGAAGCTGGCTCCGGTCTTGAGCGGAGCACAGAGTGAAGGAGTTATTGTCTTGTAGAATTTTTTTCACAGACAAATAAACTGTATCAACGTTGCCAACAACCTCACACTCGCCACCGCCACACACACAGTCAGGGGAATACTCGCTAAAGTCACGTGCTGACAGACCGTGTGTCTGTGACAATGGCAAGTACAAAGTCACCAGACTGTTTGTCCGACATTCACTATCGTAAACACAAAGTTGACAATCAGACTGGCAGACTTTTACTGGGAAAGTGGCTGCATGTCCGCGATACTACACGCAGCACTGCGGCTGCTATGGTAGTTCTGATGGTGAACTGGGGACTGGGGACAAGACATAAATCTTGTCAGTTAACGGTTAATAATCAGTCAACGAGAGTCGGTTATCGGTAAAAAAATATTTCAAAATTAGCATCCCTAATTCAGATTTCAAAAATCATGAAAATGGTGTTCATTTGTGGAGATCATCTTACTGAACAAAATGTGTAAGTATTATAAACATTTGTTTGCCGCAGAGTTTTTTTTTCTGCAATAATCCAAAACCCAATGGAACAATCCCATTGGCTTTTAGTGGAAGGAAACAGGGCAATACTAACTTCCTGGATGGCCTACAAAATTACATCATCCCTGGAGCACTCTAGTGTGGGAAAAAACAGAGAAACAGAGCCAGTAGATTCCCACCTACTGTTAGCCTTATGATGTTTGACAATAAACATGTCCGGGTTGTTATGAATGTAAACACTGGAATAAAATACTTCACTGAAAATTATGTGAAGCGCAAAAAGCAGACAAGAAGTAATGATAGCATTTCCTGCCAGCACCATGGGAAGTAGTGGTGCAGCGTGGTGCAGACATTCATAACTATAAATGAAAACAATTGTAATTAAAATGCTATTTTGATTTGAGTAAGTGGAAAATAGGGGATTTTCAAGGTTTTATGAAACATCTATGTTTCACAACAACCAACCTTTTACATACATTCTTGTCATGGGTCAGTTGTGTGACGACATGCCTTTTGGTGTACCTTCAAACTGGTTTTACTGCTCGATTGTTAACATGTTCAGTCAATTCACATAGTTTAGACTGGCTTTTCTTTCCTTTAGGCTCAAACAGGAAACACAGGGCATATTTCTCTTCTAGCATATCTGAGACACAGAAGGGAATGTCCATTGTCTGTAATGATTGATGACTGACAATCAATCACAAAATTACTTCCTACTACTAGTGCTGTTACTGCTGTTAATTATATTACAACACTACTACTACTAAGGTGGATTAGTACGACTGCTGTTGTTAGCTCCAGTCCCTGATGATGTTTTTAATGTCATAGAAACATTACAGGAGCAGAAGTTAAAGGGGCACTCAAACTGATTTTACACATCAAGTTTACTCTTTATGAGGAGTATGGCCATCCATCCATTCATCTGTAACCGCTTATCCTGTCAGGGTTTGAGGGGGGGCGTGGAGCCAATCCCAGCAGGCATTGGGTGAAGGTGGGGTACAACCTCGACAGGTCACCTAATGCCAGCTGGGATCAGTTCCAGTCCCCCGCAACCCCTAACGGGATGGATGGATGGATATCATATGAACCATTGCTGGAGGATTAGGGATGTCAAAGGTAACGCAATAATAATAATGCTAATTCATTTTTACACCACTAATTTCTGTAATGCACTAAAGCAACCTGCATTTTTTAGGTTGCAGTAAAGATACTGGTATCAAATGAAACTAGAAATCCTAAGGAATCCACTGGTACCAACCATGCCATACTAGCTTGACATAAATTTTGGCATGGCCATTTTCAAAAGCGTCCCTTGACCTCTGACTTCAAGATATGTGAATGAAAATGGGTTCTATGGGTACCCACAAGTCTTTACGGACATGCCCACTTTATAATAATCATGCAGTTTGGAGCAAGTCAGAGTCAAGTCAGCACACTGACACACTGACAGCTGTTGATGCCTGTTGGGCTGCAGTTTGCCATGTTACAATTTGAGCATATTTTTTTATGCTAAACGCAGTACCTGTGAGGGTTTATGGACCATATCTGTCATTGTTTTGTGTTGTTAATTGATTTCCAGTAATTAATATATACAGACATTTGCATAAAGCAGCATATTTTACCCACTGTCATGTTGAGTATTAAATACTTGACAGAGTTCCTTTTAAGGTATATTTTGAAGAGAAAAAATGTGTGATTAATTTGCAATTAATCATGATTAACTATGGACAATCATGCGATTAATCACAAGTCGAGTGACAGTTGTAATGAGGATACGCTGGGACTTAAAGGCAACAATGGGCAAGTGCAAGTTGTCCAAGGGCCTTGACAATACCAAATACAAAGCCTGGTTGGTTTACAATTTCAAATTGGGAAACAAAGTTGAATGCAAATGTGTAAAATCATTCAACATCTCCACTGTGGAGGAGGTACTGATTGTAAGCCATATGCAAAAGCAAAAGCACTGTAGTCTTGTCACAGCATACAATGCACCCAGATTCACAAAGTCAAAAATCTACTGTGAAGTCTGGAAATTTTAGTTTGGAAAAGTATGTAATTTTGAAATGAAAAATGTGTAGGAACCATGTAAAGAGTAGTATTTTCACATTTGTTACCCATTAAAAATAATGTGACCAGAGAATATGATGACGTGTATATAGTATCTGTGATTATAGTGACTGACAGGATGGACAGCAGACGGTAGCAGCAGTGTCCCGAGCAGTGTTTCCCCCACACAACTGTATGTTACCACCTCACTTTCATGCCCTATAGACAGAGTTACTGCTCAGTGTGAAACAATCTGAATTTGTGGGTTCCTGAAACTCCAAAAAGAGCCACAGTTTTAAGGTTTTCTCTGCAGGGAAACATTGAACTTTTACATCTATCCTACAACTACAGTTACTGCTCAATTTGCAGATTATTTCTTTTTCAATGGTTTGTTGTTTTGCTTTCTAGAAATCCTTTTTCTCAAACATTTTAACTTACAACATTTGGACTAAAAAGAGCTATAGAGAATCTACTGAACCTGGACTTTATTTTCCTACAGCTCCCCTTGATTTGATAATTTTCATTAACCTGCACTCACTGTGACAGGGTCCACTCAGTACTTTGGTTGTGATCCTTTAGTACAGTTCACTGCTGCAATTTTGTAAAAATATAAATAAATATATATGAATACAAACTAAAAAGAGATTTAAAAGTAGGATTTGCACTTGTGATACTTTTTCATTGTGTAACAACTACTCTTCATTAAAATATCTGACTTCCTCCTCAGTGATCTTTCTCTCTCACACCTGCAGTCAATAGATCTCAAAGCATTGGTATCTAATTATTCATGATTTGTCAAGAAGGTCTTTACCTGGTGTCAGGAGAGTCAGCAGAGTCGCCACTCCAATCACTTTATAGAGAGCCATCACTGTATGTACATATTATTAGGTGTGCGCCAGCATATATAAACTTCTTCTCTCCTCCCCTCGCTCTGTCTCTCTCTCTCTCTGTCTCTCTCTCTCTCTCTCTCTCTCTCTCTCTCTCTCTCTGTCTCTCTACCTCTGACACAAACATTGTTACCTGTGCGACACACCCAACACTTCAAATCACCTGTTTCACCTCACATCAAACACGTCACGTCCCTAAGCTACAGGAAGTACATTTAAGTACTGTTCTTACTTACACTTAGAAATATTCAAATACACCATTTTAGAATTGGCGGAAATAGCACATTTATACTACATTCAAAAACTGCACAAGATTATCATTAAGTGGGCATGTCTGTAAAGGGGAGAGTCAAAAACCCATAAAACCCATTTTCATTCACATATCGTGAGGTCAGAGGTCAAGGGACCCCTTTGAAAATGGCCAGAATTTAGCCTTACTTTGGAGCGTTATTTACTCTCCATGACAAGCTCTAAAACTGAACCTGCTATAGTCTCTGACAGTAAAGACAATAAAGTCAGCCAGGTTTGCAGGTCTCAGAGGGTTAAAGTAACACCACCTGGAGCACTTAGAGCCATAACATGCTGCTCTAACATTGATGAGAATACTGCCGTACTTTTACTGCATGGAGCTGAGAGTACTGCTGTACTTTTACTGCACAGAGCTGAGAATACTGCTGTACTTTTAATAAATGAAGCTCTTGCCTCAGTCGGATTTTGAATGGACTTTACTAGTAATTGAATGTAAATTATTTTCTACATTAATACATATACTTGAGTAAATAATCTGAAGACGAACAACACTGACAGGCTACAACAGACATTCATCATTATCAATCAGCAGTTCACTCGTTAACATTGAACATTGAACATAAGATATTCCTTTATTGGTCCCACAGTGGAGAAATTCACACGTTACAAGCAGAGAAGTGGATAGTGCAAAAACAAGAAGGATAGATTTAAAAAAAAAAAAAAAAAAAAAAAAAAAAAAATTGCATTAGTCTGGTTGATTGACACTGACATGTCTTTGATACTTTTTAATTACCTTACAGGTGTTTTCACATATTTAACACAACTCATGTGTACTACAGTCTTTGATTTCAGCTCCTTTCTCATTTCAAAAAATCCACTGAAACTTTGTTGTTGTTAGGTTTTATTTATTTACACAGTAGTGGGTTATGATATATATGTATATATATATATATATATATATATAGAGAGAGAGAGAGAGAGAGATACAGTACATAAGTATACAAAAATATAAACACAACACTTTTGTTTTTGCTTATACATATAAAACTTTTTCTATGTACACAAAAGGCCTATTTCTCTCAGATATTGTTCACAAATTTGTCTAAATCTGTGTTAGTGAGCACTTCTCCTTTGCCGAAATAATGTGTGTGTGTGTATACTGTGGACTGTATAAAACTAGTAACTACCAGTATACTTATAGTTGCAATACAAAATAAAACTAGTTGTATACTCTCTTCTGCTTATTATTCTTACACATAAACAATACTTAAAAGTATATATACTTTTATATATATACTATATACTTTTTTATAAACAATACTTAAAAGTATATATACTTTTAAGTATTGTTTATAAAAAGTATATATACTTGTAAGTATTGTTTGTATATACTTTTAGAAACTAAAAAGTGGGCAAATTTACCCAAAACTGACTGCAAAACTTCACTTTATTTCCACATACTATGTTTATGTTTATGCACCAGCCTAGTTCTGTATGTGAAAAACCTGCTTGGCAGTACACGATTCTGATGATAAAATCAGGTCAATGAGGAGTTACCTGAGTTCATTTAACAGGGCTGATAAAGGTTGAGAAGCACTAACGTGTTACTTTGTCTTCATGGTCACTCACCTTATACAGGTGGATTTATTTACTACAGTCTATTGAAACTTTTTGAATGCACACAGGTGATTTCCATTTAACTAATGACGGAGCTGATCCCAGCTGGCATTTGGCAAAGGTGGAGTACATCGAGACAGACAACCATTCACGCTCACATTCAGTTGCAGTTAGAGTAATCAATTAGTCTGTCTTGATGTCTTTGGACCCAGAGAAAACCCACACTAACACAGGCACGGGGACACGGAAGAGTCCCATGCCGGATTCAAACCTGGGACCTTCTTGGTGTGAGACAACAGTGCTAACCACTGCACCACCGTGCAGCACCAAGCAGATACAAACATTATGTAATGGTTAAGGGGATTTTTAGAGGGATAACTATTCATCAAGGATGTTTTCTTTTCCAGTTACACACGTGACATTTTGTGAAGGCTAACTGGATCTGCCAGCTAGAGACAATAAATATTCAGACATATTGAGCTCAACAAGGAAGTCTGATTCACTGATTGCTGAATACAAGTGGCAATACAGGTACGTGGGCAAGTATGCAGAAGTGCAGAATCATTTTGGTGAAATTCAAACAGTACTGGGAAATGACTTTGAGCTGGACAAAAGCAACAAAAAATGACTTAAAATGATTAATCAATGATCACTATAACCGCTGGTTAATTTTCTGCAGATCAACTAATGAATTAATAAATACACTATTCATTTCAGCTTTAACGTTTATCCAGTCCCCTCCAGGTCAGAGCATCATCCCTGAATCGATTATACATCTCAGACGTCGAGATATTAACTACTCCTTTGTGTCCTCAGAGAATCACACAGCCTGAGGCGCCAATTCATCTGACAACCATTCACTCTCAAACTGGCTTGTTAGGGGAAACCATTCTGGATAATTATAGTGACATGATTGTGTACAGTGGTCCTTGTTGCATGATGTTTGTGTTTCAGCAGCTGCTACACAGTCTACACAGTCAACACCTGCAACCACTGTTGACAGTCAAAATATTGTTATTTGGGTAGGTGGGTGAAAATAGTTTTCACTTGGGCTGATTCACCTGATGAAAAGTTAGACTAAACCTCTTCTACTCTAATTAGTATGAAGGAAAATTAATCCTCTCTGGGAACCATCACTTAAACGCGGTGGAGAGGTTTGTGTGTCCCTATGACCCTGAGGGCTGTGTTTTCTGGGGCCTAGTGCTCCTAGTAGGGTCTGCCATGGCAATTTGGTCTCAGATGAGGGACCAGACAAAGAATGGTTCAGAAGACCCCATGAGCAAATGAGGCAGAGGAAGAGAGGCCCAGCCCGGAGGAAGCCCGGGGCCCCCGTGTGAGGCTGCTTGGTTTGTACACTCGGGTGAAGAGTGGGGCAGAGCTGCCAACTGATCACCATCTGGTGTCTCCCTCAGAGATATGGTGAGAAGCTAAGCAAACTGTGAGGGACTCGGAGTAGAGCCGCTGCTCCTTTACGCTGAAAGGAGCCAGTTGAGGTGGTTCAAGCATCTGGTAAGGATGCCCCCTGGGCGCCTCCCTATGAAGGTGTTCCAGCCATGACCAGCTGGGAGGAGGCCCTGGGACAGACCCAGGACTATGTGGAGAGATTCTATCTCATGAGGATGAGGAAAATCAATATTGTGAACCAGCCCAATCACACAGCAATTTGTGAAATAGTCACAAAATGTATTGCTTTTTGTACATAGACACAAATTTTACACTTTTTTTTCGGGATACTCTGCATGAAATCATTACATATCCACATAAACAGGAAGTATAGGGAGCAGGGAAAAAACAATGGACTTTGACCAGGAGAGCACTGCTCCATGTCCCATGTGAAACCAAAAAGTCAGAGTTAATTTATTTGTTACATAACTTCCGTACTTAAATTACAGCATTTCCAGAGTTATTTTAATCCAAACCATGGTTTTTTTCCCCTAAACCTAACCAAGTAGTTTGCTGCCTAATCCTAACCAAGTCAAACTATTACTAAACCAAAAAAAGTTTAGTTACATAAACCTAACATTACATATTTTAACACAAACTATGATCTTTTCTTTCCTATGCCTAACCAAACAGTTTTATTACCTAAATCTAAATTGTTTCTGTGGTGGTGTCACATGATTTAACACATTATGTGTAATGCGGTTTTAAGAGGTTATGGTCATTTCATAACTGGGTCCTGGAGATGCAGTCTTGAAACTGTAGCCTCCTCTACTGTAGGACCAATTGAGTCTGTCTCATACAGATGCTAAAGGGTGCCTTGTGTGTTGGTATCGCACAATGACGGCTGTGACAAAGTGTCCCCTGGGAATGAGATTGGGCTCGACATGCAATAACTGTCCAACAAATGTCCTTTCAGACAATCTGGCTGAAGTAGGTTATTATTCAGTCATATCTCTTGATAATCTCTGGATAAACGCCTGCAAGAAATGTGTTCCTTTCAGTGAAAACTATTTATATGTAATGTAATGATGGGAGATTATTTTTATTATTGTAGCATCATTTTGCATTTGTAGTGGCCATTTGTTGGAAAAATCATAATCAATCTTCAAAGGGCCATGGACGCACCATGGGTATGTGGATTACGCAGGCAAAAGAGTCCATTGTCCATGCAAAATGTATGTGTTTCTGATGATTTATTTATCCAAATTAAAGCAAGCAAACGACGTACAAAGAAAACAGGATGTCGCTGCCTCTCTTGTTCTGGTAAAAACCATAAGCCCACCCAGGTGCATGCTTGTGCTACCTGCCTACCTACCTATATAACCACATGTTCCCCCAGTTTTACATAATTCATGAACAAAAGAAAAGAAAATAGTAATTACGCATAAAACTAAATATACTAAACAAGAAAATAATTAAACTAAACAAATAATTAGTAGAATAAAATATTATCAAAGATCTAATCTAAATAAACATCTAGAATAATAAATCAAACAATACTACTTATCAGTAAAACAACAACTAAATACTACCAACAAATAAATAGCTCTTACAACATTCATGTGAACTTATACTTATAAAAAAGAAGACTGGAGTAACATGACATAATGTAACATAATGGGGAGGCTCTGACGGACCATATTCCAAAGACGGGCCAGACACCAGAGAACAAACCCAGAAATTGCTGATAATGTGTTAAATCCACATTTAGGCTAACTGATGTGGGGATAGGCTCATTGCTGAGTTAGTTGCGTGTGTTATGTTCACACAAAAATAAAATCCTCTTCCAAGAGCAAATAAATCAAAATTGAGCTACTTTCATGGCAACTTTGCACATCCAAGAGGGCCATTTGGTGTCAATCTGCAGCTCAGCTAAACACACAAATGTAAATTTCCCAGTTCAGGGGCTGAAAACTTTGAAGGATTTGGTCCCACAGGTGGATCCTCTGCACAAATGAATCAGGCTTTGAATACACACACACACACACACACAATACTAGTTAGCTGAACAGATTCACTGTTGGTTTGGGTCTTTTCAGGGAGGATGGGAAACCACATCACTGGGACAGAAAATGAGACGTTGGTCTTGTAGCTGTTCGAGGAACTGCAGCTGAAGATGCTATAAAGGGATCTGACCTTTAATGTGCAGTTTTGGGTACTGTTTTTAGTATTAAAACAGAATAAAATTCACTTTTCTGCCAGAATTAAGTTAAGACATATTGGTCATCAGGGCACACAGAAGTGACACCTTATCAGCTTGTTGAAATGGTTATCTGAGATCTTTTTCCACTCTACATACGACATGAAGGACATACAACAATTAAAATTAGTCTTGACTGTGGCCTTGAACACTATTCCAAGTGTGAACAGGAATGGCAGGCAAATTAACAAGTTAATTTAACACTCTCAGGTCTGTGCTTGTTATACAATTCTTGTTATACTATTCTTAAAGCTGATGATTTATGAGAATAGCAAGGACTTAAACTGGACCTATTACACAGTTCAAAATGACCCTAAGCTTAACACAAACCTAACTGATGTATGGAGCACATGGACTAACAGTAAAAGCTTATCCATTTGAGAGACAGCTGGAACAAGAAGAAATACTCAGAGTCAAGCTCTTAATAATGAACTGTCCTTCGCTGACATATCGTATCTTTAACCATGTCTGCAGGTTCAGATATCTGAGCTCCATCAGAAACTTTCTGTGTAATAAAATGTTTAAAAGCTGCATAATAAAACCACAGACGGATTGTTTAATTTTATCAACACTTTCATTTGAAAATCCGCACATGCACATTACAAAATAACTCAGAAATAATTTTAAAAAATACACCTTTAATACATACATGAGGCCTTACTTGATCATAATCTTAAGATCTTTGTTGTGGCAAACTACTAAGAACCAGAGGGAAAATTATGTACTAACTGTGAGAATAATATTGTCTTGTTAAATGAAACATTTATTCAATGTGATAGCCATAATGAGTGTAATTAGTTTGACCATAAAAAGTTTAATCATTTTCTGGATTTGTTTCCTGAACAACAAACTGTTGCAGGACCAGTTCAACCAGTTCAACACTTTCCAACAGTAAAAGCTACTCATTTACAACACAAGCCACCAGACCAGGTCTTAAGTCTCCAGGTTGCTAAACATGGAAGTGAAAACAAAGATTATAATCCTCCATTACACGGTAAATCTGTTGTGTTAAGAACAGCAGGTCAGAGTTGAAACACAATGTAGCTGTTGTTAACAGTGATGTTCACCTTTGCTTTCACTTCCAAACTAGAGCACAGCTTCAATCTTCTAGACTTATTTTAATCATACATTTGTTAATGTTTGTATCTATAGAATACAAGAGCCGGATTAGTTTCATTCATGCATGTAGCTTGCATTGATGCATGATGACATCGTCTTGTGACTTTTAAGTAGTTTTGGAGCTAGTGCTAGCCTCTTTCACTGGAAACAGAGCTGCACAGGACTCATTGCATTTTGCTCCACCGTCCCCTATTTCCTCCACTGGGGATAGTAACTGCAAAGAATTTACACTATTACACTCATTCTTTGGTAACTGGGGATATCTACCAATAGCTACCGGGAAAACAAAAGCACTATCCTCTTCCCGTTTTGGTTGACACACTTCCTTTATGCTGTAAATGGAACCTTCATTTTCCTGAGAGTTTGTACCTGGTAGGAGACAGAACTGCAGAGTGAAAGCAAAGGTTGTAGGGAACCAGTCTAAGAGCTTACAGTGTCATCATTCTATAGACATTAAATTGTGTAATCAAAATTTACATCATAATGAGAAGTTAAAAACTTGTCTAATGCCACTTTTAAGATGTAATTTGATCCTAAGATTGTTTTTCTAAATAAGGCCCCATTGAGCAGGAGTGTAACACAGAGAACAGGAATGGTCACATTTCTCTACACAATGAATGAAAAGGATCAAAGTTAACAGAGTCATATAAAAGGTGACGGTGACAGCTGGGCCCAGTATGGACACACTGATCTCCGCACTGTAGAGTTTAGTAGGGACGGCCTCGCCGCTCCTGTCTGTGGTCGCCCCTGGAAAAAATAACAATACACTGATTAAATCACCAGCAACCAATAAGCAACTACTACAGGGTGAACAGGTGTATGTGTGTATTACTATATGTTGTGGGAACATGAATCCGTATACACAGTCACATTGTGGGGACTTGCCTTCTTTCTGGGGACGAAATGCATGTCAACCATAACGTAAAACATAACATTTGTGTGTGTGTGTGTGTGTGTTTGAACAGTGAGGGTTTTACACAAATGATATGTTGATATACTGTACAGAGCAAACATCCAGTCACATCCTCACAGCGGATATAATTTGGACATAATTTAATTCAATAAAGAGTTACTGAAGAGCTCTCTAACTGACAGCTTATTAGTTCGGTCTTAAGGTCCTGACACAAATCTGATGGTCAGCTGTCAGACAGTTTGGGGCTGTCGGTGAGCATTCGATGGTCTTAGTCTGCCCATGTTGGAGGCTCTTCGGCCACCGATTCAACGTGCTGAATCGGTGGTGGAGTCCGCCAGTGAGAGAAATCACTCTGATTCGCTGTTCAGCTTAAACAAATCAGTGCACATGAAAAGAAACAGAAGTGAGGAAAGCAAGCCAACAAGTAAAGTCAAGAGAACACACAGAAGGCTCTTTTCATCTTTCATCTGAATCTCATCTGGTCATTCCAATACACAGGTATTTTCACAACATAGGCATCTGGATTGAAGCTACAGTTCCCTCCAAAACTATTGGAACAGTGAGGACAATTCATTTATTTTTGCTGTACACTGAAAACATTTGGGTTTGACATCAAAGATGAATATGAGACAAGAGTTCAGTATTTCAGCTCCTATTTCCAGATATTTACATCTAGATCTGTTACACAACTTGAGCAAAAGTTGAGGTGAGCAAAAGTATAGGAACTTAAAATAGATTAAAGTGAATAATGTCTCATATTTAGGTGCAGATCCTTTGCTTGCAATAACTACATCGAGCCTGTGATCCACTGACATCACCAAACTTTTGCGTTTTTTTCTTTACAGCTCTCACAATGTTTCTGTCATCAACTGCTGATGTTTTCCTTGGTCTAATGGTTCAGCATCTGTTGCTCAGTACACCAGTGGTTTCCTTCTTCTGCAGGATGTTCCAAATGGTTGTACTGGCTATGGTCAATGTTTGTGCAGTGGCTCTGATTGATTTTCCATTTTCTGTCAGCTTTTATCCCATAGACAGCTCTCTGGTCTTCATGTTGGTTACACCTTTTTATCTATAAATGCAGTCTGCACTGGGAAAACCCAAAGCTGAAACTGAGAATAGATATTCAGCACTATTTATTGTTTGAATAATCAATGCAATAGGCCACACCTGGGCAACAAAAAACACCTGTTTTGTTCACTTAAAAAGGGGTAGATTCACACAAACAATGCAATCTTCCAAGTTTTTTTTTTTTTTTTTTTAACAGATCTAGATGTAAATACCTGGAAACAGAAGCTGAAATGTTGATCTCTTGTCTCATATTCATCTTTGAAGTCAGACCCAATGTTT
This sequence comes from Pterois miles, assembly GCA_947000775.1. Lineage (NCBI taxonomy): Eukaryota > Metazoa > Chordata > Actinopteri > Perciformes > Scorpaenidae > Pterois > Pterois miles. Next base: position 10,051,416 of record CAMQGK010000567.1, read on the forward strand.
CAGTGTGGCAAAAATAAAGGAACTGGCCTCGTTGTTCCAATAGTTTTGGAGGGGGCTGTAAGTGGTGAGTGAGTGTCGTGTATATTCACTGTATTAAAATAGAAATAATGGTGGAATATTAGTGTGCATTTATAATGTACATTAGATGTTGAAAGACAAAAAAAAAAAACACTGAATAAAAGTCATTTGTTTCAAATTATCTGACCTTGAGTCCATCTTTCCAGGGCCGTATCCTCCGCGGTCACCTCCTCGGCTCCCTCTGAAGCCCCCGCGGTCGCCACCTCGACCCCTAAAGCCGCCCCGCTCAAACCCTCCTCTGCGCTCTCCTCCTCCGAATCCTCCTGACAGCACAACAAGTAGTTTGTTGACAATTTACTGACAGAAAGCATCACCTTTACTACCCTAAAGTGAGATGTTACACTGCAGAGTTGATAGTGTGACCCTGTGGGGTTAACTGTGAGTGAGCAAGTCATGTATGTCATTATGAAACCAGTTAACTGCACATTATTCAGCTTATTATAAACCTACTTAGTTAAGAAATCAAGAATTTCACACAAAACGGTCTACCGGTCCAACATCAGAACTGCGGCCATATAGCAACGTAATAATAGTCTACAACTGCTATAAAAAAATAAAAAAAATAGTACTGTTGAATGCTGTCATTGACCAATCAGAATCAAGTATTCAACAAAGCTGTGTACCAAAAAGTTATAAAAGAAACAACTAAGTAAAATGATTCCTCTTCAGTGGATTTACTATTTATAGTTAATCCATTATTAATCCAATCATTAATATCAGATAAAGTGCAGTAAACTGCTGGATATATGGACGTTTTCTCCAGCAGAAAGTAGTTCCAATGAAAACTCTCAAAACCTCGTCAAATGTAATCAAAACTATGAGCACAACTACACGTCAGAAGTAAAAATGTTTATTTTTTATGTAGTTTATGTAGTTTCTATAGTGGCCACTAGTCGTAAAAGTCAACCATGGATATGTGGATTACGCAGGCAAAAGAGTCCATTGTCCATGCAAAATGTACATTATGTGTTTCTGATGATTTATCCAAATTAAGGGAAGCAAACAAATATGGGGTTAGATCAGTCTCAATATTCACAAATTTACACAGATGGATTCACAAATGTATGTGATTTATATATAAATGACTCAAACTTGGAGGTCTCAAACGTGCTTCGGCCATTCCATGCTCCAAAGCGGATCTTGGTTTTTGGCCCAAGTATAACCTCTCTCACACTCCCAACTTCCTTTCGGCTTTCATCAGAAGTGATCATATTGATATTGATATAGAGTTGCTTATTGTAATTTCTGTAACAAGATGGTATTTTACAGGGTGGAGTAGTTGCCCTACGCCCAATCCTCAAGTTTGATGAGGTGTTGAAGTTGATTTGTTAGTCCTCTCCCTTAAAACTATTCCAGGTAATGGATTACAGACTCATACCACATGAGACCAGGCAGATTTTAAGGACGTGTACAAGCTGCCCTGGCACACCAAGCCCAATCAACTCCTGCTACCATGTAGGTGGCAACTGCCTTGAAAGTTACCACTACTGGCAGCATGAGACACTATTATTAGTAAAACAACAACTAAATACTAACAAATAAATAGCTCCAACGAGTTTAATAGACTAGAATTACCATCTCATTGTTGTATGCCTCTGCCAACCAGTTGCAGTTTATATCCATGTCTGTCCAAGATGTCATCACTACATCATTTTATCCTGTTAGACATTTGTTTGAAGTTGTCATGTAGCCAGAGTTCCTGAGATATTGCATTCACGAGAATGGGATGGACTGATGTACGTATGGACAACCTGTAAACATAATGCTTCTGGCCATGGTGGCTGTTGTCTTCAATGTATAACATGTAACAACATAATCAATATCTACCTCCAATAACAGACTACAATATTAAGACTGCAGCAGTCTCACCTCTCTCCATCGGGGACATCCCACCAGCTTCCTCAGGTTTCGGGGCCTTGCACTGGTTACACTCATTACGCCACGAAAAGTTCAGGTTGCCACAGTTGCTGAAGACAAATACATAACATTATATTTATATTTCTGTCACATCAGTAAGTGTTTAGATTTCACTGAGATCCTTGAACAAAAAGTCAATACTTTTAAAAACACAATTTTGGAGGCTTGTGTGGCTAGATCCCTCTAGAAGAGATAAATGGAATCACTAAATCCTGACTCACGGGTTTGAACACTTCCAGTCTCCGGCTCTCTGTTGTCCTCCTCCTCCTCCTCCTACTCCACTGCCCCCATTGCCTCCGTTGCCTCCTGGGAAACCTCCACCTCGACCCCCTCCAAACCCACCACGACCCATCGGCCCTGTCAGAACCAAACCAATCAGATGTCCTGTCAGTGTAACACTGTGAGTGGTGATGCCTTCCCAGCAGTTGGCAGCTATTTATAGCCTCATAGGTGTTTGTGTTAAATTAGTGAAGCTGCTTCTGTATCCTTCATACTTTAAGCTGTTAAATAAACATCATGAGGGATTATAAGAGTGACTTGTGACTGCGCTCATAGAACATAGAACACTAAGAGAAAAGCTTTATCATCGACTGAGACTTGAAGCCAACGTGGATGAGAAGTCCTTAAGTGCTTAGAAAAATGGAAACTTCTATGACAACTGGGCAAAGGGTGAAAAGCAAAGGGAAAATGATGCATGAATACATAAATAAATACATGCAGTACATGTAAAAAAAAACAAAATTATATATATATATATATATATATATATATATATATATATATATATATATATATATATATATATATAAAATAAAATTCCTAAAAATAAATACATAAATAAATAAGAGGGAAACTTAACAGAAGAGTAAATACACAAAGGGATTAATACAAAGATAAATAAAACATATACATACAATATTAAAACAGAAATATCAATTTATGTCACATTGTAGCAGTTATATAATGCTTACATTTAAAATTAGCATTATTTTTGCTTCCTTATGCATTGATTCATTTATTTATTATTTACCATGTGATGAAACTGTTTTGTAAACTGCTGTTTCAATCTTCTTCTAATAAAAAATAATCAGGGTTTATGCAGTTCAAGAGTTTTAAGAACTACTTAATACCTATTAAAAGAAAAAATAACACCATTACTGCGAAAACATTAGCCTGGGCTATACACCGTTATTGAATTTTAGTAGCTAAAGTAATCAGTGCACATTAGCCACATTATATTTTAGCTAACATAACTGCTTTCTCTTTAATAAAAATAAATATGTACGGCAATAGACACAGCCCAGTGGAAAACATTATCAAATAATATCAAATAAAGGTCGCAGCAGAGACAACCTGAACCTGCACTGCTGCTCGCAGCATCATGGTTCTTTCCTTTTCCCTGTCACAGCCTGGTAAAATAAAACCTTAAGCTGAACAAAAACACTCATTAATTCTGCCCCTGACCAAATGTAATAACTTTTTAGACCTTGAATATCAAAAGCTAAATTTAAGATGTTTTAAGACTGAGACCCTGCTGCTGTTACAGAATGCCAACCCTCAAAAACCAAATCTAAGTTGAAAAAAAAAGGGCTCACCTCCTCGTCCTCGGCCTCCCCTCATACCGCCTCGGCCTCCAAAGTCAGCTCTACGGGTGGCAAAAGACACCTTGATAGGATTTCCATTGAAGTCTTTACCTGTGGAGGAAAAACAGACAAAAGATCATAAGGAGCTGAGGAAATAAATAAATAAATACATAGATACATAAATACATACATAAATGTGCTTTGACTCACAAAGTGGATGAAGAACAAGCACAGAATTGAACACAAGAAAAACACAAACATAACAGTAAATTCATGTCAGTTGTAACAGACTCCAATCAGTTTCTAAGGTGGAGAAAAAGTTTTTAAAATGTAAACTAAACTAAACTTCTCAAACCACTCATGCAGCCCAGTCCACTCTCCTGCTGTTCCACACACTGAATACACTCCCTCCATTACTTCCCTCAACTCCAACCTTGTTGAACATACTGTATAATATGGTCTGTTTGACCTTTTGAAGCGGTTAGGGAGCAAACATTAATAGTTATGTGTGAGTCGAAGTTCGAAGAACACTCACCATCAAACCAGTCGATGGCAGCCTTGGCTGAGGGGGGGTCATCGAAGGACACTGTGGCCTCCCCCTTCAGCTTCCCTGTCTCTCTGTCTGTGTACAGGTTGATCATCGGCAGGCCTGTCTTCTTGTTGATCTGAGAGGATAAAGGACACAGGGACAATGCAGTGATTGAGTGAGGTCACATGATAGCAATTAAGAGACAACAATAAATTATCCAGTTGCAAAAAAGGGTCAGATATTTGTGTCAGGAGGAACAGTCATGAATTTAATTATAGAAAATCTGAATTTGTACCTCAGAAGTTGAAATTTCACATCACGTTTTGAAATTGACCGTACATTTTTATAAATCGGCAGCCAGTGTGTGAGAAAACGAGCAAGCAGCAGAGCTGAAGAGAGTTTGTTTAGCTTTGAGAATATCAGTGAATAATAATAATAACAATAATAATAATCTTTATTTTTATATGACCTTTCTAAACGTAGTTACATAGTGCTTGAACAAATAAGATGCAATACAGACAAAATGAAAACAACAATAGAAGAACAAAACACAGAGACAAAATAATGAGACTACTAAAACCCATAACCAGTGGTATCAAAACAATATGTTACAAGAGTCAAGACATGAGCTAAATGAGGACAATATAGAGTGTGGAAAAGGTGCACCAAGCTGTTGCTTCGTGGGGTTAAAAAAGCCTTTTTATAAAATAGGTTTTTAAAAGAGACTTAAAATTGGTTAATGAGCTAGCTAACCTGAAGTCCTCAGGGAGGCTGTTCCAGAGTCTAGGGCCATTGATGGCAAAGGCCCTGTCTCCTTAGTCACCAGCTTAGACCTGGGTACCACCAGTAAAGCCTCATCAGAGGACCTCAGGTTAGAAGGTGGCACGTAGGGAGTAAGGAGCTCAGTGAGGTAGCTTGGTACCAAACTATGCAGCGTTAACAATTCAAAAGTTGATAATACAATTTTAAAAAATCATTTCTAAATTTGACAGGCAGCCAGTGAACTGCAGTTAAAATCAGAGTGATAAGCTCAAATCTCCTTGTACCAGTGTTCATTCTAGCAGTCGCATTTTGGACCATCTGCAGACGATGAAGTGAGATTTGATGAAGTGAGATCAGAGTAGTTTAGTAAAGAGCAAAGTAATCTAAACAGGAGGAAATGAGAGTGTTGACAACTCTATTGAGGTCTTGAGTGGACAAAAATTATTTTATTTTAGAAATATTTCTGAGATGCAGGAAGCAAGACTACTCGTTATTTGAGCCTCAAAACAAAGTCTTGTATCAAATAAAACACCAGGTTTCTTGCAACTGGTTTAATGTTTACTGTCTCGTAATGGATCTGGTGTGAATGGTGTTAGTGGAACAGACATGAATATTGAAATCTCCAAGTACAATGATGTTATCAAAATGCTGGGTGATAGTAGACAGTAGTTCAGACAATTCTGTATTAAGTAAACAGAGTACAGGCTTTGTTGTTAATTAAAAAACTAAAAGACCTCAAAAGTAATACATTTCCAAAAGAGATGGGAGAACATTTGTGATTGTCAAAGATGGCCAGACCTCCACCCCTCTTTGTTGTTCTTGGCAGGTTAAAACAAGTTAGGAGGGGAGGTTTCGTTGAGAGGAACATTGTCCTCCATGCCTAACCAGGTCTCAGTGATCATAAAAAAGTCAATATTATGAGAGACGATTAAGTGATTTGTTTGACAAGGATCTGATGTTTAGAGGGCCCAATTTAACAGAGGAGACAGGTGGAATGAGGACAGCTGACTGGCGATGAATAGTTGGTCTTGCAAGGTTGTTTTCATTCACAGTGCATACTGAAGGCCTATTTCAAATGATGACAGAAATGCCAGAGGAGCTGACAGTAGGACAGCAGGGGAAGCTGTCATTATCCTCACCAATGGACTGAATAGGGAAGTGGACCGGTGTCAATGTTAATGCCACCAGAAGACAGTAGGGGGGTTAGGGCAGGAAGTGGTTGAACAGGAAGAAACTGGAGGGGAAAGTTCTAGCAGAAGTTGCAGTTTGTGCAGAAATAAAAGCTGCAGCTCCTCCAGACCAACAGGTTTCCCATGTCTTGTTTCCTGTTCCTGAGTGGAGTGATGTGGGTTAACTCCGAAGCGAATAATGTTATCGACTCTGGCACAGGAGACCAAAACTACGGTTTCTCCCCTGTTCCTTCTGACCAACATCAGGCGGCTGAAGCAGGAGAAGTTAACACATATTATACAGATACATATTATAAAAAATATGTATCTGTAATATTTTTATAGCCGTTCTTTTTAGTGGCCGTTTTCAGCCAGAACAGCACGTGTGTAGTGAATTTGCCCACAGTGTATTATTGACCTTTTGAAAATTTTGAAATCATATTTCCAAAATGTATGTTAAATTAAGGTTCCTCACCAAAAATTGTTCAATTTGATAAAATACAGTGAAAGTTATGGCCTAATTAAGAGTGAAAAATGACCCCTAGTGGCTGAAAACATCCCCAACAGCACATAAAGGTTAAGAAGTTCTTGTAAATTTGTCCAAAATCTACATAAAACATTGAAAAAAATGTTTCTAATCTTGAAAAGCAAATTCTCATTGATCCCAGGACCACATCACTTCTGCCACTGAAGGGCCCCCATACCTCATTCTACAGTTTGTTACTCATAAACACAACACATAAATTAATACAGGCAATGATTGGTGAGCTACCTTAATGATCCCAATCTGCTTAAAAAAGTCCGCCACTGATTCAACAGTGTAGTCATCTCCCAGGCCTTGTACGAAGATGGTGTTATTATCAGAGTTATCCTGGTCTGGCACTGTTGGAAAATAACAGGAGGGGGTGTTAAGAAAACAGTGAGGCACTAACAGGACAGTGAACATCTCATCCCTTTATATGTTCACCATTCACTCAGTTTCTGGCCTACAATAAGTGACTGATTAAAGCAGCATTGGTGTTTACTGGACAGATGGAAACAGTGGAACAAGCAGAAAACATCTAAAATACTGTATCATCAGCTTAGCAAACAATCACCTAAGTACACATACAGCACACGCTGACCACAGGGTTGTGTATTCGCAAGAATATGCCAATACAATCTGTAGTTAACACAATAATTATGCATTAAGGCAAATTTGTTTTAACACCACTAATTCCCTGAACGTATCAACACAAGTTATGATTTTTAAGATTGTAGTGGGGGGGTAAATATTAATATTGGAGGTGGTCCAAACATCAGGGGTTCTCAAAGCTTTGGGGACTGGAGACCCCTTACAGTGGAGAAAGGACACCCTTTTAATCCTAACAATTCATTGTTACCAACATTTGTAAGTTACTAAGTAGAGTGTATGCTTAATTCCAATCCATTTGACCTCTGACCTCCAGATATGTGAATGAAAATGGGTTCTATGGGTACCCCCCAGTCTCACCTTTACAGACATGACCAATTTATGATAATCACATGCAGTTTGGGGCAAGTCATAGTCAAGTCAGCACACTGACAGCTGTTGTTGCCTGTGGGGCTGCAGTTTGTCATGTTATAATTAGAGCATATTTTTGGGCAATATCTGTCATTGTTTTGTTTTGTTCATTAATTTCCAATAAGAAGAAGAAGAAGAAGATCTACCTTTAATAGTCCCAAAAGGGGGAAATACATACAGTACATACATGTTGCACACAAACACACATAAAGAGGGCAGCAAATTTGCCCACTCCCATGTTGATTAAAGTATTAAATGCCTTGACCCAAATCTCCCTACAGACTGAAGGTACTGCCGCCCCATTTTAATAAATACATACAGTCATCTTTGATGGCATTTTGCCCCTCCCATGTTGATTAAAGTATTAAATGCTTGACAAATCTCCCTTGAAGGTAGATTTAGATTAAAAAAAGTGATAAAAAAAAGTGATAAAATTATTTTAAATAAAATGATAAAATAATAATTATATGTGTGATTAATCATAATTAGCTATGGACAACCATACAATTATTCGCAATTATATATTTTAATTGACTGACAACCCTAATTTGTTTATGTATTCATGTATTATTATTTTATATATAATACATATATATTTATGTATTTCACTTATATTTGCGTATATTTTAAAATAATACATATAAATATACATACATATACTGTATATATGAAGGAATTATTCTAATGTAATGAAAACAATAAAAACATAGCTATGAATTTTATAGTTTATTTTTGATAACAGATCCCTGAAATGTTACACACTGTTCCTTTAAGTACCACTATTATGTTTTTAAGGAACCTTTTTGGGGGCGGCAGTAGCTCAGTCCGTAAGGACTTGGGTTAGGACGCGGAGGTCACCGGTTCAAATCCCCCATGGACCAAGACCAACTGGTTGCTGGAGATGTACCAGTTTTGTCTTGGGCACTGCCGAGGTGCCCCTGAGCAAGGCACCAAACCCCCAACTGCTCTGGGCGCTTGTCAGGAGCAGCCCCCTCACTCTGACATCTCTCCATTGACATGTATATGTACTGTGTGAACAACAGAGTGTAAAACTGAATTTCCCCACTGTGGGACTAATAAAGGAATATCTTTCTTTCTTTCTTTTAAAGTACTGTACATTTGGGTGCATCAGTACATGTGTGTATTTTTCCTTTTTTCTTTTAAATTATTTTCTCATGCACGAATAGAAATGTTTATGTAGCTTACATATCTCATACTGTAAATTGAGCATCTTTCAATGAAACATAGCTTATCAAAAAATCCCTTTTGGACAGCTGTGCTAGTCTTACCTGGAGGGGAGATACATGATAGGGGAGATCCATGATAAGAAGGTGGTTCACCAGGGCGAGGCTCATCCATTGCACTCCGGTTGTGCTGACCCTTGCGAATTCCAAATGTGGGAATCTCGACTGCATAATTTCTGGTAGTGGGGGACTGCGTCCGCGCTCTCCCCTCTGATATTTTTTGGGGGGTGGAGTAGCTAGTCCGTAAGGACTTGGGTTAGGATGTGGAGGACCCGGGTTCAAATCCCCCATGGACCAAGACCAACTGGTTGCTGGAGAGGTGCCAGTTTTCTCTTGGGCACTGCCGAGGTGCCCCTGAGCAAGGCACCAAACCCCCACTGCTCTGGGCGCTTGTCAGGAGCAGCCCCCTCACTCTGACATCTCTCCATTGATGATGTTATGTCTGTGTGAACTGTACTGTGTGAACAACAGAGTGTAAAACTGAATTTCCCCACTGTGGGACTAATAAAGGAATATCTTTCTTTCTTTCTTTCTTTCTTTCTTAAGTCGCATGAATGGCTGTGAAATGTAGGTCTTCAACAATACAAAACGTACCAAAGCTGGATCCTCCATGTCCATGGCCCGGGTCTCTTGGTCCTTGAGAGAGCAAAAAAAACAAAAATTAATGGTGGAAAATAACAAGTGATGAACCACATAAATACATTCTTTATTTTCTCTCCTCGTTCCCACCACAACAGATTCCAGTACTGAGCTTCTAGCCACTCTGTATGTGGAGATATGATCTAAGGAGCTCACAATGTCAGCCTGCATAATTGTCATAAACAAAACATGTATTTTACCATCCTGTCTTTCAAATGTGCCCTTCTTTCATACCATCTTTCAGGATTACCACACAGCACTTGTGACTTGTGACTTGACTCAGAGGACAATAAGTAGCTGATGTTATCCTGAAGTCCCACACACCAGATAGCACACGTTGAGATACTGCCTTCAAGTTGATTTTGTGTATCAGAAGAACCACCATACTTCTCACAGTATTTCCATTTCATTGGTTTGGTTGTTTGTTGATCCAACAAGTAAACACAGCCATATGTAAATCTCTGACATGACATGCAGAGCAACACAGGCTGGGCTCTGGGATTTGATGTTTAAAACATAAATCAATGCATTCTGTTCATGCATCTCTTAACACACTATAAATATTTTCCTTTCACACAGACAATACCAACTCTTGGAACCGCATCCAACACATTGCAACACAATCCCTTTTATGAGAATATACACCTTCACCTGACACGGTAATCCATGTCATTCAATCATTCGTTCATTCCTTTGTCAACTTAAGCTTTCACAGCTTAACAAAGGATTCTCAGAAATTTCCCCGACACCACCTTGGTCATTCTGAGACCAATTTCAAAGCATTTTGTTATTTAGTACAAGTCTTTACCCATTCATAAAACCAACTTCCAACGTAGAAGTTTTCAGAGGTTAACTGAAACACCTTAAGAAATTCAGCAGTGGTATAAGTCCTGTCACCTTTTGTATGATGGACTGACATCTGCATCATTAGCAGTTTGATTTACCAGAACTTCTGGATCTAAAAACTTTAAAACAAACTTTGCATTGTGATAACAAGCCAGAGCCAAACCCCTTCTACCAACACAACTTTTGAACCTCTTAAAATCTGGCAAGTGACTGTGCAACCAGGAAACTGACTGATTATTATTACTTTGAGGAATGTCCATCAGTAAACTAACCAGACGGCTCTATTCTTTGCATAATGGATGGATGACTCATTACTGATTACGGAAAAAGCATTGCATCTGAAAGTGACTCACATTTTCCATGATAATGCTCACCATGACTAACTTAAAAATCTATATAGGAGTAAAAATCTAGATTTCACCTTAGTTGTCCTCAGTCTCAGTCTCACTTGGGACAAGTGATTGGCAAATTAATTTCATGAACAACAACCGTACATTAAATACATTAGATAGAGAAATTGATGAGATGCTTTCTAATTACTTTGTATTGATTTTTAAAGAACTGTACGGGTCCAGAATGTCCAGTGTCAAATTCTACTCCAGTCTTTTCAAAATAAACTTAATTCTTCACAGGAAACAACTTAGGTAAGGATTAGGCAACAAACCACTTAGTTAAGCTCAGAAAAAGATTGACTTGGTTAGGTTTAGGAAAGACCATGGTTTAGGTTAAAATAACACCAGAAGTACCATAACTTTAGTACATAAGTTACGTGACAAATCAATGCTGACACTAACAGCAGTCTCCTGGGGGTGAAAGTCTAGTGTTTTTTGACCCACCCATCCAACCCAACCTCCTCCCAACATGGCATTCACCGTTTTATACTTCCTTGTTCATAATTATGTGTATTACATACTGTACACATCAATTTTCTTTCTCTGTCTTCCTCCCACAGTTCAATGACACGTAGGTTAATTGTTGACTCTAAATTGCCAGTAGGTGTGAATGTGAGCATGAATGGTTGTCTGTATCTATGTCAGCCCAGTGATAGTCTGGCAACCTGTCCTGGGATCGGCTCCAGCCCTGAATAGAATAAAATGTTACAGATAATGGATAGATGGAAGGACTTACGCATTGATTTTGTGGAGTATATATATAAAATACAGTGCATTTATTTTTCACAGCTACAAGTAGTGTATAAGAACAGCCTGCCCTGGTGCAGTGAAAAGCATCCTACCAGGAGGCAGCACCAGCTGGTTTGGGAATCTACACTACCCACTTCAGGACACCAGAAGGTGCAGAAGTACACCAAGCAATAAACTATTCCAGCCTCTAACTCTCAACTTCACAGGAGCCACGAGTCCAAGAAAGAGAGACTCCAAGAAATGGTCTTTCCTCAGACCATCTGGTTAACATAAAAACACTTAACACTTAAATTAAATGTTATTTTATAATTGGATTTGTATTGTTCGTATATATTTTTTTCTCATTCTTATTCGCTACACATACTGTTTCTATATGTAACAAATAAAACCTTTAAAATCAACATTGCTGGTGTAGTTTATGATTGCAACTGCACTGATTTTGTTTCCAACACTTGATCCTGCTGCATTTCAACCACAATAATTATTACTAGTATTGATTTCTACAGTATATTACTTGGATATTCTAAGTAAAACATACAAAACACACTGCTTCTGTCAAACATCGTACTTTTGATGGTGAAACATGTCATGTTATCACTGACAACACTACAGCACCTGCATCAACTGCTGCTTTATAATAAAACAAATACGCAAATAAACTTTCCAACAGTAAACCTATAATACACAGTCATAGTAATGTGTGATCTAAGAACCTTAGATGTGGTTTAAACAATAGAGGGAGTCATGATCGAAGCTTTATTAAAGACTGGTCTATTGCTCCATATGGATTACCACATTATTGACAAGTCTGATTAACTATAACTATAAACTTGATATGGTATACAGCACAATGTACTGTATACCATATTAAGTTACTGGTACTTGCTAATGGTCCACAGTTGAGCAATGAAACAACTTTTTACCATTCAACTCTCTGCTAAGGAAAGTAGAACTGAAAGCCTCCTTCTACACGTTTTCCAGTCACACGAGTACGAGGCAAAGTTTCCACAGAACATAAATGTGTTTCATGTGTGACAAACAACCTGCATCGTGTTTGCAAAATCTGAATCATAACGTTAAACCTGTTTACACTTTTCGTATCTTGCTTCTTTTGATTCTGACACACTACCCCATCAAATCGTGCAGAAATGATGCAACATAGAGTAGCAGAAGAATTACATGTAAATACATAATGTAGCATTTAGCTCCTTCTGCTGGACATTTCCAATCAGGTTCTTACCTGTGAGGCTGGGCTCTACCTTGCGTAGCATAAGGTCATTAGGGTTGGGCGATATGTAACAATATTCCAACCAGCCACCGTCAGCCTGACAACCAGTGACTGACAATATATCCACAGGTGTGTGTGCGTCATGCACAGGGGTCAGGGGAGTCCCACTGACATTTGCGGTCCTTAATGTGAAAATCTAATTTTACTGAAACATTACAGCCTAATGGCCCTAATCTTCTTCAAATAAACAAAATAAATCACCTTGAGACCTTTGCTAAACAATCAGCCGCTCAGCTGTTCGACACTATTTCAAAAAGAGTCAGATGACGAGAGATGAAGACCTCCGCCTGCAGCCAGCAGGTAGGGATAAGATAACTATGCTATTAAATGATCAGGGTGCACAATTGCACATACAGTTTTGGTCTAATTCTCACATATGACTCATGAATTGATATGGTTATTGGCGCCAATTGATCGGACAGCAACTAACGGCCAAATCCCACGGCCCACACTGAGGCCTCATATCCATTTAGTGATTTTTTTGGCAGAAATGCGCCGGCAGGGATCTGGGGAGCACTTTTTTGATGAAGCACTTCCCATTGGCTTTCTGAAAAGTTCAGAGATTTTCACCTAGAGTTCACAGTGTTCTGATAAAGATGCTGGTTACAATTGTTTTATATCTATGGCGTGCAGCGCTTTTGCTATAGGTGGCCACATCCACTCTCTCCTCATTGGGAACAGTTACAAAAAAGCCGTGAGCTGTGCTCAAAATAAAATGGCATATGGACACATTTCCAAGTTCATTATTTACTGAGATGACTTCTTGAGGAGTCGGGCCATTAAATTAGCAAATAAAATTACAAAAATGGCTTAAAAAATGACAGCTGATGTATTCGTCCAATCGCCCAACCCTACTACACATAATCATGTTTTCTCTGCATGTGCTTAATAATCTGCAGTAGTACAAATGCTGCATCTTCACGTACTTTAATTACTTCAAAAACCAGACCCGCTTCATGCTTTAAGTGTACTGATCTTCCCTTTGACTCCTCAAACTCAACAAACCTTTGTACTCAAGTGTTTTTTGTCACTTACCACCAAACTTATTGAATCCTCCACGATCGCCCATTCTGATGAGGAGGAAGAGAGAAACGACACGCATTGAAGGCTGGTGCTGACAGCGATTTCTCTCAATGGGTTGTGGGTAACCTTCACTGTCACAGTCTCTCACTTACACCCACCCCTCTTCAGTTGGCACTTGTCCTACTAGACTCCTACTTAATCTTGTTCAGAGTCTCTTGAATATACCTCGAGGACAAGAGGCCAGTTTAAAGACCTTGTCATTTTATGTTCCCAAAGCAGCTGAAATTTGCCATTTTTTACCCTGAAGTTCTATCAAGTCTTTAAGTGACTTGTATGCACCCATTTTATTTCATCATATAACTTTTTTGTTTTTTGTGTCAATTAACCAACCCACACATTAACACCTTTGATCCCTGGATGGGTGTTGGGTATTTTATTTAGGTCTCAGACAACCTTTACTCTTGCAACAAATCCCAAAACAAGTGTTCTTTGAGTATTTTCTCATGATCTCCCAAATGATTAGTATTTTCAATCACTTTCCTCCAACTACAAGAAGACTGTTAACTGTCTGTAGGCTTCCCCCTTTTCACAATATCCCAAATGATGGCTTAAGAGCAGAAAGCCAGCCTGGAGAGAAGGTAAAAGCCTAGGAGAAGATTCAAAGATTGATTAAAGCAGAGCATGACACAGTGGGGGGCTGGTTGGGAAGGTGGTGGCAACAAGTGAGAAAGGCAGGTGATGGTAATGTTTAGTGTGTGGGCAGAGTGAAGGCCACACTTTACTTGCCATTTGCAAGTTGCTGCAGACAAAACACCATATTGGCTTCAGACTTTTGTGTAGAGGCTTATTGGCCAACTTTAAATGCATAGGGCAAAAATCTAAATTATCAAATAATTTGTTGTATTTTAGGCAAATTTGTCTCTGTTATGCAGTGTTCATATCAAATGTGAAGCTTCTTTTGTGTTTATTCATGTTGAGGAGGGGCTTACCTCCATGTAGATATCAAAAGGCGTTTCTTTCCACCATTAATCTGGTTTACTACAGCGGCGGCAACTCAAAATAAACCAATTTTGCTCTGATTTAATTGCGATACCGAAATAACTATGTCACGATACTGTTTTGTAAAAAGTCTGAATTCATGCTTTTAAAGTGTTTTCTGAATGGAGTTCAGCTCTATCAGGTATTCGATCATTGTAGCATCTCCATGAACACTCAAAATGATGCCATCTAAATTAGGCATATTTAGGGCAGCAACATTATTGTTTATACAC
Source organism: Pterois miles (assembly GCA_947000775.1). Taxonomy (NCBI): domain Eukaryota; kingdom Metazoa; phylum Chordata; class Actinopteri; order Perciformes; family Scorpaenidae; genus Pterois; species Pterois miles. The sequence continues at coordinate 10,066,450 of CAMQGK010000567.1, forward strand.
ATACATTTATACTATATATACACTGTATATATTGAGCTCTCCCACAGACGGTAACAACATTTTTTTGCTCAATTTCCAATTCAACAAAATCAAAGAATCTCAACAATGATAGGCTTTTGTGACATAGCTTCACATGAGTGGAACAATTTCATAAACTATTTATTGCTCGACACGTCTTTGCATTGACTTTGTATGTAATCACGCCACACAAAAAAATTGCTTTGTGTTTGGTGTGAACATACCATTGGAAGAATTGCTCTGCGTTTACTTTACATTTAAACATTTAATAGTTTGTGCCTTTTAGAAATAATACAGACACCTCATTATACCAACATGCTACACCTAGTGTGAAATAACAGAGGTGTGGTGAGACACAAGCACCAGTCACTTTTTAAACTCACACTTACATGTTCCTCTATTCTCAAATCTTGAACCAAGACTGCCTGAAAAAAACATTTAAACTCTTCAGTACAAAAAGATGAAAATATCTAATCATTTAACAATGCTTTGGTTGGACAACACAGGAGGATATCAGCTGATTAGTGCTCAGTGCCATCTGCCTACTTAAAGGAAACTGTGATGATTACTTGGAGATTGACCTCTACATATTGTGATGGCAGGGAAGGAGATACAGTCCATGATGAGTGAGAGAACAGATAATGAAATGGCAAACTAATTTGTCTATGAGTTCATCACCAACATTATGAGGTTACAAGGAAGTACATGAAATATTGAGCAACCTCTATAAAAAAAACCATCAACTTACCAGTTTCTGCTTCATAGCTTCACTATTGTAAAATCTTTGTGATTTGTCTCTGTTCTGGCATGTATTGTTTGACCAAACCCATAATTTAGAGTTTTATAACATTTATAGGGAATAGAAAATATAGTTTGAAGAGCAGCCTGTTTATTAAACTGATTATTACTAGGGCTATCAATCGATTTAAATTTAATCACAATTAATTGCAAAGTAATCACATTTTTTTTAGCTGTTCAAAATGTACCTTAAAGGGAGATCTGTCAAGTATTTACTACTTTTATCACCTTAGGAGTGGACAAATATGCTGCTTTATGCAGATGTATGTACAGTATACTGTATATTTATTATTGGAAATCAATTAACAACACACGTACCCTCACAGGTACTACATTTAGCATAAAAAGTATGCTCAAATCATAACATGGCAAACTGCAGCCCAACAGGCAACAACAGCTGTCAGTGTGCTGACTTGACTAGGACTTGCCCCCAACTGTGTTCGTATTATAAAGTGGGCATGTCTGTAAAGGGGAGACTCATGAGTACCCACAGAAGGAAAGTACATGCATAGAGCATTAGCATACGTTTAGCCTCCTCCTTCACAAATTACTATGTCATGTTTGGTACCAATGGATTCGGTAGGTTTTCTAGTTTCATATGATACCAGTATCTTCACTCTAACTTCAAAATTGAGCTACAGCTACAATCTCATAAATATTGATTGCTTTAACACATTAAAGAAATTAGTGTTGTTAGAACAGATTTACCTTAACGTGTTATTACTGCATTAATTTTGACAGCCCTAATTATAACAAATGACAAACTGCTTCTCTAATTGTAAAGTAGCTCAGTGTGTCTGAGCTACACACAAACCACCACAAATTTATGGTTGTATCTAGAAGGTATCTAGGTCGTTGGCTAGAATTTGCATTCTGCAGTTTAGCTTCTAGACACAACCCAAATTCATTATCAACTTGTGTTCAATGCTACATGTTCAGTTTTCCTTTTTTGTGTTTCACAGGACTTCCTCTTAGTAGAAAAGTGCAAATTTTAAAGATAGGTTCAGTTTAGTGTTGCAGTATTGTTGTTTATAACTCGCCTTTCGTGCAATGCTGAGTTTGAATGTGATCATACCATAATATCTGTAATAATGAAAAGTTTGGGACCAGATATGTTGTCATTTTAAAATCTCTTCATTGAGAGCACCATTATTGTTGTGTGGATCATCCTACTGGCGGTGAAGTAGGATGCGCACAATTTTATCTGTGTTACAGTCATGTAAAAAAAGGCAGCAAAACCACTAATAAGATGAAGATGTTATAGCTGTAGGTAATTGTAGCAACACCACCAAAAAACATATATATGGCTAAATCATCATGAAAAACCAACTAATGGCTATATGTTGCATTTCAGTTTAAATAGGGTTTGTTATGTGCTGTTGTCTCTTTTTGTAAAACTTTTATAATGAGACACTGATTTGTTTGTGCAGATGTTTGCTATTAAAAGTATACAGTATTTGTGCTGTTGATATTTAAAAATGTAACTTAAAGGAGTTGTAGTTTCATGTCTGTTTATGGTTACATTTGAGCTTTTCCTTCATTCCTTCCCACATTTTCGCTTTGTGATGTATGTAAGGTATCACTGAAACAAATGAGTGACAGTGAGGGAGGGGTCGTGTTTAATAACAAAACTGTCATTTATAAGATTTCAAGCTAGTGTTAAAGCTTGCATGTATCTCTGTTTCTGTTAGCCATGGTCAGCCAGACCCAACACAGTGATTTATTTTGATTCATGTTGTCGCATTTTTATTCAAGAATCCATCATTAATGCTTCATATGAGTCAAAAACATGTTCATTGTAACTTCACACAAGTGCTCTCCTGCTGTAATCATGTTTTATGACCAGTTTTCCCACAAGAAGCTTAAATCCAAACCCCTGTATGATATGATGTGACTCAGTTTACAAGCTCAACTCATCATTTCAAACATTACCTTCAAGTTATGAACATGTACAGTTTCCTTTTGTGAGCTCTGGGCTTTGTATGTTTTCTGATCAAACACATCAAAGATGTAAAAGTCAAGATGTTTTTCTGAAGTTTAATGGGTCTTGGATCCAGTTGCCTGGGCAATACTTTCTGTGGTATCATATCATCATGATATGATTATATTGTGCTATTGTTTTACAGAGGTTCTGTTGGTTCAATGAATCATTAATTTAAGGCAAATCATAAATATAAAGCCCAAGTAAACTGCTGAAGGCTATGCTTCACACACATGAAACAGTAGGTTTTTTTCCTGATTAAATGCATAACAGGGGAGAACAGTTTGTTGCATGAAACACCTTTTTTTATTACTCTATATATTAAATAAGAAAATGATTCTTATTAATAATGTGGTATTGATTTCTACAATAACTCCCCACCACAGCATCCAGGCAATAATGGCATTGTGTCAGGTGAGTGGATCAATACTATACCACCAAAACTAAGTCCTGTTTTGAGTATTAAAAAACAATACAAGCGAGTTAAAGCAACAAACTGTCTTATGTCTTATGCAGGATCACATTCTGGACACATGAACCTTCTTCTCAGTGCATGTACTCTGCTTGTTGTGTGCATGCATGCAGCGATCTTGGATTACGTAATAAACAGGGTAAAAAGTATGAGATCAATATTAGTGATTCCTGTCCTGGTGTTATTTGGTAATGGATCAGAACCAATTTTGTGTTACTGCCCAGAGTTCCAGCACAGAAGTCTGACTGTCTCTGTCCTCAGTTTAAGTCAGGGAGGTGCTGGGAAACTGTTTAATATGTATGTGTTCACCTAAGAAAGGTGGATATGACTGTGACAACAAACAAAGATTCGTACCGTTGTCTCCACAGACTGAGAACGTAGCAGCTGTTTTGTGGCAATTAAAGAATCCCAGAGACTCTTACACCTCTCAATTGCTTTAGCATGTAGCTAGAATTGTGGAACAGTGCTCAATATCCTATTTCATTTCCCTCTACACAGTTCCACATGTAACCGCAGGTGAGGAAACATTTACATGCATCACTGTACACACATTCAGTGTGTCAGGAGACTTACTAAGACAGGACCGACAACATGGATGCTGGATGATTTTTAAACACTCACCCCATGCCTCCTCTTCCTCTTGGTCCACCTCGGCCACCTCGGTCAAAACCACGATCATATCCACCACCACCACGACCTCCAAATCCGCCCCCACGAGCCCTGCCACTACGGCCATCCTGACCTCCATAACCTCCATCGGGGCAGCCATAGCCTCCTCCTCCACCGCTCATCGGTGGACTTTCATCTCCATATCCTGAGAGAGAGTAGTAACAATCAGATCTCAACAGATTTACCCGTTTGAGAGTGCTTCACACACTCTAAATGCCAACACTGTGTACAACTGTGTAATAGCATTGTCTGTTTGATTTATTTGTTTTCAAGTCACTCTAGGAAACTGTGTGACTGTGGTACACTGTAGACACAGTGTATGTGGAGGTTAATGGAATCTGAGGTGCATGAAGTGCTGAAAACCCCATAGATCTCTCTGTAAACCGTTTTCTTTGGAACTACTTATCAAGCAAAGAAATAGTCCCTTGGAAAGCTGTTAGAGGAGGTCTGAGGATTATCCATATGCATGTCATGTAAAACGTTGTCCCCTGTTGTCTTCAACAAAATATATTAAAATGGTTCATATAAACCCCTCCCTTACCTCCACTTTGACCATACTGGCTCTGCTGGCTGTAGCTCTGTGGAGGCAGAGAGCTGTAGCTCGGAGGCTGGTTATAATGACCTCCTCCATGTTGGGATGGCGGTTGGTGGCCCCCGCTGGCCCCATAGCCACCAGTCAGACCTCCACTGCTGCCATAACCACCTCCACTCTGTCCACCACTCGGTGGCTGGTTGTAGCCAGAAGCCTGTGAGTTACCATCATAGCTGTTGAAGGTTGGGAGAAGAGGAGTATTAAAAAGCTAGAAAACACCTCCACCAAGGCTACACATCTGTGGCACCAAAGCTTGCTCGAAGAGGAACCTAAACCAAACTTTCTTGAATCACAAGTCACCTTGAGACTTCAGGTGTTGTGAACAGTTGTAGCTGTGACACAACTGTATATTTAACAGGGTATTAATATGGTGAATTCTGTTACGGTACAGTATACAAATGGTGCAAGAGTGTAAGAGTGCAATGAGAGATGGGACATAAATAAACATTGAATGGAGAAAATTACTTTATTCATAGTAACTGCCCAGTTACTCTACAGTCTAAACCACCTGCTGTTTTTCAGTCATCCTTTTCTCCATTACAGTTAGGCAATTTTGAGACAACTACTATATACTGATACTTATAAAAGTATATAGCCTGGCATGTTGCTTTCCTGTGTAGCTGTGTGTACAATGATACAGTTAAACCAGAATTAACACCAAGTGAATGTTTGTGCCAAATTTTAAAGAAATTGCCTCCAGGCGTTATTGGGTTCACGAGAATGGGGCAGACAATCTGAAAACATAAAAAGGCAGATGGCTTGACTGACAACATGAGGTTGATGATACAAATGATCTAGATTTGGGGGTAAGCCCTCGCTAATAGGCACCAAATAAAGTTATCTAAGCAGTATTGCTTATATTTCATTAACCAGTAATCTCTACTTCTGCCCAAATGGGACAAAAGTCAACAAATATGAAGTGCAGGAGAAGAAGCTGATGGAGTCTTACCCTGCAGAGGATGAAGGAGGAGGCTGCTGCTGGCTGTACCCAGAAAAGGATGACTGCTGGTTGTAGCTCATGTTGGAGGGCTGGCTGCTGTTGTTATAGCCTCCAGGGCTATAGGACTGATTATAGCCACCACCACCACCACCACCACCACCTTGGTTAGAGGGTGGAGAACCATATCCTACAAGGACAAGACAGGAGACAGGGGTTTAAGTTAGCGACACCACAATGTGTGACTGACTGTGTCGACTGTGTAGTATGTAACAATTAGTGAAACTTCCTCTACCTGACTGGGACTGACCATAGCTGCCATATCCTCCCTGGCCGTAGGAGCCAGGGCTGCTGTCACAGCTCTGGTTGTAGCCTCCGTAGCCCTGCTGGCTGTAGCTCTGGCCAGAAGACTGACCATAGCCCTGGTTAGCACCACCACCTCCACCTCCTCCACCATAGGACCCATAGCTGCCACAGGTTAAAACAACAAAACGCTAACACACCAATACGTCGCTTAAAAAATTAAATGCACTGATAGCAAGCACTTTTCCATAATTTTCCAAGACTTACTTTTATGGTTTCTCATACTTTTCCTTAAAGAAAATTTAGGACCTGAGTCTCATGTCCTCAAAAATGATATGTTTCCATACTACGAGAATGAAGGGAGCTATTGATGTATTATAGATTATAGGTTTAGGTTTAGATTATAGGTTTCTGAGTATTACTTACCCTTGACCAGATGCTTGGGAATAATCTATGGAGTAAACAAAATTGAATGTTAATATCAAAACAAAGATTTTAACAGTATACATTTAATAGGACTGATTCAAATGCTACAATTATGTTATAATTCTATTTTAATAATGCAATAGCTATGTTTCCACTTGTGCAGTTGTGTTTATAGTGTGCTTATTGGCAAAACTGTATATATTGTTCCAATTTGTCATATTTTATGTCTGTCTACTTTTGTTTAGCATCCTGTTTTTGCACTATGCCCTTTGCTGCTGTACATTGTAAATTTCCTCACTGTTGGACAAATAAAATAATATCTTATCTTATCTTAATATCTTATCTTGATAAAGAAATTTAATCAGTGGGATGCTGGTTTCTGTTTAGTAAATATGGTCTGCAGTCTAACCCAACAGAAATTATATATGACATGTTTTATTGTCTGTTATTATTAAAATAACAGCATCTCCCTCTAACATACAAATACAATGGGATGAGAAATTAACCAGCAGTGCAGATAAAGTTATAGCTGAAGATGTTATAAAATGTGTAATTGTTACACAAACAGCTTTTAAAACATGGCAGCGGTTGTTGTCAATAAACACCAGAGTTTCGTCTCTCTGTTGTTATATTCTGCCTGCAGTCTGTGCTCTGAGAGGCGGAGCTGCTGTCTGAAACTACCAAAACACAAGCGACCCTGCTAGCTGATAGCAAGGTAGCTAAATGCTAACCGACTATACCGGCAACGTTAGCTAAGATAGCTTTACGGTAACCGATCCGATCCGATCGGGCAAGCGTTGCTATGAGGTCCTTCTATACTTCAACCGAGTAATCTGAAAATAAAAACACCTTCAAGCAGGAACGTTAATTTAAACGGATATGATTAGCAGCTAATAACCAGCATTGACCACTGTCTACCGTCCTGTCACTAGCTAGTTATCGGTAACGTTGCATCTTAACCTTCACTGTTAGAACATCGATCGTTCTTCAAGCACCAAATACAAGTTTTGCATACCATTAGACGCCATTCCGACGATCGAGAAACAGCCTTTAACTTTCAATAAAGCTAATCAAATAATGTGTTGTTATCTGAACCCAGGAGGAGGACGACGAGGTTGACCGAGATGAAGATGGATGCACCACGAACACCGGTGTCCCTGCTAGCCCTGCAGTTCCACTTGCGGCCACAGGAGGGCGCGCAGAAGCAGATCTTCGTATCGATCAAACATACGTTATATTAACACTACAATATTTATCATTAATATAAATAACAAAGTCAGGCGTAGCAAATGTATTTATATGCTGCAATTCAGGCATAAGTTATAAATTGAGAAAGAGAAATTAAAATCATAAAAGGCCAACATGTCAACAAAAAAGCAATATATTTATAAATCTATAATAAGATTTAATAAGCTTTACTGTCATTATATATAAGAATACATCGAAACTGCGATTGGCAGCATCTCTTGTAGCAGCTATAGCGTCACAGTGTCTTGACGCTATAGCTGCTACAAGAGATGCTGCCGTCACAGTGTCTTGATACTGGGATAAAAAAATAAAAGTGCTAAACATAATATTAAACAGCAGCAAGAATGAGATGAATTGCACTGTATTGCACTGTTTTGGAAAAAGATTCACCAAGCACGCGCAGTGGATTAGACGAATGTTATAAAGCCTGCCATTAGAAACAGCATTTATTTGAGAATATACAGTATGGAGGCCCGTTAATTATATTAAGGATTTAGATTTAACAGATGAAAAAGTGAATAACAGATTTTTTTGTACAATACAGTTTCTTAGCTTGTTGAATTTTTAATTTTATTCTAAATAGTTGTTGTATTTTGCATCTATTGCAATCAGTATACTCCATTTTGTATTGATTACATCTATTCAATTTTGTGTCAATGCATTAATTTTATGTTGTGTTATACTGTATATTATATAAATGTAAAAGGTTGTATTCCCTGGTGTTAAAAATTTAAATTATTTTTTTTAAACAGTAAGCCCTATTGGGTAGAGAGTCCGAATTTTCTGAGCTGGCAGGTGCTTACATGGAGGTCAGGGCCTCACAATAATAATAATAAAATAACAATAATAATAATAATAATAATAATAATAATAATAATAATAATAATTATAATAATTATTATTATTATTATTATTATTATTATTGTTGTTATTTTTGTTGTTGTTGTTGTTTTTGTTATTATTATTATTATTATTATTATTATTATTATTATTATTATTATTATTGCCGTTTAAAGAGAAAAACAAGTATCTCTAATCCTTTTTATAAAAACTGAGTCAAATTCTTTGGGTGTCCATATGCTCGGCCAATAAATAAACGTGACTTTAATTACAAAACTTCATTTCCCAGAATGCCATTGGCTGATTTCGACGCTAATTTTTGGCATAAATACATCCTGCCAGAGTTCGACCGCTAGTGACGCTGAAAATAGTACAGGAGGCGTGTGTGCTGCTGCTGTGCGGGGCCGTTTCCCTGTTTAAAACTTTAACGACGTTCACAATAGAAACCTTGTCGACGGTTTTTTTAGTCCGTAGCGATGGCTGAAGGCGACAACAAAAGCGCAAATATCCTAGTGAGTATTAACTTCATTTTCTTTACTAGTGAATTTAAAAGGGTTCTGTCTGCTGAGAATGTGTTTCCAACAGCAACGTTAGCATTAACTGCTAATCTGGTGCTGTTCACGCAGCCGAGGACGGCCCTTTATTTGTGGGTTTGTTCAATCATCATGAACTTCGCACCGGCAAGTAGCACTGGGCCTAACTAGTGACTTAGTGGTTTATCCGATCTCTCAAATTAACGTTACCACCGCTTTGTGGTTGTGACGGCTAGCGCGGCTAACTACAGCTAGCTGGCCAGTTAGCTAGCCAGCTAGCTGGTTTAATACGCATAGTTGGCTCCAGAAGAAACGTTTCGCTTTGTAATGCTGCTATTGGGCGCAAACGCTAATTTAAAAGCCTGAGACTGAGCTATAACATTTCCATTCGGCGTATCCTGATGAATTGTGTGGTTAGTGCTGGTCAATTCACCTTTCTTGCATGGAGGCACATACTGCACAGTCATATCAGTAGTGGGAAATACCGCTATCATTACCCTGTTTATCACCGATGGCTCCCACACCCTCAACTTGGGTTGAGGTTGGAATTCTTCTTCAGAAGACATTGTTCCAAGCACATATCCGAAAAAATACTGCACAGATCGAAATATAGCAGTAAACTATTGTCAAGGTTGAATTTACATCGTGCTTTTGCATTGCAGATATGTTTGCAACAAGGTACACACATCAAATTCAAGGGGTTAAGTTGAATACATGTAACGAGTATAATGGGGATAAGTATAATGGATGTAGCAGAAGGCTAATTTTAAAACTCCTGTCCTTGACTTCTGCAGATATCGCTGAAATTGTGCTCGTACTATGGACATTTTGTAACCAAGTAGAACAGACTCATAAGTAAGGTGGTTGTTAGTTTTGTAATGTGTATAATTTTGTGTTCAGGCTCAGGAAACGGCCCAGCTGGAGGAGCAGCTGCAGGGCTGGGGTGAAGTGATCTTGGCTGGGGATCGCGTCCTGCGCTGGGAGAAGCCTTGGTTCCCTGGAGCCCTGATGGGTGCCACCACCGTGCTTTTCCTGTGAGTCCATTTTACAATGTGCTGCGTCACAGGGTTACACACAGCTGGGCAGATAGTTGGCATTGCACGCATTTGCTCCCTCTCAGCATATCTGTAACAAGGTCTAGCTACAATAACTGAGCTGCTCTGGTTCAGAATCTAATTCACAGGTGGATGAGTGTCCTAAAACATGTAGGTTCAATGGTTATAATAAGGTTTTTCACTTTTTTTGAACCCCACATCATAAAGACATTATATCAGATAAGATTTTGTTAAATGAGTTCAGCATTATTTTGTTTGTCAGAGTAAGTCTTAACATTGTAGCTGAACAATCCAGACTAAAAGATGAAGGGACTGTTTAACTAACTCTCTGTTAGATTACTAAGGGCCTTTTTGCTACCAAAGTGCATTCCTTTTTAATGTTACCAAACTGCACTCACCCCCTCAATCTGTGGTTTACAGTTGGTCTTAGTACAGCGCCTTTTGCATCCTCTTTGCGGATGTTTTTTTCTTTAGCATTACAGCTCCAGAACATGTGCAGGAACTTCTCAATCACAACAAGCAGCCACATTAAAACCCTTCATAAGATAAGGAAAAGAGAGAGAGTGAACATACTTCTTAATTCCTGCATGCATGATACAGAATGTTCCATTGTGAGCACATGAAACTGGTTCTTAACCATGACAGGCTGCTTTGTCATCCTCCTCCTCCAGGCTGATTTACTACCTGGACCCATCGGTGCTGACTGGGCTCTCCTGCGCTGTCATGCTGCTCTGCTTAGCAGACTACCTGGTGCCCACCCTTGCACCCAGAGTTTTTGGCTCCAATAAGTGGTGAGAGTATAAGAATAACCATCACATTGATTTCCATAAAATGCTAAAATTGTGTTTATTTCCTGCCTATATGTATATATTTTGTGTAAGGGGTTGTGCTAGTTATGTTATTTAAAATGGAATTTTCTGTATTGTACTTAAATATCAACATGAAACCTTCCTACACCTGATTTGACAAATGCGCAAATGCAAATGGGATATCTTTGTTCTTTGTGTCTAATTTTCAAAATGGAAAATATTGGCAGCTGTTTTCTAAGATGTCAGCCAAAATCGCCCACTGAATAAATCTGAAGAGTGAAATGGGCAATAAGTCCTGCTTGTCCAAGAGGCACATCGTCCTCTAAATAACTTGTGTATTCTAGCAACTGCATCACATTCTACCTGCATGAATTGGAAAGCAGGCTGAAAATCCACAAGAACAAACTGCAAAGAGCATGTACAGGAGTTATCTAGTTTTATGTCAGACTGCAAATGCTGTAAAGGAAGCTGGAGATGGAAATCATGGCTTTGTTTTTCTTGTTGGTAGTCAGGGCCAAAGCCAAAAACGGTGGTTTTAGGTTTAAACCAAATCATCAATTGGAGATTTGCTCAGTTCTTCATTCGCCATTTCATTTTGAGGGGTAAAGGGAAGTTCTTTCTTTTTATTGTACCTAATATGACTGAATGTTGTCACGTGAAACCAGCCCTAATGGTTGTCCAACCATTTCATCGGGCTTTGACATTTCAAAGTGCATAAGAACAGCCCCTCAACTCAGCTGTGTGGATTTGATGGTGAGAACCAGACACTCAGGACAGGATAGAGTGACAGCCTGCATTTGGCACCGTGTGTTGTCTGTCCTCCACCAGATGCCTTCAGCCTCTCAATATACTGTATAACCCTGCATCAGCATGACCTAGACCCCTTTGCCCTGCTGCAGATTCTACAGGCCGAGGCAGCAGACATGTTGAGTCAGATTAGCAATGAGTGAGCTAAATGGTTAGTGAAGAGTTTTCCGGGGGTTTTACATGCTACACTTTGCATTCAGTGGTTTCTGAGTAAGTTTAAAGCACCAGCCTTTTGTTGGGGCTTAGTTATGGAGGAGGTTTACTTGGGGGATAGGTATTCTTAACTCATGAGCCTGTGTTTTAAAAGGCAGCTTTGTATTTTAGATTGGGCTAGGAAAAATCAGAGTCTGATCAGGATTTTTTGAGTATATGCTGTATATCTCTGGCTGGCTCTGGCTGTAGCTGAGCCTGCAGCATTACATGGCAGCACAGTCAGCCAAATAGCAGGCATATGTCTGTGAGGACCGGTTAAACAGGGCTATCGAAGTCTAGTCACGGTCCCAGCTTGGCTCCCTGACAACAAGGACGGAAATAGGGGACGATGGCTAAGCAGAAAATGGAAGGCCTCTTTTCCCAGCTGCCCTCCTTCAGTCAAGCCCTTCTCTCACTCGTGCCAGTGTTATATCCCGACAATCTTGCATCACTGTAACATACAGGCATTGGATGCTTTCTGGCCCTTTGTATGAGAGTAGTGGTTCAAATCAGGTTTTATTTTTAGTGAATTGGTGAAAAATTTCCGTCAATTTCCCAGAGCTCAAATTGTCTCAAAATAGCCTGTTTTGTCCAATCAATGGGCCAAACCTCCCAAATAAGCTTTTTAATATCTTAAAGGACTAAGAAAACCTACAAATATTCACATTTAAAGAGTCAGAAGCAGAGTTTTTGCTTAAAAACAACTCTAAAAGTATAGCTGCAACAATTATGGTAATCGTCAACTATGAAATTAATCAGCAGTAACTGTATTTTGAAAATCAAGTAATTTTTTAAGAAAAAAAGGCAAAATCATCTGATTCCAGCTTCTTAAATGTTAATATTTTCTGTTTTCTTTACTTCTCTATGACAGTAACCAGAATATCTTTTGAGTTGTGGACAAAATAATGCATATGAGGATGTCGTCTTTGGCTTTGGGAAACACTGATCAACATTGTTCACAGTTTTGACATTTTATAGACCAAACAGCTTATCAAGTAATTGAGAAAATAATCAGCAATTAAAATTATCATTAGTGGCAGCTCTACTTAAAAGAGAAATCGATTGAAATAGTTGCAGACTTAATTTTCTGAGCTCTAAGGATAATTATATATAATGAATAATCTGGTTAACACCGGGATTTATTTTTTATTTGATCACATTAGGAAAAAGCTCTTGCAGCAACACCAACTCTACAGTCCATGAATGAGGGAACTTAAAAGTTGTTGCAAATTTCCACTAAATGCAGTACCGTTCTCTATCAAAGAGCGATGAACACATGAGGATCGCTGTCTTGATGTGACAAACCACACTGAACTTATCGTCTTCGTCTTGATCACCAGATTTAAATGTGTTGTTGGTCTATGTGGCTGCTTTAACTGAACAAAAACTCAGCCAGCATATCATTAGTTTTGTCTTTTTAATCACAACCTTGATCTCCTCTTGCACAGGACCACGGAGCAGCAGCAGCGTTTCCATGAGATCTGTGGTAACCTGGTGAAGACCCAACGTCGGGTGGTGGGCTGGTGGAAGCGTCTCTGCGCCCTGAAGGAGGAGAAGCCCAAAATGGTAAATGACAGTATAAAAGTGTAATCTGACTCTTACCCATCCACACAGCTAGATCTGTCACTAAAAGTTGTCCATTACATACTGTATACATCAGAGCTGAGAGCTGTCTGCAGTGCTGCATGAACTGCAGTAAATGGAGCCTTCCTATCAGTTTGTTACAATGGAGAGCTTTCTCTGTGCTCTAGATAAAAAATATCCTCAGCTGATTTGGCTTTGCTGCTCCACTTAGCAGACCTCGAACTGGGTTACAGAATGTGATAACCGTGTTTTTCACAGCATGCTTTAACACCGTTAGACGCCCTATTAATCACATTCTTTAATTCAATGGCCCCCTTTGTTGGTTTCATCAAAATGATGCCATATATTCTGCTGATAAAAATAAATTGAGTTATTTTGCAGTGCATGTGAGGGATGATTATGCTGTGTGCAGTCAGGATGCAGTTGTCTGTTTAGTAGCTGAACCGCTGTGGGTTGAAATTAATGTGACCTTCCTGCTGTCCACAGTATTTTGCCTCCGTGATTAGCAGCTTGCTGGCAGTGGCCTGGATCGGACAGCAGGTGCACAACCTGTTCCTCACCTACCTGATTGGTGAGTATATTACAACATGCGGTAATTGCACTGTTTGAACATCTACATTTATTAAAATCCTTCTGGGTTGGTCATCTCATTTTCTGGATTGGCATTATTACACACGTTTGATGGAATGACAATGATCTTGACGCAGCCCATCTAAAAGTAGCTGTATTAAAGTCTTTGACATTTGAGGAGCTTAAGATGTTTGTGCAGTGTTTCGTTGGGTTCTGTGAGGCCCTGACCTTAGACTTAAATATATTCCATATATGGCTGTTAATCAATCAAAATATTTTATTGCAATTAATCGCATTGTCTGTAGTAAATCATAATTAATCATATTTTTATCTGTTCAAAATGTACCTTATGGAGTTTTGTTAAGTATTTGGCACTCTAATCAACATGGGAGTGACCAAATATGCTCACTTTATTCAAATGTGTATATATTGTAGTTATTACTGAAATCAGTTACTAACACAAAACAATGACAAATATTGTCCAGAAACCCTCACAGGTACTGCATTTAGCATTATAATATCGCAAACTGCAGCCCAACAGGCAGCAACAACTGGGAGTGTGCTTGACTATGACTTGCCCCAAACTGCTTATGATTATCATAAAGTGGACATGTCTGTAAAGGGGAAACTCATGGATACCCATAGAACCCATTTTAATTAACATCTGGAGGTCAGAGGTCAAAGGGCCCCTTTGATAATGGCCATGCCAGTTTTTCTTCAAAAAGTTGCTTTTAAGTTTGGAGTGTTATTTAACCTTTGCATGATTGGTACCGATGAATTTCTTCGTTTTCTAGTTTTGTAGCACCATTATTTTCACGCTAAAAGAAAAGAAAATTTAAAGAAATTAGAAACGTGTTGATGAACGTTGACAGGCCTAATTCTAACATACTGTATCTAGTGAATATTTGGAAGGAAACAGTTATCAGGTGCTAAGATTCATTCACATAAAGGTAAATTTAAAAAAAAAAAGTGTTTTATACTGTTATGTTTTGAATCCATATATTATTAAATTGAGAAATCAAATCCATTGATATGAGTGGCTCATCTAGAAAATGAAGTTTTGATCACCCAAAGTCAGGAAATGCTCCCTGATTTGCTTTTTGTTGTCTTTGGCAGCTGCTAGTCATCAAATGCTCTGCTTTTGAAGGGTTTTTAAATGCATTTAAAGCCTTCAGTTGCAGCTGTTTTGCATTTATGTTGTAACTCTGGAGTTAAATACTGTATGCAGTACCCCTGCTATGGAAAGCCCCCCTCCCCCTATCACATGAGCCCTGCACATCACTATCAGACTTCCTGGTACTGTGACTCAGAAGCGCAGCAGTAATGTAGATCAATACCTGGTTATTCTTCCCTTCAGTCTTTACTGCAAATTGAGACCAAACTGGGAGGCAAAATGCAGTGAAAATTAAAATGTCGGTCTCAAGGGTCAAACACTTATCAGCCTTACAGCTGCACAGCGGTGCCTCAGGGAAAGTGACAGTTGGTGAATCAGCAGTTCTGCTGGCTGTGCAGAAGCCAACCAACAGTTACATAAGCTGAGACATGTCAAGGATTCATCTGACGGGAAAACCATGAAGTAGCACATGACTCTGATACAACAAAGAATTCTTTATATCTTAATCTCAGATCAAGTTGCTCTTGAGGCTCACAAGCTGCTTTCATGTTTCTATGACTTAAGCACACAATTAACAGTATAATACCTTTTTGTATTTTCATAATGCTGTCTGGTGTTGGAATGTAGAACACATCAAGCAGTCCTCGGTCAAAAACAAGAACTCACTTTCTTTTTAAAGGCAGCAATTTGGGGCACCCACGGGTCCAAGTATCTCTGGAGCTACTAAAAATATGAAAGTCTGTGTGGAATGCACATTTGTAAACATTTAAGTCTTATTTAAAGAGTGCTGAGCTTTTGGTAAAAGTTATTCGTTTTAATGGGTTAGATTATACTCATTATTTAAATCGGACTGTCAACTTATCTTGAATGTATCTAATAGGAATGGAAATTTTTAGCAAAAACCTATTTGATAATCAATCGGAAGTATTTGATCACTGGGAGGTGCTCAGTCTTGCTTCAATGATCGTGGTTGTGAATTACATCAGTCTACTGTACTTTTTAAGATCCCTGTGGTTATTCCATATACACATTTATTTATTGAATTACCAGAAAACATGTTACATCATGATATACTCTATATCATTATCAAGGTATGAAATGACCTGTAGATTTTTGTCATATCACCTAGTCGTATTAAATAGCTATCAAACTGGCTCAATGCAATAACATAAGATAAGATATTCCTTTATTAGTCTCACAGTGGAGAAATTCACATGTAATCTTGAGTACTTTGGTTTTTAAATGCATTTTTTAAATATATCAATGGCCACGTGGTTGGACCACATGATTAAAAGCTGTACTTGTTGCTCTCTTTAAGCTGCTGAAACCTTCATGTTTTTCTTCTGCAGTGAGCTTCTTGCTGCTGCTGCCTGGCCTGAACCAGCACGGCGTCATCACCAAGTACGCATCCATGGCCAAGAGGGAGATCAACAAACTGCTCAAACAGAAGGAGAAGAAGAACGAGTAGACGGAAGTGTGAAAGGGAATCTCTTAAATGATGAACCACAACACAAAATGGAAGGTGGAAGGAAGTTGTTTTGAAGAAGTGTAGAGCAAAAAAGAGCCTCCTGCCTCCTTGGTCTCAACACACTTTTTTTTCCCCACACATTGGATATGTTTCATTTTTCTCTCCCACCTTTTGACATTTAAACCTCATCACCCACTTATTTTTCTTTTGAGTTTATCTGCCATGCATGCAGCCACCACATGAAGGTTATCTGATATTGTCACGTTCATACACAGCACTTAAATACTCGACACACTCACGTACACACACAGCTGAAACCTCCCTTCTGTTTCTTAGTTAAGTGTGCTTCATTTTAAGAGGTCGGTAATGCTTTTAAGCCATTCCCTCTACTTGGACAGTGACTACTGAGCAGTTTTTGTAGCATTACTGCATCATTTTAACCATCATAGATTCCTCACTTTTTTTTTTTCAGGACAGTTTGTGTCACATAAAGACAGGTCATGTAAATTTTACCTCTTGTGCTTATTCTGCTTTGGTTGTATTTAAAACTAATGCTCAAAACAAAACTGGATCTAAAGCTGAACTCATCAGGAGTGTAACTGTTTCTAGATACTGCTGTACCGCTGCTAGCTGGACTCTGGTCCATTAGCTCTTCTATCAAACCCCACAGTGTGTTACAGGTGTGGGCTATCTCAATGTAAATAGGCCTACATGTATATCTCTGTCCCTGTCAGTCCTCCTCTTTTCTGTTCTTGTTATTTATGTGTTCTTTCCTCTGCACTCTGATTGTTTCTGGTTTGTTTATGGTCTTTCAACTCATTTCATTATTTGTCTTGGAGTTCTTTATGAAAATGAATAAAGTTTGATTTAAACTATTTTTCACTGTCCTTTTGTAGATTTGTTTCTTGGTTTGAATTAGATGGCTGCTGTTGTATTGGCAGTTTTTATTGGCCTTAATGTAGAGGTTGGTCATTGGTTAGATCAATTTAAACTGTTCATCACCTGAAGAGCAGGAATATGCTCAGTGAATTTCATGTTAATCTGTCCACTAGACTGAATGTGTTTGCAGAAATATTGGCCTGGCATTCACTTGCCATCTTATAGTGGATGAAATCTCTCCCCCCCAACCCCCACCCCTTTTTTTTTTGACTCAAGTGACTGTGAAAAGTGTTGCTCAAATCTACAAGGAATTGTGGACTTGTAGTCTTTTTTTGTTTGCAGTTGCTCTCATTGCATGTTTTTGCTACAACAGGACATTGATGCAAAACCTTTAAAGACACTACCTGCCCAGAAGCAAACCGTAGACCAACTCTCAACCCTCATAACCTCTTTCATGCTTGTCTTCAAATGTATTTCTAATTCCTGTAGCATATCTTCCCATCTTGTTTCCTGTCAGGGCTGTTCACAACAAATTCTTAGAGGAAGATTTTTGGTAACATGCCAGACGACATTCACAGCTGCAAGTCTGACACACACCCTGCAATTAAAATGTACTTTAAATGGTCATCACAGATATTCAGAGTTGTATTACAGAGAAAAGAGATCACATCATCTCTTGAAGTGGGACAATCAAGGACTTTCACTAATGAGCCACTTTTACCTCTTAAAATATTCACCCGTAGTAGGTCTATTCTTACTAGTAAAACACTATTGAACCAGACGGGTTCATACCTACGGGCTATTCTTGTTTCTGACAGAGATTGCATATATGTGCAGCTGTAATGGGATGCCTTGTCAAGTGAAATACAGTAAATCCAGTTTGATTCCAGATATAGATTTTTTTCATTGACATGAGTGTGCTTACTTGTATGGAGTACAAACTTTCCACTTTATCTTTATTTACCTTTATACTGTATACTTTATACTATTTTATACTCTTTTACAAACTATCACGTGTGTGTGTATATATATACATATACAGTATATACACATACTGTATATATACAGTATATATATATATATATATATATATATATATAGTATATATATATATATTATATATATATACTATATATAAATACAGTACATACTGTATATCTTACATCTCTATATATACTTTATTCCTGTTTACACATTGTATTCTTTTTTGCCTCAGTTTATCATTTTGCTTTTACTTGTGTGATTTCCACTTTTACATATATATATACATATTTTATAATCATGCATCAGATAATTTGTTTTGATTTGTTTATGTACACTATCTGTCCCTACCAAATAAACCATAAATAAATAATAAATAATTGTTGAGGGAACTAAAAATGACAAAGTTTTTTTTATGATTATAATGACATAAATGTGAACATTACTGGACAGTTTAAATAGTCATTTTACTATTTCTCATCTGGTACCCTTTCTGATGAACCAGCTTTGACCAACTGTTCACTCTGAGCGGTTGAACAGTCAGTAATAAAACATCGTTTTTAAGATTGAACTGCAGTTCTCTGCTTTGCCACAGAGGGGCAGTCTTTAGCAACATTAGGTGACATGAACATCAGAGCCATGAGCAGGTACAGAAGAAGAAGAAGAAGAAGAAGAAGAAGAAGATAATCCTTTATTAGTCCCACGAGGGGAAATTCAATTTTTACACTCTGTTGTTAACTTATACAAGGTACATGCAGACCCGAACACACACATGCACAAACATGCAACAATGGAGAGATGTCAGAGTGATGGGGCTGCTCCTGAAAAGCGCCCCGAGCAGTTGGGGGTTTGGTGCCTTGCTCAGGGGCACCTCGGCAGTGCCCAAGAGGTAACCTCTCCAGCTACCAGTTCACACTCAGTTCTTAGTCCATGTCGGGACTTGAACCGGTGACCCTCCGGTTCCCAAGCCAACTCCCTACAGACTGAGCTACTGCCGCCCCCAAGAAGACTAGTTTTCTCTCAGGGCACTTGAATTACATTACACTGAAAGGTTATTATGGATTTTTTTTTTTGCTCTGTGATGCCAAAAAAATGTTGCCTACTTCAACTTTAGGACACCAAACTTTGAGGAACACCTTAGAAAAAGCCTGGCTGAACCTGAATGCCCTATGTCTCTAGTTTGCAGTTGTAAAGTTTCATGAGGCTATGATTATCCTAGAGCTCAACACATGTCAAAAATGGTCTCGCTACAATGAAATCTCTACTACTGGGACTATGAATATAATTGGGCTCACTGGGTCCACAAAAGCCTCAGCTTTACAATGATACTCAATTTATGTAATTCTAAGACTGTTAAGGGACCCCAGCATGCAGACATTTTTAAATGCACAATTTTAGAATAGGAGAAAATGATGCATTTATACTGCAATCAAAAAACTGCACGTGATTATCATTAAGTGGGCATGTTTGTCAAGGGGAGACTCGTGTGTAATTTTTCCTCCAACACTTGAATGCATCGCTGTTTGAACGTACATCCGCCATGGATAGCGTCCGTGCGTATGACGTCATTGGGTTCGCATCTCGTTCCTCCTCCATTGCTTCGGAAATCAGACTAGTTAGCGGATAGCTAACTAACGTTAGCCTTATTTCTTTATTATTCCACAGTTTTAAGGATTCTGTTATTATAAGGTCTGTTTTATTTTCTGATTGGACTGGATATTATTTATCGCCAAATTCCACCCGACACCGTTTTTCTCTCGGAGAAAACACTGGTACGTAGCAACTACGTTAGCTTGTTAGCTTCAGCTAGAAATTGTTCGCTACGCAAAAGTATGGTTAGGCCTTTTACGAATGTGTAGTATTAAATTCACCGTGTGTTTTGTTAAACTAAATATTAGAGGACTGAGTTTCAGCCACTGTAGTCTTATCCAGCGAATCCTAATGTAGTATTTGATAGTGTATCTTAGTCTTAGTCATCATAAATTTGCTGTCTTATGTTCAGGCGTAGCAACAGGCCTATTCTGGCGCACGTGCTAAAGTGCGACAAAATCAATTTTAGTGTGAACAATAAAATAAAGATGTGAATATTAATGGTTATTTAGACTTGGCAAGATACAGATTCGCTCGATGGTTTGTAAGTATTTTAGCAACTAACATACGTTGCGAGTAACCCGTGCTACACTTGAAAAATTATGGTTATTTGTGTTGCAGTGATTTCTGTATTACTGTGTTACTGCTTCTGCTATTTTACTAGCCACCTTCGTTTAGTGTTGGGTTGAAAATACAGCCATGTAAATGATCTTGAATCACTATTTGTTAATTTATGTCAGCCATCTTAGAATTCAAACTCCCTCAGTATTCTAAAATGCTGTTACTCTTGATCTGTTTATTTATTTTTTTAGTTTTGTAGATATGTCTATGTAAAGATTTGTGTTTGAGTGAACACTTGGAGATCTTTGTGGCTGAAAGTAAGAAAAAAATCATTACCATATGTTCACCCCAGAAAACCTCCCCTCTGTGGACATTTTCATAGACACCGTCAACTATCAAAGCATCAAAGATGACTTCCACCCTCCAATTACAGAAAGAAACAGGAGTAAAATACTGGATTAGATGGGATTGTTATTTACAGGACACACTGATTCTGATCTGAGCTTTTTACAACATTTCTTTATCTTTTGTTTCTAGTTTTTGTTTTCAATACTAAGTAACAATGGTGCCTAAATTGCATCAGACATAATTTGGAGAGCCAGTCTTGTCTGTTAAAGGAAACTATAGAACTGTCTACCACCTGAAAATGCAATACAATTAATCAGAGTACACAGAATTCATTTGGTCCATCTGCCTACATTAACATTACAGATCTAACTCTACAGTGATGTCCATATCAAATCAGGTAACAAAATATTATTACCTATATTTATTGCAGAGCCATGTACAATGGGATTGGCCTGACGACTCCGCGGGGCAGCGGCACCAATGGCTATGTACAACGAAACCTGTCGAGCCTGCGGGTCAAACGGCCACGGGATGAGCGCGGCGGCGAGCGGGACGAGAAGGACCGGGAGAGGCTGGAGAGTCAGCTCAACAGGCAGCCCAATGCTGACATCCTGGAGCACCAACGGAAGAGGCAGCTGGAGGTCAAATGTGCCGAGTTGCAGGACATGATGGAGGAGCAAGGGTAAAACATACTGTATTACATCACATCTCTGGACTGCACAGGGTTTTGCTTACACAAATGGTGCATCTTTATTTCTTAAATTATTTCAAGGATTAATCATTTTTCAAAATAGTCCTCAATTCAGCTTGTTCATGCATCAGTTGTTTCAGCACTTAAATTTTGTTGACCTTTTCTTTGCAACTGTGTGACAGGTTTTTATTTTCATTTAGATTGAGTGGTTATCATAGGGAAATCAATTTGATGCCGCACTGGCCGTATGGATATGGTGTAGTCTACTATATAACAAGGACCTACAGTAGTAGCTTGCTACAGTGGGAGAAAAATAATAATAATGCTGGCAAAGTTGACGCTTTTTATCTGTGCAGTGTTATATAATACAAATATACTACTTTTTCATTTGGTGGTCAGATATTCAGCAGAGGAAATTGAGGAGAAGGTGAACAGTTTCCGTATGATGCTACAGGAGAAGCAGGAGCCGGCCCCCACCACCACTGAGAGACCAACGTAAGTACAATACTAGAGATGGGAACGGTTCAGGAAAAAAATCTGAACTGTTCTGTTAGCTAGTCACGGTTCGGGTCGTGCATGTTTCGTTCGGTTCATTTGAAATGTGTGTGTATTTTTTTCATCCCGTTTATTGTCACACTAGAAATCAAGGCCTATGGAAAGAGTCTGGGACACGGGCAGACAAGAATATGCGGTATCACACGTGCCGTGTAAATGAAGCTGAGGTTGTGTGATGTGATTAGCTCAGTTTCGGCGAGGGCAGACCAGATTTAACTGCGCATGTCTTGCAACCACTGCCATTGTGTTTACATAACTGCAGTTATTAGCTTGTCACCGCAAGCTTGCTCATCATCTAACAGCAAATGGTAAACATGTTTAAGTTATTAGTGGAGTTGTGAATGACTAGTTCCTTCTAGTAAGCTGTGTTCAGTGGTTGTGTTCGGGGAATTTATTTAAAAGGGTGGAACAGTAGCAGTGAAGGTGATTCGCTGTTATTGACAAGCGTCTGAACTACAGAGCCTCTGTGTTATTAATATATTATACTCAAAGTTTAGGAGCAGCATAACCCTTGGCCACACAAGCTGAAACTAAAGCTGGCAGTAGAGTCTGTAGTCTTGCTGTTTGTCATGTATCTGACTGGTAAATTCATCAGATGGCTGAGACAAAGCAACTCCTCCTCTCTCTACCAGCGGTACCTGTTGTGGTTCTCATCTGCAGAGGGAGGAGGACAGAGGACAGGAGGAAAGACTGATACTGACTGATGTTTTTGTTCTTCAGTCTTTATAAACTTCACTCAAGAATGTGATTTATTTTATTAATGTGTTAGATTTAGTGCTGTCAGGCGATTAAAAAAAAATTAATCTAATTAATTACCGGATTTGTAATTAATTAATCTAATTAATCGCATTTTAATCTCATACCTGCTAAAGGCCCCCAAATAAAGAATTTGAATTCTAGGACATTACAAAATTGTAGTGCATGACTAATCAATAGAATACACCAAGAAGAGAAGATTTGAAATCCACATTTTTATTTGGTTAAGTGTGCTTTATAAATGAAATTCAAAGGAGAAAAGGTCAAGTACATCAGCAAACCAATTAGGCCAGATGCATTTCTCAAAAATGCAATACAAATACAATTAAATAAAATAAATAAAATTCAGAAATAAAATAAGGCTGAGTCTCAAATAGGCACATAAGCAGACTCTCAATCAAAATGAATACTAAAGCTGACTCAATACAGCAATTCAAAATGAATAGTATAACATGCCTCTAAATAAGGCAACATCAATAGCAAGATGCCAGCAGGCATTTCCTTTAAAAGGGTCAGCTAACGTTACAGGAACTGACAACAGACAACTGTATGTGTCCTTGAGCCAGTTGCTCAGACAAACAAGCTTGTTTACATTGTCTGAGTGTGAGGCTGCCCTCTTCTTTTCAATGATGTTACCTGCGAGTGAAAAGAGTCTCTCACATGGCCCAGACGTGGCAGCGGTAGCCAGGTAGGTGGAGAGGACAGCTGTTCATAAGCTCCTGCGTGAGCTGCCCACCACTCCAGTGGACACTCATGCATTCCAATGCACGGCTCAGCTTTGTAGCGGGCTAGAGGCCCCTGCTCCTCCTTGTCCGAGTCTGAGTCCGAGTGAAAGGTCCGAGTGGTCTTGCCTCGCTCTCCTGTGTCGCGTCCATCTCTGTTGTCAGTCACCCTGCTTTTGACTAGTGGCGCAGGTACGAAGTGACGCCACTGCAGCCTACGGGTCACTCAATGGGCCAAATTTAAAATGACTGACTTGCCACTCATTATTAATTGCGTTAATTTTTATAGCGCATTAATTTGCAGCGTAATTAATTAATCTAATTAACGCGTTAAACTGACAGCCCTAGTTAGATTGTTTCCAGTGTGATTTTAATGAGTTTATATGGGGACTTTGCTGTTGTAAACAGTACTGTTGCTGCTCTAGAAACAACATGTGTCCTAGTTGTATGTAGATATTCAATTCTACTCTGTTTCTGAATTACTATTGCTGACATAAGTATAGCTAATATACAAACTTCAATATTTTTTTATTTATCACAAGTAGTATCATCATTAGTGGTCGATCAGTCAGTCAGCTGGCCAGTTAATCAGGCAGATTAATTGACAGTTTTTCATTGACCAATGTCTGAGCATATTAAGCCAAAATGAAAAATTGACGAGCAGCCACCACATGCTCGTCAGGTGTGCTGTCTGGCCTAGCCAAGTCACATACTCACCTTGTCCACTGTGTGTACCTCTCTGTGACATAAGCACAGCATAACTGTGGGTAGTAGAGACACACATACTTGAAAAATGTTATCACATCACAGATTTTCATTATATCTTGCAGGCCAAATATATATATTTGAAAAAAAGAAAAAAAAGCAAAGTAATGCTGATTTGGAGGTCAATTAACAATTCCTCATTTGGTGCAGGCCTAGTATATGTTAGTGTTTTTATGTTACTTTTTGTTGATGGCTTGAGGCTATAATTTGTTTTTATACATTAATTCTTTTTAAATAACACAGTGGCACTTTTCTTTTAGATAAGAAGTTCAGCCATAAGATGTGACAATGAAGAAATGTTTTGTTCCTTATGTCAGTCTATTGTTTTGAAGACAAACTATTGTTGACTCATTTTGCCAAATAAATGTTGAAAGTTGCATGTTGAAAGTGGAAATTGGCCTCCTTGCTGTACCATAAATGTACCGAACCGAAAACTTTGACCCCAAACTGTGAATTTGATGAACTGTCCCACCCCTATACAAAACAGAAACAGACAGCAAGAATTTATTTGGCTGTAAGTATTAAAAAAAAAAAAAAGACAGGACAAACTGTGTGACTGCACTGCACTGTGGCTGTGTTGTAATGCTTTGTTTGTTTACGCTGGTGCAAACAAAGAGCACAGCATGTAAATGTTGCTGTTACAGCCTGTTTGAACATGGGCTTGAAATATTTTACAGAATACAATAAATTTAGAAGACATGAAATGTCCATGATTAAACTCTGTAGGTTGAAACAGCAACACAAATGAGATCAAATGTTGTGTTGCGCCACATTAAGTACTCAGAGCACCACATCAGTTTATATTGTGCAGTGTCAGTAATACAATTGTTTTTTGTTTTTTTTCTCTCAGGGCAACAGAGACTCATGCTCTGGCTGCAGCCAACCAGCAGAAGAATGACCGTCTTCGTGCTGCTTTTGGTATCGCCAGCGACTATGTGGACGGATCGTCCTTCCATGCTGACCGCAAGGAGAAAGAGAAGGAGAAGAGGGAGCAAGAACGCCTGGAGAGGGAGAGGCTGCAGCAGCAGAAATATACGTGAGTAGGCCAAAACACACCCATATCAAATTTAATGGCTCTTTTTCATTTTCATGTAGCAAAGAAACAGCAGGACAATGTGGTTAAAAATAATTGTCAATGTTTTCCGGTCTTGGTAGAAAAGCTATAAAAAACATGAAGCTAACATTTAATGTACAGTGAAAAAGTACTTCGTGCACAGCTAGAGGTGCGGGTAAACGCAGGATGAACATGTTGTCTGAAAAAATTAACCACAAGTATTGATGGTAGTAACAGCACACTCACAGTCACACTCAGCCCACAAAAAGATGATAGAGAGTTAAGTGCAGTGAGTTTGGCTCAGTGCTTCAGTTTTCAGAGATTTCAAAACTGCTTGAGTTATCTAACCCAATTCAGTTATCTCTATAGTCTTTCCCCGAACACAGCCACCGAACACTGTTGACTAGAAGGAACTAACCTCATTTACGTACACATGTTTACCATTCGCTGTTTGCTGGTGAGCTCACGTGCAGTGGTGAATTAATAGCTTTGGTACTGTAAACATAGTGGTAGTGTTGAGAGACGTGCAGTAAAATCTGGTCTGCCGTCACCGAAACTGAGCCAATCACAACACACAACCTCAGCTTCAGTTACACCGCACATGCTACCTCATACCCCTGTCCACCCGTGTCCCCGTGATTTCTAGTGTGACAATAAGAGACCAGATAGAAAAAAAACACAGTCGGCCTCATAACCTATTTCAAATGAACCAACCATGACATACACAAACCGAACATGACTAACGAACCAAATGGTTTGGATTTTTACCTGAACCGTGCCCACCCCTATTGGGTACCCATAGAAAAAGGGATGTTAATAATTAACTGTTTAACCGGTAACCGACATTAAGAATTTTAACCGATTAATGCTATCGGTTTTAAGAAATATTGAAAATTAAAAAGCTGAACAAAACTTAGAGGAGCGACTTGTCATTTTAAGGATAAAAGCTGGTCCACCTTAAGAGAGTCTGAGCCAGAGTTTCAGATACAGGAAGTTGGCTCCGGTCTTGAGCGGAGCATAGAGTGGAGGAGGTATAGCCTTGTAGCATTTATTGACTGACAAATAAATAGTCCACACAGCTACAGCTGCATTCACAGCTATATTCTCACCGACAAATCCACACTCAACTCTGCCACACACACACGGTCTGTCGGACACTTACTACGCCATACTAACGTTACATCTGCTAAAGTAGCACAGACACACACATACACACATTTTGTTGAACAATTGGAAAGTTACACCAGACAGACACACAGCTGAGAACCTGCTAAACTAAATGATGTGGCAGTTACAGCAGACTTTTACTGGGAAAGTGGGAAAGCAGACTTACTGGGAAAGTGGCAGCATGTCAGGGACGCTACACGCTGCACCATGGCTGCTAACGCTACTGTACGGGCGAACTGGGGACTCCGTTGTTTGTGCTCATACACTGCAGCTGGCGCACCACTACATGAGACGCAGTAATCTTCTCGGTTAATAGTTAATAATCAAGGGTCGGTTATTTGTTAGATTTTTTTTTTCTTCAGAATTAGGATCCATCCACATAGAACTCATTTTCATTCAGCTCTCTTGAGGTCAGAGATCAAGGGACCTTTGAAAATGGCCATGAGGTCAGCTGATAGAGTGAAGTTAATGCTGCATATCTGTCTAAAGTGCACCTGTTTTTTAAAGACATTGTAATACTTGTTGCATTCTTTGTCAGTTACAAAACCACAGTTACTATGGTCACTTACTACAGTGTAATATTTTCAGTCATCACCCCCAGTTATTTCTGTCCCTGACTGTATGTCTGTTGCCTTTGCTCTCTCAGGTTGGTGGAAGATTCAGACAATTCTGATTCTCCTCCCAAGAAGCGCAGTCGAAAGAAGAAAAAGAAAAACAAGAACAGAGACAGGTATGAAAATTAACTTGATGAGAACTGAAATGGTCCTGACAATGAAGAAAATGTATGACAGTTTTTTTGTTCCCTCTGTCAACAGCTCAGAGAGTCCCTCCCCATCTCCTCGACGAGAAAAGAAGAAATCCAAAAAGAAGAAAAAGAAACGGTAATTTGTCACTGGATTCTTATCTCGCATTTAATTATTTCATGAGGGACGGTGATTATTGACTGGAAATTTTGTGTTTCAGTGAGGCATCAGAAGACGAGGAAGAAGACGACAGGTAGGTGTTTTTAAATTTTCTCATATCTGTCTTGCCTCATAAGCCAGCAGCAGAGAATTTTTTCTTTGTTCTTGTCCTCGCACAGTTCATACAAACATTTACTGGAAAGAGTTCTGGTTGTTGATCTGAAAGCTGGAGTTCCAAAACTGCTTTTATAAAAGTTAAATCCATTTCTTTAATATTTTATTAATTGGGGATTGTAGTACTGTGAAACACGCCCACCCCGGTTAGCAGGACAGGATGTAAATTCCCTGGAAGCAGTACAGTTACAGAGTGTGTTGGAAATAGACTCTTGACACAAGGATCCCGTATAATGAACTTTTACTCTTGTTCTTAGAGGTGATACATCTTAGCAGCAACTGCGCTGCTTCCAGGGTATTTGCATCCTGTCCTGTTAACCGGGGTGGGTGTGTCTCACTATATTATAGGGATCACAGACCTGCTTTTGTTATACACTTAGAACAATTATACTGAATATATCGGATTATGTATAAATTTCTGTATCCTCTGACCCACTCAAAGTTCTTCAGATGAGAAGCAGGAGTCAAAAAAGAAAACAAAGAAGAGTGAAAGTTCAAGTCCTCCAAAAGCAAAGGCTATGCGACACAGGAGTGTCTCCTCCAGCTCTGCTCACAGGTATGAGATGATATGATGATGATGATATAATAAAGAATATTTTGCCTGGCAGGTTGCAACAACTATAAAAACGTTAGACATTAGACATTTTTGGATGACATCTCAGAATAGTGTAAACACAAGCGACTGTAGTGGCCTAAATCTGATGGAAATCATCTGCCAGATGGGGATGTTTCAGTATATATATATATATATATATATATATATGTCTATTTTTTCTGTAATATCAACAGCCAGTCTCCAGCTCCATTGAGATCACGTCAACAGGACCAAACTGTAAGAAAAGCTGATGAAGGTAGAAAGGGGAGATCACCAAACAGGAGGAGGCAGGGCTACGGGGAACACAGCCCACATCATCAGGGAAGCGAAGGGGTAAGGTGGAAGCTGGACTAAACAACCTTTGGTTGGAGTATCCCAAATAAAATTTAAACTGATTCATTTTATCATGTCTGTTGTGAACATAAAATTGTGTGTAAAATAACACCAACAAATCTCTCCTCACCTAGAAGAGACCCAATCTTGAGAGAGACAAAGAGCGGCCTAGTGAGATGGAGAAGACCTCCTCCAAGAGGAGACACGACTCTTCATCCTCTTCTCCACCTCCACCGACAGAAAAAAGCAGGGAGAAAGGGCGGAGCTCCAGAAGCAGAGAGATGGAGAAAAGGAGGCGCTCTAGGAGCATAGGAAACGAGAGGGATAAATGGAGGCGTTCAAGAAGCAGAGAGATGGAGAAAAGGAGGCGTTCCAGGAGCATTGAAAAGGAGAGGGAAAGAGGAAAGAGCCCCAGAAACAGAGATATGGAGAAGGGAAGGCGATCAAGGAGCAGAGAATACGAGAGGGAGAGAGGGAGGCACTCCAGGAGCAGAGATGTAGAGAGAGTGAGGCGTTCTAGGAGCAGAGCTGTGGAGAGAGGGAGCCGTTCTAGGAGCAGAGATGTGGAGAGAGGGAGGTCTTCAAGGAGCAGAGACATGGAGAAAGGGAGACGTTCGAGAAGCAGAGATGTGGAGCGAGGCCGGCGTTCAAGGAGCAGAGACATGGAGAAAGGGGGGCGTTCAAGGAGCAGAGACATGGAGAAAGGGAGGCGTTCAAGGAGCAGAGACATGGAGAAAGGGAGGCGTTCAAGGAGCAGAGACATGGAGAAAGGGAGGCGTTCAAGAAGCAGAGACATGGAGAAAGGGAGGCGTTCAAGAAGCAGAGATGTGGCGAAAGGGAGGCGTTCAAGAAGCAGAGATGTGGCGAAAGGGAGGTGTTCAAGAAGCAGAGATGTGGAGAAAGGGAGGCGTTCAAGAAGCAGAGATGTGGAGAAAGGGAAGCATTCAAGGAGCAGAGACATGGAGAAAAACAGCATTTCAAAAGCTAGAGATGTGGAAAAAAGACTGCATTCAAGAAGCAGAGAAAAGAGGGATAAAGGAAAGGAGAATGTTCCTCAGAGGGCCAGACATGATTCGTCCTCATCCCATTCTCCTTCTCCACCCAAACAGGACACTAGGAGAGAAAGGAGCAGAGACACTGAGCAAGAAAAAGACAGGAATAAACAGCACAAAAAGAGTAGACATTACTCCTCATCCCCCTCACATCCCCCTGAGAAGGAGAGGGCTAGGAGGGAGAGGAGTGGAGAGAGAGAGCGCAGGCCTGAGAGAGATCTGCACTTAAGGGTGCCAAATGAAAGGGACAACAAGAGAGATACTGTTAAGAGACAGGAGAAAGAGACGTCTCCTTTTCAACAGAAAAATTACAGGAGAGGGGATGGAGGACACTTGTCTCGCGATTCCCCATCACCCACTTCTCGCTCACCTGTCGCAAATGGGCGCCAAAGACAAAGGGAGGATGAGAGGAGAGGAGAAAGAGAAAGGGAGAGCATTAACGAGAGGGACAGGCATCTGAACAAGCAGAGGGAACAAGACAGAGAACGAGGTCAAGAAGGTGGCAGAAAGAGAGATGAGGCTGTCCGATCGACTGCAGAAAGTAGACGAGATGCATCAGGACCTGCGGAGAAAGGCAGGAGTGAAAGACCAGAGAAGATGAGAAGTCCTCAGAGGAAGGAGAATCTTGATGACAAGGAGAAACAGACTGAGAGAAAAAGAGAGAGCAGCAGCAGTAGTAGTAGTAGTAGTGGCAGCAGCAGCAGCAGTAGCAGCAGCAGTGATAGTGACAGTGATAGCTCCTCATCCTCCTCTTCATCTTCCTCTTCATCCTCATCCTCTGAAGATGGGGGCAAGATGAAGAAGGCTGTGTCAACAGGAAAGGAAAAAAGTAATCCGTTGAAAAATGCACCATCTGCCATTGGAGCTGCAGTTCAAAAGTATTTAGCCAACGGCAGAAAGGAAAGCCCCATCTCTGCTTCTGAGGGCAACGGGCTTCAGAGAGACCAAAAGGAGAGAGAAGGTGCAAAAGCCAAACATGAGAGGGAAAGAGCCTCCCACAGAACTCCTGCAGAGAGTTACCCGTCCCAGAAAAAAGGTCAAGAGCGATATAGCCCCACACAGATGGACAGCCCCAGTCCACCTCCTTCCCCATCTGACAGAGCGGACGCCAGCAGAGGCAGCAACAGGTACTCTCCCTCTGAGGCCGAAGCAGAGAAAAAAAGGGTGGAAATGAAAGTCAGTGAACGAGAGAGAGGGAGGGAGACGGACACTGCCAGGAAGCCGGCAAGGTCCAGCCCTTCAGCCAGGAGGTCACGCTCTCCACCCCAGAAAACCTCCATTGTCTCTCCAGCACGTCGCACTCCACCAAGGCAGTATCAGGAACCCTCGTCCCGATCCTGGAGAGCTTCTCCTCCAGCCTGGTCAGATCGGGAGAGAGAGAGGCAGAGGGACAGAGAGAGAGAGAAGGAGAGGGAGAGAGAGAAGGAGAGGGAGAGAGAGAAGGACAGAGAACGTGAGCGGATTGCTAGGAGGAGCAGGTCCAGAAGCCCAAGAAGGCGCAGCAGGTCCAGGTCTAGAAGTCCAAGGAGGCGAAGCCCCCCCAGCAGGTAAGATGAAGACTTTCATATAACGGTCAATATGTGTAGCGCGCTTACTTTGATCTTTAACATCGGGTGGCTGTGTGTCTGGCATCTCTGGTAGAACTTTTGCAGCAGGGCTGCAGGTTTCCACCTGGCACTGCTCCAATCCATTTTCTGCATGGTGATTGCCTCATCTTTTTGTTATTGCCAGGTGAATCAGGTATACACTAGCAATTTACTTTGGTTCGTATGGTTCCCTTATACCATTGGGTTTAAATCCAAAATATTACTAAATAGGAGCTTTTGCTTTTTGCTTTGACACGAAATCCAGTCTGACTCCTGTTTCTCTGAGCTATTCCATACGGAACAAACAGTTTTCTCTTTCAGTTTGTAGTGTCCATTGCCCGACTATGTGTTAATTACACGCTGCTGATCGGCCAAAAAACCTCCAACATGGGCAGACTAGAGCCAACGGTATGGTACCCACTGCAAAAAAGAGACCTACAGACCCTCACTGCTGGCCCCAAACTGTTGGCTTGGTGTGTCAGGACCTTTACTTAGCATTTATTTAGTCTTTGCTCTGCTCACAATGGATGATTTTATGAAATCATAGTAATGTTGGCTGCCCCAAATGCCACATACAGTAGTATGTGACGGGGGTGAGTAGGACGGGGGTGCTCAGTGCTCAGTCTCTATCAAAATTAACCTTCTTTTCTATTTTCCTCCTCCAGGTCTCGTTGCTCTCCCTCTCCACAGCGGCGAAGGAGGAGTAGTCACTCCCTCTCCAGAGAGAGAGTGAGACAACGGGAACAGGAGAAGATCCGGCAGAGGGAGGTACAACAAGAGAGAGAGAGGGTAAAGGAGCCGCTCCCTCCAAAAGACGTTTCCCTGTCCCAGAGGTCCTCCTCCTCTTCCTCATCTTCCTCCAGCTCCTCCTCTTCCTCTTCGTCCTTACCTTCACCACAACAAGAGAGGAAAGACACAAAGGCACTAACAGAGAGAGACAGGAGAATGGAGCGAGAGGACAAGAAGAGAGAGGAGGGAGAGCAGAAAAGTCATTCCTCTTCTTCACAAGGCCCCTCCAGAGACTCATCCCATGCCCCGACCTCAGGTAGGAGAGGCTCCCAGTCCGACTCCAGGCACTCTGATTTTCCCTCCAGAAGATCTCTTGCTAGCAGCCAACCAGAAACCAAACAGTCATCACAAGGTCAGAGCAGGAAGCGGTCACCAGTGATGGCCCCTCCCCCACAAGACCAACAGTCAGACCCAACAGTCAGAAGTGAGAGTTCTGTAAACGGGAAGGAGGCAAGTGCAATCAAGACAGTCAACAGGAGCAGCAGCTCCAGCTCCTCTTCCTCGTCCTCATCCTCTTCTTCTTCCTCATCTTCGTCATCCTCTTCAGACAGCTCCGACTCTGAAGTGGAGCAAGGAAAGGGGTAAGCAAGAGGCGAGAAAGTTGAGCTGTTAGAGATGAACGAACATTAATTAATGAAACTTAAAAACAAAACAATTGTTCTACTGACTACAGTGGTGTAAACTTGTCACCTGTTGGTGAAAATCTCTGGTTTAAATCTAATTAGGGTGATTTGTGCAAAAATAAACAGTAAATTCACATTTAATAGCTGATGTTGAAAAAAAAAAAAAATCCGGGGGGGCATGCATCTTTGTCACCTTTCTGCCCTGATGACATTGCACCCCTACAATTAGTCATAAATGACTTGGTAGTAATTGATAATTACCCTTGTTACTCTTTTTCGTTTTCAACAGGAAGAGCAGCAATGTTCAAAGCTCTTCTTCCTCATCGTCCTCTTCGGAGAATGGAAAAGAAACTAAGAAAAAGAGGTAAGATGAAAACGAAGTGAAAAGCATTACTTTACAGGACATTTCTTGTTTGCTGAGAACTGTTGTACTTGGCAATACTACTTTCTGCTACTGAATTTTTATAAGAGTGTGATGATATATTGTGCTGCAATATTTTGTGATTCTCAAGTGACTCAAGGATGCAATTATTATTTAATGGTCAAAAGTCAAGGTCACTGTGACCTCACAAAACATGTTTTTGGCCATAACTCAAGAATTAATATGCTAATTATGAAAATTTTACACAAATGTCTAATAGGATAAAGTGAAGATATTTTAGACAGATATGGATATAAACTGCAGCTTGACTGGTTGGGGGAGGTAAACAACTGCAAGGTTGCAATTCTAGTTAAATTTTGAATTGGAGTCCCTATGTTGTTTGCAACAATCCACTGTGGTATCATTGGTTCAGGCCATATTGATCATAAATCAGCAGCTCAAACAGGATGAAGCTGTGAGGACAACTGTAGAGTATCAGCAGCGTTTACCTTTCCATGCTGTGTTTTACGGATGCCTCTGACGGGGTGAAAATACAAATTGTTCAAAATTGAGTAACAATCACCTTTTATTTGATATTTTAGTGAATTGCATGGTGAACTGTGCTGCACCAAACTAGAGTTCGCCAGCAGTGTTTTTGCTTTGAGACTTGGATTGACAGTTGTGTTGTCTTCACAGCCCTGCCATGCCTCGGAGGGTCCCAGCTGATTCACTGAGAGATTCACGCTCACTCAGTTATTCTCCTCCAAGGTACATGAGAGCAGCACCGCCCTCGCCAAGCCGCAGGTCTGTAGCCACTGCATGGCACTTAAACTGTGTTTAAGAGTGTGACAAGAGCTTTTTGTGCAAAAAACAGTGTTAAACGAGAGGAGCTGTTTTGATGGACCTTTGTCATTAGTATGCTGATCAAAGTTTTAATGGGGTTTATCCACATAAGGCAATGAAAACGGCTTCTAAGGTGCAGACTTTTAAAAACTCTGGTTACTTTGTATCAGTGTGGACATATAAAATGGAGTGTTTAGGAAATGATGACATCCTGTCCTGATTTTTGGCATCCCCTTTGCTGCTTTGTGTAATGAGCATGCTCCAGGAACAATAACAAAGAGCAGACTACCAGCTTTTTTAAGTTTTGTCATCATTGCTCGGACTAATTACTATTTAACATTTGAAAACCATTCTAGTCACAGGAGGCCCAAGCAGGGAACACATCAAACATGTCAAGGCCAAATGGTGATTGAAGGCGAAGTATGGAGCACTCAGAATGTCAATGGTCATAAACCTGAATGACCTCCCTTTCTTCATTTATCATGTAGACAGTTGATGATGGGAATCCCAGCCCCCCAACAATAACTGTAATGACTGTAATGAAGCTGAAGGAAAGGGAGTGAGAAGGGTGGTAACAAAACTCCTTGACCCTCAACTTTTGATCTCATTGATGATGACATGTTAATATTACGCTGTTTTTGCTTTTGGGTGTGGACAGATGTTTCTAGTTTAGTATTCAGAATATGGCAACTTCTGAGGGCCAAACAAAAGCAATATAGTAACAATTCTTGTCAAATGTTTTCAATACAAAATGAAACCAAAATGAGCAGTATGTACAGACTCTCCAGGGTATTTACTTTGACACCAGATAAAGAGGAATAAATTCAATATTCAAAGCTTGCGACCTGAATAGCTTCCATTTTACATACATCTACAACAGATGGATGCCTCCATTCAAATGTGTTATTTGTTTCTGTTCATCCTGTCTTGCATCGTAACTGCCGTTTTTTGTTTTTTCTTTTCAAATGTACTATATAAATAAAGTTTATTTAACATTTACTGGTACTAACTAAATAGTTTGCCCCAGTGACAAAATGATGCTGGTGCACCCTGACACTTTTATAATAGTGATTTATTTTCCTTTCTTGATTTCCTGGTAGGAGTGGCAGCAGGCAGTCACCAAGCCACTCATCAAGCAGCAGACGGAGGAAATGAGCCGACAACTTCTCTTCACTACTTCTGCGTTGTTTCTCTGTTCACCTCCGCCTGGTTTGAACTGGACTGTAACATGGACTTCACAGCCAGCGGTCAGTAGATAAACCTCTCTGAATGTCAGAGGACTCATTTTGGTTCTGAGCCACCACACAGTTATCAACATGTTTGTTTTTTAATCAGCAATGACCCGAGGCTGGCTTGTACATTTCTTTTTATGAGCAGAATAAGAAACATACACACGCAAACACAATTAAGTAAAACATAACTCTTGTTAACAATGTTCCTCTGTACTTGTACTGTTTGTTGTGTTATACCTGTAGATATGAGCTGTCTGTATTTTGATTATCCTGTAACAGATTCAAATTTCCATTTAATGTCAGCAGAAACCGAAACATGGTAATTTCTTTGTTGAAAATGGTTAATAAAAGACGATTGTAAATTTTATTTGTGTGGAAAGTGTCCATTTGGTTGTTGTGGGACATCAGACTTAAAGGATATGTTTGGTGACATTTTCCTTCTTATCAACAAATCCTATGAAAAGACTCAAGCCAACAACGAATGGATCCACTAACAAGTATAGTGTGTCTATCACAGCCTTATATCTCCTCTTCTTCTGAGCCATACAGCTCAATTAAAAACATATTAATGAGCCTCACTGGGTGACATGTTCTTCCTCACCATGAACACACACTGTAGTTTATTCTGACTCAATCCCACATACACCGTCCTGCTGACACTAATACAAGTGTACCTCAAAATATTAGAACATTGTTAAATATTAAACTGTTGGTCACTGTAGTGTTTAGGAGAAAATAGTGTATAAATCTACATGTGATGCTCTAGTACAGGTGCATCTCAAAAAATTTGAATATCGTGAAAAAGTTCAATATTTATCAGTTATTTAAGGAAAAAGAAAATTTAATATATTCTAGACTCATTAAAAAATGTTTTAAGCATTTTTTTCATTTTGATTTTGATAATTACAGCCTACAGCTCAAAAAAGGAAGAAAGGGTATTTCATATTAGATTATTTAAGTTTGAGTTTGATTAAATTAGTATTCATACAGTAACTACTGTTTATCTCATGGTCTAGTTCAGTACACAACCACAGTCATGGGGCAGTAAGTAAATCAGTGAAATATTGTCATATTTTTGGATAGAGTGCTGCAGTCATAAAAGGGCATCTTGCGATTTAATATTTCTCAGTGTAAACAATATACAGCTTAAATTAAATGTTAGTGGGAAACATTTCTTTCTCATTTTCAAGTGACTAAAAAGGGATTCATGTGAAAATCAAGTATAAAGAGGTCGATCCAACTGAGTTGTGTGTATATAATTTGATATATAAGGCCTATTTATTTATTGTGCTTGTTTAAATGATCTACAAATGTGATTATTAATACAGAAGTTCAATCAACTTGAAATTATGATAGATACTAATGTTTTTCTGACATTTTTACAACTCGTCCAAGCTTTCGGTGTGGGGGTGAAACAGTCCATAGACAGAAATATTACTCAACGTTAACTGTGACCGGACACTGGCTTTGACTGCTGTTGCAATGTTGAAACTGGGATGGTGACATCAGCGTTGGGTGTGTCCTTACTGCTAGTTTCAGTTCACTCAACTCTCAGATAATAGCAATTCAGCACTATATTTTAGAATTTTTGGTAAACTTGAGCAGTGTTGTAGCAGTGATGTAAGTGGAGTGACCTGAATATTTTTGCAGCTTTTGGTGGAAAGGACCTAATTAGAAGATTCTTTGGATCTTGTTCACTAATTTGTCACACTTGATGTTTGCACTGTCTGCCTGTGTTTAACATGGGGGAGGCTTTATGATTTATCTAGAAATGCAGACAGTAGGAGGGACAAAAGAAATCCCATCTAAGTTGTGGACACTGTAAGATTTACTTGATGAAAGTCACCCACATGTGTTTCTTATAAGTTGTGTACCCTGTTTAGTGTTCTTTTTGTTTTAGTTCTCTTTTATTTTTGTGTAACCCTACACGGACTAAATTAATACAAAAAGATCTAGTTGTAGGTCCCGAGTTGGCACTTTAATACAGTCTATGGTTGCACAGTGTTGGTTTTTCCCACATGACGTGAATGCAGCATCAGATGATGAGAGTGGGTCATCAGCTGCAGACAGTCAGGTGTGGTCGGCGGGGAGACATTCCGACCGGAGCGGTGATCTAGCGGACTCCACTGGGACAAAAACAACGTCTACCGCGGGTCTGCAAACATGACCCAATGTCAGAGCACCAAGTACACCAAGATGACCAAAGTAAGTTTCTTTTTTGTAAATGTCTGGTTCAAAGTTCCTTCGAGGAGTGAGAAGTTTTCTGACGACTCGGTGTGGGGAGCAAGTCGGTGGCAGGCCAGGGTCAGGCCCAGAGACCGTCACTCCAGGCTGGATAGAAAAAATCTGAACGTTTCAAAGTTTCTCGTCTTCTTAGCAACGATTTACAGCTTATGAAACACGAATTGCCATTTTAATGAATTGTTATGGTCTCGTTGCTTCTCCGGTTGACGCAGCCCGTGTCTAACTACCTGTAATTTGCTGTTTCATACCGATCATCCAATACTACCAACGACGTAACGTTGTTAAAGTAAGGTTAGCCAAAACTTCAGTGACAATTCAAATAGTTAACGTCCAGACAAGCCCATATTTGTGTTTTTAATGTGTGCCGAATTGAAAACGCATTTTAAGTCGTTACAGACTTGTCAGTACAAGTAACTCAAAGGTTAATCGTATCATCATTAAATTGAATTTCTGAAAAACATGATATTTTCCTGGGAGGTGTGGCGTAACGAGCATGAGTTGTTGGTCAGTGTCACACTTTAGCTTTAATGGCTCAAATGCAGCCAGATTAATCGTTAGTCTCATTGCTGCTGATACTTAACATATAGACATGAAGTTAGTGTCGCCCTTCTGCAGATGTCTGTTGTGCTTTCTGGTTGACCTGTAGCCACTGCTCTACGTCGTCTTGTGTTCGTAGGACTTTTACACCAGACTGCATTCAAAATATTAAGAAAAAAAAGATCATCTATTGGCAAGCGGCCGCACCCTATATTAAATGGATTTAGACTTATTGTCTCAAGTTGGGTATTATACTTTAATTCGTCATCTCTTAGATATATCACGATGCGTTAAATTAAACTTTAAGTAAATAGCTAGCTGTGTGAAGTACAGCTGTACTTGAAATAAATGCAGCTTGGAGGACTCCAACTTAAGCCGAATTGAATGATGGCTAATATAACACTCAATACGATTTGTAACTATACTGTACAGGGCGTTTATCGTTGTTGATATACTCCAGTGCATAATTGAAATACAGGTTTTTAAAGCGGCGATAGATGTAAAAGGTAATGGAGCTAGATTAGCTCGTATTAGCATTGTCCTGTTTGTACTTTCAAAGGCAGCCTGCAACCTTTCCTGTTTTCATGGAAAACTGTCCCAACGTTAGCTATCCAAACCCATCTGTTTTACTTCCAGCTTTAGCTTAGTGCCAGTCATGAGAATGACAGCTACACAGTCAGGGAGCTTTTGTTGTTGCTAGCTAGCTAACCCAGCTAAGTTATAGGATGGGGGTGGATAAAGCAGGATGAGGAAGTTATATTTAGTGACTCAGCTGTTGAAGGAGCAGGGAAGGAGGGAAGGAGGGACACACAAAAATTAACTGATAACCACAATAGCACTGGTGGATGAAGGATTCAGATCATTTGTTTCAGTTACAGTACAGATACCACACTAAAAGTACTACACTACAAGTACAAGTCTTGCATTCAAAAACCTAAGTAAAAGTATGTGTACTATCATCAGTACTCCAATACTTAAAGTACTCATTGTGGAATAAAATGTCCCCTGTCAGTGTTTTTGTATAATAATTGATGTTTCTGGGTTAATATTTCTGGGTTAATATTAATATATAATATATAGTTTAAGCTACAGCAATGCATCATGGTCTATAAGATCATCATACGTTTGTAGTATAGCTGTTCTGTGAGAACCACGTATCTCTAAAAGCTTGGTGACTATTCATTTTCCACCTGATCCAAGAGTCTTTTTAAAGAGTTTATTTAGCTTCACAAGGAGGAGGATTTTCTCAACACATCAAGAAACACTTCATCCTTCAGTTTATCACAAACGTTCAACATCATCACATCTGGAGATATCTGGTTTTAAAGCTGTCAGATAAATGTAGTGGAGTTAAAAATGGAAATACTGAAGGAAAGTACAAGAATATTGAATTTTTACTTAATAATAAGTAATAATTAATAATAAAGTAAGTGTAAGGATAATAAATACTTGAGTAAATGTAATAATTTACATTCCACCTCAGTACAGCGGTCAGCAGCCTGATTGATGTTTTTCTTTAACATCTTGTTTTTCTCTTTCTTTATTTAGCACCATTCAAACCTGAAGAAGTAAGAAGTGGACCCTCCTCATGTCATGAAACAGGGAACGGTTGACTTTTCACCCAACTACCAGAGGAACTGAAGTGAAATTAAGGGATCGGCTAAAAGGAACCTCAGCAGTTGTAACCAAAACTGAACTGCAGTGAAAAGAGGAATGTCTCAGTTTCTCGCTTCTTTTATTTTAAAAAGAGGATGGAGTTAATGAGTGAGCGGTGGAGAAGTTCATGGCAATAACTGGCAATAAGTGAATTTATGATAAGTTGTAAAGTCGCCTGTCCATTTGGCTGTCAGAGAAACAACCACAACATGCCAAATCCCCTGTTCATGGAGCCTTACATGTGTGGCTTTCAGTGTTAAAATGCATAGACCTCTGTGAAGACGCTCCATTCAATGTGGGACTGCATCCAAAGGAGAAAGGAGGGAGTGTCTACACTGCACCGACAGAGCTGTGAATGTAAAAAAAATATTGAGTGTGTGTAAAAATCGATGAGTGGTCACAAGTTGGAAATCCCCTGCTGGAGTGTCACTGGGTGGAACTGGAACTAAGGTGGAACCACGTGGCTGCTCTCAGCCGTCAAGCATGAATCATAAATGCAGAAATCTTCAGAAACGCTTCGTTTTCTTCTGGCTGCTGTGGTTTCGCTGTGAATCTAGAGAGAATGATGTGAACATCTGAACTGAAAATCAAAGGATCAACCAACAGTAAAAAGTGCAGAAATTAAACTGGAATGCCCCCCTATTGGCATGGGAATGCCTGTTATTCTTGGACAAACTCTTGTGCTACTCTGAGCTCGTAGCATTGGGAGGTGGAAAAAGCAAAAACACTGGGGAGATCAGGAATATCACCTCCTCCTATGAAACTGATTTTACTTGGAAATATAGTAAGCGGCCTTCCAAATGGCAGGGAAGGACTACAATCATCTGTTTAAACTGCTCATCATTGGAGACTCCAGTTAGTGTGCTTTTTTATTAATTTAAAGTCAAAGAATGTTGTTTATTTGATTCCCAGAAGTGACACATGATATTAATAGACTACCTGCAAGAAAATACATATTAGTGATTCCCAAAGCTTTCCACGCTTAGGAAGCTCAAAAATTCAACATTTAAATTGATTGCCTTTTGATCAGCTGGTAACAATACTGGGCAAACAAGTCATAAAAGAAGTAGATTTTTATGGAGATATTTATCAAGATTAATTAATTTACAGGCAAATCAAAAATGTAAGTTAAACGTTAACCAAACTGACAGTTTCTACACACAAAAGAAACAAAACAATAACCTTTTTTAGATCAGACATTCTGTTATAGTAGGAAGTGCGTAGTTTTCACTTGTGTTTGACAAGCCAGAATGTCTGTCTGTGGTCCATTTAAGTTTAGTTTCATTCCTCACTAGTCATGCAGACTCCACCACTACGACAAGTCAAACTGTGTCTGACTCAGTGAACGTAGTAGAGATGTGAAGTCCCGCCCTTTCTGGTGGCTGTACCTTATTTCAGAAAAAAACATGTATGGTAGTCAATGGCGAGAGACAAAAACGATTTGATCCCATTTGAATTACGCCTTGAATCACACTGTGAAGGTTCTCATTCATCCAGGTCATATTCATTCTGGCAAAAAATTGAATCGAAGGCAACTGGACTTAGATTTGTCCCTGAAGACGTATCGCCCCTTATCCAAGTGGCTTCATCAGTTCGAACGCTGCAGTCTGACTAGTCCCCACTAGTCTGACAAACAGTGGAGTAAGACCCAGGTTTTTAACCTCTGTGGCAGTGTCCGCCCCTTATTCTCCTAAGACAATAGTTCGTTAGTGGAGTTTCAGTGTGAGTCCCACTAGTGAACGACAGTCGTTGAGGATTCAATGGGGCCAACGACAACAGACGTTAGGCATGATGTGTGTTGCCAGTGGACGACAGTCGTTGTGTTCGTTAGGGACACTTGAGGTTAGTTTCGGACGGTCTTTGATATTGAGTTTATTGAATCGAAGGCAACTGGACTTAGATTTGTCCCTGAAGACGTTTCGCCCCTTATCCAAGTGGCTTCATCAGTTCGAACGCTGCAGTCTGACTAGTGCCCACTAGTCTGACAAACAGTGGAGTAAGACTCAACTACTCAAATAACTCAATATCAAAGACAGTCCGAAACTAACCTCAAGTGTCCCTAACGAACACAACGACTGTCGTCCACTGGCAACACACATCATGCCTAACGACTGTTGTCGTTGGCCCCATTGAATCCTCATCGACTGTCGTTCACTAGTGGGACTCACACTGAAACTCCACTAACGAACTATTGTCTTAGGAGAATAAGGGGCGGACACTGCCACAGAGGTTAAAAACCTGGGTATTACTCCACTGTTTGTCAGACTAGTGGGGACCAGTCAGACTGCAGCGTTCGAACTGATGAAGCCACTTGGATAAGGGGCGAAACGTCTTCAGGGACAAATCTAAGTCCAGTTGCCTTCGATTCAATTTTTTTGCCAGCTTGAATCACACATATGATGTTTGTTAATTTAAAAAAATAATTTTGCAAGGAAGTCCCAGTTTGTTGTAGGTTTGTCATAGTATCATTTAGTTTTGTGTGAAGCTGCTCGCTGAACTACACTCTCACCTCACACAATGTGTCACCAACGCTAGCTAGCTAGCTAACTTAGCTGTGTTTCACACACAGATGAAGCGTTATTCTACCTGATACGTTTCATCCAATGACTCCTGATCTTTTAATGAGCTGGGAAGAGAAAGAACAAGTGAGACCCGCTGCTGGTGTGCGTACATCTCTGTACACAACACCAGGCATTGTAGCTACAGAGAGAGAGACGTCACCACAACACTTTTGAGTGTGTCATCTTTCTAATTTCGTATTTTCAGTCTGACAAATTCTGACTTTCTTGACATGCAAAATTATCTTTAAAATATATAATCAAACATTTTGTGTGATTCATGGACCATTTCAAACATGATCAAAAATATTTACCCTTTGTCACTGACTGCTGTTCATATTTTTTTTAAAATAAGGTCCCATGGAGTCCACCGGATGGGGTGGGGCTTAGGTGCATTGTTTTACTTTTGACTAGAGAGGATTTATATATGTATAAGGTGAATTCTTAGTGATAGTATCATCAGGGTTTTACGTTTCTGTAGAGGAACAATTTTAGAAGCTTCATTGAAGAGTATTTCCTACAATATTTCCCAATAATTCCTGGATTCATGGAGCGCATTTCCGGGGGCATCGGCATGGAGATTCCCACTCTGAATGAGCTAAACTTACTGTACTGGTTTATCAGGTCTCTTTTGAACAAGTTTCCACTGTTTCTCTGAGACAATTGATAATTTCAGGATTGTAATCTCTTTTTAATCACACACTTCAAGCTCATTTGTCTCCATTATGAGTTCAACATTTGCCCCATAGTTCTCGTTGTGTTTCACTTTTGTTATCCTGCTCCTCCTGTGTATTTTATGACATTACTGGACGGAGGCTGTCACTCAGGATGGGATGGTCTTGCCTGCTCTGATAAGTAAAACCATACATGACTGGCTTGTCCGTTCCTGATCGGTCACATTCATTTCCTCTGAATTATTCAGTTGCTAATCTTGTCCCTCTGATCTGTTTCTCTCTCAGATGTGGGGAAAAGCAGCCTTCTGCTCCGCTTTGCAGACAACTCCTTCTCTGGTGAGTTACCGCAGTTTGCTGCAAGTCAGTTGACAGTAAACCTGTCAATACTACTGTAGGGCTCATGTATTAGTAGGAAATCAGTCTAACCTGACAAAAACCCTCAGTGACACACATTAGGCCCTTCTTTTAGCATTTTATCATGTCATGTCATCGGTATTATTATTTATTTATCACAACATCCATGTAAAGGCCCTACATACCACACAGTTATCATGTCTCATTAGCTTTCTGCTCTAGCTGAAAGTGAGTGAAACTACACTGGGAGCTTGTAAAGTGAAACTAAACTAATAAGAGAGTGAGGTAGATGTCAGTCAGTGTACACACTCAAACTGTCGTGACAACATCTGGGTGGATGGAGCTTTAATGGGCAACAGGGACATGCATCTGCCACGTCAAGGATTATATAAGTCCTCTAATAGTTATTTCATTTTTGCACCCACCAACAAGCTTCACTGTGTTTTTATTATTGTTATTATTATTTTTAAAAGGGTTTCACAAATTGCTAACTTTCTGGAACAATCCCTTCCATGAATATAATTGATCCTAGCCAAGATGATTTGACACATACCGGATAGACTCATTCAGGTGAGCCAGGTCTGCGCAGCTGGCGTTTGGCACACAATGCATGTGGGTTAGATTTGTGTCTGACTTGATCCTGACTTGCTCTGATGTCATGCACATGCGGGCAATGATAACCTCAGAAGATAGAGGCGGCAGCAGCTTTTAGAGCCAGGTGCAGCAGTTGCTCTCCACTGGCTGCAAGACTCAGGGCATGATGGGAAACACCTGGCTGTCACCTCATCAGTTGGAATCACATTGGAACTATTTGTAGTCTAAAACTTTTCACCCTAAATACTTCAGAGCTGTTTGATAGTGATGAACAGAAACATGTTTCAATTTTAATAATGTTTACACCGCTTTGTTTTGCCCTGATATTCTGGGTGCTTTGTGATCAGATGTTGCGTTAGCTTTGCTGGCTTCATGGTGTTGTTCTGTAACACCTGAAGACAATGCATTTTGGTCTCCTGTCACTGTTGCTCAATATAACTGTAGTGTATTTTCTCAGTTTAGCTAGCTGGTCTCAGCGTCGCTTGACAATATGGACTGACTCAAATATTTCTGCATGCTTGTCAGCTAGCTAGCTCCTATTGGCTTAAAGCTAACATGGGTGGGAGAAATGGACACAATATGCTTGTTTTACTGGCACAAATGATCCCCAGCAGTAGATGCACTTTGCATGGACCCCGCTTTGAGAATCACTGATCTAAATGAATGTTTTAATGGAAGTCAAAGTGGTTGTATAGAAAAACTGTGTTCATGCTTTACCATTATAAGAATGTACAGTAGTTCAAAGTTTAAACAACACGTTGTTAGTGGAC
This sequence comes from Pterois miles, assembly GCA_947000775.1. Classification (NCBI taxonomy): domain Eukaryota; kingdom Metazoa; phylum Chordata; class Actinopteri; order Perciformes; family Scorpaenidae; genus Pterois; species Pterois miles. The sequence goes on from CAMQGK010000567.1 coordinate 10,110,812, forward strand.
ATTTCTAACAGATAGTTTGGGTTATAATTCATGTTTTTGTTTTGTCTTCCAAGTAAGATTTGCTAAATTGGTGGTCGTTTACAATCTACAACATCATCTGATCATTCATGTTGCTGATAGGAAAGATGTCCTGCCAACAAGATGTTTGTGCTTCCGAGATGCAGCTACAAGATGTCACTGTGTTTGTCTGAATCTTAATCTGATGTAAATGTTGAAGCTTGTATGTAGGCTGTATGAGACATGGATTGATGCATGCAGGTCATGTGCCTGCATAAAGATGCAGTACAGGGTGTCTGTGCTGTCTGTCTGATTTGTGATGGTCCGCTGGTCTCCTGCAGGCAGCTACATCACCACCATCGGTGTCGACTTTAAGATCCGAACAGTAGACATCGATGGAGAACGGGTTAAGCTACAGATCTGGGACACAGCAGGGCAGGAGAGATTCAGAACCATCACATCGACGTAATTATCCTCAGATCATAAATGGTTTTATGTTCAGGAATCTTCCTTCATTTTCATTTTGGCCTGCTGGTGTATCACTCAATTCACTCAGTTTCACTGTTTGTCCAGGTACTACAGAAACACCCACGGTGTCATCATTGTTTACGATGTGACAAATCCAGAGTCCTTTGTAAATGTTAAGAGGTGGTTAAATGAAATCTCCCAGAACTGTGACAACGTCTGCAAGATCTTGGGTGAGTTAACTGATTTAATGTCAATTTACAAGAATCATGTTTCCATGTTGTCTGCATGGTGGAGGGTTGTTAAATGGTCAGACCAGCATATTTATTGGTTGGCTAGTCTAATTACTCTGTGCAGCAGCAGGAACCAAAACTAAGACAAGGGCTGTGTTTGAAATTGTATACCAACGTGCTGTGTACTACACACTCAATCAGTGTGTAGTGCATACTGCCTACTTTATTAATGATTAAGTATCCCATTACCAGCAGATAGTTCACTCAATCAATGTTTTCAATCCAATAACTCCATCATTGTTTACTCTGCATCATATGACTATCTACTTTAAACTGTTTTTCACAAACGTAAATCAACAGTACCTCTTATCTAATTTAATATTTTCTAGTATTATTTTAAGGCAAATCAAAATGGTTGAATATGTTTACTACTGTATATTTTATATAAATGAGCTCCCGCGCTTTTCCTTTTAACTGTAGTTTAACATCACTCGCCATCATTTGTAATTATTTTATCCAATGGTTAATTACTTTAACCGTATAAAGAGAAATGGATACAGGGTTGGATACATAGTTTGCTCCTATGAGAGTTGCTCAGTGGTGCATGAAGCAAAAAAGTTTGACTTCCTAGTATAAAATTATCCAGCTCCTCCTTCTGCAAATATTTAACCATTCTCACCAGCTAGCTAGCTTGCTATTAAGCTAAGCAGCAGTAGGAACGAGTCGTCACACCCTGACTGAAGTGACTGATTCATGATGTCATTTTTGATGTGTCACAGTCATATCAGAATTTTGAAAGTTGCTCAGTGGTGCATGAAGCAAGAAAGGTTGACTTACAAGTACAAAATGACCCGGATCTTTTTTGTTTCACTGAGGCATCCACAGAGAGGGTGTCACAGTGGCCTTGAGTGGCCTAAATTCTGATAGTACTGAAAAGATCTTTCATAAAAGACCATAAACGAATGTTTTCTATTTGAAAATGTTTTATTGAATATCGGCTGCCATATTTATGTATTAAGGGGAACTGGATACAGCATTGGAGGCAGGGCCCTGTTCATTCTTATGAGAGTTGCTCAGTGGCAAAAGATGTCAGTATGGCTCAACTTCTGTCTGAAAAAGTACCTGGATCTTCTGGCAATCTTCTGCATCCGTTGGGCCCATGCAGCAGGCACAAGAGCGTCCATTCAGTCATGTGGTGCGGTCACGGGGTCACAACGTCATGCTGTTGTCACGGCTTGCTAACTCTGCCTCCCAGTTCGCGCTCCAGCCTTGTTCAGGGTCTCATTCAGATGAACAGAGGAAGAGAGATAACTCTGGATTCGGCCAGTAGTGCATTTTACAACTTTTAGGACCTAATGATTTACATGCGGGCTATTAGAGTGTTTTTACTGGGAAGTTGATTCACCTCAAAAAAAAAAAAAAAATAAAAAATATCCGCTAAGTTACAGATGTCTCTTTCCCAATGTAAGTCTATGGGAAAAAGTCTGTTTGGGCCCAATGGCATCACATGACGGACACAGAAGTTGTAGTTAAATTGGGATCAACGACCGGTGGTCTTCCTGGGGTCTTGGTGTACTCAAAATATTCTGTCAGGTCAAGTGCACCTAAAGAGCACCTGAGTGGACACCCTACCTTTACTTCTAGTGTTGTCTGCTGTAACCCTCCATCATTGCAGTTCCAGTTACACTGCACATTGTCATATCCCAGAGGTCAAGAGTGTGTCCCAGCCTCCATTCAATAACCTTGTGGGCTTGCTGCTGGGGGGGGGGGTTATGTATGTGCAGTAAGCTCATGTCACATACTCAGAAATTCTTGCTAATCTAGTGCATATCTTGGTGTTTCTTGTGTACACACAATGGACAAGTGCATTAGTACGTTAGTATGTGATTTTGAACACAGCCAGTTCCAAGTTCCTGAACAAACACGTCCCTGGAAAAGTCTCTGCCAATGCAAAGAGCTTCCCGTGTATTCTGTAAATGTCTAAAATATGAGATCCTAAAATCAAGTGAAGGAAGTTCAACCTGTTCATTGTAATGAAAGAAACACTATTACACCCAAGTATAAAAGTATGTCAATGAGTAAATTCATAGATGGTTTTAGTCTTTCTTTCATGCAGTTTGATGAAAAACAGTAGAAAGGTAAGATTGTACCAGCCTGCTGCTGTCCTGAAAGAGTAGAAATTAAGATTGTTTTCCTGCTCACTCTCTCAGTGGGAAACAAAAATGACGACCCTGCCAGGAAACAGGTGGATACCCAGGATGCTGTGCATTTTGGGGAGTCAATGGGTGTTCGGGTGTTCGAAACCAGTGCCAAAGAGAACATAAACGTTGAGGAGGTAACTTTAATTTTATACCATATAAATGTCACTCTAGGTTGGATTTGATATTTCTTACACACATTTAGCATTATGTTGAATTGGTAATGTTACTGAAGTGTATTTTCATGTGTAGATTCAAGTTTTCCTTTTACAAAATTTTAAGTCTGCAATTAGTGATTGGCAGTAAGTGGCACCATGAATTGCATCATTTGCAGCCACTGTCTTCCCCGTTTCAAGGTCAGATTCAGAAAAGATGTTGTGCTAATGACATTACAACACAATCACACAGCCATTAAGATTTGTAGCTCAATGCAATTTGCCCTCTTTTATGGAGAAAGAGGGAAATAAGAAAAAAAAGTTTATTCACTTGTATAGTAACTTGGGCTGTCAATCAATGAATTAATAAATTAATTGCAAATTAATCGTACATTTAAAAAAAAAAAAAAAAAATCTGTTCAAAATGTACCTTTTTAAAGGGAGATTTGTCAAGTATCACTGAGCTGACTTGACTATGACTTGCCCCAAACTGCATGTGATTATAATTAAGTGGGCATGTCTGTAAAGGGGGGACTCGTGGGTACCCAGAGAACCCATTGTCATCCCCATATCGTGAGGTCAGAGGTCAAGGAACATGCCAGTTTTTCCTCACCAAAGTTTAGAGCGTTATTTAACCTCCTTGGCGGTAAGCTAGTATGACGTGGTTGGCACCAATGGGTTCCTTAGATTTTCTAGGTTCACATGATGCCAGATCTTCTGCCAGCTTTAAACTGAGCCCACTACGAGAAAAAATTGCATGTTGCATTAATGCGTCAAAGAAATTTGTGGTGTTAAAATGCATTTGCATTGACATGTCATTATTGCGTTAACTTTGACAGCCCTAATAACCTTAAGTTCACTGCAACTTTTTGTGGCTATTAGCGCTGATCTTTGTGAACTGGACTGTTTTTGTATTGAGGCTCATTTGTAAGGCAGGGGATACTTGTGTGCCAAATGTCTGCATATTACCTCATTTGAATATGTGTAAATAACACAGGCACTATTTGCTTGGCAGTACAGTTAAAAATGCATTTCACCCTTTGAGGTGCTTTGAGAATTACAGTTTGTTTTTGTCATATTTATGCAGGTTTAGCATCCGCAAAAGCAACGCAGTCCTTTAGTGAATTCACCTGTCAGAGTTGTTTTGTTGCTTTGTTCAGATGTTCATGGCCTTCACTCACATGGTGCTCCGGGCCAAGAAGCAGAGCCAGAACAGAGCCGAGAGGGAACGAGAGCGGGAGAAGGACACCGTCAACATCAACGCCCAGAGAGACCGAGACCGCAGGAAGAGAGGGAAGAAATGCTGCTGAGCCCCGAATAGACTCCAGCCACTTAACGCTCATTGCTTAGACAAAAAGCATTCAAACAAGATTGGGAAAACGTGCCTTAGTTAGGAAATACGTGTTCTGTGTTTCAAACTGCAGGTGTGAATGCTTGAAATTGCCATTCACTATTTACTATGCCAAGTTACAAACCGACAGATTGTTCTGCTGAACTTCTGGTTGTGAATTAAACTGAGTTGGAGGCATCTGTCAGCACTGACTGCATGTAGCAGCCTGGAGGTTACATTAGTTAAACGATCTTTCTGGGGTTTTTGAGTTTCTAGCCCATTTACTGCGAATCACATTTTAAAAGCACACTGTAGCGTTTCAGATTTTTGCTTCGCTGGCAGTGATGGAGACATCTCTAAAACCAACTTCCCAGATTACCATTTTCCATTTTTGATAGTCATGCTCCCAAGAACAGTGATCCATGCCCTTTACGTTAGTGCACAAATACAAGAAAACTATTGGATATGAAATGATTTGAATGAGTTTATGATCTTTTACCCCAACTACCTGTAAGGTTCCAGGAATGACTAAATGATTTTTTCCTGTTCGTTACAGGACTGCAACTAACAAGTCTTTAAATAATCTATTAATCTGCTGATTGTTTTTGTCCTTTATCCATAAAACACCAGGAAATGGTGAAAAGTACCTGTCACAATTCCCAAAATGATACTACCAGATGTTTTATTCGTTAGCTTTGAATGAGCCTTTTATATCTACTTAGGGAGCGGGTCCTCATTACAGAGTCCACCATGTTGCACCACCACATTTCAACAGTAGCCCAGAATGGACAAACTCTTAACTTTTCCTGCTGGGGCCGGAGTTGATAACGTTACTTGCTACCATCGCTCGCTCTCTCTCTCTCTTCACCGTAACGTAAACACACTCTACACACTCTACACACTGGCTCTAGAGCAGGACATTCATATTTTCATGTCAGCCACAGTAGCTCTCCAACATGTTTTGCACATGGGAGATGCTTCACTTGGTTGCAATCTCCTCACCACTAGATCCTACACACTGGACCTTTCAACTTTCCACGTGAATAGACAGAAGAAATCTTAAATTTATTTGGGCAGATGCCATAAAATTTAGTGAGCCTATTCTTCTCTAGAGGATGAAACGCGTGACCTTTCCTTTAGTGCCATCCTCGAGACAAACGTCTGCTTTGAATTTGTATTGTAGGCTGGGATGAAACCCGAAGCCTTTTGTCCAGCCAACCAACAGTTTCACCTTTTAAACATGACACTTGGGGCTTGAGACAATCCATCACAGAACATGATGCAAAACTGAAAAGACTGCACTTCATCTCCACAACGAAGGAACATAACTGAAAGTTAGAGCAGGTAGGATGTAAACTAAATTAACTTTAAGTATCTGTATTAAGATGATTTTAAAATTGCAGTGGTACAACTATAAAACAACTACTACTTCGTGAGAGGTTGCTAAAATCTATTAGATTAAAAACAATCTGCATTGAAATCTGGTGGTGAGGTATAAAGTGTATGTGATTGTGGTGAATGAGCTCAAACATACAAAAACTCTGGTACAGTCCTTTAACTTTGCACTAGTGAACCACTGTTATGTGCCGATGTTTGTTGTTTTGTTCTGTCTTAATACAGTAAACATATTTCACCACTGAAAGGGAACTGGTTGCAGTTGTTACTGAACTGTGACCATGACACACTAACAGGTGTGAAGAGTGCAGTCCCACGTCTGTCTGAACGCCTTATTTCAATTCAAATGAGGCCAGTAACCCAAGACTACAGTATGTGTGTACCCTCAACGCATTACAACCCAGCATGTTCATGTCATTAGTATGTTGTTTTTTTTTAATATAAATATTTGTTGTCTAGCAAATGTGTCCAAATCCAAATAAAGCAATAAATCTAGAGTTACTCTTTGTATCTCAGTATTTCCTCATACAGGCCAGTGCTTCAGGTGGATTGATAATTCATGTAAAACTCAAAAGGTTTACTTATGAAGACAATCAACCTCTTCCCAAAATAAAAAAAAAAAAAAAAATCAAAGCACCAAGAAGCAGTTGATGTTGCCTCACTTAGATATCCCTATTAGATGTCTTAAAGTTTTATATATTCCAGCATTGTACTACACTGCATATTTTTGTCTTCACAGCTGCACTATCAAATCAAATGGTTTTCACTGTAATAAAATAGTTCTGTTATTTTAACAACACAAGTTAAGATCCAGCAAAGCTTGTTAAATTAACTTCAGCTTCATCAGATAATCGTCCTGACAATATGTAACATGGTTATATTGAAATAAATAGATATTTGAAGTAAAACTCCCAGTAAACATTAAATGTGACCAAAACATGGAGAGCGCCTGAGAGCATCCTTATAAATTGTATGATAAATGTATTTTAGTGTATTTTCATCAAATTTATAGTTACAGTTGTGAAAATATTCTTAATATAGCAAGCTGGGGACACACCAACTGTCATCTACTGTAAGTCATACAGAAACAACACAATTATTCCTTTAACTTCCAGCTGCAGCATCAACACTGTCTGAACTGATGCTGAAGTGCTTTTATTTTGAAAACCAAACCTGTCAGAGGAAAGGGGTTACCTTGACGAACTTCTTCTTTCAGCCACTGATACTTGAGGGTTGATGTCAGAATTACTCTGAAAATCAGGGTCTGTCTCAAGAACAAACAGGGATTTACCAAATAGCTGGAATCAGCAATTTTAGTAGCGTTCTTTCCCAAGAGCTGAGGAAAGTAATATTTTCCTGTATTAACCACAAAACACCAGGATGCAGTGTCACAATTGAGCAGTTTGTCCTCCTTGTTTCGCTCACATGCTCCTCTTTCATCAGTTGGATTTGGGGAGTCTGTAGACGCCAGCAGAGACCATCAGCTGATGCTCCCTGACCTTCCTCTGTAGGAAGGCCTCCAGCTCATTGACATCCATTTCTGTGACAACGGGTCCTGTGGCGACGAACATCCGGAGCATAGAGTGGATGCGGTCTAGTGTCATGCTGTCCAGGTTGGTCAGCATGGCCTGAATGTAGGCCCAAAACAACTGCAGAGACAGAGAAAAGTGTTTTAAGATGCTTTTCCTGGTAGTCAGGTTTCATCTTGTTCACTGTTGTACATTTGTGTGTGTGCACCTGCAGCTTCTCCTCCCTCTGCTCAGACTGGGTGGTGGTGTTGGAGTCTCTCTCCTCATCGCTGTCAATCAGCATCACACCTCTGTCCATCTTCTCTTTGGACGAGCCCGTCTCCACCACGTAGTAACGGCCTCCCGCCTCCTCCCTCAGCACACCATGCTGCTGCCACAGAGCCAGCTTCCTGTGCACCAGCTCCTTTGGGGTGCCCAGCTTCCCGCTCAGCTCCTCCAGCGTCCAAGAACCTAATGGACGACCAACAGGCAACCAGTAAGTTGACAAAAATTGAACTGGAAGTTAGGTGGATTGTTTATAAATGCATGTAAATATTATAAATTATATTTTCTGGTATATTTTTTTTAAATTCAACAAAGTTTAAGAAATAGCTTGTGAGCCCTCATGGAAAACGTCTCATCATAATTTGTACGTTCTAGTGCACAGACAAAACATAATAAATCCATTATATATGGAGGAAAACAAACCAAGACATGAAATCAGTATGATATTGTACTTTTTTCCTGGAAATGCAGGATGATGGCAGCGTGGATGGGGGAGACGGTGAGGTTGGTGAGGGTGCGGTCCTCTAGCTCCAGGTCCAGAGTGACTGAGCCCAGGTGAGGTTTCCAACTCAGTGTCCTCATGGCCTGAAACACAAGAGACAAACAACTAAATGTGATTGTGTCTAAAATAAATAAATAATGATGTACTGACTGCTAAACGAGTCAAAAAAGCAGCAAATAGTTAGCTGGTGAAATATGAGGTTTTAGAAATGTAACTACACACAAAAGGAAAAATAGTAAAGTTTGTGTAGTGGTGTGTTCAAGGACAGTATGTTTGTTTGTGCTCGTGTGGCTTTGGTTAATCCAAAGTAACCTATTAAAACACCAGAGACACACAATGACATAAACTAACTAACTGATCAAGGCAGCAACTGTGTTCTGAGAAACAATTACTGTTGGCCTTGAAGAGAGAAGAGATTGCGGCTTCAGGTCCCATCAGAAAGGGCTGTCTGACAGCAAGGTAAAGTGGTGAAGATACTTTAAATACAGCATACATTGATTTTTTTAGCTGTTTAAAATGCGTTAAGCTGCTGCCCCCATCCACAGCAGTACATTGCTTTGCTCTTGTGCTGGTCTGTTTCTCCAAACTCCATCTACTGTAGGTAATACACTGACTATGGAGGAGTAGCTCATACAACCACACTGAGAGACACCACAACTAAAAAGTGACGATACACTTTGGAAAATAGGGTGACCTCCACCTTGAGTTTCTCATAGCGGTGTGTGTAGGCCTCCATGGCCTGGCAGACAAGCGGAGGGAGCTCCAGCTTCTCCTCCTTCAGCGGAGGCCAGAACTCGGAGGACAGGATGATAGACGACAGGGACAGCGGCAGCTGCTCCTCCTCGCTCAGCCTTGATTCCTCCTCACGGATGTTACTGTTGATCCTCCGGGAGTCCGCCATGTCCTGGACAGGAGACAGAAGGAGGTGATGTGTGTGTGGGCTAGCGCTGACAAATTATGGATTAATCTAGTTATTATTGTTTAGATTAATTGCTGGGTCTGTAAAATGTAGAGATGTTCCGACACCAATTTTTCCATCCTAATACTGATTCTGATACCTGAAATTGCAATTTTGGCTGATACAGAGTACCGATCCGATACCAATGTGATTAAAAAAATATACACATTGTTGTTGTTATTGTTATTATTACAGCTGTTTACTACTGACCCTGTATGGATGTGATATGATTACTATCTTTGTTGTATGACCTGGCTCAAGTTTGTAAAACATTAACACTGAACTTACTGTTCACTTTGTTAGTTCCAAAGAATAAATACATGAAGCTGGGAATAAATACTAAGAATTGATTTCTGATTAAAAAAGTTGATTAAAAAAAAAATAAATTATGGTATCGGATTGGAACATAGACTGGCATACTCGCTGATACCTGATAATGAGGGCAATATCAGACGCATTTCCGATACTGGTTTTGGTATTGGAACAACTCTAGTAAAATGTCCAGAGCCAGAGGTGAGTTGTTTTATGTTTTGTCTGACCAACAGTGTAAAACCCAAAGTCATTAAAATGACCATGATAGGCTATGACAAGAAGCGAAGAAGAATGCGAACATGTCATCCTGAAACTCAAACCGTTTAACTTTTTAAATATGAATAAGATTAGAAAATTTTCAGCAGAGGGTAGGGAAACTACATAATTATACTGTGAAAGTAAAATTCTCCAGCGATTCCCAGAAGGAGATGAGACAACAAAAAAAAGCAAGTATATGCCTCATCTGAAAAAAGTATAACATCATGTTTCATGTTGGACTCTAATGGGGTCTACAGTGACTAAAAGCAGTGTTTACCTTCAGCATGACCTCACAGTAATGCATGTGAGAATCCCCAAACCGGAGCTTCAGCAGCTCCACGTTACGAATTTCCCTGCAAACATAAAATAGCGCACAAGACTTTATAAGGAGTAGAAGACGGGGACATTTTGGACACAGCCTGTCCTGCCATATTGGAGTTATAGTATTTACATATTACCAACCTGTAAATAACATACAAGTCATAATTACGACTTGGAAACTCATATTTGTGAATGCTCTGGATCCTTTTGTATGTATGTGTGATAGCGGTATATACTCAGGCATTCCTGTGCTAAATTTGATTATACGGTATGTACGGGAAAACAAAGAAGAGAAAACCTGGACCTTTAGTCAATTTGTGTTTGTTCAGTTGTACCTGGCGGTGTTGTAGTTGAGTTGGTGCAGCAGTCTGTCGGCCAGCACGGCTCTGTATTCATCTATGAAGATGTCCTTACTGCCGTAGATACTGACCAGCAGGCTGATGATGTCTGATGAACGCCGTTTCGAGCCCATCTTATCTGAAAAAAGCATTTGAATGTCATTAAAATCCAACACCAAACAGTGAACAGTGAATGCAACTTGGGTTGATGCATAAACTCAAAAAATATGTATGTTTTGTAGCAGGCTCAGTTTTAAAGCTACAGTGAATATACTGCCATCATATGAATCTAGAAACCTAAGAATCCACTGGTACCAACCATGTCTCGAAGGAGGCTAAATAATGCTCCAAACTTGCACTTAATTTTGGGGAGGAAAAACTGGCATGGACATTTTCAAAGGATCCTTTGACCTCTGACCTCAAGATATGTGAATGAAAATGGGTTCTGTTGTTGCCGGTCGGGCTTGAGTTTGCCATGTTATGATTGGAAAACCACCCTGCGATGGACTGGCAACCTGTCCAGGGTGTACCCTGCCTTCGCCCAATGCCAGCTGGGATCGGCTCCAGCCCCCCACGACCCCAAACGGGATAAGTGGTTGAAGATGGATGGATGGATGATTTGAAAACCATATTTTCAACCACATATTCAGACATATTTTTATGCTAAATACAGTACCTGTGAGGGTTTCTGAACAATATTTGTCATTGTTTTGTGTTGTTAATTGATTTCCAATAATAAATACATATATACTTTTGCATAAAGCAGCATATTGGCCCACTCTCATATTGATAAGAGTATTAAATATTTGACAAATCTCCCTTTAAAGGTACATTTTGAACAGAGAAAAAAATGTAATTAAATTGTGATTGAATTGATTGATTAATTTGTAACTGACCATGGTATTGACGGCCATAGAAAGAACAAATGATGCCTTTACTGACCAGGGACAGCGTCTGTCGGGTCTGGAGTCCAGTCCTCTGGGTCGTTGCCTTCTTCATCACTGTCCTGCATCTCCAGAGTCACCGGGTCTCCTCTGGACAGCTCGGAGGCCAAGTCTGTGCAGCCCTCAGCGTCTCCAGTAAGACCGGCCACGATCTGCCTCACCGTGTCCTCGCGGGTCCTTAAACACACCACAGACGTTTCAACCAAACTCAACTGCAGTGACTGGAAACATAGCCTCTTTATTTTATGTGCATGTTTTTATCGGCTCTTCAGGTTCAATTACCAAACCACAGCACAAAGACAGACACTGTTTCATTTCATAGTAAGCAGGATTATAGAAATGACCAAAACATACTGTATGTCATTATATAAACAATTAAAACTTCCATTAAAAATATCATGTTTCACCTAAGGTACTTGCGGATTGGTTGGCAGGCAACCTGCAGGATGACCATGGATGGGTCGAGCTCTCTGAGGGCCTTGATGGCCGAGATGTAAACCGTGAGGATGTCAGATGTGTGAACTCCTGAAAATGGACAGTACAAGCACAGAATAATTAAAATATCTTAACGTTCTGCTGCGTTATCACTAAACAAATACTGTACCATACTTTCATTCCAGCCACCAGCTCACCTGGATGCAGTAGTCGATTCTCAAAAGCAGATTTTAATGAGGTAAGGAGCTGCTGTCTCTGGTTGGTTCTTTCCAGACAGAACTTCAGATCTTCAATGGCTGCTTTAGATTCTGGGAAATCTGAAGCGAGATGGGAAACATCAAAATAAGCACAATAATAGTCAGGCAACCCATGCCTGTGAATCTGTAAATGTAATGTATAAAAGTTAGTTAGTTGCTAACTCAACTACAGTTCCCTGACTTTAGGTCAACAGAGGTCACCCACCAGCAGGTTCATTTCAGATGAGCTCAGGATGTTTTTATTTTTTTATGTTTTTCTCTCTCACCTCTGATTATACTGAAGAGCTCCTCAATCCTCATGTTGACGTAGATCCTGCAGAAGAACTGGTGCATGTGGCATCTCCACTGCTTGAGGACGGAGCTGCCAGACTGGCCGGCCTGGATGCTTGGAGCACTGGGAGTGCTGGGAATGCTGGGAGCACTGGGAACAGGTACCAGACCGCCTCTGTCTGCCTCGCTTGCAAACACTTTGCTCAGCCAGCCCAGCACCAGCTCCAGCCACTGCTCACACAAAACAAAGTCAAAATGGAGGCGCTTAATAACCAGCACCTAATGATGGGTTCAGACTTCACGTAACAGTCACTGATGGTGGATGTTTTACCTCCTGGAACTCCAGCAGGAAAGAGCGTTCATATTCGCCCCTGCAGTGCTGCTCCATTCGCTGCTCGATGAGCTTGTGGAGGATAGAGGTGACGGCCTCAGAGCTCACCCACTCCAGCAGCTGCAATTTGGAACTACAACATAAAAATAAATCAACCATCCATCCTCATATGAAGCACATAACACATAAATGACATGCATTGTGTTGTATCTGGTTGATATTCTCCATGAAAAAGAGTTGTATAAGTATAAAGCTGATGTTGATCTATATTTTTCTTTTTGTCATCCCAAACCAACAATATGTAAATCCGTCTCTCAGTACCTCCTATAGCTAAAGAGCGTGTTCATTGGAAATAGTCAGCAGTATGTTATTTGTCCACTCACAGTATGTGGCTGAGTTCCTGCAGCTGCTCCAGGGCCTCCTTACACCAGCACTGCTGTGTCGGGACCGTGCAGCCCGGACAGACCCCTCGCTCTGGGCCGTCTGGAACCTCTGCCCCGTCCTCGGCCTGCCCTTCCTGGTTCATATAGACGGAGAAGGTCCTGCTGTAAAACTCCAGCACTCGCTCCTGGAGAACAGGCGAGGGGGAGAAGAGGAGAAGGGCCCTGATGATGGTGAAGGCCCGTTCCTGGAGTCCCCCAGGCCCCGGGCCACAGAGACTACCACGACCCTCATCCTGCCATGTCCCCAGCCTCTCCAAACCACCTAGGAAGAGAAAGAGGGGATGTTTGAATAGTGTTGTTGCCACCCTCACATAAACAAATAACTACAGTAATCAGTACTGAACTTTTCAACTCATTATATTCTTTCCACTTACCCAGAAAAGGTTCCAGCTGGCCTAATAGCGTCCGAAAGGTGGTGAGGAGAACCCAGGCCCTGCCTCTCTCCTCCAGCTCATTTTCCGGCTGTTTGAGTCCAGACCAGAACTCGGGAACCACAGAGGAGGACAGACGCATCTGCAGAGTCTCCAGCAGCCAGCCGCCCAGCAGCCGGCCCAGACCCTGACTACACAGCAGGGCCAAAGAGTCCACGAGGCTCTGCTCCATCACCGAGCAGCCAGGAGACATCTAGAAAATACACCAAGATATGTCATCTGTTCTGAAAGATGCTTCAGGGCTGTAGGATGCAATCTGATATCTATAAATCTACTAAACTGTCCATGCTGATCTCAAATGAAAAACTCGAGGCCATACACTGGACACTTCTAAAGGTGTGTTTGCCAAAGATGGAGACACCTGAAAGTGGTAAACTCCAGACTTAACCAGAGTTAACTGTCATTGTTCTTACATTTTCTTTGTATTTAGACTACAATATACACACATATTAAAAACAGCAACAGGAAAACAAAGACAAGGCAAAACAAAATAAAAAGAAACGCGAAGACAGAGTTACATGTATGCCGAATTTAACCGAATAGCCCAACTAATTAGTAAACTGTCCTACATCATGTCCAACCCGTATGAAACAATGCTACAAACAGGAAAACTTTAAATCGTGAAACATGTGAATGGAGTTCGCCATACTCGGCTCACTTCATGCTGGTGTCCGTGTCATTTGGCCACACGAGTCCAGTGATAAAGCTCACTCACCAAAGCTGCGGTGACGGTTTCCCAAGCATCAGCAACCCCTTGTTGTGGTGCGGATCCCGAAACCTCGACTGAGTCCGATTCCATCGCGATTTCCTCCATATCCTTGGACTTTCTTCAGAAACAACGAACTAGCTAGTGTGACTACAACATTTAAACTTTGGATTTGTTGGGTCGTGTCACAACGTCGCACGCGTCTATGTACAAGTGCGCAGTATGTGTCATATGTATTTTATTAACATCCAAACACAATAATTGCTCATTTCGGTAAAACGGTTGTGTTGTGAATATGTAATAACGTTACATGGTCCCTGCTCGCGTATCGCGGGTTTTCTTCTTCTTCGCTGTCGTCGTCGTCTTCTTCTTCTTCTTCTTCTTCTTCTTCTAATGAATTTCCGGCAAATTGTACGCTGCCCTCCCAACAGCAACTACAGTCCCTCACCGGTGTTAGTAGTTTTATTTTGAAGCTTCACAGGAAGTGATAATCTGATTTTGCGTCTATCTCTGATACTGGTGAACTTGACAACTGAGTGTATTTAGAGTAATATCCTCCAGATTTTACATTATTTGCATTTTTTGGCCTCCAGAGACAACGTATAGGCTCCGCACAATTATTGAAAATGATAGAAACGATAGTCTGCTAAATCCTCCAGTGCACACATTAACATTTAAATTAAAATACATACATTTTATTTATTCAACACAGAAAAAACATCAATACAGAAAAACAAAACAAAATGTATCGAAAATAATAGCATCAACAAAATAATAATAATAATAATAATAATAATAATAATAGTAAACGTATTTTTAGTGTGAGTACTTAAAATATGAACAGTAACATTAGTGACATTAGCTGTGGTCACAGTGAAGAACTGTAACACTGTGGCTATATTCAGTATTAATATTACTATAACTTATTGAAGTACAACTCATAATTAGCATGTTTATTAAAGAAAAATGGTTGCATCAGTAAATATAGCAATTGTGTTATTAATAAGTTGTTTGAATAATTTTATAACATTTACATGATCACTTGATGTGTATTGTAATCATGGGTGTAGCTGCCCTCTAGTGGCCATAGCGAGTAACTACAATTAATTATTACTAACGTCAAGCTAGATGTATTAAGCATAGAATTACTTCCGGTTAAAACTTTAAAACTAAAACTTACAATATTTGTAGTTACAAGTTTTGGCCACCAGAGGGCAACATATACTTCCGATTACAAAGGATAGACACTAAAACCTGCTAAATCCTTCTGTGAACACATTAAAAATAAAACTTTTTTTGTTTATTGATCACAGAAAAAAACAAAATTACAGAAAAACAAATATGTAGAATATATACTGAAATAACAATTAGCGCTGTCGCCTCACAGCAAGAGGGTCGCAGGTTCGATTCCAGCTTGCGGCTCTTCTGTGTGGAGTTTGCATGTTCTCCCCGTGTAAGCGTGGGTTTTCTCCGGGTACTCCGGCTTCCTCCCACCATCCAAAGACATGCTGTTTAGGTTAATTGATGACTCTAAATTGCCCGTAGGTGTGGATGTGAGCGTGAATGGTTGTCTGTCTATATGTTGTCTGTCTCTATGTGCCCTGCGATGGACTGGCGACCTGTCCAGGGTGAACCCCACCTTCGCCCTATGGCAGCTGGGATCGGCTCCAGCCCCCCCGCGACCCCTAACGGGATAAGCGGTTGACGATGGATGGATGGATGGATGTTAACTGCCCTCCTGTGGTCACAGTAAGGAACTGCAATACTCCATTTAAATCTATGGCCAGCAGCATACTGTTGGACATTTGTATAATCGATACAGATTTAAATATCTTATTATTAGTGTTAGTATTACAAATAGCTGTAACATCAGTATTATTGATTAGTATTAATTGTGTCTGTCTGACCGTTGACCTGATTGTATATAGATTCATGTGTTCGATCGCCTCCTGTGGTCACAGTGAGGAACTGCAACACTCAATTTAAATAAAATATATAAATAAATGTAAATAAGTTAAATAATTGTTACAAATTAAATCAGGGGTATCCACATGTGTATCAACTGTATAGATAATTAGTTTTATGAGCATCGAGAATCTCATTTTATCACTCACTAACTAAAGTTTTCTATTTACACTATAATTTAAAACATTCATATATTATAGTTATATTAAACATGATTTTACATATTTTGGATGTATGTATATTGTATATGTATGGATATGTGACATATATGTAACTGTATAATGCCTTGTAAATATCATTTATTTTTCCTTTTTATTTCTTCCTTTCATGCCACTTAGTATGTTCTATTTTATTGACTATTTTATTATTTACATTCTGTTCTAATTCAACTGTTTTGAATATATATCTATACACTGTCTGTGTATTGCATAGAGCGCCAACTACACTTCAGTGTGCAATCCTGTACTGTATAATGACAATAATAATGGGAACTATCTACATTTAATTTCTTTGACCATGTACAATATTAAAATAATTTAATATTCCTTTACAATACAAAATCCACAAGCAGACGTACGATACATGTTTTGGGCTTGTCCCATATTATTCTTATATTATTATTATTTCAAATGCATGTTTTGTAGTTACGCACTGTGGCCACTGGAGGGCGATGAACACCGTCAACTCCACGACCATCAAGTCAGATATAATCAGGAAGTTTAATACCATGCTGATACTTCCGGTAAATTTTCAAAGTAAAATCTTCAACTTAGAAAGCAGTGAAGATACGCCTTTTACCTACATGAATAGGGGCGTTACGCTGGTAGCAGACGCAACACGGGTTCAGTTTTTATTTGGCTACGCGATTTCTTTAGCGTGTTGAATCGAGCTAAAGCTATTTCTTGCCGGCCGGGACACTTGTGTTTTGAAAGCTCCGTGCCTCACCAGTCTTCAGTAGCAGTTAGCTAACTAGCGGCTCAAGGGGCTAACCGAAACACCACCATGGCAGCGGAGAGCGAGTGAGTTTCTTGATAGCTTGATTTTTCCCTTTTAAACTTCAAACACAATTCCTGATGCTCGTTATATATGATCTACGGTGTATCTATTCAGTAACGGTTAATGTGCTCTCACTAAAATCTGCTGAAATATAACGTTTGCAGATCTGCAAACACAGTGTGTGAGCTAACATGCTAACGCTAGCTTAATGTGTGTGAACGTTAACCTGTTATACAACAGCACACGAAGGCAGCCTACAAGTTAACCAATACATTTATTTTGTCCGCAGTGTGCTGTCCGAAATCGAGGTGCTGCAGTCCATCTATCTGGATGAACTGCTGGTCAACAGGAAAGAAGATGGGTGAGAAAACAATTACATCACTTAGCTTCATTAGCTTTGGCTGCTTTACAGTAACGTTACAGGACAGTGAAGTACATTTACTCTAGTACTCTGTTTAACCATCATTGATTATTTCCATTTTCTACTACTTTCTACCTCTACTCTACTACATCTTAAGAGGTAAATATTGTACTTTTTACTCCACATCTTTAGTTACTACTTGTCCAGTGAAAACCAGGTATCTCCAGATATGTTGGTGTTGAGTGTTTGTGATAAACTGAAGGATGAAGTCTGATCTATTCCTTGATGTGTTGAGAAAATCCTCCTCCTTCAGGAGCTAAATAAAGTCTTCAAAAAGCCTCTTGGATCAGCATCGTCACAAAGCTGACAACAGGCCTGTTTTTATGATTTCTTTTTAGAGATATGAACCATAGACCATGATGTATTGCTGTAGATTAAACTAGCCAACAGGATATAAATGAGTTAAAATCCAACATACACATCAGTGCAGCAGTAATTAACCCAGAAACATCAGATATAATAGTACAACACTGATAGGGAACAGTTTACTGCACAGTGAGTACTTCTACTTTAACTGAGTTAAGTACATTTTGCTGATACTTTCTTGAATGCAGGACTTTTACTTGTGGAGTATTTTCACATAGTGGTATTAGTAGATCATAGTAGTAGTAGTAGTAGTAGATTAAAGCTCTTTAAACCTTTTCTGTAATGTGTTTTTGCACATGAGCAAGGAAACATTAAATTCATATCTTTTGGGTGTGTGAGTGAGTGTCTGCGCAGAGCAAATGGATTGTGTAGCCTGTCAGGCCTTGTGATGCTGTGGTATTGCATCAGCCTTGTTGATATCTGATGATCACTTCTGAGTTTTACGACTCATGGTGTCCTTTGGCTCCAGTGTTTGTCTCTGTTATTGAAGCTACTGGTGTGTTATGTCCTCCAGGGGATGGGAGGTGAGCCTGGTCCTGTACCCGTCCACAGCAGAGGACTCTGTCTCCCAGTTTGTTCGACTCACCTTGACTTTGACACTCGATCAGCAGGTACGCTCTCCATGATCTTAACCTGCTTTGGGTTACAGTATCTCAGTGTGTGTGTTGTGATGTGGTTTATTGATACAGTACCAACATTTTCTTATCATGACTAGGGTTTAGAATTTATCAGCTTCATCCTGGGGCCTTTCTCAATCCCCAGTCTGTAAATCCTTGATTCCTTTCCTCGCCTCCTCTACCTCACATCATAGTCCCGCCCACAGGAGATGTGAGTGGATGAGGCGAGGAAGAGACGCAAGGAGAGAGGACTTGAAGCAGCATGTATTAAAAAAAAAAATGATACACTCTTTCCCCAAAGCTGCCAATTTAAATCTGTGTCAGTTACATATAATGTGTGACACAGCTGGACCATCTGTCCATTGTTTTGTTATATCACCACTATATTTAATGATCTCTGTCAGATGACAACTTTTATATTTATTTTTCGAGACACGTGCCCCCACAGAGCCGGTGCAGACATCTGCATAGATGATAACGCGAGTGTATCTGTTGTGTAAGACATATGAGTGGAAAACACATTTGATTCGCTTGCAGTCTAGATGGGGGGGTGGACACACAGGTGCAGACACACCTGGTGGAGATGTGCACTATACTGAGTGCATCTTTCTAGTTAAAACTGCAGTATATTTTTGGCCTAATTGGACAAAAAAATCCACAATAACATTTCAGCATATTGTAATTCAAGTGCTCTGAAAGAAAATTAGACTTGCACCTCCTCATGGCTCTGTTGTCAGACTTTAAATAATCTAGCCTGTGGCGGGAGACTTTGGCCCATCACAGGTCATTTCAAAGAGAACATCCCTATTGGCTCTTCATTCAACAGAGGCATTTGCAATATGTGCTCAAATGGTCAAACTAGGCAGCGCTGATCAAATATGAATTGATTTTAGATTACTGTAATCCCTATTTCTCTTCTCACACGATGTTTTCAGAAACATCGTGTAGTTACTGTTTAGCTGAAAAAATGAGAAATTTTGCACCAGCTGCTGGGCGGTGCTTGGTATTTTCTCAACAAATCTCAACATGGCTGCCAAGTCACAAACTTTTTCATTTGACAGCTAAACAGTAACTAAAGGATATTTCTGAAAAATAGGCATTATAGTAACAAAATATTAATTTATATTTGATCAGTGCTGCCTAGTTTGACTGCTTGATCAGAGTTCACGAGTGGTCGACAGCTGCTCAGAGACGACAGGCTCCAGCTTGGCTCTGATTGGTTGTTTTCCTCCGGGTTGTGAAGTCTTGTAGATGTCATTAGGAGCATCGAAGGACACAGGAACATGATTTTTTTTTTTTTCAGATTACCTGTTTCATGCACTACTGTCAGGATATAATGATAAAATAACTTGCTACTTTTTAACTATGAGTATTAGTGGCAGCAGGATGGTACATGTGGGACTGAGTCTAAATAATCTACCGTGTGTGTTCATGGTGATGAAGGAACATGTCATCCGGTAACACAGTGAGGCTCAGTGATGTGTTTTAATTGAGCTCTATGGCTCAGAGGACAAAGAGACATCGCACCCAATACTTGTTAGTAGATACATTCATATGTTTTGGTCTCTTCATGGGCTTTGTTGACGATGACAGAAAATATAGATTAACACCTGAAATATTAATGAGTACAATTAAAGTTTGACTCTGTCTTCCCTGTCATAGTATCCCTCATCTTCTCCAGCCATCTCCATTCATAACCCACGAGGGCTTTCTGATGACAAGATCAGCAGGTAATGAACTGAAGCTGTGGACTGATTAGATTCGCTGATCAGTATCACGACTTTCTGCTCAGGAAATGTTTCATATTTTGTGTAAAACCCTGTAACCATGTGCAACCCCTTTCTCTTAGTGTCCAAAAGTGTCTTCAGTTGGAGGCTCAGTCCTGTCTGGGTTCACCTGTGTTGTATCAGCTCATTGAGGTCACTATATACAGTGCTTTTTAAAAAATATATTATTTAAGAGAATGTATGATTTCAGCAGATGATTATCTAGTCAATTAATACATCAAGGTAATGATGAGCAGTACTCCTGTTTAAATTCAGGTTTCTAACTGTTCTCCTCCTGCTTTTATTCCTTCAGAAAGCTAAAGAAATCCTGACTGAAAGCAATATTCCTCATGGAAACTGTGTCATTTGCCTCTATGGCTTTAAGGTACGCTGTTTACCATCAGTCCCTCTATAACAAAGAGAAACACTTCAGAAATATTTTTCTTTCAGCCTTTTTAATCTCACATTTTGTTTTGGGTTGTTACTATTTGTTACACAGATTTGGTGCTAAATTCAACAATTTTTTTTCACCCCTCAAGAATTGATACAAATCATCAGTAATCCCTCCAAAATACCACACTAATACTCCAAAACCACGAGGAACACCACAGAAAAAGCCATGCTGTGATTCGTAAAAACTTTTGACATTTGGAGATTTCTGCAAGAACTGCATTTTTTAGCGATTAGGTGGCAAGCATGTGTTGTTTTAGCTGCTCAGGAACCCCCTTATTTTCAACCTACCTAGGAGAGCCATCAATCCTCTGAATGCTCTAGGTCTCTAGTTTGTGGCTGTAAAGTTTCATGAGGCTGTGATTATCCTAGAGATCACCACAGGTCATTTTATACAGTGAGATCAAATATCAAAGAATGGTCTCACTACAATGAAATGGCTACTTTGGGGACTAACATCATCACTACAATTGAGTTCGAGAAATGCTCCTAAAATCTGTATCTGCAAAATCATTCATGCTTCTTCGTATCCTGGATGTCTTCAGGAGGGAGAGACATTCTCCAAGACGAACTGCTACCATTACTTCCACTCCCACTGCCTCGGCCGCTACGCCAGCCACTCAGAGAGGGAGCTCCGCCAGAGGGAGAAGGAGTTGGAGGAGGACAAGACCAGAGAGAGAACAGACTATCAGGTCAGATATCAGCTTAAGAGTTCTGGTCAAAGAAGTATTTGGGTGTACTTCTTTATAAGCTATTTCATCACTGACTGTTCTCGTAGGAGCTGACTGTGGTGTGTCCGGTGTGCAGAGAGCCTCTAACATATGATGTGGATCAGCTCCTGCGCTCTCCTGCACCCCAGCTGCCTGAGGTATCTTCATCTTTTAATGCACAGTTTTACCAACAGAAACCGTCTCAAGGTCCAATAGAATCTGTTTCCAAGGTGAAGAATAAACACTGAAAGGCTTTGTGTTTTGTCACTCAGCTGGATGAAGCAGCGATTGGTTCACATTTTCAACAGAAGTGGTGTGAACTCAAGAAGCTTTTGGAAAGACAGAGGTCTAAAGGTGGGATCATTGACCCAGAGGTGGAATCAAACCGCTTTCTCATCCATACTAATGAGGTAAGAATGAATCAGAAATGATATGGCCACACTAGACTGTAAACCATGCCTGACATTTGTATAAGTAAAATTAAAAGTTGGTTATGATTCTTTGTTTTGATTTAGATTGAAGTGTTCAGATCAGGGTTACTACTCAGTATGGAATTTAATTTTAGTAATTTGTAGGTCTGGATTAGTAATGAAAAAAGAAAAGACAGTTTGGAAAAACATTTCTGTTTCCAGACTGTTGCCCATATTTATTATTTTTTTTATTTATAGAAGTCAGAATTTCTGAAAATAAATTGACCATACAAGCAGCAGAGTGTTTTCATGGCATTTTGAGAAGCCAGAATGTTTCCACTATGTGAGAGAGTGCAGGCCAGAGTGAGCTTGAAGAAGAGGCTATGGCGTGCGACTGAACGCACACTCCTACACAGAGCTGCCTCCCTGCTTGTGCGTCACAGCCTGCAAAAGATGTTTGACAGTGAAATGTCGTCCACCTTTCTTTCAATAGGGCTGTGGACTGACAGGCTGTTTTCATAGACCGTTCATAGATAAACCTACGAAGAGTAATGCATTGTACGTCATATAAGTATATCCCACAAAATTAATTTACATGTAATCCATGTTCAGTAATTGTGAGCCAGTATGAAGAGTGATAAATGCTGCATAGGGAGGAGGTCAGGAATCTTCAGATTTTTATTTTAGAGTAATCCTGTATCTTTCCAGTGAATCAGAGCATAAAAGGTGTCTTTTCATTTGTGTCATATTTCATATCACATCAGTATTAGATGGATACAACTCCAGTACTGCCTTATTAACACTGTTCCTATGTAATGTTATACAAAACATTTACAGTGATACCTGTCTACTCCCACAGACTCCACCTGCTGCTGAAAATGGAAACCTGGACACAGATGTCTCTCCTGGCACCCCAGTACCCTCTGCCTCTAATGTTTCTTCTCATGAAACTGGCGTCAGAGCGGACCAGTTTGTTCCTGGATTGTCCCACTGCAGAGGTGGTCAGGGCCAGAGGCGTCAGAACCAGGCAAGGGGCCCGAGGAGAGGAGGCAGGTCCCGACCACAACAACGGAGAGCCGTCCCCATCACAGAGCACCTGGACAAGCTGTCTCTGTCCTCAGACTGCACTGAAAGACCAATAAAAGCCAAAGCTCAGGGTAACCATGGCCAACAGGTGCATGTAAATGCAGAATTATGTCCGTCTAAGACAGGCAGGGGTGTCAACACAGAGCGGCAAGAGACCCTGGTATCTCCAGATAACCAGCCAGTGTGCCAGGCAGCTGTGGAAACTGAGTGCCCAAAAGATGCTGCAGACCCTGCAAGCGGTCATGGTCACCGTGGAAGGAGAAGGGGTCCTCACCGATTCGTCCCAGACACTGGGGCCCCTGGGCCGGCACGTTACCACTGGGATGGGCGAGCTTCAAGAAGCAGGGGAGGGCCCAATAACCTGTACGGCAGAGGAGGGGGATCCCGTCGGGGTCACGGCAGGGGCTTCCAACACAAGGTGATGGAGAGAGAAAGGGGAAGAGAGGAGGTGCTATGACAAAGGGCAACAGGAGGGCCAATGAACAAATGTATGTGTGCCTCCATTATCAGTCTGCATAGATTAAAGCCCTGCACCAGAAACAACACTTACTCTAGTATCCTTTCCTCCTGTACATTGCCGTTTTCCTGGTCTCTGGTATACACTTTCATGCACACTAATATCAGATACAGATGGTTGTTGCTTTTTGTTGTGGTGCAGTATGACTTGAAAGAACTACAAATTAAATTTTCTGTGGATCTCAGTGTGTTGCAGTATTTCCTGTATTTTTTTTTTTAAATTAAGGTTCAGTTACACTGACTGTTGCAGTTTAAATATACTGTATCTCTTTATTGTCAGTGATGCTGTAATTTGAACCAACTGAAATTTTGCAGGAAATGTTAACAATACACTGGCCAAAGTCCCATGGTACATAGGGCACTGGGGCCTGGTAGGGCCAGTTTATCTCACTTTTACTATTATAGCCTGTAATTTAAGGAAGTTAGGTAATACTTACAATACAATGCAGGACTTTTACTTGCATTTTCTGTGATAATTGCTACTAGTATGCTGATAAAAGACGTGAATAATTCTTATCTCACTGAAGAAGTAGTGGGGCCAAAATAGACTTGGCCCTTGGTCTAAAGTTGTGGGGCTAAATTCTCTCAACTCCTAGAAGTGTTGGCTGACAGTTTAAATTATTATAACATATAAAATAATAATAATAATAATAATAATAATAATAATAATGTTAAAAGAAATATTCAAACAACGTACTGCTAAGACTCATGGGAGACGTAGTTGAAAGAGAGGCGTTTAGTCGTGTCGAGAAGGGAGCCCGCAAATTGCGAAATCTGATCCGAGAGCTTCATAAACTCACGCGAGACGAGATGTCAATGCTGCTCAAAGTGAACGATTTGAGATCGGTGACAATCTCGCGAGATTTTCCCCGGTTTGCTGGCTCCCTTCTAGCCAGCCACTACTGAGGCCGCCTCTTTTATATACATGGGAGGAACAGACTACGACATGATTTACGTCCCACCAACGCCATCTTGGCAGTTTTTTTGTTGAGGCTGAGACCAGCCCCTCTGAATAATCTGCGCAGGTTCGCAGTGCGTGTTGTTATTTTCAAAACGACGGAGGTTATGACTGGCGGGACCGTGTTTCACAAAAGCTACGACAACAGCAAGGACTCTGAACCTAGAATGGATGTAGACATGGATTCTAGTCATATGGAAAGCGAGCGGGGAGAATTGGACAGTAGTATCCCGGCTGCGTGTTCATCTAACGGCAGTGGCGGAGAAGAGGACGAGGCGGAGGCCGTTGGCCGTGTGAGAGAAGCCGGGGGCTCTGGTAGTCAGCACACCCCGGATGGAGGCGGAGTGTTCTGCAGCGGCAGGGAGCAGGAGGTGTCGGTCGAAATTGGAGAGACGTATTTATGTCAAAGAGCCGACAAGACATGGCGTGAGTTATACCTCTGTCACGCCTGTTTCAACCCATTTCCAGCTAACGTTAGGAGGTTGACGTTAGATGTGCAGACTGGTTTTGGGAGAAATTTACACCAAACTCCATTAACATTTAGTGCAAAATTGTGTTCTCTGAAAACTTAGCGATGAGATATAATTCAACGATTTGTGATTCACAAAGGCGCTGGAGCAATCTGAACACATGGCGTAGATGATAAAACCATAACAGAGCAAACAGGCGAACCACATCTAAAAGTTGATATTTCACTGGAGTAAATAGGCTAACGTTGCAGTTTTGGTGGTTATGTGATTGCCGAATTGATTAATGGCTCAACACAAGTCACATTTTTTTGTAGGCCAAACAACAATAAGTGGGCTATGTTTTCTAATGAGCAATAATGTATTAAAGTCATAGAAATCTGAATGGAGTTTGGTGAGACGTCCCATCCAAAAGATATAGTGCCTGTATTTGTACTTGACAAAAACACTTTATTGATTTGGATAAACTGTATTAACTATCGGTATCTTGCTCTCTTTTCAGACACAGCAGAGGTTATTCAATCCCGACTGAATGAACAGGAGGGCAGAGAGGAGTTCTATGTTCACTATGTAGGATGTGAGTACATGATCGTTTCTCAATATGTTCATGATTGCAGTGCACATAAACCTTTACGTCTGCATAATTTCAGTTGATGCCTTATCTTTATTCTCAATTATCTCTGCCATCTTTATTAATTCTCCATACCCTCTCTGTCTCCTCACCTACTGCTTTACAACGATCCTCATTTCCTTTTCTTTGGCATGCAGTCAACAGGCGCTTAGATGAATGGGTGGGTAAGGCTCGCCTGGCACTCACCAAGACGGTGAAGGATGCAGTGAGGAAGAGCACAGAGATTGGAGGAGTTGGTGATTTGGGTGAACAGCCTGAAAGGAAGATCACTCGCAACCAGAAGCGCAAGCATGATGAGATAAACCATGTACAGAAGGTATGACACATTGTACGTTACATAGTCTTTTCACACCGTTTGTTTTTGGGTTGATATTTATCTAAAGGAGTTTTCCTTTGCAGACCTATGCAGAGATGGATCCAACAACAGCTGCCCTGGAGAAGGAGCATGAAGCGGTATGGTTGAATGTCTATTAGTATCTCTTATTAAAGGTTACAGAAACATAACTACCTTGTTCTGTTGCTTTTTACTTTCAGTTTACTCCCATGTGTCCTCTAAATCATGTGGTTTAACTCGTTTATTTATTGAACTTTGAATTGAACTTGAACTTTGAATTGAACTTCTTATGTTTTGCTATCTTTGTGTGATGAAAATGATTTCCCTTGTTGTGTGACCTTGCATGTCTCTTCCACAGATCACCAAAGTGAAATATGTGGATAAGATCCAGATAGGAAACTTTGAGATCGATGCCTGGTACTTCTCGCCATTTCCCGAAGACTACGGCAAGCAGCCCAAGCTGTGGATCTGCGAGTACTGCCTTAAGTACATGAAGTATGAGAAGACCTTCAGACACCACCTGGTCAGTGAAGCTTTCACTTAAGGATGCAGGGAATGTTTGTGCCTATCACGGAATCACTCTTTTTAATAATTAGTTGTTTTTTTTGCAAATAAAGACATCAGCTAATCAGCAGCTAATAGCTGCTTGTCCATCGTTTTGCTATCTTTGTTAATGACTCTTATTAAATGTCCTGCAGAATGCTTGTGTTGTACGAGCTTTCAAATGTACGGTGATTTGAACAAAAGTGTCTGCTAAATTAAATTGTGGAATGTCTTGAATCTTAATTTATTTTGGAAGAAAACTACTTTTTCCTCTGTAACTCACAATTTTTTCCACCTGTGAAACCCAAAGCCTATAAAGTTTATTTCCAAGATAAAAAATTGGCAATGATTAAGTGATTTTTGTAGATCCTGTGCAAGCTGAATGCAAGAGGTTTGACCTTTTTGACCTCTGTCTCCCCAGTCCCACTGTCAGTGGAAACAGCCCCCAGGAAAAGAAATCTACAGAAGGAGCAACATATCGGTGTATGAAGTGGATGGGCGGGACCACAAGGTGAGTATGGTTAGAAAGTCTTTGCCACATCTGAGGATGTAAGCTGTTTAATTCTAAATAATATGGATTCCTCTGCCTCTGGTATCTGTGTCTCACTCTGTTTCTAGTGGAAGTAAAACTAGTACTTTTTGTGATGATTGTGTTCATTGTTGCGATCCCTTGTTGATCTCTGTTTCCAGATCTACTGTCAAAATCTTTGTCTCCTAGCAAAACTATTCCTCGACCACAAGACGCTTTATTTTGATGTTGAGCCCTTTATCTTCTATATCCTCACTGAAGTCAACAAACAGGGAGCACACATCGTCGGCTACTTCTCCAAAGTAAGGCGATCAGTCTTGGGCTCACTGATGTGATGATGGGTAAATCTCTCTTGAAAGGTAACATTGACAGTTAGGTCAGTGTTTCCCTTTATGTATCACTATGGACATTTTTGGGTCTTTAATATAAACAATGTTCAATCTTTTTGTCTATGTTAATGCATATGGCATACATTTTGACAAGGGTGTGAGGTTTTTTTACTTTCAAATGAATGTTAAATGCATTCCTTTCTCATGAAACATTTGTAAAGCTCTATATGAAATATCACATTGAAATATATTTTTAAAATATTTATTTTTAAATCTGCTTTGTTTACATCCATGTATTTCTAAGCATATTGCCCCCACCATCTGTCAATCAGTAACTCCACAGGGTACCTTTTAACTCCCATTGCATGTTTTTTTCACAAATCATCACAAGTTACATCTGTAAGCTGTTCACTGATGCTGTAGTATTATCTCTAAGCCTTTGAATCCCAATGTTTGGATTCAGCAGAATCACACAGTTGTTGAGGAGAACCTCAAACTGGAATCATTAACTGTTTATCTGAACGTTTGCTTTTTGTTTATGTTTTTCAGGAGAAAGAGTCTCCAGATGGGAATAATGTGGCGTGTATTCTCACACTGCCACCGTACCAACGCAGAGGCTACGGAAAGTTCCTCATAGCGTTTAGTAAGTGAGAGACCATGACACTAGCTCTTATATGTGTGTGTGCCTCAGTGCTGCAGCTAATGATTACTTTTCAGTCTAGTTTACATGTCCATCTTTTCTCTGTTAAAAGGATAGTTCTGATGTTTCTCCGTGGGGCCTTATGGGGTACTTATCTATAGTCAGTGTATTACCTACAGTGGATGGTGGTTGACACGCCCCATTTTGGAGAAACAGACAGGAAAACCAGCACAAGCAGCATATTTTAGCCACCAAAAAAAATATATCAGTTTTAAGTGTACACTTTACTTTCTCTCTACTAACTCTGTAGTTTTCATATTATTATATACTATATATAATAATGTAGCAACTAAAGAACCCATTTGACTGTGTAGTTAGTACTTTTATACTTTTAAGTATATTTTCTTGATTATATACTTAAATACTTTAACTTTAGTAAGATTTTAAAAGCTGGACATTTAACTGTAACAGTGTTTTTAAACCGTGGTGTTGGTACTCTTACTTAAAAAGATTGTAAAACTTTTTCCACCACTGGTATCATCACTATATACCTGTATGTGGCTTTGTGTTGCTCTGTGTACTGTTTATCTGTATGTGCCTGTGTACTGCATGTGGAAACAGATATCACTCTTGGGACAAATAAATCTAAATGAATGATGCTGGCTCGGTGGGTCTCTCCCGACCTCCACTTTCATCATCGGAGGCGAGTGAGTCGTAACCTGTCGTCATCTCTGCCTCCCCACCAGCCTCCTCCTCTCTTTGCTTTTTAAAATAAGCAGCTATTGGAACATGAGAACAGCTGAATGTATTGTTTCCTAAAGTTTTCCGCCACTATATAAATGCTTGACACACACACACTGTGCAGTGCTACATATACATGTATAGCATTAAACAAGTCTCGACTCTCGATATGAATCAGGTGCATGCATGTCATATGAGCGCACAGAGCAAACAGAAAAGCATCCTTGCGAGGGAGCGTTTCTGCTCCGCCTGCACAAACATGGTTCAGCGAGCACGGGTCTGTGACGAGTGTAATCCCAACCCTCCCTACACAATCACAACTGCTCAGCACTGAACACTGTCTTTTGAGAAGTGGGAGAGAATAGACAGTGGCTGATGGTAATGATCATCATGCACTCACATGAATGCAAGCAAGTGACATTTTAACTCGCATACTCACATTAACTGATATATAATACTATACGTATATGCAGCCATACTGATCACAGTCTGGAGCTCCGGCTAATCAACATCCGTGTCAATCGATTGATTTGTAAATTGACAAGGAATCAGTCTGAGTAGTTTAAGCAGAAATATGTATATATTTGTTTACTCATCATGGACTCCATAGAGCCAACATCTGGTCCCAAAGAGTGTATGAAACACACAATTGAACCACTTTTGTAGTAACATCTGTTTTTACTGCTGTGTGTGTCTAGGTTATGAGCTGTCTAAGCTGGAAAGTGCAGTCGGTTCTCCAGAGAAGCCTCTGTCTGATCTGGGGAAGCTGAGTTACAGAAGTTACTGGTCCTGGGTCTTGCTGGAGATCCTGAGGGACTTTAGAGGAACGCTGTCCATCAAAGACCTCAGGTAGACACACAAATACACTGCCCAATAACAATTTACATCACCATCAGACATCTAGCCACCTTCCCATCTTTTGAGCACTGATAATTTTGATGCTCATATCAGACCCTCCTGTCTCTCTTTCTCCTCAGCCAGATGACCAGCATCACGCAGAGTGACATCATCAGCACACTGCAGTCGCTCAATATGGTGAAATACTGGAAAGGTCAGCATGTCATCTGTGTGACGCCCAAACTGGTGGAGGAGCACCTGAAGAGCGCCCAATACAAGAAACCACCAATCACAGGTAAGTCCAGACATTTTATGTTTTACATTTGCATAATTTTGTTGTCTTGTTTCTAATCTGACTGTAACTTAAATAACAAAACCCACGTTTAAACTTTTAGGACGTAGAATCAGCAGAGGTTGAATAATTGGCATGATAGTTATCTGTTGGTATTGAAACTGTGTTGTGGTGTGAAAAGAGTTTGTATATCTGTGATAACAGTTGTTTGGGTTGGAATGACTTTAGTTTGAGTGATATCGGAGGAGTGAGGTTGTGGAAGTTATGAATATTTATTTTCTTTTTAAAGTCTTTCAACTGTATGTACTGGTAGTGACATTGGTGGGTAGGTCGTATGTTTGTTTAAGAAGGTCAAAGGTCACGAGAGAGCCACCACTAAAAAGGTGACCCAGCCTGGTTACTCCTCTCCACTTCCAATCAGTGAAGTTGATGGGTTCCATATTGATTTTAAACATTGGGGTATGCCAGATAGGGGTGGGAGCTGAAGGAGATAGTTTGAGGTCGAGTATGTCGTTAGCGTTCCACCAGGCAGTGAGAGTGGTATTTATGGTGCAAAATATGAAGTATTGAATATACTGAAGCTGGTGGGAGAGGAAGTAGTGATAACAATTTGGTGCATCTAGTCTGCTGTACCGTTTTTGATGAGTGGTTAATTTGATCCTAGGTCTTTTTACTTTCCAATAAAATGTAGTAACTGCTGACTTTAGAGAGGAGAACCAGTCTGGTGGAGGGTAACAGGGGTCATGGAAAGTAGTTCTGCATGGATTGACACTATATTTCCTACCTTTATCACTCTGTTGGTCAATGCTCTCCCCTTCAATGGCATTTTAAGGGTTGGCACAGGTGCTTCCACACAGGATACTGTCCCATTGGTTGTAAAAGGAACATTTGTTTCTTATGTTGATATATATATGATTCGCTGCTTTATTTAATTTATTCCACCTTTAATATCTATTCTGTATTGCTGTGAAAACATCTCCTGCAGACAACTGTATTTATTCTTTCTCACCAAAAAATGTAATTTTACAAGATTACATTGGAACACATCATGATGACATTATAATGTTTGCACAATTTTTACTGAATAGTTTTATCATAATGTAATTAGACTAGAAAGCATTAATACCACTCTCCCAATCGCATATTTTTACTGAATATTGGCTGATAACAATCGGTGGCTGATCAAATGGGGCATCCCTAACATCAAGGCTAGACGGCTACAATACAGTGGCAAAAGGCAAAACGAAGCTGGTGCGAGTTGTGTTCATAATGCACAAGTTAAACGAATCACAACACAGACTTGAAGCGAACCATATGTGAAAACACCTTAGAAGTGGGTGGCTAGCTGAAAAATAAGTAGGTATGTGCCGTATACCTGCATATATTTCCTGTACTACACAATGCTTAGACAGCAAGCTAAATGTTACCTAAAAGTAGATAGCTCTATCCTGAGATTTTTATAAATGAAGCTACATGACTCTTGATACACCACTGCACAGAATGAAAGTCTTGTTTTTCTTCTCTGCCTGTCCAGTCCCATAGTCCTATGAAGTCTAAATTTGTCCATCACATAATATCTTGGAGGAAATATGGAATGATAAATCGGAAACATATTAAATGTCCAACAGTGTTAGCATCTGCATCATCCTTTTTTTAACACTGCTACTCAGAAATCTTCAGTACTCCTGTTTGTAAAATGAAAACATACATGTGAAGACATGCAGTGGTGTAACTGAAGAGACAAGTTTTAATATACGTCTCACCATTGTCATCTGTCAGCTCCGGAAATTAGAAATTTGAAGATGTAAATCTTTAAAAATACAAAGTTATAGCTTCATTCTTTGCAGCTGTTTTTTGACACTTCTGTGGTTCTTTTCATTAAGTTTCCAAATTTCCAACTCTGATATGAACAGTTTTTCAGTTGTTCATAAATTTTTCCTTAAAAGTTAGACGACACGTGCATGAACTCGTTTTCTGAGTCAATCAATATTTCTATCTCAAACTTGTCCCTGCAACACTGACTGTGTTGTACAGAAAAAGAAATCTACATTGTGGTGTTTTCTTCTTTGCTTGGTGTCTTTGTGTATCATCTCTCTCTTTTGTGTGTTGTCTCATTCACAGTGGACACTATGTGTTTGAAGTGGGCGCCCCCCAAAAATAAACAAGCCAAGTTGTCCAAGAAGTGAGAGGTGGAGCCAGTGATGCCACATCTGTCCATCAAGTTCACCTGTTTTTATATAATTTACCATGTTCCCACTATTTTCCTCAACTGGCAAAAACCCAGCTGTTATGAAAAATCGATGTATATAGTCATTAGTTGCATCTGTCAGTATTTTCTTAAAAAATGCGTACAAAAAAATCCCAGACTCCTGATTCCTTCTTTTCTGAGTACCAACTGGTATTGAACGCTTGATGGGCTGTGACTACGCACTAGGCATCAGGCACCTGATTGGACCAACACTTTGCTTTGTGGTCTGCTGCTTCCAGCTTTCAAACTGGAGCCAACATGGTGGCTTGTTTGGATTTTCGTCTCTTATATCACAAAAGTACTTCACCAAAATGTGTTTCTGAAAATATTTTATTTGAGAAATAAGCCATGCAGTTGCTGAATTTGTCTTCATTTTAGATCTACAACTGTTTCCGTTTAAAAGTTTCTAGGGAGTTTCCAGAGGCCTAGGCTACTTAATGCAAATCAGGGACGTCCAGCGCAACATTGCCATGTTGGTTCCAGATTGAAAGCTGGGAGCAGCAGATCACGGGGGAAAGCATTCGTCCAGTCAAGTGACTAGTGGCAGCCCGTCAAGCGTCCAGTGCTGGGAAGCAAGGCAATCCCTTGTCATAAAATCCCCCACCCCTGTGGACATGTACTGTAAGTCTGCAAAAGTCTAAAATCTTCTCCAGCATTTTTTTAAGGCTACATGATCATTAATATTTTTGAATTTGTAAGTTTGCCATCATCTCTATGACATCTCAAATATCATAGATAGATGGATAGATACCATTTTAATATTTAGAGTTCTGCTATTTAATCATTTTGAGTTAAAATATATGGAGAATAATCTAATTAAGCTGTAATTTAACAACTTTTCATGTTTTTTCTTTATTCTTTAAATACTGCGTATTGTCGAAAATGATCTCTGTAGAGTTGAGCAATGAAAGGACTACACATTTTTGTCACAGCAGACATTTTGTTCTTGTCTAACAGGTGTAACTAATAAAGGCTGCAAACCGCTCAGTTCGGTTCGGCTGGTAAAGCTAAACGGAACGAGGCCATGTTGATGAGATTACCTACACCTGCAGTGGCAAGTCAGATGATCTGCTGCGAGGGAGGAAGGTGTGTTACTGAGGAACCTCGTTTGGTTGGATTTGTCAATGCAGAAATCCAAAGCAGTTTAGTCTACATGGAGCATGATTCAAGGATATGTATTTGCAAGCTGGGATCTCTGACGACTCATTTAGTGAGCTCGAGATCAACATATAATGCGGGAGACCCGCACTGCGCCTTCAGTGCTGGAATCACATGGCAGCAGGTGAGTTTTCTTTTCCAGTCTTTGGACAGCTTGTAAACAGGAGTGTCACAGCTTGGTCTATATATTTTTCATGACTTTCAGGTCCCAAAAACAGAAATATTTAAGTGCCAGGTTTAAAGCAACTATCAGACGTCAGTCCAGTGTGATGTAACTACAGTAGTAAACACAAGGGGGCAGCAGTGCTCTGAGTCTCAACAGCTTTGAAAGACCTCAACTTACATTAACATGCATCAGTTTGATACAGTGATGTATGATGTTATCTACACTATAACTGTTTTCAGTAAGAGCCTTAATTGATGGCATACTTCATAAACAGAGAAAAGCAAAGATGAATAGTTTCCACTTAATACCTGCTTTTCACTGTAGCGGTGCACAAGGTGCTGGATTTGAGTTTGGCACTAGAATCAGAGTGAAAGGACATATCTGATCACATTTGTTTTTTTAATTATTAAAACAAACAAACGTACCGAAGCAAGATATTGTTTAATGTTTGAACAGTATTTATTTCTATTATTACAAGTAAAAATATTTGAAAGTTTAAGATAATCAAGACTAAAGGCACCTAATTGACAACTGTTGCTTTATGTAGCTATTGTACTGTATGTATATCAAATACTACTCTAATTGAATGTGATGAGTGATTATAAAGGATATCAGGTGAATTGCCTCATGTTTTGTGTCCGTTTTAGAACAACAGAGAACCGAGCAGCTGGAAGGTGAATGGAGAAGCAACAAACGGGTGAGTCAGACACCTTTCCCTCCTCTTAACCCCTGTTTGCTCAGCGTTGTGTTCAGACTCTTCTAGATACATCAGTGTTCTCAAACCATGAACTTCATGTTCACACGATAAGCAATATTACTATAATAATCTGTTATGTTTTTATATAAATTAGTGTTCAGAAACTCCTGAGTAATTAGGAATGGTTAAAGGACTTTTCTGTTTAGTGTCACCTAATTATGACCCAGTACAACTTATCTCTTTAAAATATCTTTTTCTATTTGATAATCCTAATCATCCAATAATATATGCTATGTTTGGATTATAAAATATACAATATTGCTAAGTCATAATATTAGCAGATTCAGTTATTTTCCCAGTGGGGTGAAAATACTTCATTTTTACGTAATAATTATTTTTTAAGCGGATACCACCTAATTAAAATAATAGAAATGTGTACATGGTGCCAACCAAACAACCAGAAATACAAACATATGATACAAAAAATGAAAAATAAATGAATAGCTGGGTAGTCTTTGTTTATTCATTCCCCCCCAACACCAGAAGTTTTTAAACTTCCATCTTTAGTCAAACCATTACTAAAATATGTACAGAAAGTATGATTAATTCATTAATTGAAATGGTTTGATTAAAAAAAAAAGATTATAGACTTATTTTGCTGCATGGTGCAACAACCTCGTCAACAATCCACCAGTACCACCTCACCAAGTGGTTCTAATGAGATCATTGTTCATTAATTATTATTCTGATTACTAATACTACAAATGTACACTATACAGTATATCACTTGTAAAAACCCTTGTTACCCAAAATGAGCTAAGAACATTAATATCAGTTTCATTTCTGATTAGTACAATAATACAAAAAAAGTGACCAATTTCTTACAGACTTGATAAAGTAATTACACATAATGGGCTTCTGTACATGTGTTTTTTGAGTGATGGTCTGAGTCGCATGCTGGCTGATGGCGGCTGACTTTGCTGCCACACAGATAATAATTAGCTCTGTCCCTCCAGCTGCGTGTCATCGATCGGCTGTATTGATGATTCCATCCCTGCTGGCTGTGGCCGCTCTTTGCTGTAGATATGAAATGTTTGTGAAAGTTCAATGAGGGCAATTTTAAGCTCTTTTCAGTTTAAACTCAGCAGGAAAGACCTGAGTGGAGAAATCTCTGGTGATGTTCTGTAATTTTGTTACTGTCAACAAAGCCCATGAAAAGACCAAAAGCAACGCGTCTCTCACAATGTGCTGACCATAGGCTCCAACCGAAGATGTAACTCTTCAAAATAGCATGGAAATAGTGTGTTAGTTGGGGACTATTTTCAGCAGCATATTAAACCACATGTGGTGCTCTAGTGAGTATTAGTGGCAGCAGGACGGTGTGTGTGGGACTGAGCCAAAATAAACTACAGTGTGTGTGTTCATGGTGATGAAGGAATCTGTCACCCAGTGACACAGTGAGGCTCACTGATGTGTTTTCATGGAGCTCTGTGGCTCAGAGGAGGAAGAGATATCAGGCTTTGATATACACATTATACTTGTTAGGAGATGGAGTCACTTTCTGTTGGTTTTGGCCTTTTCAGTTTTATGATAATGAAAAAATGAAGGAATGTCACAAACTTATTGTTAACAAAAAGGCCTGAATTTAAACTGCAGTTTTTCTAAACACTAAACTAAAGTCGTGACTGTGTTGAAGTGTTCCCTGTTTATATAAAGACTGTTAAAAGAAGAGCTTTCTCTTCTCTCCTCAGTTCCTCCCAGTTTCTGCCCTCCTTTGTCTGAATTTGGATTTTTGTGCTCAACCAAAACTAACTTCAAAACAGCCTTTCACAAACCCTTTGATTTCACTGCAGCCATACTATTACAGCATTTTTGATCAAAATGTCTTAAAAACTGGTCTAAAAAAAACAAGTTGTGGACAAAACATTCAAAGCACAAGCAGCAATTCAATGATGTACAAATACTTTGTTATACAAATAAGTCCTCCATTCTCCAAATTCTTACTTGAATAAAAGTATATAAGTATTAATTAAAAATCTACACAAAGTATCAAAAGGAAAAGTACCTGTTAGGTAGAACGTTGTACTATACTACCAGCACAGTCGCACCGCAGTTTGTGACATATTCACAAAATTTAATGTATTGATTTATGTACATAAACACAAAGTTCACATTCATGATGGTCAGCACAAAATCACTTCTCATGAAATCCATTAATTGTGAACCGTAAATAGCGTCAAACAAAAAACACATGACTTTTTCCCTGCTGTTCATGTTCCATGTGAAACCAAAAGTCAGAGTTGATTTATTTGTCACATAACTTCTGTACTTAAGTTATAACACTTCCAGAGTTATTTAAACCCAAACTCCCATCTTTTCCTAAATCTAACAAAGTAGTTTTTGTCCCCCAGTTTACATACTTGAGTTACAGCACTTTTTCAGTTATTTTAACCCAAATCACCATCTTTCCCTAAACCTAACTAGTTTTGTTGTTAAACCTAACCAAGTCAATCTTTTCCTAAACCCAAGTAGTTATAGTTTGAAAAGACTGCATGTGTTGTGTTGCTGAATATTTGTAGAGAAACACACAAAAAAGTTTGTTGAAAGAAACGAAAAAATGGGAAATTCATGTCTGTGTACACAAATCAAATAGTAGATTAAATTTTGAGACAAACTTACAGTGTGTTAGAATGTTATACTACACTACGTATTACATTAGTGGATTATTATTTCAGATTTCTGATTGCAGAAGAACATTTTTTTTTAAATTGTACAGTAGATGGCTATGGTACAACTCATTTGAATTACTTTTGTAGTGTTAAACAGAATATTTTATACATATACAAACATATGTATATTTGTGAAATCTTAATCTGCAAAGTAAATTTAGCTGTCAAGTAATTGTAGTGAAGTACAAACATGCCTCTGAAAAGTATAAAGATAGGTGTAAGTACCTTAAAGAATAAATGTAGTTACTGT
Source organism: Pterois miles (assembly GCA_947000775.1). NCBI lineage: Eukaryota > Metazoa > Chordata > Actinopteri > Perciformes > Scorpaenidae > Pterois > Pterois miles. The sequence continues at coordinate 10,147,736 of CAMQGK010000567.1, forward strand.
AGTTGTACCTCAGAAACTCTGAATTTATACTTAATTTTTGGGGGGCTCTGGACCCCTCTGACCCCTACAGCATTACATGTTCATACTCAAGTGTGAAATAAACACAGGCACAAAATAAAGGGAGATTCACTTTTATTTTCAAAAATTGTACTTCAAAACCGCTAAGGTCATTTATAAGGCATTCACAACAAGTCTGTCTTCCTTTTTTTTTTTTTTGGCTTTTGGACATTTTGATGCTTTCAGAGAGGATTTTCTAAAACAGGAGTATAGCTAAGGCACAGAGGGAGAGAGAGGGAGAGAAGAGAATAACAAAACAGGCAATAAGACAGAAATGGCACTGACAAAACAAACCAAAAATATGTCCGTAGCCTACTGGATATAAAAAAAAAAAAAAAACAGCGAGGCAAAAATAAAAAAATATGAAAAGAACAAACCTCTCAGCTGGGATTTCCTCCAGAATCTGAAGACTTTATCAACATTTTTCACACCATCAAAATCTCAAAAAAGCCTCTTTAAATTTATACAGTCACATCTGTCACAGACTTCTGTTGCACCACCATCACGTCACTGTGTCCATTGACCCGGACCTTTCTATATCATTACCTTAAAAACGGCATTTTACAAAATACTAATTTTACATTGACTCACTCATCATATGAAAAATACATATTGGACATAAAATGGCTCTAAATTCTATTTTCAAATTCTAATCAAGCAAAAACAGAAACTAACATTTGGTGTTGTTTGTGTTTTATGTTTTATTATATATATTTTTTTTATGTTTTTTTTTTGGATATATATATATATATATATATATATATATATATATATATATATATATATATATATATATATATATATATATATAATATCCTAAAGGTTTTTTTTTGTTTTTGTTTTATATATATATATTTTTGTGTATTTCTTTATTATTACTTTATTTCAAAGGTTATGTTTAGGACTTTCTTTGAGACTGACATTGTCATGACATGTAGAAATATTCAAAAAATATACTGTATGAATGGTTCAAATTATGAGGCTGTAATGATAAATATTTAAACTTAAGATTGATTATGGCTGGCATTGATCTGTTTTTTAAAAAAAATATTAAAATATAAATATTGGTGTGAAATTTCATGATGCAAATTTTAAACCGACCGATTAAATTGTAACTAAAATGTGTTTATTAAATTTTAAAGGCTGTACGTCAGGATTTAACCGTTTGATTTCAGCACAACAATAAGACTTGATTTCCCATTGTTTGATTTTTCAGTGAATAAACCAATACAGGAGTTGATTAATAGATTTTCATGTCTGTGGGGGGACATCGTCTTAATCCCTCAACCCACATATCAAAATAAGAACTCAGCATATTTTGCAGCTTTTGCTCAGTATTAAAATACTCAACTAAATATAGATTTAATTCTTTGATAAAATAGTATTTAGTTCATCACGCAAAACCTGATGAACAAGTACTTGAAGCTCATGGTTATTTAGAGGATACGGTATGTGTAGCAATTCAATGATATTTTCAGTCTGTTTGTTTGGACATGAAATTCATAACAGCTGCAGGTCATTTTTATTTTATTTTATTTTTTTAGGAACTCGCTAACACGCTATTGCCAGTATTTCCTGACATGTTATATTCCCTTACAGGTGAAAGTACTGTGACAGTTGTGTATCTTTTACATAATAAGTTCAGGATGTCTACAAGTCATTTCTTAAATTCAGAAATCAAACAGTTAAAACATACCCTGACTGTACCTCTTGCGTTCTGTTTAATCCTAAACCTGGCAGTAAATTACTGATGCTCTCTGCACATTTTGGTCCTGTGCACTACTGTATTGTTTGTACAGATTAACAGAAAATGGCGCTTTCAGGGTCAAACCCACTGACACTGTACTGATCCACAACCTAAACATATGGTAACATCTGCCCCATGCGTCCATCATTTCAAATAATAAGTTAGATATAGTCAAAATCTTTCCTAGAATAAATATGACGCACTATTCATGTCCTTTAAGTGCTGACTGTCACAGAACAACAGCTCTTTTTGAGCTTCACCCTTGTGGTTAGAAAAAACCCACTGCTCTCCAGTTTTGGTCCCAATAATATTGTCATGGAAACTAAAGTACAGACATTATTAAAAATGATTAAATATTAATTTAACACAAACAATATAGCTAACTGAAGATGGATTGCACCAGCAAGGATCAGGATTTGTTAGAGATGACCTTGCACCATTTCAATTGTAAAGTGCAAATAGAAAAATTCATGATTAATGTTGTTTGACACTATCACATTTTGGAAATATGAGCAACATCTGTGTAGGGTGAAGTAAAAAGTAATACTTAGACATTTGAGAAGTACATTTATTCACTTTGTCGCTGCAAGTGAGAGAAAATACCACTCTGCTGTCTGTTTGGTTAGCTTAGCATAAAGACTGGAAAACTATTTTTGTTTCGACTTTGTTCAGTTTAGTCAGCGAGCCTTACTGCTAAATTACAGCAACTTTTTTATCGTTACTATATCAGGGTTTGTTGCTTAGTAACAGCAGGCGTGACTGGAGTGCAACCTCCAGAGTACCTTGGATAAAGGGATGAAAGTGGAACGGCTGCCGTTTTACACACGTTTTTTTGTAAACGGCCCCTTAGGCAGTTTGTTATCCTTGGACAGAGCCAGGCTAGCAGTTTACCCCAGTCTTTATGCTAAGCTAACTGGCCGCTAGCTGTAGCTTTATTTTTACTGTACAGACATGAGTAGTATCAATCTGCACATCTAACTCTCAGCAAGAAAGCAAATTTACAAATTTCTCACAAACTACTGCTTTAAAACGGTCATTATTAGCCTGTTTAGCTACAAAGAAAAAGGCTATCTAATGCAATTTGAGCTTAACTGTATTTCATTTATAATCTGATTAATGCTTCCACGTTAAAATGTTCGTCAACAGGTTCAACTGTTGCACTGACTTGAAATTATAGTGAATTAACTGTTAAGTGTTTCTCACTAAAGCTCACTGTGTGAATTATTAACATGTTAAATCAACATCCTACTTCATAAAACATTACCAAATCCTTTACATCAGCCTCTTAAGCATCATCGGTCATACAGATAGTGTAACCTTTATCCTCACTGGTGCAACCCAGACTTCGTATGAATATTTTATGTCTTGGCACAGCGTCCATCACTGAGCAGCATGGAAATCTAAAGGTGCATCTAAATGTATTGGGTGGCCTCCTCCTCTCTCCTCCTCACCTGCTACATCCAAAATCCACTCACTGGAAAGTCAGATGAAATATTCTGTGCATGTGTAATAATATTTAATATGGAAGGAATCTATTTAACAATGTACAAATATGTATTTAAAATTAGATGAATATAAAAACAAAAAACATTTTGTCTAGCTATGACACACTTTGCTGATTAGTATCACAGAGAATTTACGCAATAAGCTTATTTGGTGTTTAAAACTTCTTAAATATGAGAATTTACTGTTTTTTTTATTTTCATATTATAAATGTAATATATTTTGTGTCTCAGTGCTCAGACTTTAGACAGTACAATATGCATTTCTGAGGTCTAACTTGTACTCTCATAACTGCTGATAGCCATTTGCTATTTTATTTTTGCAGCTTTTATTCTTGCAGCTCAATACACAGTACTGTTACTGACAGCCCCACAAATGTCTAATCAACACATCCAAAATTAATACAAATTATGTAACTGTACTTTAGCATTGTAAAGCTGTAAAGTAGTTTGAAATGAGAGCAGATGAGTCGAAGGGGAGTGAGGAGAAGAGGCCAGTTAGCCACCCAAAACTGAACGACACAAACATCAGCCCTGACAAACACTTGAAGGCCTTTAGAAACAAAGGCAGAAATCTCAAATCCCTCACAAATCTCACACGCTGCAAATATCAGCATATCAAATATTAGTCACTGACTAAAAAAAGAAGAATGTTTTATATAAACTCATGAATAAATTAGTAGCAGTTGTATGCTTTGACACAGTCACATCAGTTTCTATAGCAAAGAGCAGATTAAAAAGGTGTGTAAAATATGAGAGGAGGTGAATCTGTTTTGAGTTCCAGCATAGCGGATGTCTCAGGCAAACAAACACACTAGAATACAGAGCCGCTCAGTGTCAGGGGAGAAAACTGTCTACAAGTTGTTTACATGTAGTTTGTGAGTGGTGGAAAGAAACTGAGTACCTTTACTCTAGTACAATTCTAAAGTACCTTGACAACAAATAATACTTTTTACTTCACCTACTCCATCTATCTGACAGCTAGAATTACTTGTTACTTTTCATATTTTACATAGAAATATGGCAATTTATAAAATGTGACTTATTTTTATAGATTAAACAATCCAACAATACATAAAGTAGTTTAAATTGGCTCACATATTAACATGTTTCCAGCAAGACACACTAAAAAGGACCATTTTACAAAATGAGCACTTCTGTACTTCAAATTAATGTAAAGGTTTGAATGCAGAACTCTTACTTGTAATGTTTTTTTTTCTGTTTCTATGTTATATAACTACATCTGCTCAAAGTAAAGGATCTGAGCTCTTATTCCACCACTGGTAGTTGGTGTGTTATAATAGACAAAGTGCTTTAAATTGATTCAGGCAAATAATGTTAGTAAAAAAAAAAAAACCAACATCTTATTGGTTAAAAGAAATAAACACTAACGGTAGATGGAGAGAAAATGTGAACTGTGGTCTATTTTACAAATTTTAAACATCCGACAATGGACCAACCAAATTGAAGGAAAAAAAAAAACATTTTGTGCCCAAATCGGCAATTTTCGGCAATCAGAATTTCCCCCGACACCTACCTGGCTCTGCATGAGAACGTCTATAGTTACTAATGGCTTTTTTAGACTCATTATCTCTGGATCACAGCTGAAATATCTTGTTATCTCACGAAAACAAAGAGTGTTCCTATTGCGGTAAGTCTTTCAGGCCTGTTATCCCAAGATTCAAGTGCAGGGTTATCTCAATCAGTCATTGATTGCTGTATTTATGTTTTAGGTCATACCTAGCCTACATAGAATGTTGTAATCTCAATTTACTATCTTATTAAGTTTGATCTTCAAGAAATTATCTCCTATCAGAACAATTGTACACAGTGGGGAAAAAAAGCCCTACAAGTAATAACTGTAGGGATGCATCAATTTGACTTTTTCAGTCCCGACAGCGATACCTGGGCCACCGGATTGAGTACCAATCTGATACCAGTGTTTATTATGCCTCACTGTGTGGAAGTGATTTGGATCATTCTTTTATGTGTAAGGCAACATCAGGCTTGATGCAACAAAATTTTACAAATAAATACTGAATTATTATTTATAATTAATTTAATAAATTGTACACCGGCAACTCTGTAAAAAAAAAAAAAACTTTGCATGATTGTCCATGATTAATCACTCATTTTTATCAGTTCAAAATGTACTTTAGAGGGAGGTTTTCCAAGTATTTAATACACTTAACATGGGAGTGGGCAAATATGCTGCTTTATGCAAATGTATGTATATATTTATTATAGACAATCAATTAACAATGCAAAACAATGACAACTATTGTCCAGAAACCCTCTGAGGTACTGCCTTTAATATAAAATATGCTCAAATCATAACATGACAAACTGCAACCTAACAGGCAACAACAGCTGGCAGTGTGCTGACTTGACTATGACTTGCCCCAAACTGCATGTGATTATCATAAAGTGGGCATGACTGTAAAGGGGGGACTCGTGGGTACCCATAGGACCCATTTACATTCACATATCTTGAGGTCAGATGTCAAGGGACCCCTTTGAAAATGGCCGAGACAGTTTTTCCTCACCAAAATTTTGCATAAGTTTGGAGCGTTATTTGACCTCTTTTGTAACAAACTAGTATGATATGGTTGGTACCAACTGGATTCCTTAAGTTTTAGTTTCATATGATACCAGTATCTTTACTCTTGCTGAGCCCGCTACAACCTCTGGAAGATCGATTGCATTCATGCATTGAAGAAAGTAGTGATGTTAAAACAAATCTGTTAATGCGTTAACCTTGAAAGACCTAGTCTTAATGAAAAGAATTAGTCAAAACTTAAACAGGAATTAAAATTCCAGTATATAATGTATACAGTACAGTATTTAAAACATAAAATTGAACTGAATAGATATGCCCCATTGCCAACAATATCTGATGCAGCTACTTGAGTCAATATCAGCCAGATATATAATATCAATATTTGCACATCCCTACTTTTAATTTGAATTTTAAAAATAATTGAAGAGGACTACAATATACTGTATATTTAATTATATAGTCTTCATCACTAAGTGCCTGTATATCCACCAATTAGATTTTAGCTTCACCTCATGCCTGCAGAGCTGAAATTTCAGCTGCCAGAAAAACCTTGTTTTGTTTTTTAAAAACCTTTTCCTGGGCATCTAAATGTTTTTATTTTTACCAGTGTTCATTTCATAGGAAGCTGCATTCAAATGTTTCAACATTTTAAATTAAATTGTAATCTTGGGATAACAGTCAGAAGCTCTAACAGAAATAAAATAAATCTGATCACTATAAAAACGTAATTTATCTCAGGAAAGCCTTGATCAAAGTTTTTCTCAATAACGGGCCTAACAATGAGCAGCCATATCTCTTTTCAGCATCTGAGTATGTAAAACACACTTGCATACTTTGACCCAGGGAAACACTCACAAAAAGAGGTATAGAGTTCTTCTCACACACTGCTTCAACACACACGCAAACACGCCACACACACACACACACACACACAACACTCACACAGCAGTGAGAGCAGCAGACTGAATCAGGACTGAAGGAGAAGATTTTTTTTTCTTCAGCATCTGAGTTTGTTCCTCTTCCCGTCGCTGCCTCCAAAGTTTGATTCTTCCATTTCCTTTCACTCTGACTTACACAAACTTTAAAATAAATAAATATCAGACACAAACCGGACATCAGCCCAATGCCTTCCTTCATTTGTTCCTCTTGTCCTCCCTCAGTCCGTCTGTCTGCTACCTGATCCGGCCATCCTCTCTGGGCGGGGTCAGTTCGGACTTGGTGTCGGGGCTGGCGGAGCTCCAGACGGTGAGACGACAGCGCTGCATGACGGGACAGACGCTGGGTCCCATCGAGCAGACGTCCGCGGCTGACCAGTGGCCCTCCAGCAGTCTGTCCATCCAGCGACGCAGCGGTGCCCCCGTCAGGCCAGCGTTTGCCTCGGCCTCCTCCACGGCGCCAAGGCTCACCGGCAGCCGCAGCACCGGGTTCAGGCCGTGGAAACTCTGCTCCATGTAGGAGTTCCTGGCTGGGCCACCGTGCAGCCTCAGAGCATCATCTGGATCCCAGGACCGGAGGTGAGGAGAAGATGGGAGGTGGGGGAAAGAAAAGAAGAAATTGTGAAAAGGGAGATTTGGAAAGCCCTTTTTTCCTCCTCCAAAATAGACAGAAACCCTTTAGCCATTCACCAAAAAATGCCTTTGCATACTGTTTGAGTCAAAAAATTATTAGTTTTCCTGTTAAGCATCCATTTTAGCCTCATTTGTGACCTTAGTGTGTCACTCGGTCACATAAATTTTTCTGCTTATTTTCGAAATACGTTATTCCTATGGTCTAAGACAGTCCAACAATTAGTAAATAACTCTCAAATCCAGAAACTAGAGCACCAAAACTCAAATTTGTGATGTCGTTAAGTATTAAGTGTGGAGCTGCTCCTTATACAATGACTAGGGAGAGATGTTTTAGATGACACTGGGGCCCTGCCTGCACATATCAGATACTTAACAATGGATATTTTCCCCTCCTTTTAAAAAAATTTAAATTAAAAAAATCTGTCCACACAACCTTTTCTTTACAAAATATCTCCATCCACACTCAAACGCAAAAATGACTCCAAACGCTTGTCGTAATATTTACACATCACCACAACTGTGATCACTAGTTAAGGGTCAAGGAGTTTTGTTACCATCCTTCTCCTTTCCTTTGGCTTCATTAATCAGTTGGATAAGAGTTATTGTTGGTGGGGAGCTGGGATTCCTGTCATCATTCTCCTGTCATCAACTGCCTCTTTACATGATAAATGAGGAAAGGGAAATCATTCAGGTTTATATCCATCACCCAAAAGCACGTTCAATCACCATTTGGCCTTGATACATTGAATGTGTTCCCTGCTGTGGCCGCTGTGACTGTAACATTGTTCAAATGTAAAGTAGTAATTAGTCTGAGCAGTGCCGACAAAGTCTTATGTTATTGTTTCTGGCGCATGCTCATTGCACAAAGCAGAGTTTTCGAAAATCTGCACCTAAGTAGGCGTTTTCAAAAATCTGTTTTTGTGACTCAAACCTCTTTGCGTGTGGATGAAGTCAAAATGTAGAAGAAAATATCTGTTTTTAAAAATGTGTGTGTAGACGGGGCCTTAGCGCACTCAGGGGAATGTTCTGAGTACATGGGAAGATTTACTGTTTCACAGCTGACAACACTACATTAGAGCAAAGCTCATTTGGGTATATGGAGCAGTTCCAGACTTATAAACTCCAAGGCCCCATGCAAACCTGCAGCTCAACAAGAGTCAATACCAACAGGAGAATACACTGTTTAAAGCTGGCAGAGAATTTCAGCAAATTTCACTCGGGTACTACCCATATAATTAGCTGTATGGGTCATCTGACAAAGTTGGACATCATTGTGAAGGTAAATAAACAGACTTTCCAATAACGTAAACTACAATGCCAATTAGCATTGTAACAACAGAGAAATAATCCACCAAACACAAATTTCCAAACGTTTTTTTTCCTGAGTTTATGTACCCTATGACATCACAAGTTTTAGACTTGTCTGGTTTCGGGCTTTAAGAGAGAGTGGTTCATGTTCACAAATATTCAATTTGATTGACCTTTCCTGGACCAGGAAAATAACATATTGGAATTATTAATATAGGTAAGAGGGAAATACAAACATTATTTTTTTTGTCTTTTACCTGACAGTGGAAACGTTAAAGATGTTCTCAGTCTGGGTAGACAGAGATCATGAAAATACCTTTTGAAAATGCAAACTGCTGCCAGATAATAGGTTAAAAAAAAAAAACATAACTGCGCTGACATGTGACCGAGTCATGGAATAACATAATGAAGCTACCGATTTACGCTTTTGTCCATCTGTATAAAAATATTCCATCTATCCATTAGCAACCGCTTATCCTGGGGTTGGGGGTTGCGAGGGAGCTGGAGCAGATCCCAGCTGGCATTAGGTGAAGGTGGGGTTAACCCTGGATAGGTCATAAAATATTCCATCTGCTGCTATATAATTTTTTTTTACCCTGCTTTCCCAAGTCAAAAATGATAGCTGGTTTGCTCAGTTCAACATGTATATTTTGGTACATTTAATATTTTCATACAAAACATTATTTCTGCTTACAGTTATTTCAGAAATGTTTTAAATATCATTTTTTTATTGTGTTTTTTCATCCAGTGGTTTGAAGAGTCTTTGAGGATTAAGGAAATATCAGTGGTAAGTTTTGTTAAACAACCTTCTGTAGGTGAACTGTCACAGAGGCATGTAAAACCACAAATGCACAGTCCGATCAGATCACGTCACATGCCACCTTCACCTTATAACACCAGTCAATAAAACCTCACTGTCTATTCATATACCAGGCTTTACTTAGAGCTCTGTAGTTATCAGAGGTCAAACAAATCAAACAGGAGGCTAATTCGGATAGAGGTGACCCTGTGTGTACGTGAGTGACTGACTGGATACTGATACTATAAATATATGTTTGCACGGTGTTGACAGAGGTGACAGGAGGGTGTGTGTGTGTGCGCGCGCGCATGATTCAAGTATTGACATACAAACTATCGTGGCCCCTCTAAAGCTCTTGAATATCATTTCAACAGGTGTTTCCATGAGCATTTCTGCAGGTTGATACTCAAACGAATGACTCTTTGAGCAAAACAGTAGTAATATGGAAGTCTAGTGTAGGTCAGTCTACAAACAATGCCTCCAGAAAATACTTATTTGTAGACCCTGTATAAGATTTTTTTTTTTTTTATTAACACCAAAAACTATCTAAATTGAATTTCCATTTGCAATCCAGTGATATACTGTAATTAAGGATGTCCTAATCCTAATCTGACTCCTTTCATAATGAATATCTGTGTGCGTGTTATGTTTACTTAGTGCTTACATTTACTTAAATATTGATTAAGTATGTATCTGACAGGTATAGGCTACTAAATTTAATCTACCTTATTTTTCACAAGCAATGTGATCCAAATATTGAAAGTCCTGATTTGAAATGCTTAAACTTTCATCCATATCATAGAAATAAGTTAACTGTGAGAATCTGGGGTGTCAGAACATCTCGCATTCACACATCCATTTAAATGTGCCTGATTGCCAGGTCATCCCTACTCCTATTACATGTTATTTTTATGACTTATTACTACTACTACTACTACTGCTGCTACTACTACTGTCTTAGTAGCATATTATGACTTTGTTATGGCATATTGTACTAGGACTTTTTAATGACATGAAAAAAATCATACATTATGTTGAAAAAATATTTTACTATATAAACTGATCTTATTACCTTTCAACATACTGCACTAAATTTCTCATGATGTTTTTCGACATACTGTGCTACTACACTGACTCTCTACATACTACACTGACTTTTCAATATACTCCACGCTAACTTTTTCAACACACTGTACCATGATTTTTTTGGACATTATACAATGACTACTTGACATTATTAGACAACTTTTTGACGTTCAGCATACTGTACTATGACTTTTCCCCATTGTATTTTTTTCTCGACATACTATACTATGACATTTTTTTGTGAAATTTTTCAACACTTCACAAAATGACTTTTTTCACCATAGAATCATTTTACATGCTATAATATGACTGTTTTCATGATTTTTTTTCAGCATCAAAAAAATTTGACGTTTTCGGCGAAAAATTTCGACATACTATACTATGACATTTTTTTGTAAAATTTTTCAACATTTTACAAGATGATTACATTTTACAAGAAGATTTCGACATGACATTTTTTTTCTATGACATTTTCTATGACATTCGATAAAATGACTTTTTTTCACCATAGAATCGTTTTACATGCTATAATATGACTGTTTTCATGTCTGACCCCCATGTGACTCTGATCATCTGCTCCGTATTTGTTCCAAATGTATATAATTACATGCAATTATAAATACATATATATATATATATGCTATGCATATACAATAATTATCACCTGCTGAACTTTACTTACTTATTTTATTGTCAATTCTCTTCATTGCAACTTCTTCCCTTCATTGCACCTTCTCTTTTAATTTTTACTATGCTGTGTTTATCTGTACTGTGTTGACGCTGCTATGACACCCGAATTTCCCTCCGGGGATTAATAAAGGTTCATCTTATCTTATCTTATGACATTTTTTTTGTAAAAATTTTCAAAATTTCACAAAATGACTTTTCACCATAGAATCATTTTACATGCTATAATATGACTGTTTTCATGATTTTTTTCAACAGCAAAAAAATTTGATGTTTTCGGCGAAAAATTTCGACATACTATACTATGACATTTTTTTTGTAAAATTTTTCAAAATTTCACAAAATGACTTTTTTCACCATAGAATCATTTTACATGCTATAATATTGACTGTTTTTACGATTCTTTTCAACATCAAAAACAATTGAAGTTATCGGCGGAAAATTTCGACATACTATACTAGACATTTTTTTGTAAAAATTTTCAACATTTCACAAAATGAAATTTTTCACCATAGAATCATTTTACATGCTATAATATGACTGTTTTCATGATTTTTTTCAACATCAAAAAAATTTGATGTTTTCGGCGAAAAATTTCGACATACTACACTATGACATTTTTTTTGTAATTTTTTCAAAATTTCACAAAATGACTTTTTTCACCATAGAATCATTTTACATGCTATAATATTGACTGTTTTTACGATTCTTTTCAACATAAAAAAAAATTGAAGTTATCGGGCGGAAAATTTCGACATACTATACTATAACATTTTTTTTTGTAAAAATTTTCAACATTTCACAAAATGAAATTTTTTCACCATAGAAACATTCTACATGCTATAATATGACTGTTTTCATGATTTTTTTCAACATCAAAAAAATTTGATGTTTTCGGCGAAAAATTTCGACATACTATACTATGACATTTTTTTTGTAAAATTTTTACACATTTCACAAAATGACTTTTTTTCACCATAGAATCATTTTACATGCTATAATATGACTGTTTTCATGATTTTTTTCAACATCAAAAAAATTTGAAGTTTTCGGCGAAAAATTTCGACATACTATACTATGACATTTTTTTGTGTATATTTTTCAAAATTTCACAAAATGACTTTTTTCACCATAGAATCATTTTACATGCTATAATATTGACTGTTTTTACGATTCTTTTCAACATCAAAAACAATTGAAGTTATCGGCGGAAAATTTCGACATACTATACTATGACATTTTTTTGTAAAAATTTTCAACATTTCACAAAATGACTTTTTTCACCATAGAATCATTCTACATGCTATAATATGACTGTTTTCATGATTTTTTTCAACATCAAAAAAATTTGATGTTTTCGGCGAAAAATTTCGACATACTATACTATGACATTTTTTTTGTGTATATTTTTCAAAATTTCACTAAATGACTTTTTTCACCATAGAATCATTTTACATGCTATAATATTGACTGTTTTTACGATTCTTTTCAACATCAAAAACAATTGAAGTTATCAGCGGAAAATTTCGACATACTATACTATGACATTTTTTTGTGTATATTTTTCAAAATTTCACAAAATGACTTTTTTCACCATAGAATCATTTTACATGCTATAATATTGACTGTTTTTACGATTCTTTTCAACATCAAAAACAATTGAAGTTATCGGCGGAAAATTTCGACATACTATACTATGACATTTTTTTTGTAAAATTTTTACACATTTCACAAAATGACTTTTTTTCACCATAGAATCATTTTACATGCTATAATATGACTGTTTTCATGATTTTTTTCAACATCAAAAAAATTTGATGTTTTCGGCGAAAAATTTCGACATACTACACTATGAAATTTTTTTTGTAAATTTTTCAAAATTTCACAAAATGACTTTTTTCACCATTGAATCATTTTACATGCTATAATATTGACTGTTTTTACGATTCGTTTCAACATCAAAAAAAATTGAAGTTATCGGCGGAAAATTTCGACATACTATACTATGACTTTTTTTTGTAAAAATTTTCAACATTTCACAAAATGAAATTTTTTCACCATAGAATCATTCTACATGCTATAATATGACTGTTTTCATGATTTTTTTCAACATCAAAAAAATTTGATGTTTTCGGCGAAAAATTTCGACATACTATACTATGACATTTTTTTTGTCAAATTTTTCAAAATTTCACAAAATGACTTTTTTCACCATAGAATCATTGTACATGCTATAATATTGACTGTTTTTACGATTCTTTTCAACATAAAAAAAATTGAAGTTATCGGCGGAAAATTTCGACATACTATACTATGACATTTTTTTTTGTAAAAATTTTCAACATTTCACAAAATGAAATTTTTTCACCATAGAATCATTTTACATGCTATAATATGACTGTTTTCATGTTTCATGTTTTCATGTTTTGTTTCATGTTTTCATGTCTGACCCCCATGCGACTCTGATCATCTGCTCCGTATTTGTTCCAAATGTATATAATTACATATAATTATAATTACATATATATATATATATATATGCTATGCATATACAATAATTATCACCTGCTGAACTTTACTTACTTATTTTATTGTCAATTCTCTTCATTGCAACTTCTTCCCTTCATTGCACCTTCTCTTTTAATTTTTACTATGCTGTGTTTATCTGTACTGTGTTGACGCTGCTATGACACCCGAATTTCCCTCCGGGGATTAATAAAGGTTCGTCTTATCTTATCTTATGACATTTTTTGTAAAATATTTCAACATTCGATAAAATGACTTTTTATCACCAAAGAATCATTTTAAATGCTATAATATGACTGTTTTCATGATTTTTTTCAACATCAAAAAATTTTGACATTTTCATCGAAAAGTTTCAACATACTATACTATGACATTTTTTCGTGAAATTTTCCAACATTCGATAAAATGCCTTTTTTTAAAACATAGAATCATTTTACATGCTATAATATTGACTGTTTTTACGATTCTTTTCAACATAAAAAAAAATTGAAGTTATCGGCGGAAAATTTCGACATACTATACTATGACATTTTTTTGTAAAAATTTTCAACATTTCACAAAATGACTTTTTTCAACATAGAATCATTCTACATGCTATAATATGACTGTTTTCATGATTTTTTTCAACATCAAAAAAATTTGATGTTTTCGGCGAAAAATTTCGACATACTATACTATGACATTTTTTTGTAATTTTTTCAAAATTTCACAAAATGACTTTTTTCACCATAGAATCATTTTACATGCTATAATATTGACTGTTTTTACAATTCTTTTCAACATCAACAAAAATTGAAGTTATCGGCGAAAAATTTCGACATACTATACTATGAAATTTTTTTTGTAAATTTTTCAAAATTTCACAAAATGACTTTTTTCACCATAGAATCATTTTACATGCTATTTTTTTTTTAAAAAAAATTGAAGTTTGATTTTCTTTTATTCCAAAAGCTTTTTCACCATAGAATCATTTTACATGCTATAATATTGACTGTTTTTACGATTCTTTTCAACATCAAAAAAAATTGAAGTTATCGGCGGAAAATTTCGACATACTATACTATGACATTTTTTTGTAAAAATTTTCAACATTTCACAAAATGAAATTTTTTCACATAGTCATTTTGTTATGCTGTTTTGTTTGTTTTTGTTTTGTTTTGTTTTTGTCTGCCCCGCGCTCTGTTCGTTTTGCAAAGTTTATTATATTTTATTCTTTTTTGCTGCTATACAATAATTCCCTGCTGCTTTCTCTTTTTTGTCAATTCTCTTCATTGCACTTCTTCCCTTCATTGCACCTCTTTATTTTCTGCTGTGTTTTCTGTTGTGTTGCGCTGCTGACTCGGGATGGTTCTTTCGAGATAATGTAAGCCAGTTATGCTTTGCTGTGGTAAAAAAAAGGAAATCTTGCTTTTTGTGAAATTTTCCAACATTCGATAAAATGCCTTTTTTTAAAACATAGAATCATTTTACATGCTATAATATTGACTGTTTTTACGATTCTTTTCAACATCAACAAAAATTGAAGTTATCGGCGGAAAATTTCGACATACTATACTATGACATTTTTTTGTAAAATTTTTACACATTTCACAAAATGATTTTTTTTAACCATAGAATCATTTTGCATGCTATAATATGACTGTTTTCATGATTTTTTTCAACATCAAAAAAATTTGATGTTTTCGGCGAAAAATTTCGACATACTATACTATGACATTTTTTTGTTTTTTTAAAATTTCAAAGCTTTCACTGTTTTTCAGCTTAATTTCTTTTTTCAATATTTAATAAGCTGTTTCTGTAAAAAAAAAATTGGTTTGGGGAATTGCTCTATTTTTTAATTACTAAAGAATTTCGTTTTAGTTTAAAAAAAATTGGTTGAAATTATCTTTATTTTTAAATTTTCCATTTAAAATAATTTTCACATAGAACATTTTCAGCTATAATATGCTGTTTTATGATTTTTTCAACATAAAAAATTTGATGTTTTCGAAATTCCTCTCTATGTTAAGCTCCGTCGTTATATTGCTGTTTTTACGATTCTTTTCAACATAAAAAAATTGAGTTATCGGCGGAAAATTTCGACATACTATACTATGACATTTTTTTGTAATATTTTTCAAAATTTCACAAAATGACTTTTTTCACCATAGAATCATTTTACATGCTATAATATTGACTGTTTTTACGATTCTTTTCAACATCAAAAACAATTGAAGTTATCGGCGGAAAATTTCGACATACTATACTATGACATTTTTTTTGTAAAAATTTTCAACATTTCACAAAATGAAATTTTTTTCACCATAGAATCATTTTACATGCTATAATATGACTGTTTTCATGATTTTTTTCAACATCAAAAAAAATTGATGTTTTCGGCGAAAAATTTCGACATACTATACTATGACATTTTTTTGTAAAATTTTTCAACATTTCACAAAATGACTTTTTTTCACCATAGAATCATTTTACATGCTATAATATGACTGTTTTCATGATTTTTTTCAACATCAAAAAAATTTGATGTTTTCGGCGAAAAATTTCGACATACTATACTATGAAATTTTTTTTGTAAATTTTTCAAAATTTCACAAAATGACTTTTTTCACCATTGAATCATTTTACATGCTATAATATTGACTGTTTTTACGATTCGTTTCAACATAAAAAAAAATTGAAGTTATCGGCGGAAAATTTCGACATACTATACTATGACTTTTTTTTGTAAAAATTTTCAACATTTCACAAAATGAAATTTTTTCACCATAGAATCATTCTACATGCTATAATATGACTGTTTTCATGATTTTTTTCAACATCAAAAAAATTTGATGTTTTCGGCGAAAAATTTAGACATACTATACTATGACATTTTTTTTGTCAAATTTTTCAAAATTTCACAAAATGACTTTTTTCACCATAGAATCATTGTACATGCTATAATATTGACTGTTTTTACGATTCTTTTCAACATAAAAAAAATTGAAGTTATCGGCGGAAAATTTCGACATACTATACTATGACATTTTTTTTTGTAAAAATTTTCAACATTTCACAAAATGAAATTTTTTCACCATAGAATCATTTTACATGCTATAATATGACTGTTTTCATGTTTCATGTTTTCATGTTTTGTTTCATGTTTTCATGTCTGACCCCCATGCGACTCTGATCATCTGCTCCGTATTTGTTCCAAATGTATATAATTACATATAATTATAATTACATATATATATATATATATGCTATGCATATACAATAATTATCACCTGCTGAACTTTACTTACTTATTTTATTGTCAATTCTCTTCATTGCAACTTCTTCCCTTCATTGCACCTTCTCTTTTAATTTTTACTATGCTGTGTTTATCTGTACTGTGTTGACGCTGCTATGACACCCGAATTTCCCTCCGGGGATTAATAAAGGTTCGTCTTATCTTATCTTATGACATTTTTTGTAAAATATTTCAACATTCGATAAAATGACTTTTTATCACCAAAGAATCATTTTAAATGCTATAATATGACTGTTTTCATGATGTTTTTCAACATCAAAAAATTTTGACATTTTCATCGAAAAATTTCAACATACTATACTATGACATTTTTTTGTGAAATTTTCCAACATTCGATAAAATGCCTTTTTTTAAAACATAGAATCATTTTACATGCTATAATATTGACTGTTTTTACGATTCTTTTCAACATAAAAAAAAATTGAAGTTATCGGCGGAAAATTTCGACATACTATACTATGACATTTTTT
This sequence comes from Pterois miles, assembly GCA_947000775.1. NCBI lineage: Eukaryota > Metazoa > Chordata > Actinopteri > Perciformes > Scorpaenidae > Pterois > Pterois miles. Next base: position 10,165,341 of record CAMQGK010000567.1, read on the forward strand.
TGTAAAATTTTTACAAATTTCACAAAATGATTTTTTTTCACCATAGAATCATTTTACATGCTATAATATTGACTGTTTTTCACGATTCTTTTCAACATCAAAAAAAATTGAAGTTATCGGCGGAAAATTTCGACATACTATACTATGACATTTTTTTGTAAAAATTTTCAACATTTCACAAAATGAAATTTTTTTTCACCATAGAATCATTCCACATGCTATAATATGACTGTTTTTCATGATTTTTTTCAGCATCAAAAAAATTTGATGTTTTCGGCGAAAAATTTCGACATACTATACTATGACATTTTTTTTGTAAAATTTTTCAAAATTTCACAAAATGACTTTTTTCACCATAGAATCATTTTACATGCTATAATATTGACTGTTTTTACGATTCTTTTCAACATCAAAAAAAATTTGAAGTTATCGGCGGAAAATTTCGACATACTGTACTATGACATTTTTTTGTAAAATTTTTACACATTTTACAAAATGACTTTTTTCACCATAGAATCATTTTACATGCTATAATGACTGTTTTCATGATTTCATGTTTTCATCAAGTTTTGTTTCATGTTTTCATGTCTGACCCCCATGTGACTCTGATCATCTTCTCCGTAATTTGTTCCAAATGTATATAATTACATGTAATTATAATCATATATATATATATATATATATATATATATTACGATGCTTTTCAATATATACAATAATTATCACCTGCTGAACTTTCGACATACTTACTTATTTTATTGTCAATTTCCTTCATTGCACAAAATGACTTCTCTTTTAATTTTTACTATACTGTGCTTATCTCTACTGTGTTGACGCTGCTTTTCATGATCACCCGAATTTCCCTCCGGGGATTAATAAAGGTTTGTCTTATCTTATGACATTTTTTTGTAAAATATTTCAACATTCGATAAAATGACTTTTTATCACCAAAGAATCATTTTAAATGCTATAATATGACTGTTTTCATAATTTTTTTCAACATCAAAAAAATTTGACATTTTCATCGAAAAATTTCGACATACTATACTATGACATTTTTTTGTAAAATTTTTCAACATTCGATAAAATGACGTTTTATCACCATAGAATCATTTTACATGCTATAATATTGACTGTTTTTACGATTCTTTTCAACATCAAAAAAAATTGAAGTTATCGGCGGAAAATTTCGACATACTGTACTATGACATTTTTTTGTAAAATTTTTCAAAATTTCACAAAATGACTTTTTTCACCATAGAATCATTTTACATGCTATAATATGACTGTTTTCATGTTTCATGTTTTTATGTTTTGTTTCATGTTTTCATGTCTGACCCCCATGTGACTCTGATCATCTGCTCCGTATTTGTTCCAAATGTATATAATTACATATAATTATAATTACATATATATATATATATATATGCTATGCATATACAATAATTATCACCTGCTGAACTTTACTTACTTATTTTATTGTCAATTCTCTTCATTGCAACTTCTTCCCTTCATTGCACCTTCTCTTTTAATTTTTACTATGCTGTGTTTATCTGTACTGTGTTGACGCTGCTATGACACCCGAATTTCCCTCCGGGGATTAATAAAGGTTCATCTTATCTTATCTTATGACATTTTTTGTAAAATATTTCAACATTCGATAAAATGACTTTTTATTACCAAAGAATCATTTTAAATGCTATATGACTGTTTTCATGATTTTTTTCAACATCAAAAAATTTTGACATTTTCATCGAAAAATTTCAACATACTATACTATGACATTTTTTTGTGAAATTTTCCAACATTCGATAAAATGCCTTTTTTTAAACATAGAATCATTTTACATGCTATAATATGACTGTTTATGATTTTTTTCAACATCAAAAAAATTTGATGTTTTCGGCGAAAAATTTCGACATACTATACTATGACATTTTTTTTGTAAAATTTTTCAAAATTTCACAAAATGACTTTTTTCACCATAGAATCATTTTACATGCTATAATATTGACTGTTTTTACGATTCTTTTCAACATCAAAAAAAATTGAAGTTATCGGCGGAAAATTTCGACATACTGTACTATGACATTTTTTTGTAAAATTTTTCAAAATTTCACAAAATGACTTTTTTCACCATAGAATCATTTTACATGCTATAATATGACTGTTTTCATGTTTCATGTTTTTATGTTTTGTTTCATGTTTTCATGTCTGACCCCCATGTGACTCTGATCATCTGCTCCGTATTTGTTCCAAATGTATATAATTACATATAATTATAATTACATATATATATATATATATATATATATATATATATATATATATATATATATATATATATATGCTATGCATATACAATAATTATCACCTGCTGAACTTTACTTACTTATTTTATTGTCAATTCTCTTCATTGCAACTTCTTCCCTTCATTGCACCTTCTCTTTTAATTTTTACTATGCTGTGTTTATCTGTACTGTGTTGACGCTGCTATGACACCCGAATTTCCCTCCGGGGATTAATAAAGGTTCATCTTATCTTATGACATTTTTTGTAAAATATTTCAACATTCAATAAAATGACTTTTTATCACCAAAGAATCATTTTAAATGCTATAATATGACTGTTTTCATGATTTTTTTCAACATCAAAAAAATGTGATGTTTTCGGCGAAAAATTTCGACATACTATACTATGACATTTTTTTGTAAAATTTTTCAACATTTCACAAAATAACTTTTTTTCACCGTAAAATCATTTTACATACTATAATATGACTGCTTTCATGATTTTTTTTTCAACATCTAAAAAATTTGACGTTTTCGGTGAAAAATTGAAACACTATACTGATATTTTTTTAATTTTTCAACATTTCACAAAATAACTTTTTTCACCATAAAATCATTTTACATGCTATAACTGTTTTCATGATTTTTTTCAACATCTAAAAAATTTGACATTTCCATCAAAAAATTTCGACATACTATACTATGACATTTTTTTGGAAAATTTTTCAAAATTTCACAAAATGACTTTTTTCACCATAGAATCATTTTACATGCTATAATGACTGTTTTCATGTTTCATGTTTTCATGTTTTGTTTCATGTTTTCATGTCTGACCCCCATGTGACTCTGATCATCTGCTCCGTATTTGTTCCAAATGTATATAATTACATGTAATTATAATTACATATATATATATATATATATATATATGCTATGCATATACAATAATTATCACCTGCTGAACTTTACTTACTTATTTTATTGTCAATTCTCTTCATTGCAACTTCTTCCCTTCATTGCACCTTCTCTTTTAATTTTTACTATACTGTGTTTATCTCTACTGTGTTGACGCTGCTATGACACCCGAATTTCCCTCCGGGGATTAATAAAGGTTCATCTTATCTTATCTTATGACATTTTTTGTAAAATATTTCAACATTCGATAAAATGACTTTTTATCACCAAAGAATCATTTTAAATGCTATAATATGACTGTTTTCATAATTTTTTTCAACATCAAAAAAATTTGACGTTTTTGGCAAAAAAATTGACATACTATACTACGATATATTTTTTTTAATTTTTCAGCATTTAAGAAAATGAATTTTTTCACCATAGAATCATTTTACATGGTATAATATGACCGTTTTCATGACTTTTTTTCAACATAAAAAATTTCACGTTTTCATCAAAAAATTTCGACATACTATACTATGACATTTTTTTGTGAAATTTTTCAACATTTGATAAAATGACTTTTTTTCACCATAGAATCATTTTACATGCTATAATATGACTGTTTTCATGATTTTTTTCAACATCAAAAAAATGTGAAGTTTTGGGCGAAAAATTTCGACATACTATACTATGACATTTTTTTTGTGTATATTTTTCAAAATTTCACTAAATGACTTTTTTCACCATAGAATCATTTTACATGCTATATTGCTGTTTTCATGATTTTTTCAACATAAAAAATTTGATGTTTTCGGCGAAAAATTTCGACATACTATACTATGAAATTTTTTTAGTAAATTTTTCAAAATTTCACAAAATGACTTTTTTCACCATAGAATCATTCTACATGCTATAATATTGACTGTTTTTACGATTCTTTTCAACATCAAAAAAAATTGAAGTTATCGGCGGAAAATTTCGACATACTATACTATGACATTTTTTTTGTAAAAATTTTCAACATTTCACAAAATGAAATTTTTTCACCATAGAATCATTCTACATGCTATAATATGACTGTTTTCATGATTTTTTTCAACATCAAAAAAATTTGATGTTTTCGGCGAAAAATTTAGACATACTATACTATGACATTTTTTTGTAAAATTTTTACACATTTCACAAAATGACTTTTTTCACCATAGAATCATTTGACATGCTATAACATGACTGTTTTCATGATTTTTTTCAACATCAAAAAAATTTGATGTTTTCGGCGAAAAATTTCGACATACTATACTATGACATTTTTTTTGTCAAATTTTTCAAAATTTCACAAAATGACTTTTTTCACCATAGAATCATTGTACATGCTATAATATTGACTGTTTTTACGATTCTTTTCAACATCAAAAAAAATTGAAGTTATCGGCGGAAAATTTCGACATACTATACTATGACATTTTTTTTTGTAAAAATTTTCAACATTTCACAAAATGAAATTTTTTCACCATAGAATCATTTTACATGCTATAATATGACTGTTTTCATGTTTCATGTTTTCATGTTTTGTTTCATGTTTTCATGTCTGACCCCCATGCGACTCTGATCATCTGCTCCGTATTTGTTCCAAATGTATATAATTACATATAATTATAATTACATATATATATATATATGCTATGCATATACAATAATTATCACCTGCTGAACTTTACTTACTTATTTTATTGTCAATTCTCTTCATTGCAACTTCTTCCCTTCATTGCACCTTCTCTTTTAATTTTTACTATGCTGTGTTTATCTGTACTGTGTTGACGCTGCTATGACACCCGAATTTCCCTCCGGGGATTAATAAAGGTCCTTGTCTTATCTTATGACATTTTTTGTAAAATATTTCAACATTCGATAAAATGACTTTTTATCACCAAAGAATCATTTTAAATGCTATATGACTGTTTTCATGATTTTTTTCAACATCAAAAAATTTTGACATTTTCATCGAAAAATTTCGACATACTATACACTATGACATTTTTTTGTGAAATTTTCCAACATTCGATAAAATGCCTTTTTTTAAACATAGAATCATTTTACATGCCATAATATTGACTGTTTTTACGATTCTTTTCAACATAAAAAAAAATTGAAGTTATCGGCGGAAAATTTCGACATACTATACTATGACATTTTTTTTGTAAAAATTTTCAACATTTCACAAAATGAAATTTTTTCACCATAGAATCATTCTACATGCTATAATATGACTGTTTTCATGATTTTTTTCAACAGCAAAAAAATTTGATGTTTTCGGCGAAAAATTTCGACACACTATACTATGACATTTTTTTGTAAATTTTTTACACATTTCACAAAATGACTTTTTTTCACCATAGAATCATTTTACATGCTATAATATGACTGTTTTCATGATTTTTTTCAACATCAAAAAAATTTGATGTTTTCGGCGAAAAATTTCGACATACTATACTATGACATTTTTTTGTAAAATTTTTCAAAATTTCACAAAATGACTTTTTTCACCATAGAATCATTTTACATGCTATTATATTGACTGTTTTTACGATTCTTTTCAACATCAAAAAAAATTGAAGTTATCGGCGGAAAATTTCGACATACTATACTATGACATTTTTTGTAAAAATTTTCAACATTTCACAAAATGAAATTTTTTCACCATAGAATCATTCTACATGCTATAATATGACTGTTTTCATGATTTTTTTCAACATCAAAAAAATGTGATGTTTTCGGCGAAAAATTTCGACATACTATACTATGACATTTTTTGTAAAATTTTTACACATTTCACAAAATGACTTTTTTTCACCATAGAATCATTTTACATGCTATAATATGACTGTTTTCATGATTTTTTTCAGCATCAAAAAAATTTGATGTTTTCGGCGAAAAATTTCGACATACTATACTATGACATTTTTTTTGTAAAATTTTTCAAAATTTCACAAAATGACTTTTTTCACCATAGAATCATTTTACATGCTATAATATTGACTGTTTTTACGATTCTTTTCAACATCAAAAAAAATTGAAGTTATCGGCGGAAAATTTCGACATACTGTACTATGACATTTTTTTGTAAAATTTTTACACATTTCACAAAATGAGTTTTTTCACCATAGAATCATTTTACATGCTATAATGACTGTTTTCATGTTTCATGTTTTCATGTTTTGTTTCATGTTTTCATGTCTGACCCCCATGTGACTCTGATCATCTGCTCCGTATTTGTTCCAAATGTATATAATTACATGTAATTATAATATATATATATATATATATATATATATATATATATATATATATATATATATATATATATATATATATGCTATGCATATACAATAATTATCACCTGCTGAACTTTACTTACTTATTTTATTGTCAATTCCCTTCATTGCACCTTCTCTTTTAATTTTTACTATACTGTGCTTATCTCTACTGTGTTGACGCTGCTATGACACCCGAATTTCCCTCCAGGGATTAATAAAGGTTTGTCTTATCTTATGACATTTTTTGTAAAATATTTCAACATTCGATAAAATGACTTTTTATCACCAAAGAATCATTTTAAATGCTATAATATGACTGTTTTCATAATTTTTTTCAACATCAAAAAAATTTGACATTTTCATCGAAAAATTTCGACATACTATACACTATGACATTTTTTTGTAAAATTTTTCAACATTCGATAAAATGACGTTTTATCACCATAGAATCATTTTACATGCTATAATATGACTGTTTATGATTTTTTTCAACATCAAAAAAATTTGATGTTTTCGGCGAAAAATTTCGACATACTATACCATGACATTTTTTTGTAAAATTTTTCAAAATTTCACAAAATGACTTTTTTCACCATAGAATCATTTTACATGCTATAATATGACTGTTTTCATGTTTCATGTTTTTATGTTTTGTTTCATGTTTTCATGTCTGACCCCCATGTGACTCTGATCATCTGCTCCGTATTTGTTCCAAATGTATATAATTACATATAATTATAATTACATATATATATATATATATGCTATGCATATACAATAATTATCACCTGCTGAACTTTACTTACTTATTTTATTGTCAATTCTCTTCATTGCAACTTCTTCCCTTCATTGCACCTTCTCTTTTAATTTTTACTATGCTGTGTTTATCTGTACTGTGTTGACGCTGCTATGACACCCGAATTTCCCTCCGGGGATTAATAAAGGTTCATCTTATCTTATCTTATGACATTTTTTGTAAAATATTTCAACATTCAATAAAATGACTTTTTATCACCAAAGAATCATTTTAAATGCTATAATATGACTGTTTTCATGATTTTTTTCAACATCAAAAAAATGTGATGTTTTCGGCGAAAAATTTCGACATACTATACTATGACATTTTTTTGTAAAATTTTTCAACATTTCACAAAATAACTTTTTTTCACCGTAAAATCATTTTACATACTATAATATGACTGCTTTCATGATTTTTTTTTCAACATCTAAAAAATTTGACGTTTTCGGTGAAAAATTGAAACACTATACTGATATTTTTTTAATTTTTCATCAAAAAAATTTGACGTTTTTGGCAAAAAAATTGACATACTATACTACGATATATTTTTTTTAATTTTTCAGCATTTAAGAAAATGAATTTTTTCACCATAGAATCATTTTACATGGTATAATATGACCGTTTTCATGACTTTTTTTCAACATAAAAAATTTCACGTTTTCATCAAAAAATTTCGACATACTATACTATGACATTTTTTGTGAAATTTTTCAACATTTGATAAAATGACTTTTTTTCACCATAGAATCATTTTACATGCTATAATATGACTGTTTTCATGATTTTTTTTCAACATCAAAAAAAATTGACGTTTTTGGCGAAAAATTTCGACATACTATACTATATTTTTTGTAAAATTTTTTCAACATTTCAGAAAATGACTTTTTCACCCTATAATCATTTTACATGCTATAATATGATTGTTTTCATGATTTTTTTCAAAATACAAAAATTTGATGTTTTTACTATGACTGTTTTTTGACATACTATACTATGATTATTTCCCCACATGCTATACTATGACTTAAATGTCTTTTGACATACAATACCACGACTTTTTTTGACATACTACACTATGACTTATTTTTATGACATATTATGCTCTTTTTTCAACAAACTGTAATATAACTTTTAATCACTTTTCAACGTTTTTAAAACCTCCTTTCCTTTCCTTCTCAAGCAAATTTTAAAAATGCACTACAGGAACTGGCTACTGTTTTTGGTTTGTTTTGTTATATTTTTCTTGTTTAGCATTAATGGACTAAGCTACTACTGCATTTCATTGTGCAACAATGATTTTGTTACATGATCCTTGATCTCTATGACAATTAGCATGGCATATTATACTCTCATTTCTAAATGACTGTTAATGACATTTTTATGCCATATATACTTCCACTTTTTTCAAAATACTGTAGTATCTCTTTTTTTAGACGTATGACTTTTTTAAGACCTTTTTTCAAACTATAGCATTACTTTTATGACTTTTTTTGACATACTATAGTATGCTATGACCATTTTTCAACAACTACATTATGACTTTTTCTCTATACTATACTGACTTTTTGTGTCATTTTTCTATATACTCCTTTTTCAACATAATATGATGACTGACATTTTTCGACATACTATACTACGACGTTTTTATGACAATATTCAACACACTACACTACGACGACTATTTTCGACATGACGTGTCATGAAATTTTTCGGCATACTATACCACGACTGTTTTCTTGACATTTCTCGACATAGTATACTCTGATTTTTTTTAACATACTATACTTTTAGGGCTGACCGATAAATCATATTTTCGCTGCGATGTATGTAGTCTAACTGTTTAGGTTAGTTTGACATGTATCTGACTTATAGCATATTATACCTGCTGGCTGAGAAAAAGCAGCTCCTCCTCCCTTTGTCAGTGGTAACATTGCTTGCAGCAGTGAATCACATCAGCAGAGGGAGGAGGAATGACTGATACTGACTGACGTCTGTATTCTTCAGTACTTTAGAAAATTCACTCAGGAATATTATTCATTCATGTTAGATTTGTTTCCAGTGAGATTAATATACAGTATAATATTTATATAGGAACTCTGCTGTCGTAAACATTACTGTTGCTGCTCTAGAAACAACATGTAGCCTAGTTGTATTTAAAATATTAAATTTTAATCCTGTTCTGAATTTAAAGACAACCAGGCTGACATAAGTATAGCTAATATACACACTTCATACTATAATTTTTATTAACACACTATACTATGACTTTTTTCTTGACATTTTTGTTAAACTTTGTGTTACATATACTGTGATGGAAGATGCCCCTAATTCTTTGTTAAAACTAGTATTTCGTGTATTCTGTTCTTTCCTGCCTCAACCTGATAACTCAGTCATGTAAAAACAGTGATGCCATTTGGATCACTCACCTTGCTGTAAGGGCTGCTGTTGGTGGAACTCGAGTGGCGCCACGATGAAGCTGGTCTGACCCAGTGGGTTCCAGTGGTGCAGCACCCTCAGCGTCCACAAGCCAGGCCTCAGGGGCGGGGTGAGCGGCGGCCGGTAGTGGGTGACCTCAGCGGAGGCGTCCACCAGGATGTCATAAGTGGCTGCAATGACGTTGGTGGGGTCGATCCACACCACAGTGGCTGTCAAGTTGCTCTGGCTTCGGCTCCAGCGCTGCACTGCCACCGGCTCATCTTTAGGCCCCAGCAGGCCCCCCCAGTTCCTGAAGAGACGCTCCTTAGGATCCCAGTCTGAACCAACCTGAAGAACAGAAAGTGTCAGGATCACTCTATGAAGACTAACTCTCAGGCCCTGTTTAGACCTGGTATTAATATGCGTCCTCAGTGATCAGATCACAAGGTGACAGCTCTAAGTACAGGTGTGAGTACACTCAAGGTACATTGAGGACGCACATTCAGAGGTGGTCTGGGCCATATATGACCACATTCTTTTAGCAGTGTGTACAAGAATGTGTCCTTGGCCACATTAAGGACTGCCTACTGTACATAGTCTACAGACTATTCGACTGGGAAGCGCATATTATTATAATACTGTTGGAGATATGTAGGTGTTTTTGTTCCGCTGCTTTGCGCGGAGCTGCCAACCGCCTGCTTGATCACTCTCCTCCTCGCTCTCTGAAGCTCTGTACTCTGCTGTTGTCTGGCAAAGGCCAGTGGCGCAGAGGTACCAGGGAACCACCAGTCCAATAACCTTATATTTTGATGCTATAAAAATATTAATAAAATGTACCCAAATTCACAATATTACTACTTCATATTACGACATTCCTGTAGTATTCACAGGCACATCTGCTGTCTCAACCATGAGTTTACTGCATGTTTGTTTACATATACAGTGATGACGTGAAATTGGATCCCAAGTGGCCATTCAAGGTGTACGCGGAGGCACATTCTAATGCCAGGTGTGAACGGACGTACTTAGAGCTGTCCATTTGTGATCCGATCACTGAGGACACGTTAATGCTAGCAGTCAGCTCAGGGGTTTCTGTCAATAGTTGCATATGGGTGATGTAACAATTGATTAAAGAAGTTATATGAATACACACGTACGTGTACGTGTCTGTGCGTGAGTGTACATGTGTATACGTGTAAGTGTGTGTATGTGTGTGTACGTGTGCGTACGTGTACGTGTGTGAGACCTGGATATGTTGCAGCCTGTTGGTGGAGTGGGTGGGGCTGGCCAGGGTGAAGTGGTCTTTGGGTGTTACCCAGGTCTCCAGGCTCTCCAGCTGTGTGGAGGCTCTGTTAGTGGCCACGTGACGTACCAGGTAACCCTGGAACTGGTCTGAGAGGAAGTAGAGGTGGACCGACACTGGGTGGCTCATGGCCATGAATCTGAGAGAGACACATACATACTGTACTTAGACTTGGGAATACATATTTTCTCAGTGTTGTCCTTTCATCCACATTAAGGTTATTGATAACATTCAATATTACATTATAAACATCAAAATCATATTTTTAGTGAGTTCTTAATACTTACAATGACTTTTTAAAAGCATTTTTCTGGCATACTGTAACATGATTTTTTATGACTATACTATGAAATATTTTTAAAAATATTTTGTCATACTGACATTTTTGACATATTAATACTATGATTTTTTATGACATGCTATTAATTCTCTGAAGACATACTATGGTATGATTTCTTTTAACATTTCTATTGCATAATATACTTTTAATTTTTTATGACATACTATACTGTGACATTTCTTTAATGATAAACTACATTATGACATTTTTATGAAACACTATACTATGACATTTTTTATGACAGTGTAGTATAACCTTTTCTTTTGTTACATTTATATAACATACTATACTATGATTTTCTTGCAAATTTTTTAACATACTATTGTATGACATTTTTATGTCATACTATTCTATGACATTTTTATGTCACTATACTATGAGATTTTTTTATGACATACTATATTATGGCTTTTTTAATAGAATTTTTATGACACTACTATGACATTTCTTTATTACATACTTTACTATGACGTTTTAAAAGGCCTACAATATTATGACATTCCTTTATGACATACTATACAATGACATTTTTAGGGCATTTTTTATGACATACTATACTATGGCAATTTCTATTTTACGTTTTTATCACATACTTTACTATGGACTTTTAAATACCATTTTTTTTATGACATACTATGACATTATACATGACATACTATACTACGATTTATAGCATTTCTCGGTGGGAAATACTATGACTTTTTCAAAAAACTGGGTAACACAGAGGTATAATAAAAGGTTTGAATGCAGAAGCTCAGTAATTGCCCCATGCCTTAGTTAGCAATGAGCTACCACTCGATCAAATCACTTTAAACTGGTGTAGCAGTCTGACAAAAGAAACACAACACATGAAACACCTGTAGCATCTGTAGCTGTAATGAAGTATAAAATAAGTGATCACTGAGAGTCAATGAAAACTGAATGCAGCAAAAGCAGGACAGACCCTGTTTGTTAAAGCTTTAACTCCATACCAACACACTGCTAAGTTAGTTGTCTGCAGTCATGCACAGTTTTCCAAAGCAAAATAGAAAGAAAAACATTTCAGTTTGTTTGTTTATGATTAAAGTGTTGACAAAATCTTGCAAAGAAACAATGACACAAGTACTAATGTGGATGGAAACATGTTTCAAATGCATCCATATTTGGTGTGTATGTGGTCTGAAATGTTGCTTGACTGAAATCACAGGTTAAAGGGAACAGACTAGTCCTGTTTAAACCCCCTCCACCCTCATCTTTCCCTTCATGCACACTTCCCATAATGATGCCCCCACCCATTCTAGCTACCAATCCCCACCCGAATTCCAACAAGTACCTCCTTGTACCTACTGCGGGTCTCCACCCCTACACACACACACACACACACTGCTGGAAAAATCCAGTCTGTGCTGACACTGTAGCCTGATTGTACCCCAGACAAGCTGCCGTTATCGTTATATTTAATTTGGACTGAAAAACACCAGTGGTGGGGAGTTTAGTGGAAAGACACATTTCATCTGCCAGTCCACCTCGCTCCCCTCAGACAGTGATCATGCAATTTTTCTCTCAGCCTAAATTTACTGACCCAGCCACTAAATTACTTATACAAAGCACCCTATTGCACTCACATCGGGTGAGGGCTGTACATGAGATCTATATTGACTTTTAACAGAAACAATTCTAGTACAGACTTTTGTTCTCATGCCTTTAGCTCGCTTCATTTGGACCAAACCAATTTGAAAATTATCCATTGTTGCCTTAGTTTTGGTCCGTTTCCTGTTCACACTGACTAATTACAAACAAAAAGAGTTGTGGCACACAGGTAGCTCACTGATCAAAAAGTTTTGGAAACGGCCATCATCATCACAACTCAGGTGTTTATCTTGTTCAATTCCACAAATCTGCTAATTAATAATCGAGAAGGCAACTGAGGCCTGTACTACAAGGCAAGTTCAACGTATCCAGGGTACCTTCTCGTTATCTGGCTTAAATAATCCTAACAAACAAGATCATGCTGAGCAGTCCTACAACATTGTTATCAACTCGGTAAGTCAACCAAGGTTTTCTCAATCTGGCTATGAGTGTGTTCACATGAACGGGGTGATGTTTTCAGCATCTGACCAATCACAGGCATGGACATGTCTACTGTCAGCAAAACTACACATTTTACAAACGAAGAGCAAACTATACTGTAATATTAGACTGAGAAGTTAAACACATAATCCAGACAAAAAGAATCACAGGTGAAGCTGCCAAATGTAGGAAAGGACAGCTGGCAACACATGTAGATCATCTAGATGGGGCAGTGATACAAAAATACCTCCAAGAGTATGCTGGATGATTAGATTACACTTATCACATTATGGCATAGGTGTCAAACTCAGGCCCTAATTATCTTTGGCCCACAAGATGATATCAAATGTCTATTAGAGCTAGCCTGCCAGTATGTAGTGCATGAACCGCTATTACTCCAAATTCCAGAATGCTCTACTAGTGTGTCGGCATGTCAATGAATATATAAATTTGTAGTCAATTTTTCAGTAAATATCAAGTCTGGCCTGTGACTTAGTCCCAGTTTTTTTTTTTTTTTTTTTGCTCACTGTGTTTTTTGCTCACAACGTACAGCCAGCTGTTATCCTGCATTTGTCAGTTTAAACTGTGTTGTTGTTAGCCTGGATTAAGACTAACTTTTTGGTATTTGTGTAATATTATCATATGATCTGCACACCAAGCTCTGATTGATCAGCAGGCAGTGAGCCTGTAAGAGCCAATCTCTTATCTGGAACATAACATGGTGCAGTGCATGTTAGGGGCTCAGCATCAGTTACCATGGCGATCTACCCCGGTAAGAATTGAACCACCATCATAGGACAGAAAATCCTGTAGGGTTAAACCTAAAGTTCATGCCTTAAATAGTAGCAAGGGAAGAAAAAGGAGGTGTCTTGTGTCATACCGATGAATGAATGAATGTAATGAAATGCACACCACTTACACATATCACTCAAGAGCTTGTTTTCTTGACATTTCAAGTGTTTGTTTGAAATGACCTTAACAGGTTCACCATGATGGCATAATGCCCAAGGGCACCATTTAATTTGTTTCTGTCTGATGGGGCCATATGGGTTTACTTACCTACTTGATTTAGAATTGAATAGTGGTGACATGTAAACCAAAGATCAGAAGTCTTATGTGCTCCAACTTCCCCGCTCTAACACCCATGAACCCCCAAAGCTCATCAAGAACTCCTGAAATGCCTCCAAGCATCTCTTCATTACTTAAGAACTGCTTGAACTATGAAGAACTCTTGTAGCCTGTCTAAAAACTCCCGGAGCCACTTAAAAACCACGAAAGCTCCTTTACCACATTAAGTACCCCCCAAATCCTTTCAATGCAAGACCTTTAAGACTCTGTAAAGATCTTCTGGGACCCACTCAAGAACCACCTGGTACCATGGATGTACAAAGATATCGTATGGCAATTACACATAACTGGAACACCCACTTCTGGGCTCTCAATAAATCCACATGCATGCTTTTACCTGCAGCTGTTGTCACTGGGATGGCCCTGCAGCGAACTGGCGGCGCGCGACAGTCCCATACGAGCAAAGGCATGGTAGTGGCTAAGCATAGAGTCTGACAGGCTGGCAGGGCCATCCGTCTCCTGCTCATAGACGTTTTCCCAGTAGGCGTGGAGGCCCGGGGTGCCTGAGGCATATGATCCAAACAGGTAAGAGTCCAGCTGGTTGATGATCTCCTGACTGACGCTGGCCTCAAACTTCCTGGCAAAGAAGGTGGGCCTGGACGCTTGCTGTGGGTAGAAAAACAGACGAGAGACAAGAATGGATCATTATAAAATGACCAACTTTGACCTTCAATGAAAAATTTGCAAAGAACATGAGAAATGAGAAAATGAGAGATGCCCTAAGAGTGAGAAATAAGCTCCTGCAGCACTCATTGATCTATGTTCTAGTTGCTCTTGCCTCTGTTGTTCCACCCGGGAAACCACTGATCCATCCAGTTATGCCATTTTAAAAGAGCTACAGGTTAGCAAGATCCACCAGTTTGTGAAAGAGAGACTACATAAACTGCAAAAAGCCAAAGCTATTCTATTTACTATCATGGAGACCTTGTGTCCAGTCAGATGTCTGAGAGGACTACTCTACATGTCTGAATGGTCTTTCATTATTTCAGCTTGTAGAAAGCTCCCCTTACTAATAGATGTTATTTAGTTGTCCACTGTCCAATGCTTCAACCAGACAGACAACTGAAAGAGACAAAGAGTTGAATCAACAGTTGAATCAGAATAGAAGAAATCAGCAGTCACTGGGAAAAGAAACTGAAAGCAGAGCATGAAAATGTGTGCAGATTTAAACCAGAACACATTCATGTTTAAGATCACAATAATGCAGCATTGAACAAGCTGGAATTAACAGCTACAATGTGTGGCTTTAGCAAAGCTCTTTTTCAGACAAGGTTAATCTAGGGTTAGCACTACTGGAATATGGGCTGAATATATGACGGGCCAAACCTTTAAACACAGTTTAAAAGTCCAGTGTGTAACATTTAGGGGAAACCACCTATTCGTACCCACGAGCCTCCCCTTTACAGACATGCCCACTTTATGATAATCACATGCAGTTTGGGGCAAGTCATAGTCAAGTCAGCACACTGACACACTGACAGCTGTTGTTGCCTGCTGTGCTTGAGTTTGCCATGTTTTGAGCTAAATGCACCTGTGAGGGTTTCTGGAAAATATTTTTCATTGTTTTGATATTTGACATTGTTGTTAATTGATATCCAATAAATAATAATATACATTTGCATGAAGCAGCATATTTGCTCACTCCCATGTTGATAAGGGTAATAAATACATTTTGACCATTTTGAAATACCTCAAAAGTGTTCTTAAGTAGCTACAGTACCTTTGCTCGGTAAATTATGGGTAATCAATTAATCAGACTTGCAGATGAATTTTCCCTCAATTTGACATTCATTTCCCTCACTCTTTGGTTCAAGTGATATTAACCTCATTTACATTTCACTTACATTTTGAACAGATAAAAAATTGTGCAAATAATTTGCAATTAATTGTGATTAATTATGGACAATCACGCAATTAATTATGATTAAATATTTTAATCGATTGACAGCCCTTAGCCCTTAATAATTAGTCATGTGCTTGTTGCAAGGAGAATATGTACTTGGAACAATGGCCGTTTGTTTTTAGGGTAACAGTGTCAGGCTTTTTTTAAGTCCAGTGCAACATTTTTCAGACTGTTAGCGTTTCTGAAAAACAATGGACTGTCACCTTCTCAACATCGAATAATGTACAACAAACACCACTAACATTACCTAAACATCCACGTAAAGGCTTAAATATATGGCTTGAGATCGTCCAGCAGCTGGGATACGATGAAGATGGTAAAATACCTGACATGCACTTGCTAATGTTATATGTTGGTCACAGAATGGGCTAGCCACAACAGCTAGTGTTAGCATCATATTTGGGCCTTGATTAGTTTATGTATTGTGTATTTAATGTTAGCCCCTCAGACATTCTGGATGGGTTTTTGTTGTGTGGAGTGGACCTTGGCACTATTTAAGAGGAGACTCATTGGGCCTCACGGCAAAAATGGAACACGGCAATGTGGATAATTCTCCCAGTGTGTATAGCTGTCACCTATTCCCTCATCCTGCACCACATTTTTGCATCATGCTGGAGGGAAACAGCTTTAAATGTAACCACCGAGTAGACTGCAGGAAGACTAACTCAATATCTAGAGCCCAGCTGACCTATTGTGGTTCAATAATGATCGAGGCTCACTGATGTTTTTCTGGACTGGAAAACTAATTCATCATCTAAGTTCAACAGTATTCTCCCATCATGCAACACTGTGGGGACATCCACTAAAAGGAAGTTTCAATCATTTATTTTTTTCTTCTTTTGGGGACAAAATTATTTTACATGTAAATGAAACATTTGCTGTGTGAATCATTATGTTTTTATTGTGTTAGAATAGTTATTATTGAAGGAAACAAGTAGAACATTAATATAACAGCTCATTGAACACATGTGAACAGAACTGTGACACTTTACAAGGAAAAAAGACAAAATATATCTGAGAACCTTCTATGGAAAGACAAGGCAATGACAAGTGAAATCATAGATGCACACTTTGTCATGTGGCCCACTCTGGAGGAGGGAAGGGCGTGGTTTATGATGTCATCAGGTGGGTGTGACCAGCGAGCCAGGAAACCCCAACATAATGAGAGCCATGCGGACTGCCCAGGCTCCAGCAGGCCAGTTTTATCTAGGAGGTTATTCTGGGGCTGTTACCTAACAATCTGCGTCCTTACACAGCTAAAGACAACAGTGGAAACCACTAGTTACAGACTCGGGAGGGATTTTAGTTTCCTTCATCAGAAGATCACAGGCAAATTATATAAAAGTGCTTTTACTGTATGTTCTCAGAAGGAGGTCAGCCAAATATGATTCAAGCAGCAGCTCTCTGGTTGGAGCTGCTTCAGCTTTATTTAGTGATGACTGAACAAGATTTAAAATTCCTCTTTTATTTCTAATCTACACTTGAACTATAGCTAATAAATATGACATTATAGATCTTTCAGTTATTTCTAGTAACAGATATAACTTGTTTTGTCTGATCATGAAGTCCAAAACCCAAAATTCATAACGACATGAGACACAGAAAAGAAGGGAAATGTTTGTATGGGTTTGTAATTTAATGTTTAATGGATGAGATTTTAATGGCTATATGTAATAATATTTATGCTGTAACTACTGTGACAATTATTTCTATTATCAAATAATCTGCTGATTATTTTCTTGATTATCAGATTAGTCATTTGGTCAATAAAATTGTTCCTAATGCCAAAACTGACATATTCAAACTGCCTGTTCTGCCCAACACAAGATATTGAACTTTACTATTATAAAGGAGCGGTGAATGTTTCCATTTGAGAAGCTGGAACAACTGAATTTTGCATCAATTATCAAACTTGTTGCTGATTAATTTTCTGTAGATTGAAAAATCTGGTATTTCAGTTCCAAACAATTTTAGTCCTGCAAATATAGATTTTATTTCCATTATCAATTAATCAGTCAATAGTCTTTAGTAATCTATAAAATGTAAAAACTGTCATGGCCATTTTCAAAGGGGTCTCTTGACCTCTGACCTCCTGATATGTGAATGAAAATGGGTTCTATGGGTACCCACGAGTCTCCTCTTTACAGACATGATAATCACATGCAGTTTGGGGCAAGTCATAGTCAAGTCAGCACACTGACAGTTGTTTTTGGGCTTGAGTTTGCCATATTATGATTTGAGCATGTTTTTTGTGCTAAATGCAGTACCTGTGAGGGTTTCTGGACAATATTTGTCATTGTTTTGTGTTCTTAATTGATTTCCAATAATAAATATATACAGAAGTTTGAATAAAGCAGCATATTACCCACTCCCATGTTGATAAAAAATATCAAATATCAATTACTTAAAAAAAATCTCCCTTTAAGGTTTTTGAACAGATAAAAAAAAAATGTGTGATTAATAGCAATTCAATATTTCAATCAATTGACAGCCCTGGTTTCATAATTTCCCAGAGCCCAATTTTCCTTCTTCATATTACTTCATATAGCCACAGAAATATTCAGGTTACAAAAACATAAAACAGAGAAAAGCAACAACTTCTCAAATTAAAGAAGCTGGAAATGGGACACTTGCATGGAAATTATGCTTAATCTATTTGTCAAATTTGTTGCAGATGAATCTTCTCTCAGTTGTCTAATAACTTCACGCATTGATTTCCCTCACTTTGGTTCATGTGATATTAAATGGATCTTGACTGAGAGAAAGATCAGCAACATCCAACACAGCACAAAAACCTTCATCTTTTAAAATAGATGAAGGTTAGGACATTTTTAATCTCAAAGAATCCCAACCGGTTAAATAATGGTAATAAAGCATGTGTGTATTACTGTACATACTGTATATGTGTGTTCCTGACCCTTACATTCAGGACTCTGAGCGTCTTTCTAGCTGGTGAACCCCGGCATTATGATAATGACAACCTTAGAAACCTCAGCAGCAACTAGCTACAAAGCTCTAAAAATACCAACTCCCTCAAGTGTACATCTGTTTCCAGGATCAGCTCTTCTTATAGAAACCATCAGTAGCTTCACCACAAGACGCTGTCTTCAAGTCCGTCCTTTCAGGGAGCCAAGGACCGCCTGTTGTAAGTAAAAGCTGCACTGCTAATTTGTGAATACGAAGCTATTCTGGTCGCTGGCCACCGAGGCGCTGAGAGGGCTGGGTGGGCAGAACAGAGCGACTGAACATGATGACTATTATCTCTGAGCTCTACTACTCATTAAAGGGCTGCAACGTTATCACATCTGAAACAAAAAAATCTAAAGAATGTTCACCCATGGAAAGCTTCGTGACTACTGAGAAGTTAAAACCACATCTGTTGTGTCATCAGTTGTGGGAGAAAGGCCAAGAAATAAAACACAGGGTTCCTTATTCTTTTAAAGAAATAATCATACACGACACTGGCAGCAACCAGCAAACTGCGATGTTTCTTTCTGTCTAAAGTAAGTACCGTACATTTACTCCTGTACTGTAGCTACTTAAGTACAATTTTGCAAATATGATGCTTTATGCAAATGCATGTATATATTTATTATTGAAAACCAATTAATAACACAAAACAATGACAAATATTGTCCAGAAACCCTCACAGTACCCTCTCAGGTACTGCAATTAGCATAAAAAATATGCTCAAATCATAACATGGCAAACTGCAACAGCTGTCAGTGAGTCAGTGTGCTGACTTGACTATGACTTGCCCCAAAATGCATGTGATTATCATAAAGTGGGCATGTCTGTAAAAGGGAGACTCGTGGGTACCCTTAGAACCCATTTTCATTCACATAACTTGAGGTCAGAGGTCAAGGGACCCCGTTGAAAATTGCCATGACAGTTATTCCTCACCAAGATTTAAGTTTGGGGTGTTATTTGGCCTCCTCGGCGACAAGCTAGTATGACGTGGTTGGAAAGAGGGATTCCTTAGGTTTTCTAGTTTCATATGATGCCAGTATCTACACTTCTAGGATACTTTAATCTATCTTTAAAACTGAGTCTGCTACAACCTAAAAATCACAAGTTGTGTAAACTTGGAAAGCCCTACTTTAGTTACCTTACAATTAAGATTTTACAGAGAAAACAAATGATCATATTATGAGATATAATACTGTGCTGCATATTAAACCATCCCACAGTATATAAAGTAGTTAAAATGTTCTCTACTTTACCAGCTGTAATATTAAATGTAAAATGCTGCTTAAATGTTAAATCATCAGTAATAACACAATATTGGCCGGGACAGACGGAGCGCGTGAGCAATGCGTGACAGCGGCCAGCCCTTTTCTTTCGACATAGATTTTGCGTAATCTAATCTTTACTTTTTTCATGTCTGTGACATAGTCTACAGATACAGATATTGAAACTAGTAGTAATGTTACTGGTATGATACATCAATGTGTCAATATACGGTCAAAAGATCATTTTCACTGTCTGTTGTTGCTGTGAAGAGCTGCTCACGTGGGCAGTGTGGCTGCTCGAGCCTGATAACATGGTAGCCGAAATAAAAAAACCTACAGGTTCCAGAGCTGCCAGGCACTGCTGACGTTCCCAGTGTGACCCAGCCACAAGGCACTGGGACGATTCATGTCGCAGTAATAACTGTGATTCACGATATTATCGATATAATCATCAAAATATGCTTAAAATGGCATTAAAACATACTGGAATCACTAATTTTACATCTTACATTTTGTTAATAAACGTATACTTCTATTGCATCACATGTCCTCTCTAGATCATCTTTTTTTAGTGAAAAACAATCTTAAATAAGGTCATCATAAACCATAAGGTCATCCTGCATAAATAAATAACTAAATAAAACCAATAGCAACGCTATGCGAGTCTGTTCTTTCCCATCATCCATGACAATTTCTGTACTTGTTAAGTCAGGCTCTGTTTTCACTTCTCTAAAGAACTACACAACAGTCACTCACTCATAATAGAAAAATTCACCACCACGATGTTTTTGTAAACTGTGATCAGCCGTTAAAAAGTAAACGTAAAAAGTCTCACCTGGAAGCGTGGCAGATCCGAGGGCTTAAAGTCGTTGGGTGAGCAGCCACACCAGTCCACAATATGCTTGTACTGGCATTTACATCCCAGTTTGCGGTTCCAGTTGGTGAGTCTTAGGTTGTTGTCCACCATAGTTTCACAGTGGGCGCTGTTCTCCAGCACGGTGTGGAAAAATGACTGGAGGAGGAGGAAGCACAGAGTACAGAGAGACAGACAAGTTTATTCACGCATCTGCTAATCTTAATAAAATCGTACCGGAGATTAAACAAATATTACAGCTGCAAATAACTATTTTCTTTCTATTTCAAAAATGATTAAGTAATCATATCTTTAATTGACTGATCTTCATGTGGTAGTTTCATTATGTTATTGTTTTAATTATATGATTTCAGACAATTCCTGTGTTGTTTTAAAGTGCTATTTAGTATGAAATCTTTGAAATGATTGTACTTTATTCTATTTATCTGGATTTTATTTATCTATCAAGAGCCAGCACTCACAGACGTCTTCAAGAAATGGACTACAGTGGTATAGTATCAAGAAGAACTGCTCAGTGGTACAAAGTCCTCTTTTCAGATGAAAGTAAATTTTGCAGTTCATTTGGAAATCAAGGTCCCAGAGTCTTGAGGAAGAGTGGAGAGGCACAGAATCCAAGCTGCTTGAAGTCCAGTGTGACGTTTCCACACAGTGATGATTTAGGGTGCCATGTCATCGGCTGGTGTTGGTTAACAGTGGTTGACAGAGACTGAAGTCAATGCAGCCATTTACCAGGAAATTTTATTTTTATTCCAGTAGGGCTTAGCAGCTGCCCATAGTGCCAAAGCTACTACTAACTGCTTTGCTGGCCATGATATTTCTGTGCTTGACTGGCCAGGCAACTGGCCCGACCTGAACCCAACAGATAATCTATGAGGTATTGTCAAGAGGAAGATGAGAAACACTCGACGCAACAATGCAGATGAGCTCAGTGGTGCTACAGGCTGATCGCCTCCATGCCACGCCGCATTGATGCCGTAATCTGTGTTAATGAAGAAGAAGAAGAAGAAGATCTACCTTTATTAGTCCCACAGTGGGGAAATTCAATTTACACTCTGTTTAACTTATACATGGTACATGCACACAAACACACGCACACATGCAGTAATGGAGAGATGTCAGAGTGATGGGGCTGCTCCAGACAAGTGCCCCGAGCAGTTGGGGGTTTGGTGCCTTGCTCAGGGGCACCTCGGCAGTGCCCAAGAGGTAAACTGGCACCTCTCCGGCTACCAGTTCACACTCAGTTTTTGGTCCATGTCGGGACTTGAACCGGTGACCCTCCGGTTCCCAAGCCAACTCCCTACAGACTGAGCTACTGCCGCCCCCAATAATGGAGCCCCAACCAAGTATTGAGTGAATAAATGCACATACCTTTAAGATGTTGGACATTTCTGTATTTTGTAAAACCTTTTTTTGACTGATGAAATATTCTATTTTGAGATACTTTAATCTTTCTTTTTTGAGCTGAAAAGTGTAATTACCTAAATTAAAATGAAAAAAATGGTTGTATGAGCATAGATTGTACTAAATTATCACTTTTTTAAATAACTGATGAGGAATATTGAACTTTTGCATGCTATTTTAATTTTTTGAGCTGCACCTGTATATGCCATTATCTTACTGAACTGAAAATGTCTAAAACACGTGCATGTCGCATCCGGTCGTATAAACACACAAACATAGCATCCGGTCTTAATGGGTTATAGAAATACTATGCAAAAAAAATCCTTAAAAACAATGGAGTGACTGAAACAAAAATAATCCCCCTCAATTATCATTTTTGCCCCACTAGAAGTGTGTGGTGGTGTCTGTTTCTGTAGAGACCCTGCAGCCCTCTGCCTTTCATTTTCTGTTTTCTGTCTTTTTTATTTTGCTTTACGTGGGGCGCGTCTGAACGCCCGCAGACAGCCTTTTGGTTCACATGGGGTTTGTGTGTGTGTGTGTGTGTGTGTGTGTGTGTGTGTGTGTGTGTGTGTGTGTGCGTGCGTGTGTGTGTGTGTGTGTGTGTGTTACCTCAGCAGGCAGTAGGGTGTAAGCGTAGAAGCGCTTCATGCTGCTGACCAGCTCGTCTCGGGAGTTCACCACATAGTCCACAAAGGGCCGGTTGAGCAGGAACCAATCAGAGCCTCCATCCACTGAAATGCCCTCTGGGATCTTGCGGTCCCCGAGCCGCCACATGTGGGTGTCACACTCATAGAAGACACGGTCCAGACCCTGTTTACGGATGAAACTGAGAGGACACCCAGGCATCCAGTGTTTAGCTGACAGACTGTATAAATACCTCCACCTAAGACACATTTACTGTCAAACTGTAGAGAGAGACATGTACTGTAATTAAGAGACGTGCTGTATCTCTTATTATGAGTGAATACAAGCTCACTACTCAGCCACTGATCACTGACCGACTGTACCTTCAGCTATCATGGTTATATTTCTTGGTTTCTGGTAGGCAGCAGATATCCAGGCCAAGACTTCCTCTTCCCTGCACTGTTCATTGTTTATAGTCCAATTAGCAACTTGAGATGCAAGACTGTAGTTGGAGTTGAGGGACAACATCTACTTTTGTTTTGTCTGCATTCAGTTTACAGCTAAATTGTCATCAGATGATATCCGGTGAATTCCCAGGTTGCATTTTGACTGATGTGTTCTGCCTCTTTTGCTCTCCACACGAACCATTTACCTGCATTCAACCATAGCCTTCTCCAACCTGACTGGTCATATGTGAATGCAGAAACCATTTATAGAGATTAGTGCCTTTGTGACTAAACCTGTGTTTAAAGTTTCACCACTTGGATGAAACAAAATTACATGAAACTAAATGGGGACAAAAACAAAATCATAAAATATTGGCTTAGATGCAGAGTCAGACGTAGTTTTAACAATGTCTTGAACTGGACTAACCACAAACTCATTTGGGCCAATTTTGCATGGAAAAAATGATGTACATGATTTCTCAATATCAAAATTGCTGATTTTCAAAGTTGCTGACTAATCTTGTCAAATGACTAACTGATCAATTGACTCATACTACCATTATTTTTATTAAACTATTTGCTAATAACATCTTTACATTTCTGAAAAATCTGCATTGAGGAGGAAGTTGAAGAAGAGGTAGCGAAAAAAATAGAGGAAGACTAGGCAGAAGATGAAGAAGAAAAAGAGGAGGAAGAGGAAGAAAAAGAAGAGGAGGAAGAAGAGGAAGAGAAGAAAGTAGAACAGGAAGAGTACAGAGGAAGAAGACAAAGATGAAGAATAAGAAGAGGATGAAGAAAAAGAAGAGGACGAAGAAGAAGACAAACAAGACAAAGATGAGGAAGAAAAGGAAGAAGAATAAAAGGAGGATGAAGCAGAAGAAAAAGATAAGAATTAGGAAGAAGAGACGGAAGAAGATGAAAGTAGAAGAGTAAGACGAAGAGGAGAAGGAGGAGGAAGAGAAGGTAATAGAAGATGAAGAAAGAGGAAGAATTACATTTTTTACACAATTACACAATTAACTCCCTACAAAAAATAGGATCAGTATCATCAGAGAAAATGTCTCTGTCTGTCTGTTCGTCCGTCCATCTCTCACCGTGCATTGTCTCTGCCGTGAGACTTGATGAAGTTCATGTTGCGGTACTTGGACAGGAAAGCCACCAGCTGCTCATTGGTCCTAAAGAGACAGCAGCTGTCAATCATCCACTCAGAAGGACACCTTCAACATCACACTGTGTGAACTCTGCTAACACTCACACTTTATTCATCTATAAAGGCAAATTTAATGTTTTATCGCCACGCTAGCGGAATGGCTCCAGACTGAAATGTCTCAACAGGTGACCGATTAATCGGCTGGTCATTTATATTTATTTTAGACAGCAAAAGGTCAAGAAATGTGTGCTCATTTGTAAATAGTAATAATGCACAATTAAAATCCCATACTACATTCATTCACGGAGCCCTGCAAGTTACTGCATGTAATACAACACTGCCATGCACGTTTCAGAATAAAAGCCTCGTGTTAACAAATGAAGTAGTTCTGCCCACAGAAAAAAAATGCTTGAGGGGTTTTACTTTGAAATGAAAGCAGGTTGTGCATGCAGTGTTGATTTAAAAATACATCTTGAGTTTTTTCATGTCCGTTACAATTTCTACAGTTGTCTAGACTTTGAAAGTGTAGTTATGTTGCTGATTTGATGTCAATATACAGTCAAACGATCACTTTCACTGTCTGTTGCTGCCATGAAACGCGCGGCTCGCGTAAAAAATAGGCGAGACTTCAAATCTCGAGAAGAGACGCAGCTGAGATGTGCATCTCGTGTTGGCGGGCGCACGGCAGTGTGAAAGCTCGCGCGTGGGTGGTGTGGAAGCGCTAACCAATGAACATGGACACCAAAATGAAAAACAGGTAACACAGCCGCCATGGTCTGGCCCAGCTGTCAGTCACCTACTCGCCTATTTTTAGTGTCGTGTTGTTCAATAAATGTTTACTGAAGTTGAGAAATGTTGTCATTATCAAGTTATTATTAAGCTGTTACATTTTATCAGATGGAGGAAAAAAAGAAAATCACCCAAACGTATCAGCCACCCCAATATTGGCATAATATATTGGCCATCGGCTGTCCTGATTCTGTAATAAATCAGCGTCGGCCATAAAAAACCCATATCGGTCAACCTCTAGTTAGGATGTTGTTGTTCTCTCACACTCTTGCAAAGGTTAGCCCACTGGACGACATCTGCTGAGGTCTGCTGGTAGAACGGCAGTTTGATTGACACAAGGTGCGGAGTCACACATGTTCTACAGCAACAACACTGGGCTGCCCACAGACGCCCCTGCTCACTAATTGGCTTAATAGCATCGGCCAATTCCTATTAGGCAAAAATGTCGGCTCAAAATCGCCCCCAATTAATCAACCAACCAATTAATCGGTTGCCCTCTAGTTTTGTGTGCATAAATTTAATTTGTAAAGTAACTTAAGCTGTCAGATACAGTAAATTTAGTGTAATGCAGCAAAAAGTACAATGTTTCCCAGTACAATGTATTCAAGTCCAGCAGCCCAACTTCAGATTTTGTCCATATTTACCTTTCAGAATTTAAATTGAAACATTTTGTGCTTCTAAACTCCTCTTATATAATATCGTAACTTGTTTATGTGTGTCTGACCACAGTAAAATATACTCACGCAATACACATTCCCAATAGCTGTGCTTTTAAGACGAGATTCTTCCCTTTAATGGATACATGTCTAAGCACGATGCAATCAAATATTTGAATGAATCATCTTCTTTTAAACAATGCAAAACAATCTTCCTTTTAAGGGAATTACAGAGACGCCATGTGACTGTGTTTGGGACAGCTGTACCAGTTTATTTAGCTTCCTCTTCCAGCTGTGCAGCTAAGCTGCAGTGTGTGGCCTGAAGTGGAGGCAGGCAGAACATTCAGTTACTCCCTGTATGCAGTGTGAGCTGTAAGCACATGGCTCGAGCCTGGTGTTGTCCCAATGAGTAGACGGGACGCCAGACAGACAGATCGCTTTGATTACATTTGATTACAGTCGTTAAGATGAACCGCAGGCGTGCATGTGTGCGTTTGTGGGCATGTTTGTTTTCATCAGCATCTCACACACATTTAAATCTAAGTGAGCCTGCTACAACATATGCTCATATATCACATATAGGATTTTCTCTTTTTTGCAAATGGTGAGCTTTTCAATCATCATAACTGCATCAGCACTTTGGATACTGGAAGCTATTTGTTATTATTATTTATTGACTGGGTGCAAAGGTGGTAGAAATATTTAGATATTTTACTGCAGTACCAATACCCCTCTGTGAAAATACAAGAGGCTTTATTTAGCATCAGAAGGATGTGGATTTTCTCAACACAAACATTCAACATCAGCACATCTGGAGATACCTGGTTTTCACTGGACAGGACTGTAATCTGAAAAGTGACTAAAACTGTCAGATAAATGAGGTAAAAAGTACAACATTTAGCTCTGAGATGTAGTGGAGATGTATAAAGTGGCATAATATAAAAATATTCAAGTAAAGTACAAGTATCTCTAATGTATACTTAAGTACATTACTTGGGCAACTGGACTTGGTTACATTGCAATAAGATATGAATATGTTAATCAGTGATCTTTAGAGATGTTGGAGGGTGGATTTTGTTACATTTAGTACATATGCCGCATCTTTTGCTAACTCAAATCCATTGTTGTCATCGTAGACACGTGGCAGGTATGCCAAGAACATCGTTTTAGGCCACAGCTGTGGTGCCCTGAGATAGAAATAGTTCAACTTTTGAACGCTGTAGCACGCACCATATATCATGCGACGAGGAACACCCAATCACAGCCGGCAGATATCTTTTCTTTCTTTGGTAAATATCAGTCTACGGTAAATGTATGAAGGAGAAGTTAATCATTTTAATGCAGGACTACCCAGAGTTTTACCATCTGACCCTCTTTGTACTAAGCTAACTGGCTGTGGTATCAATCTTCATCTAAATCTAAATGTTGGAACTATTCCTTTAAATTTCCTAGACGTATCTCTGTCTACAGGCTTGATCATGTGTGGACTGACCCACATGTATGATATCACACCGAGTGCAACTCACTGCATTTGCTTTTAGGTGAAAGTATGAATTTCGTCCATCTAATCAATAAGGAGCAAAAGCCAATAA
The DNA here is from genome assembly GCA_947000775.1 of Pterois miles. NCBI lineage: Eukaryota > Metazoa > Chordata > Actinopteri > Perciformes > Scorpaenidae > Pterois > Pterois miles. Next base: position 10,193,544 of record CAMQGK010000567.1, read on the forward strand.
TATACCCACTGTAAAAAAATCAATAGGGTTGGTTGTTTTTCTATCATATGTGATCCTCTGGAGCTGATTTGCTGTTTAATATTTTAAACGTTTGTGTGACCTTCCCTTGACGCATGCACTTCCATTGACTCACTCTCCATGTGCCTCAGTGATGTCACAGCTATCGACGGTGTTGTGCTAATGCTGTGGATGTGCTATGGATTTTAGCTGAAGGGTGTTCAAATGGTCACTTTGACGAGAGGATGGAGAATGGATCAGTTTGTTTGTGTGTGTGTTTGTGTTTGTGTGTGTGTGTGTGTGTGTGTGTGTGTGTGTGTGTGTGTGTGTGTGTGTGTGTGTGTGTTTTCTTGCATATCTATCCTTACGAGGATTCCTCACAAGAAGAGAAAGATGATAAATTTACAATGCAGATCATTTCTAAGGGGAAGTTTAATATTTAGCACTTTAAAAATAAACAGTCTTTGGATTTGGTTCACCTTGAAGGAAAAGGGTCAGTTCAGGATCAGGATTTGAGTTTGGAGTTAAAGGCCTTTAGACACCAGTGGCATTTTTACCATTTGTTTAATTAACCATGTATGTTTTGCACTGTTGGTCAAACAAAACAAGAATTTTAAATATGTCAACTTGCATTCTGTGAAATTGAAACACGCATTTTTCACTATTTTCATAAATAGGTTAATCAAGTAAATAATCTGCAGATTAAATTAATAAATCAAATAATCGTTAGTTGCAGCCTTTATATGTACTAAATGGCTCTACAAAAACAGATTTTCCATAAAAATCCCAGTCAGCCAAGATTGCTTGGCTCAACAACAGTGATATTCCAGCAGGACTGGTTACCTGACCCTCATCAGACCAATCATGAATGATGCCCCAGAACAGGCACAGGTAGACTATAAATAGGCCAATGGTACTATACTAGTTTCAGTGGCCCAGACTTAATCTAAATGCTACTAGTGATTGTTCTGTGCACAAATCATGTTGAAATGTATGAACGTCACAAAGGTAAAAGCCACCTCAGTTAAAAGTGTCCCGACTCAACTATGAGGTAAAAACACACCCATCTGGACTTCATCATGGTTACTGCACACTGATGAGCTAAAACACAAGAATGGCTCAAAAAAACGTCTTTATTACCTCTTTTCTTCACTGTTGCAGCAAGCAAATCACCAGTCAATATCTCCACTGATCACAGCCAGGCTCTTTCCTCAACAATACAGATCCCTTCAAATCCCCAAGCAGCAAGACGGCCATTAAAAGGGCTCAGCTTCAAAGCTATAGACTCCCAGTCGATTCAGAGTTGATGCACTTGAGGTCTATTGGCCACATAACCTGATCCATAAGACCTTTTACAAACCAAACAAGGCTTTAAAAAAATCAGTGTGCTGTGTGTTTGGATGGAACCTGACATGATCAATAAATCTACAGTCTTCTACAGGGATCCAAAACAGGAACTGATGAGGGCCATTTTTGACCTCATTAACTTGAAATATGGTAACAACTAAGACTGGGATGATACACCTATCTTCCGACTCAATATTATTGCAATACTTGGGTGCCGATTCGATTATGTCTTGCAATTTTTAAGTATTGTAATATGATATTACAATTTATTGCAATTCTATTCACTGTTTTAACACTAGATCATGGGAAGAAGTTAAATCATGCTCTTCTACAGCTTTTTACTTAGGAAAACATCTAAATTAATACAGTAAAAATGTTTGATTTTCAGTATGTATGTAGTGAGAGAGTAGTCAGTCCTGAAGTCAAATATATCATGTCAGGTATTATTTATTACATTTTTCCAGAAACACAAAAATTAAAGAATAAAGATGTTTCCCTCAGATATTAGAATGGTGAATATAATCCAATCAATCTTATTTCCATATATTATATGTATTTTGTACAAGTCCTCCTAACAGCTGCATTTTCTTTATACATCCATTTTCAGCTCCATCAGGGCCGTTTGAATGCATTTAACATAAATGCCAGTATATCAGTGCTTTACAGTTGTAGCGTTGGCTGATTTGACCAAGGAGATGAGAGTGGCAGTCGACTTGACACCACATTACCACAACACGATAACGTTTCCTGTCCATGGTGGAGTTAGTATGTAGCTTTAGCTGTAATGTCTAGCTCTGCTTTTCCTGCAATGTGTGAAACCCAAAGTGTTTCCACACACTACTGTATGTGTAGTGTTTAACATGTTGGATTTAACATGCAAGACTGCCATTTTTCACTTTTTCATTTTGGCTTGCTGCTGCCAGCTGCTGTTCGTTTTGGCTGATGGATACGACGTCATGTTACTCAAACAACAATAATAAAATCGGTAACTTCAAAAAAAAATTGTGATACACTGATGAGTATTTTTTTCCCACCGCGACTAACAACTGGTCATTAAATTCACTTTTTAAAATACAAATGAATTAGAATGTGAACAATGGGCATTTGTTCTGGACTATTTCCTTGTATTTCCATTTCGGTTTACTTTAAGTATAATTTCAAACATGCTATAAAAAAGTAAAATAACTCTAATCACTAAGAGGTGACCCCTCTGCTTTCTGCTTCCTTTGGCTGACCCAGTCTCTCACCTGATGGGGTAGTCTGCGGCACTGAGGTTGATGAAAAAGTCCCAGGACCAGTCGGACATTTTGAGAAGGTCCTCCATGCTGCGTAGGTACATCGTCAACAGACTGGCCCCGCCCCAGATGGTAGACATCCTCCAGGGAGTCACCCGGATGTTAGGATACTGGCCGGCCAGTGAGAGGACCTCCCTATAGAGGTAGTTGGACCTCTGAGAAGGGTTGAGAATGGCAACAAGAAGGAAGGTTATGGTGTGTTTTTGTTTTCTAAGCATTTTTTTAAATATTGCCATTAAGAAATATATATACATATATATGATATCAACATTGAATCTGAGAAATGATTATGTTGCTTGTCTCACTGAGAGCTAATAGACCAATCTGTAGCTTGATACTCACCCACATCTCAAGTTTTTTCAGCGATGCAAATAGATCTGGTGTTGTTACTTCTCATACTTCCACAGTATGAACCATAATTGTGCCAATCAGAGGTTGGCATTTTCTGTTCTGGGGGACGATTATTTTGTTCTAACCAATCAGCAGTAGCCGGGTTTCCATCCAAATGTATTGAATTTCCAGAAAATGAGCAAAAGAAAATGACAGTTCCCACTCTTTTCTGGAGATCATTGTTCAGGACTTTTCCAAAATATTTTCAGTGATGATCTACTATCTAGTATGGCAGACAGGGGTTGCGCCCTACACTAATACGTTCCTCTCTGTGGAAGCCAAATTTAAAAAATGGGCAGTCTACAGCTATAACTAAAAAATCATCAGTTTCATGCTCAGAAATCATGACAAATTAATAAGATTATAATGGAAAATACCACAGTTGCAACATTATTCAGTTTCAGAGCTTTGCCACTTCAGTTGTAATATCATCCAAACTGCCTGTGTTACCATGTGATGTGACTTCACCGCATTGCCACAGCAAACAGATTACTGTATTCAAAATACTCTCGACCATAAACTACCATTTTAACGTTAATATGATCCCGAACATAACTTAGTCCTTTCAGGTGGCAATGTTATCCACTTTGGGGAAACACAAATCCACATGCATTAATGCGTTAAAGACATCAACTACGCTTAAAATTAGGCATAACCGAGGGTGTGGCTGCTTTGAGTGACAGGTGGGTGCTGTACTAAGTTGCTAGCTGCTAGCTGTCTGCTCTGCAGTGTCACTTGGGCTGCCTCAGCTCCACTAACACTCCATCTTCCTGCCCGTTTTTGGATTAGCTGGGAGTTAGGCTGTGTCGTCACTGCCAAGATGTTGACAGACAGAGCCACCCACTTTGAGCCTTAAAAAGGCTCTTCAGAAACCTGTGGGTGACGTCAGGGAGACCACATCCATATTTTATACAGTCTACGGTGCAAACATAATGGTTGTCGTGTCAGTTGAAGAAATATGTTGATCTAAGAGTTTCTATATCTCTAAGTAACCCATACAGCTGAGTCAATCTCATTCAAGTTTTCCCATATTTCTCTGTCACTATTTTCCTGGCTCTGGCACAGGAAGATGACGTCCCCATTTGTAATCCTGCCTAAAAAAGTTGTTTCAATGTTATTGACACAGAACGACAGTCAGTGGTCTCACCTGGTCTACATGGATGTAGTAGTAGTGCGAGGTGTGGTAGATGGCTTTGAAGAGACGCTGGAACTGACGAGAGGCTCGGCCATGGATGACCAAGACGAAGGCGATCCGTGCCGGCATGAGGTGGGTAGCATCTGAGGACTCCTCATCCCACTGTACATTCACGTTAGCCTTACCTGGACAGAGACGACCAAGACTTCAGCTCATGAAACATGCAACCTTTCTTAAAGGGCAGTTAACATTATTTAAATTAGTGGCGCTTTTATTGGTGCTTTCAAGAAATATAGTTCATGTCAGCACTCAGGTGGTGAAAAAAGCCTGAGAACTCATTTGTTTCTAACCTGACACACCAGATTATTTGTTACACAGAATCATCTGAGAAAACGTCACTGGAAACAGGTGATTGGATGAACTTCCTGTCAATCAAACTCTTACCGAAGCCAGTCGTGTGAAGTGTAAAAAACATCTTTTCCATTGAGAAAAACCTTTAGTTCTCCTTTGCTGTCCTTCACTGAAGAAACACTCTCCAGTTCTGATATAACTGATGCTATTACAGGGTTGTGTCTTGAAGTTAACCTGCAAATTGTGAAATGTAATCTGAAATCTGCAAAAACTTCTCCTCTGGATGATGTATTGCCAGTCAGATGTATTGTTGTTAAGAACAGTCACCTCACACACACCTAAGCCTGTAGCTGCCCATAGTTCCTCACAAGACACTGTTTGGTCCATGCTCTGGCTTACCAGACACAAACATATTACTAGAAGCCTGACAAAATGGATTTTCATGTCATATGCAATCCCATGATTCTCACTTGATCTTGTGACATCATGAGAGTCCAGCTGCTGTGCAAGGTAAATTTGTTTCTGCACTTTCCTGAATTCTGATATTGGCAACATGGTCTGAAATGATTTATCAGTTAGTGTAAAAGAAAATTATTCAGACAGATATGACTTGCTGGATTTTTGTTTCTTGGTTGCGAGACGTCACTGTAACTGTCAACCCTGCTCTCCACTCAGGTTCTCCATCCAGCTACCGCCATTCCTGGAAGTACTGGCTGTGGCTAGCTGAGCTAAATCTGCCTCTTGTATATACAAAACCTCTGACAGCCTCGTGCTCCTCCATCATCATGCTCACTCTAAAGATGGCGCAGGTTGAGGCCTGCTTGGCCTAATTAATGACCTTCCCGAGCTGTGAGGCATGCTGGGAGTGGGAGTTTGCGGAGAAATAACTGTAATCAGGCGGCTCAGTCGAGCACTGCTGTGCAGACTGAGGGAGGCAGGCAGAGCTCTGTCGTGCACAGAGGGATGTACACAGGGATGTACACTTTATGCCTGCATGAGTACAGAAACACCAAACTTTGTATCAACAGCCTCCTTGTTCTCTTCAACACGTCAGTCAAACTCAGACGTCGGTTCAAATCATCTTTCACTGCTGCTCCAGTCTGTGGATATAATGACTAGTGTAGCCTCAAAGCAACATATAATCATATAAATTAAACCTCAAATGGCCCGGGGTGGTTCTGAGAGCACAACTACAAGTAAATCATTAGTCAGCCATTCCAAAAATAAGACTACAAACTGCTTGTTTAATTGGGGTGTAATTAGGCTGGCTGAGTATCGTCCTCGCTGTGTCCATCCATGCTTTGAGTCCCTGAAAATAGAACTGGATGCCTCTCCATGTCTCTGGCACGTGCTGGGTTAAAAATGATTCTCAAATAACACACACAAATTTGGAAGAGAAAAAAAAACGTGCCACTTCAAAGCAGCTGCCCGTTCGTCCCATTCCTTTGCTTTCTTGTCTTTCAGTCTATCACCCTTTCATTTGTTGACTGGCTCAATCACCAGCTATGTTAACATGAAGGGATAAATCAGTCCTTAAATCATAGGTTAATACATTTAAACTATGTTCAATAACTGTGGGTACTCATATTCTGGATTACATCCATACTGTAAGTATATGCTACTAGAAAATGGAAATATGCTACACCAGTCTTCATTCAAATTCAGTCCAACAGAAAAGGAAATGGCCGATCCATCAGCTGTCTACATGTAAGATTAGAAGAAGTTTTATCATGCAACAAATTAGCATTTGCTAAGCAGCTACAACTTATAACTCCATCCTGTAGCACCAACGCTCTGGTTCCCCCCAGATTAACACTGTTTTCTCTGTCAGCTCTGTTGCTGTTGTTTTCACTATTAGCGCTTTTAGTATGGTCAGCTGCCAGCTGCTGGCTCATCCATCACCATATTGAGAGCCATATGGAGGCTCTGAAGTCTGAATTCATAACTGAGCACCTTTAAGACAGATTTGACTCAAGCTCAACGTGATTCCCTGGCTCAGAGCTGAAGAGACTCCAGTCTGCTAGCGTGAAGGCCACGGCTAACTTGAGCCAACACGGCCCTCGCTACTCTCCTCGTACAGGATGTCACACAGAAAATCAGTGCTTTAATGGATCAGAAGTTTGCTGAACTTCATCTGACTCTGGAAAAGTTTAACAACTGCATTGAAAGCAACACCAAACGCATAACGGAGGCTGAATCACATATTTTCAGACTTCATGACTTCTCTGTCCAACAATATTGTAGCTCTAGAAAAGGAAGTGAATATCCTCTCACAACAAGCAGAGGACAGCGAAAACCGCAGCCGCAGGGAGAACATTATTGGATTGAAGGAAGGCAAGGAGGAACAACAACCAACTTCATTTTTTTAAATCCTGGCTCCCCAAACTACTGGGTTTGCAAACCAAATGAGGGACAATTAAATAAAACATATATAGCAAATCCTCACTTTTGCAACTTGAGAAAGTTTGGCAACTAATAATATGACTAATCAATTAATCGAATAATGGTTTCAGCTCTAGCTAAAACACATTTACTCTAAGGGACTGTGCGAAAGTTATTGAAGTGGAGAAACTTTTATCAAACGTTTTTGACAAAGCAAGACCCTTTAAACACATTATCAAAATGCTCTTAAAATGAAAATGGCTCTCTTCACCTCTACCTAAAAAGTCAGACTTTTTGGGTAGAGTCAGCCAACAGAAAAATACACATCACCTTCCCCTTTTGACTCCTTTATAACTTTCAAACAGTCCCCAGAGCAGCTGCAAACACATGACATACAAGTTAGTTTGGCTGCTAATATTTAAGTTGAACTAACATGTAACTTTTTGCCTGCAAATTGTCTGTAGGCATGCAATTATTAAATGCATACTGGACATGTAGCATACTGTCTGGAGTTACATAGATACATATTAATTGCAAGTCAGAGTCTCTACCTGTACTTTGAGACACGTTCTAAGCATATATTTCAGTATCTCACAATAGCCAAGAAGAGTATCACTAATTCATCTTTCTTAATCATGAACTTATTAATATTCTCTGTATGGCTTAGTCTTCTGATCTCACCTTCTATGGGGCAGTAGCGAGGCACTTTCTCGGGCATCAGCGCTCTGTCTTTGTGTTTGCAGTAGACTTCCACTATCTGCTGCCGACACTCGCGGCTCTTGGCTCTGGACAGAGCAGAAATGGCTTCCTTCCCGCTGATCTCACACTGCGGCTGCTCCTTCCTCGGCTCTAAACCAGGCGGCAAAGTCGTGGCCGACTTTTTCGCTTGGTACAGCGGTGGATCCTGATTGGACCCCTGGACCGGTGCTGGGACTGTTGGCACCTCAGGGTGGGGTTTACGGACATAGGTGCGGTTGTGATGTTGATTGTGGCCCACCCCTCTGGGTTGGACGGGAGGGTACTTGAGGACCTCATTAGCAGATTTTCCCAGTATGCTCTGTGCTTGGGCCTTGTCCAGTTTGCGTTTGGTGTTTGCAACTGGCACTCGCTGGCGTTGAGATCGAGCTCCCAGGTTGCTGTTGCTGTCAATGGTGTCAAAGTCTTTAGGGACAGAGTTCTCATTGTTGTTGCTGTCCAGATGAAGTTTCTCTTTGGGCCGGTGGGAATGGTAGACGTCCTGTGAGGGAGAAAACAACATTAATATAAAACCAGACCAATTATATCCTGTAATCCTGAAAGTACTTCTTAATCTCCTCGAACAGAGAAGGTAAACTGTTAAACTGTTAAACCATAGTGGTATACTGTTTCCTGGTCCACACACCTTCCTTTCTTACTTATGTGGTTACATGTGTCTCCATAAAAGAGACAAAATTAAAAAGATACCATTTTCATAAGTTATGATTATTTTAAGATCTAAAATGGGCCAATGCTACACTCTCCACACTGCCATCTTCCTCATGCCGGAGTATAAACAGAAGCTAAGGGCGGTTGCTCTGGCAATGAGGGAGGTCAGACGCTGGTCTACCCAATCAGAGGCCACGCTGCAGGACACGCTGAGTGACGTGGACTGGGACATGTTTGAGGAGAGCTCCGGTAATGACGTCAGTTTGTTTACAAAAGCGGTGATGGACTTTATTGCTAAGCTTATAGATGATATCGTCCCTGCAGTGACTATAAAGGTCTTCCCCAATCAGAAACTATAGGTCAACAGATGAATCCGCGAGGCTCTGAAGGCTTGAACCGCTGCCTACAACGAAGGACCCATCTCAGGTGACATGATCCCGTACAAAGCGGCGTCCTATGAGCTTTGGAAGAAGGTGAAGGCTGCTAAACGGCGGTACAGGGACAGAGTGTAGGCTTCGCTGGGTGATCGGGTGGCAGATGTATGTTGCAGGGACTTCAGACCATCACAGATCATAGAGGATGTAAGGACTCACAGGCTGCAGCAGATCCTTTGCTAGCGTAGGAGTTGAACTCCTCTTTCGCACGCTATGACTCGGCTGGCCCTGCGGCTAACGCTAACGCAGAGGAGCCCAGCAACAACACCGGAAATTCATATGCTGTTCGTCTCAGAGCACGACGAGCTCTGAGGTGTGTGAACAGTAGGAAGGCTGCTGGCCCTGATGGCATCCCTGGGCGGGCACTGAAGTCATGTGCAGAGCAGCTGCCCCCAGTTTTCACCTCTATTTTCAACCTGTCCCTAGCTCACTCTGCTGTCCCTGCCTGCTTCAAGCAGTCAACCATCATCCCTGTCCAGAAAAAGTGTAGCCCTGCCTGTAACAACAACTACCACCCAGTAGCACTCACCGCGGTGGTAATGAAGTGCTTTGAGAGACTGAGTAAGGAATTCATCTGCACTTCACTGCTTACTTCATTTGACCCCTTTCGGTTTGCCTACCACCCGATTAGGAGCACTGACGATGCCATTAATCCGGTCCTCCACTCCATCCTCACCCACCAGGACAGTGGTAAGAGCAACTATGTGTGGCTGCTGCTCATTAACTACAGCTCCGCATTCAACACCATAGTTCCCCACAGCCTGATCACTAAGCTCAGGGACCTGGGGTTGAACTCCATCCACACCCATGACTGCAAAGCCACTCACCCCTCCAACATCATTGTTAAGTTCGTGGATGACACATTAGTGGTGGGCCTGATCTTCAACAACGGAGCAATGGCCTATTTGGAGGAGGCGGATGCACTATCGTCATGGTGCCAGCGGAACAACCTGGACCTGAACATCTCCAATATAAAGGAGATGATTGTGGACATCAGGAGGGGTAAACAGAGGAGCCATCACACTCCTCTCAGGATTTATCGCACCACGGTAGAGAGAGTCAGCAGCTACAGGTACCTCGGTGTCCACATCTCCGAGGACCTGGCATGGACCGCCCACATCTCCATCCTGGTGAAGGAGGCTAGGCAGCAACTGTATTACCTCAGACAGCTGTGGAAATTTAAAATCAACACAGCGCTGCAGAGAACCTTCTACACCGCAGAAGTTGAATCAGTGCTCACCGGGAGCATCACCACCTGGTACAGTAGCTGTACTGCCCAGGACAGGAAAGCTCTACACAGAGTGATCCGCTGCAGAACGTACCACCAGGACAGCACTGCCCACACTACAGGAGATCTACACCAGACGGTGCACTACCACAGCCAGGAAGATTTTAAAAGGGCACTCATCACCCTGCAAATGAAATCTTCCAGTGGCTACCGTCTAGCAAACGACTCAGTTCCTGTATGGCCAGAACTGAGAGGCTGAGGAAGAGCTGCTTCTCCCAGGCCATCAGGACACTGAATTCTCAACCCCCCACATAAACGTTTACTGTTCATTGTTCCTATGTTCATGTGCACAATTGCAAATTTCATATGTATATTTTGTCTATATTGTATCCTTTTTTATTGGAGTATATTTTATTTTATTTTTTTTTGTTCTGTTTTATCTTATTCTATATTTATGGCACAGCTGCACATTGGAGTTTGTCAGAATTTCATTTCACTGTGGGTGTACATCCATGTGTGACAAATAAAGGACCTTGAATCTTGAATGAACATTTTTAGTAGTGCTGTCAAAGTTAACATGACAGTAACTTGTTAACATTTTAACACCACCAATTTCTTTAGCGCAACATGCAATTTTTATGAGCATGCCTTACTAGCTTGTCGCCAAGGAGGCTAAATAATGTTTCAAACTTGCACTAAATTTTGGCAAGGAAAAACAGTTATGGCAATTTTCAAAGGGGTCCCTTGATGTTTGACCTCATGATATGTGAATGAATGATGAATTTGTCATCATTTTGTATTGTTAATCCCTTTGGGATTACTTGGATTATTTGGATATGGAATGTTTACATGTTGTGTTCAATAAAAACATGAAAACATATTTTTTTGCGTGGTATTAGTTTAAGCAGACTGCGTTTGTCTATTGTTGTGACTTAGATGAAGATCAGAACACATTTTATGACCAATTTATGCAGAAATCCAAATAATCCCAAAGGGTTCACATACTTTTTCTTGCAACTGTATATACATTCATTTGCAAAAATTAAGTACATTTGCCCACTCCCTTGTTGATAAGAACATTACATACTTTACAAATCTCCCTTTAAGATACATTATGAACAATCAAAAATTGTGATCAACTACACACAATCATGCAGTTAATCCTGATTAAATATTTTAATTGATTGACAGCTCAAGTTCACTCACAAGTGAAATGTAAACAAAAATACAATGTTTGAGTTTGAAACTCAAGACCATCACCACACGAACACCGGAAGCTGGACCACGAAAACTACCAGGATATCTCTGCCACTGATGGCAATAATGACCCTTGTACATTGCATCAGTAAACCTGGCAAACTTCCTATTGCACAATGAGGTTACACAAGACATTTTATTAAAAAATAATCTTACTTTCTGAGGAATTTGATTCTCACTTTATCCAGAATTATTCAGATTCATAATCTCTTTTACTATAGTCCCCAACTTCCACATACAGTCAGTCAAAAATTCACTTTCTCTCTTTCTAGGGAAAATAAACAGAGAGGTGAAGAGACAAGAGGGGGGAAAAAGGAATGACTTCCTGAGCTCCAGTGACCTTCGACCCCTGAGACACAGGCAGCTGTGGCCTTGACCTTCCAGAGTCAGGTGGTGATATATACAGTAGAGTCCCCTCCAAATCCATTGGAACAGCGAAGCCAGTTCCTTTATTTTTACTGTACATTGAAAATATTTGGGTCCGACATCAAAAGATTAATATGAGACAAGTGATCAGTATTTCAGCTTCTATTTCCAGGTATTTACATCTAGATCTGTTAAAAAAAAAAAAAAAATTAGAAGATAGCATTGTTTGTCTGAACCCACCCATTTTTCAAATGAGCAAAATAATTGGAACATGCGACTGACAGGTGTTTGTTGTTGCCAAGGTGTGTCCTGTTGATTATTCAAACAATAAATAGCACTGAATGTCTACTCTCAGTTTCAGCTTTGGTTTTTTCCTGTGCACACTGCATTGCTAGCCAACATGAAGACCAGAAAGCTGTCTATGGGAGAAAAGCTGAGAGAAAATGGAAAATCAATCAGAGCCACTGCACAAACATTGACCATAGCCAGTACAACCATTTGGAACATCCTGAAAATGAAAGAAACCACTGGTGTACTGAGCAACAGACATCAAACCGGTAGACCAAGGAAAACATCAGCAATTAATGACAGAACCATTGTGAGAGCTGTAAAGAAAAACCCTAAAACAACTGTCAGTGACATAAGCAATAACCTCGAGAGGGCAGGAATGAAATTGACGCATGTATATGTACTGTGTGAACAACAGAGTGTAAAACTGAATTTCCCCACTGTGGGACTAATAAAAGAATATCTTCTTCTATATCTTCTTCTTCTATTACAATCCACCATTCACCGAAGACTTCAGGAACAAAAGTATACAGGCTACACCAGAAGATGCAGGCCACTCATTAGCAATAAGAAGGACAGATTGTAATTAGACAAAAAGTACAGAGACAAGGCTCAAAAGTTCTGGGACAAAGTTTTCTGGACTGATGAGACAAAGACGAACCTTTACCAAAGTGATGGAAAGGCTAATGTGTGGAGAAAGAAAGGATCTGCTAAAAGTCTGGTGATGTCAGAGGGTTGCAGGCCTGATGCAGTTACTGCAAGCAAATGATTTGCACCTAAATATAAGTATAAGTATTATTCACGTCATCTATCTGTAGGCCATCTGTTCATCTGATCCTATAATTTTGCTCACCTAAAAAATTGGTGTTCCATTACAAACAATGCTATCTTCCAAGTTGTGTAAGAGATCTAGATGTAAATACCTGGAAATAGGAGCTGAAATACTGATCTCTTGTCTCATAATCAACTTTTGATGTCAAACCCAAATGTTTTCAGTGTGCAACAAATATAAAGGAATTGGCCTCGCTGTTCCAATAGTTTTGCAGGGGACTGTACATACAGTATATGAATGTGTGTGTGTTTCACTAGTAAAGCCATATGACCTCGATGGGTATTTTAATCCCACAGATCGCCCTATATCTGTCTTTTCCAGGGATAAAGAGTGTGTTTCTGACACACACATGCACACACTCACACACACACACAGAGTGCCTGTGGGAAGGCAGTAATATCAGCTCTTGCCACCTGCTCCTCAGACAACCTTTCATTATCTCATCTGTAATATCAGCTTAGAGGAATGTGTGTGTGTGTAGTAAAATACTTCTAGCTCTCCTGCGTTCACTGTGAATGTAAAAGTACAGAGAAAAACAGGAATAAAGCCTCTAGTGTACACAGAGACTAAAGGCACGCACGCACGCACGCACATACACACACGACTGAATCAACATACTGGGGATTTATCTATTTTTAGAGCCTTACCAATATGAGGAGTTAAAAATGTAAAGTTTGTCCGTAAAGTGGCGCTAGAGTAACAATGTTCAGTACGTTTCCCGGAGCGTACGTACGATATCTGTTGTCAGAGGTAGAAGAATGGTAAATGGACTCGCATTCAGCAATTTTGTACTCCTACAACCACTGCTTTACACTACATTCACCCATTTACACAGTGATGACAAATTGTACTTAGTATTAACCCTAGAACACTAACGTCGGGTGATTTTCATTGTGTTGCCATTGTCTGAGTTTCATGGGTCCTTGAGTAGCTTCAGGCTGCTTACTGATGTTATTAATTGTATGTTTGTTTCCCTCCTCCCATCTATGGTTTTTTCAAGAGGCATGCGTTCGGGTGATTTTCACCCGACTTTAGTGATAGAGAGTAACATATTTTACGGGTGGAATTTACCCGAATTGATAAAACTGCTTTTTATCAAGGATATTGTATTGGGTAAAATTTACCCAACGTTAGTGATGGTGTGACTTATTTGAACGTTAGTGTTCTAGGGTTAAAGTAAAAGTACTTGTAAGGCAGAATGGTCTCTCTCAGAGAGTTACATTATTAAATATAATATTACTGGAATATTATTACTGATGCTATGGAAGACCATAGACTTTATATAAGAAGTGGCTGTAGTCACCGCGATGTCACCCATTGGTTTGTGGACTGCCGTTCTGAAGCCTTGAATTTGGCATGCTGAATGCTGAATAAGACATTTTTAAGAGGCCAAAATGTTAAAGTTGTAAGTTGAAAATGTAGACAACTTCCAGACTGGACAACAAAGTGGACGCAGCCTGTCAATCACAAGGTAGCCACACCCTAAATCACACCCTGCTTTATCATCTGTTTGACTCTAAATGGGACCACAATTTTCTAAATGAACATCACACTGTACTGAAGACGACTAGCGACTGAGACCATAAACTCATGTTTATAATATTTACTGAGGTAATAAATCAAGTGAGAAGTAGGGTCATTTTCTCATAGACTTCTATACAATCAGACTTCTTTTTGCAACCAGAGGAGTCGCCCCCTGCTGGATATTAGAAAGAAAGCAAGTTTAAGGCACTTCAGCATTGGCTTCACTTTTCAGTACAAGAGGTCGCCCACTGTTTAAAACATAAGCTGCAGTTTAATGTTACAGGTGGAGATGGAGCACATTTAAACTACTTAATCTACTGTTGAATAGTTTAAGATACAGCACAATATCATGTTTTACAAATTGATCATATTTTTTTGTTTGTAAAATCTTAAAGTAATTAAAGCTAAAAAGTAAAAAGGACAATATTTTCCCTTGAGATGTATTGGAGTAGAAGCGTAAGGGGCCGTACAAATGCTGTATCTTTTGCACTCTCAAATCTATTATTGTCACTCAGGTCCAATTAATCATAAGAGCGACGTTGTCACAGTGCAAAATCTTTCCCAAGCATCTAGTTTTCATGGAGCTATGGCTAGGCCCCGAGATACGAATACTTTTGGAAAGCTGCAGCACTCACTGCGTGTCACGTGACCGGCAGATATCTTCTCTCTCTTCCATAAATAGCAGTCTACAGTAAATATATGGAGAAATTAATCATTTTAGAGCAGGGCTAACCAGAGCTTTACAATCTGTCCCACAAACTTTTACTTTTACTGGCTTCACCCTTTTTAACAGAGGATGTCACAACATCCGGTTGAAAGGTCAGCCAGACTGACAGTCAAATTGAGTGTAAATGTGCATTTATTTTTTATTTGATTTGTCATCGCAGCATGCTGGTTTTGGTTACTTAGTCACGACAGGAGGCCCCTACAATAGCGTACTCAAGTACTTAAAAACCTCAAAATTGTACTGAAGTACAGTACTTGAGTAAATCTGCTTTCCACCACTGGTTGTAGTGATATGTTGCAACTGACCAAAATGCTGACTTAACATTTATGTTTTCATCTGATCAACATTCCAACGTTGAGTATCACTGCATCTGAACTGTACAAACATCTGTTAGTTACTCTTTAATTTGCAGAGTAATACAAACTGTTTTTCTCTCCTTCACAGATCCTCCTGCGTTTTTTCCCAGAAGCCAATGCATTCCGTGGAGACCAACCACAGCTAAAATACCACCGCTTACCTACAAAGACATCATTCTTTATACTCACACACATACAAACACACACTGAGTCATTGCTTTCTTGCTAACTGTGTGAGTCAGTTTGCTCTCTTCCCCAGCAGGTTCTTATTGAAGTGCATTCAGACCTCCTGCTGGATGATAAAGACGACAGAAAAGAGACAAGAAAGCATGTTCCCTCCGGCGCCTGGGGCGAGAGACATTAAGAAAAGGGAGAACAGAGAGAGAGAGAGAGAGAGAGAGAGAGAGAGAGAGAGAGAGAGAGAGAGAGGGGGGGGGGGGGGGGGGGGGTGGAAGAAAAGAGACCTGTTGCTCTGACATCTGTTGATTAGAGGCCATGTTCACACTGATGAAGACAAATCTGAAAATGCTAGCCTTGTTTCATAAATGTTGGGTGGGGAGTGTGGCTGGAGGATGAGGGGACTAAGTGAAAAGTTAGTGAAAAGGAGAAGGTAACAGTCTTCAACCTGCTTCATGTCTTAACTCTCAACAATCTCCATCATGTTTTCTACATGGTTTTCCATCATTTGAAGTTTGACTGGAGCTCTCTAAAGGTTCTGACACATCAAACCAATGGTCCGCCATTGGACAGTTTAGGGCGGTCTGTGAGCGTCTGTCGGTCTAGTTTTTGCGCTGTGTAACTCACCGTCGCCTCCAGTCGTCTGCCCATGTCAGTTTTCTTGGAAGACTTAACATGTTGAATCGGCAGCGCCCCTCTGCAAGAGAAATTACTGATCACTTTGCAGTGTGTTCAAGTGCAACTTGTCTGCCAAAACAGTCGGCTTTTATCGCTGCTAGTTCTTTAATGTTGGCTTGGTGCGTCAGGGCCTTACCAAAACAACATCCATCAGCAGTGGATGGAAACATGCATTAATTTGCATTTTTTTAGGATGATTTTCTAGAAATTTGTGTTAAATTTGGGTGGAACCTTGGCTTGTGATCAGCAGATGTTTTGCAGTGGTGGTGGTCTTTGCAAGATGTGAAAAGGAGAAGATGACTAGGTCTTTGCAACTTCCTTCATGTCCTTTTTCATGTCATGCCTCGACAATCTCAACCGGCATCAGAAACCAAGCACTGGCTGCCATTTTTACTTGAATTACTATTGAAATGATTACTCGACTATGTGATTACTGATTAATCAACTAATCACTGCAGCTCTACAATCTCAATCCATGCCAGAGTCTCCTAAACACTGCAAATTAAAAAAAAAAAAGACGTGTGAGCATAAATATGTAAAAACAGCAGCTTCAAATCCTAAAAAAAAGTCCACCTTTCTCACATTACTTATACAGTACAAGACAGCGAAGAAGGAGATTGACTGTGTTCTAATGGCAGATAATTAAGACGGTTTGTCTCTTCAGTGATTCAAAATAAACAGTATGTATGTGTGTATGTATGTACATGTCTGTGTGTGCGAGTGAAAAAAAAAAACACCTTCATATCAGGTAATAAAGAGCTCTTTCACCAGGAGGTATACAGCATCAGAAGGCCCCAGTTATGCATTAATCAAACACTGGATGTGTGTATGTTTGTAGTCAGTATACCTGTGGGAAAATATAGCCTGGAATTTATTGCGGTTATTGGCCAGTGGAAACCTGACAGTTTATGCTCGGCTGAGCTGGAAAAGTTGCTGCATTGATAACAAAATGTGCGATAACAGTGTAATAGAAACAGACTTTGTGAATAAATGACGTACAAGACAAAAAATGAGATCTGTGTCAGGCCGTTTGCATGAAAAGTGAATGATAATGTGCAAGGCATTTTGCATGCAGTAACAGCACCTTTCTTGCTTTTGGTGTGTCATTTGTATGTCGCCATGTAGTATATACTAGGGCTGTCACGGTGAAGGAATTTCCCCTGCGGTAATAATAACTGGCTCAACAGTAATATCTGATATTATTGCCATTTTGTTTTTGCAAATTACTTCATTCATCCTGATTTTAGTGCTGTATAAATAGATTTTATTGTTTGACTTTTATTATGTACTCTATGTTGTTGCTTTTTAAATGGCAAAGATGACAATTTCAAAACAAATGAAATACCTGTGTATTATAAATGCAGAACACAGAGCAATGAGGCGCTCAGCTGAGACACTTTGGTTGCATCTGGTTGATATAATACGGAGTATTTGCAGAGGTAAAAATGTGGGTACAAGGTAGAGTACTGCATGAAGAGAAGGCTGAAGCACACAGGGAAAGAGGACGGACCTGCCGGTCTATGTGTATTAATTTGTCCTACACTGTTATTGTTGTTCAGAAAAATTACCCTTCTCCATTGTGACTGGACGACTGGGTAAAAAAGTGGCAGTGACGAGTTTTACCCAAAGTTGACTCTCAGCGACCAGAAAAAAAAAACAAAAAACAAATGTGCAGCATGTTGTGCAGAATAGATACTCAGCATCACGTTGTACTGCTGCTGTTTGTAGCATAGTGTAAATATGCATCGCTCCCCTTGCAAATGATTCAAAAAAGAAAAAGGGTGAACATAGCAGTTGTGGCAGTTGCTTGTTATCCCTGCAGCTGGCTTGTCGGTAGTGCGGTACAGCAATATTGCGGTTATTGTGACAGTCCTGTGTCTATTTTACTTGTGTTTTATTTTTCTCTGGAACTTGTTTCTATTTGCATTTTCTTGTGCTGATTTTCTTGAAATTTCCAGCAACATACATCAGAGAAAAGCAGCAAGCCCTCACATTTGAGACCAGAAAATGACTGAAACAAATAATCAATTATCAACTTGATTATTCAGCTAATCATTGCCGCTCTAACATCAACTACTTAGAGTCTTCATCATGCTAGTGCCTTAAACACGGTGATGTTCATTACACCCCACAAAATAAAGGAATGTAAAGAAAACAACATACGGATGACATATACATAGTTAAGTGACAACAGCACATTATCTCAGGATGAAAAACATTGTCTTTTATCTATCACTCATACAGCAGGTTCAAATAAATAGGATTTTGCTAATGAACAGAACTAAACTCAAGCAAACAATGAGTACAGATGAAGTGGCAGTTTCTTTTGTATTTTCTACATCAAACACATAATTGTATGTGATGGTCATTTTATCCTCCTTCATCCAAAAGATAAAGGAAGAAAACAATAACTGAGAATCTCATGAGGATCACAGAAGAGAGTCACCTCACAGTGGAAATGAATGGAAGTTTGTCTAAGTTAAATGCAGAAATAGAGCTGGCAAAACAAAAGGAAAAACAGAGCCAGATGGGCAGAAAGTAAGCTAAATGGACTATTAGGAGGGACAGGACAGTGCTGTGAAACCTGGCTGCAGTAGCCCTTGGATTACAGCAGGGATTGAGGTCTATCTATGTCACATTTAGTGAGAATCATCTCAAAGAAAATAGAAAAACATTAGTGTGTTGTGCTTTATCACCACATGAGAGACCGGCATGCCAGCATGATGTGTTCTGCTGCAGAGGGAAAACTCTGAGACTCTCTGCACTCTAATACTGCTGCTTCATCACAACAGGCAAAAAAATAAATCATCATTGATATCATAAATCATACACCTGAGGAAACATGCAAGCATATTTTACAATATAATATGATTAGTGGTAAATAACTGGTGCCCGAACGATAGTTTACTCTGTCACACATTTATTTTTTCCCAACAAAACTTTGACACAATCTGTCAAACCAAAAAATCATTAAAGGAGACATATCACCATGCTCATTTCCAGGTTCATAATCGTATTTGGGATTTCAACTAGAACATGTTTACATGCCGTAAAAAAAACATTTTTCTCATCCTGTCTGTCTGAATATACCTGTATTTACCCTCTGTCTGAAACGCTCTGAACACACAAACACACACACACACATATAATATATATAAACACACACACACACACACACACACACACACACACACACACACACACACACACATATATATAGTGAACAACAGTCTCTTTAAAGGCCCTAACACACCAAGCTGACAGTCAACCGTTTGGAGGTATCAGTGAGCGTCCACCCGTCTAGTTTTTCGGTGTGTCCCACATCATCGGCTCTAGTCTGCCCGTGTCAGATTTTTTTTTCATTTTTTCTCTCACCAATGAGCTCCTCTGCTGATTCAGCATGTTGAGTAAGCGGAGCTTGTCAGTGAGAGAAATCGCAGTGATTGGCTGTTCAGCTTTAACAAATCAATGCAAAAGAATAGAAACAGAAATGAGGAAAACAAGCCAAACAATATGCAGTAAACATGCAACACTTCAGACGAAAAATATGCACTTGGTGTGCAAAGACTTTTACTGTGCGTTACATTTCACTTTCATGTGACAATCAGCCCTTTGTTGCCTGAACCTAAGCAAGTGTTTTAATTTAATTCACAACATTAAGCTTGTGTTTACTGTGACGGCAAAAGTGACGCTGAGGGGTCTAACAAAGTGTCGGTATGATGTAGGATGAGACTGTTGCTTATTTCACAGTTTGTCAGTTGGTAGGTCTGAAAGAGAGCTATTTATGATATGTCCCCTTTAAAAGAACTGAAATAACCCACACATAATGACATAATGACCACATAAGGACTACTTCTGGAAAGAGATGTTGCTGCTGAATAATGCTGTAAAAACCTGTACAACCATCACAGCTATATAATCCCATCCCTCACCAAACGACCTCTCTTTCCAAAAATGTTCTCACTGTCAAAGTCTTAAAATGGTCCTCACAAATACAGAAATGCAGATGTACAATAGCACATGCACACATACACATGCACACACACAGTATTTAGGGATTATTGAACAATCTAAACTAGATTAGAAAGTATAAATCCCATCAGAGAAACCTGATCCAAACCCTCTAATCTGATCTGACCTGGCTGTTAAGATGTAAATCAGCTCTGATACACATGTTAGGGGTGTGGGTGTGTGTGTGTGTGTGTGTGTGTGTGTGTGTGTGTGCAAGGTGTGATGAATGTGAGAGTTGTGCAACACTGGCGCCATCCGAAACTGCTGTAAACACACTGAACTGGACATCAACAGCATGGTCTCACACACCTGTAAACACTCCGTTCCTGCAGTGAGGTAGCTGTAGAGCTGAACACTGCTGGTATTTTAATGCATCTGTAATGTGAATGTGTGTACTGTGGAAGCTGATGTGCTGAAAGTTCAGCACACACTTTTTTGTTTTATTGGAAACAGGACGCTTCTTCTTGTCTCTCTCTCTCTCTAAAAAAAACCCACACACACACACACACACACACACACACACACACACACACACACACACACACACACACACACACACACAACAGAAAAATAGTATACTTCCATTAGGGTACAGCTAGTGATTACTTTCATTATTCAATCATTTTTAATAATTTCAATAATTTAAATCCTTTAACACAGTAATGCAATTCGATCTTTCAGAGGTTGTAGCAGACTCTGTTTTAAAGCTAGAGATAAGAGCATCATATGAAACGAGAAATCCTACAAAATCAATTGCTACCAAGCTAGTCATACTAGCTTTCGTAGCTTACCCTGAATTTTTGCGAGGACACACTGTCATGGCCTTTTTCAAAGGGGTCTCTTGACCTCTGACCTCCAGATAAGTTAACGAAAATGGGTACTATGGCTACCCACAAGTCTCCCCTTTATAGACATGCCCACTTGATGATAATCACATGCAATTTGAGGCAAGTCATAGACAAGTCAGCACACTGACAGCTGTTGTTGCCTTTTGGACTTGCCATATTATGATCTGAGCATATTTTATGCTAAATGCAGTACCTATGAGGGTTTATGGACATTATTTGTCATTGTTTTGTGTCTGCAATTGATTTCCAATAATAATCATTTACATACATTTGCATAAAGAAGCATATTTGTCCACTCCCATGTTGATAAGAGAAATAAATAATAGGGCTGTCAATCAATTACATTATTTAATCAGAATTAATTGTAAATTAATCACAATTATCTGTTCAAAATGTACATTAAAAGGGAGTGTTGTCAAGTACCTGTATGTGATTATCATAAAGTGGGTGTAAAGCGGAGACTCATGGGTACCCATAGACCCCATTTTCATTCACGTCTTTAGGAGGGACCTAAAGAAAATAGCCATAACAGTTTTTCCTCACCAAAATGTAGCGTAAGTTTGGAGTTAGTCAGCCTCCAACCAGTGGCTTCCTCAAGTTTTCTAGTTTCATATGATACTGGTATCTTCACTCTAACTTTAATGCTGAGCTTGCTACAACCTTAAAATCACAAGTTGCATAAATGTGTTAAAGAAATTAGTGGTGTTAAAACAAATTGGCATTAACACATTATCGCGTTAACTTTGACAGCCCTATTAAAATCAGTACTTGACAAATCTGCCTAAGGTAAATATTGAACAGATATGTGATTACTCGCAATTAACTATGGAAAATCATGTGATAAATCAGGTTTAAATGTTTTAATCAAGTGACAGCCATCATTCTTAGCTGCACTACTGGGGAGAAGAAATAGACAGATCAAGTTTATGTGTTCAATCTGCCCAACTCTGCTGTGCCATAGGGACCACTAGTACAAGTGTCAAAAGGCAAGTGGATTCAAAACTGACATTAAAATGTTTCACCACAGGCAAAAAAAAAAAAAAAAAAAAAATCTAATCAATCCAACACCCTCACACATTAATAAACACACTAGTTATTTCCCTGCTCGACCTTATCTCTAGACCTTTGCAATCATTCATTTAGCTCCCACATTGACCTTTGTTTCATTTGATCCTGCTTTCTCTCCCTCTGTCTCTCTTCACCTCCTACACTCCTGTCCTATAAAAAGTGCTGGCATGAATCTCTACTGTTTTAAAAGCCAATAACTGTCAGGACATATCACTGCTCTCACACACACACACCCAGACAGACAGAGGGAAGATCACAGGGCATCCGGTTAACTGTAATGAAAGGATGCCTGCTATACAGCCCACATCTCTGTCTCTCTCTCACTCGCACACTCACTCACTCACAGAGTAGCATATACAATATGTTCATGTCCTGACAACCTGAGAACACCTGGATCCCATCAGGTAAAGCAACACACACACACACACACACACACACACACACACAACATTGTTTTCTGGACATAAGAACACTGTGGAGTCTCCCTCAGATCCTATACATGTACCATACTGTATTTCAACATTATATGAATGGAAGCCACACATGCACGCAGGCACGCCCACACATATACAGCATACACATTATATATACAAACACACTGAGAAAGTTTGCAAGTGATGTAGTCTAGAGGATACAAAGCTGACCTGGCAAACAGTGATGTCTAAAGTGCCACAGTCTTTTTACAAGCTAATATCAGAGGGAAGCTATTTCCATTAATAAAACTGGCTTAGTAATTTTCCACTTTCCTAAAATGTCTGTAGGGCCAATATCACCATGAGAAAGGTTTTAATTAAACCCCTAAATCAAAAATCTAGGACCAGACTCATTTAACAGTTGGATCCCTTCTATGCTGCACTCACCTTAATATGAAAAGCTGAAATGGCTGTTAAGATTTATCATTAAACGATTCACAAAAATATGTTGATCTTTTTTCATAAAAAGTTACGAAAATGCAGGAGAGAAGCTCCTGTTGAGCCGACAAATACCAAACCAGACTCCGATAACAAAACAAGCCATTATATAAGCTCTCGGTTTTCGACAGTCTTATGATGTCCAACACAAATGGAGATAATTTAGGACAATGTCTGCGTTATGCTTGGATTCGGCGTGTATATTATCAATATAGAGGAAGTTACTTACAGCAAACATTTCTGCTGCCCATGCTGGCTGTTAGCTAGCACTACGGAGGGAAGGGAAGGGAAACTGGGCGAAAAACTAAGTGATTGCAGATTTAAGTTGTAAATGTTTTAAATACTGCTTGTAGCCTTCAGTTAATGCAATTATAGTCATTCGAGCAGTAGCTACGATCGTACGGAAAAGCAAGAGAGTTTTGTTTTACCTGGTAACACTGGTCGATAATCGATGCCTTAAATTGGCAGATTTTTATATTAAGTTTGGCCTACCGACACATCTCTCAGTACAAGAGACGGAAGCAGCCAAAATGTGTTGATGCAAACGCCAAAACAACAGGCGAGCAGCTGCAGCCACTCAGTAGCATCTTCTCATTAGCTACCATGCGGTTTCCCTCGGGGACAAACGCTCATTGCAGTCGGTAGAGGAAACACAGGTGTAAAAATCTAATTAAACACTCGCATGCCGGTGAATCCTCAGGCAGAAATCATTCAAACCTACCGCCTGCAGCTTGTGCCGAACGGCCGCCTTTCCGAGCGGCGGCGGCGGGTCGCCCTTCTTCTGCAGCACCCTCCGCGGGTGCTCCCTGTCGGCTTTGTTGAGCCCCCCGGCTCGGTCCTCTCTCTTCTCCCGGCTCCTGGCACCTCCGTCCCCGCCGGCAGAGTCCAGGCTGCTGAAGTTCCACACGATGAGAGTCTGGACCAGCAGGACGGCCAGAGCGGCGACCAGCAGGGCGGACCTGGAGCGCCGGGCCAGCCTGCGGGCACACGGGTTACCGTTCATCTTTCTCCCCCTCCTCCCTCCGGCTCAAGCTGAGAGCCCCATCCGCTAAACGCCGACAGCGGGGTGTGAATGCTCCCCTACGCGGCCTGAGAGGGGCTACTGGCAGGCAGAGGGAGGAGGAGGAGGAGGAGGAGGGGATTTGGCAATGGCTTGAAATGAGGAGAGAGGTTTGGGAGGTTTGGAGGCGGCAGAAAGGACACAGAGGCCCCCATGTGGCCATCAACGAGTCAACAGTTTAGTGAAAGCATTTATTTAGTCATTTAGAGCAAATGACGTCGCTGCAGTGTGTGAACCCAGGAAGAGGAGCATCAGAGTCACTGTCAGGGCCAGAGCCAGCATTTCTATGGGCAGCATGTCTGTGATCCTCTACAAACAGCACACACACACATTCCCTTGACCTCTGACCTCAAGACATGCCAATGAAACTAGGTTCTATGGGTACCCACGAGTCTCCCCTTTATAGACATGCAATATTTGTCATTGTTTTGTATTGTTAATTGATTTCCAATGAGAAATATTTACATACATTTGCATAAAGCAGCATATTTGATGAGTACTAAATACTTGACAAATCTCCCTTTAATGTTAATTTTGAACAGATAAAAAATGCATCTAATTAATTTAAAATTGCAATTAATTGTGACACTAGACAATCATGCCATTTATCATGAATAAATATTTAAATTGATAATTATAATGATAATAACAATAATAAACATCTCTATAATGTAAGATGCAGCTTACATTTACCAGCACTGCTCCCAGTAAACCACAATCACAGTCACATTCACAACAAACTCACCGGACATAAGTGCAATAAGGACTTTATGTACAATTATATCATTGAAATGATGGACACATTTTTTCTGTCTTTACTTTTTTCTATTTTCTATTATGTATATACTAATTTATTTTTATTTGTATTGCTGCTGTAACGTGTAAATTTCTCCACTGTGGGACTAATAAAGGAATATCTTATCTTATCTTATCTTAAGTACTTTCCATATAAATCACAGAATAAAATATTTAAAATATACATTTAAAACATGCAAATGTAAGATAAAATGTAGTGGCTCAAACTATAATAAAATAGTTCTTAAGTGTGTAACTGTTTCTCTATGTTTTATTGTTTCTCTCTATGCTTGTATTACAGTGTTTTATGATGTACTTTATCTCTTAAAAGCTTAATCAGGGACAAGGAGAAAGCTAAGCTAAAGGAGATTAAATACGATTAGAAGTCCCATATACACTGCATTCCTTGCATTTGATTTAAATGTAATAAAGCTTCTCTGTAGATGTTGAAGTAGCATTAATAGTACTAGCCAACAGTGTAGAAAAAAATCTGCTACAAGTAAAAGTCCTGCATTCAAATGTTTACTTCAGTAAAAATACAAAAATATCAGCATCAAAATATACAAATGTACCATATACAGTACCAAAAGTAAAAATGCTCATGGCTCAATGGGCCACTTCAAAATAATTTATGTTATACTATTGAATTATTGATGCATTAATGTGTTTATCACTTTTAGCTGGTGAAAGTGAAGTTTATTTTTACTATACTGCTGGATAACTAGTGTTATCATTATTCATACAATACTTTATAATTTATTTGTTGATATTTTTTTGTATTGAGTAAATATTCTTAGTTACTTTCCACCACTGCCTATACAGTATATATTGCACAAGTCAAATAAATGAATAACATAAAATAAAAAAATAAAACAGAATGTTTCTTTTCTTGACTTCAATTTCAATTGAAGTCAAAACTTATTCCTCAACATGCAATTTGAGAAACGTAAGCCTGCAAACACAAATACAGGCAAACGGTTCATACACACTACAAATATACCAAATATAATTATACAAGTAAAAAGTTGCAATACACAATGTTAACTGCAGAAGCCTCTCTGTAGCTGGCCAACAATATACAACACCAAAAAGGCACATTATGTTAAAAAGTACACATGTATTTATCCATCTAAGGTGAACATTGTGCTTTTGCGTGATAGTTTAACAATTTAGAACTATGTATCTGACTTTTTGTGTCGATAAAAGAATAATAAATATTTGAAATGAGTTGATAAATGTCAAATAAATAGTTCAATAAGATCAGCTTTCACACCAGTGCAGCTAGTTGCTCAGCAGTGTTGAGACAATTGATGGGAAATGCAATCAAATGAGTTATGAGAATGATTCATGATAATATGTCTTACGTGTTGCACGCACTCACACATGTTATGTATGCATATACAAACAAAGCCACACACACACACACACACACACACACACACACACACACACACACACAAATGCAGTATGCTCCAGCAGCTCTATGAATCTTGCTCTGCTCCATCACTGCTTCAGTCTAATAGGCTTTCCACCAGATTAGTCTGATTTCATGCATATTGCAGAGAAGTGCCAGAAATCTAATTGAATGAACATCTAAAAATAGACATGATTTTCCCCATTCCTCCCCCCCCCCCCCTTCTCTCTTTCTTTCCATCTTCTTCCAGACATCTTGGATCTAGATCTTTGTCCCCCAGGAGACTCAGCCTCAGCTTTTGTCTCAGTGTCTCCCTCTGTCTGAATCGCGTCCTTGTGTTTCACCTCTTTGCCACCAACATTTCATTCACCTCAATTGTTATTATTTTTTAGGGTGTACAGGGGGTCTTTCAGGTGAGATAGCAGGTCAACAGTAAATACTAGTAGTCTCATGGAAGTGGTGTACATCCTCTGAAAGTTGGGAACCTGGAGATTAATTTGAGATGCAACTCAGCACTGTCAAGTTGTTTTAGTCATATATCAGAAATAAACCTCAGTTACTTCAATCATTCATTAAAATAAATATTGAAAGTGTATAAGGGCTGAGAACATTATGATAGAAGTATGTACATGAAGTATATGATGGTCAATCCCATGCTCTATTATGTCTCATAAGTTCTTACAACAATTTTTTAGTTGATATTTGTTACACTGATTTGGTTCTAAATTTAATCTTTTTTTACCACTTGAGAGTAGATAAAAATGATCAATAAACCCTCCAGAATACCACATTAAGACAGCAAGACCTTGAGCAACACGACTGAAAAAGCCATGCTGTGATTTGACAAAATCTTTGACATTTGGAGAGTTCTGCATTTTCTTGTATTTTTTGTTGATTGGATGCAGAGCACTTCTGTTCTGGAAACTGCTCAGAGACCCCCTTATTGTCAGTCTACCTAGGAAAGCCATCCATGAATACTCTAGGTCTCTAGTTTGCTTTAGCCTCTGAAAGATGGTAAAGTTGTTCGGGATCGCCCATGATCCTGCAGGTCTCAGAGGGTGGCAGCAGATGTTTATCTTACGATAAGAATATATTCAACACGTTCTACTATCATTATAACCAAACAACAACTCAGATTTAATATGACCCATTTATTTTCCAGGTTACAATGACAGGGTAACAAAATGCAAACACCATTTACCCTTTATCCAAATATATAAAATACATTTGAGAATAGAAAAATAAATTGGGAACAGCTTGTACAGCTTACTTGTAGCCCCATGCACCATATCCACCTTGGACTTGGCGTGGTTTGATGGTTTTAAGGATCCTGATTCGATTGGGATCCCAGACACAATCCTCCTCCAAACCACTCTTCACCATTCCACAGTTGGGTGGCACCCAGGCGGTGTCGTAGCCGTAGGCATGCCAGGTCTTCTGATATGGGTGATTTTGACGGTTGATGACGATCACTTTCCCCACGTTGACCTCAACCTTAATGACGATCCTGTCAGACTCTGGGTGATGAATAGGATAGCGGCTAGCTTTCTCCAGGTCTCTGCTGAGGTAGACACCGGGGCCGAGCATCCCGTCTGCAGACTGGCGAAAACCGCGAGCCAGGATTAAGTCAGCATTTCTTCTGGTGGTGCCATGGTACATGACGTATCTTCTATTATCACCTGGTGCAGAGACACCCAGTGGAAATACCCCAACTGGCAGGTCAAAGTCATCTTCAGCCCACTCGTACTGCATGTTGGTGTCAGTATCACTGTAGGAAAGAGGATCATTAGTGTAAAGACTTCAGAAGGATACAAGAAACTAAACATCGTTGCAAATATAACCGTACAAGAATAAATCCAAAACATTAAGAAATGATTCATCATATTTTAAGCTCTGAATGTGTTTTGCCTAGCTTAGCACAAAGACTGAAGAAAAAGAGAGATTATTAGCCTAGCTCTGTCAAAAGTGAAACAAGCCCAGTTGTCTTACCAGCACCTGTTGCTACAGGAAGTCATACATTTTCTAACCACAACCTCTTGCTTGGCTCTATTCAAATTAATGAAGTAGCTGCTTTTTTTTCCACACAGGACCAAAATTAGTCTGAACACTCTAAATCAAAGTTGTCAAATTTGTTCACATTGACAATAACAATATGCTAATATTTCAGGCCCCCCAGGGCTTTGTAAGTAATTAGTAATATTTTAAAATCAATTCTAAAAGCAACAGGTAGCCTATTATAAACTTTTGTTTGCCACAGAGCTTATTTTCCGCAATTATTCAAAAACCAGTGGAAAAATCCCATTGGGTTTTTGTCAAGGGAACCAAGGTGATGCTAAATTCCTGGTTGACCTACAAAAATACGTCATCCTGCACCACTCTATAGTTCCAGTCGCATCTAATTGTACAAATAGTAGTAAGCACATGCTTGATCAGTTTTCAATTAAGAGAGGGCCCTTGGGAAAGGTTATCTTCTGTAAGGGGTCCCTGGCCCCAGAATGTTTGAGAACTCCTGTGCTAAACATATTAACATTGTCATCGTGAGCATGTTAGCATTTAGCTCAAATCACAGCTGTGCCTCAGTAACCTCACAGAGCACAGACTGGCCGTAGACTCCTGTTATTCTAAGATATAGAAAAAAATGCAGGTGTTGCTTATATTGGGGCCAAAAGTCATGATAGTCAGGTGAAGTGGAAACTTCAAACCATCCAGTCAAGTTAAGTCCATTGTATTTATACAGCCCAATATCACAGAACAAAAGGCTTTGTAAACTGTATAGCATATGACACCCTCTGTCAACACACCCTCAGTTCAGATAAGGAATATCCCCCACAAAACTTCTCAAACGATTTTGCTGCTGCTTCTCTCGATTAAACGCAGTTCAAAATGAGCATTGGTTTAGGTCCCTAACACTAGGATACATCTGTTTTTACCAGTCAGGAAGTTCACAACTGAGTCATCAACATATTCCATTGAAGATTTAAGAGCACACTGTATATCAGACTAACTTCACACTTCACCTCCCTGTACATGCAGTACTGATAATATCTACAGTAAAAATGCACTTTTTAGGGTAAAAACAAAGTGTGAGTTCACATACCTCTCCCTCCGTTCCTCCAAGAATGCGGGAAGTGAGTTCACTTGCTTTATATAAAGACTTTCAAGGGTCATGAGGAAGTTTCCCACGTGTTCGTCTTTCACTTTCGTTTTATGTTTTGTACTGTTTTAAAACTTTCCTTTAGGTCTGATCAACACAGTACTGATTTTTTTTCTGTCCTGCCAGCCAGCAGCACAGTGATCAGTGATTTTAGAGCCTATCTGCAGATGTGAGCATGAAAGTTATGGGTATTTCCAGGTCTCCTGCAAGACAGAACAGTTATAATTTAGCAGATGATCTGCATAACAGTGGAGACAATTAACCAGACATCATTAGTAATTTTAAGAATTGTGAAGCGGTAATTGATTTTTTTTTTAGTGGAAAAAACAACAAATAAATTGATAAATGATAAATACATGTTTAAGTCCAGTCTTGATGTATCTAGCAGTGCAAAGAAGAGTTCAGATCTGATACTCCATTACAAGCAAATGTTCTACATTCAAAATATATCAGTATTACTATCAAAATGTACTTAAGTACTCAGTGTGCAGTAAAATCTTCCCTGCCAGTGTTTCAATATTCTATCTGATGTTTCTGGATTAATATTACTGCTGCATTAATGTGTATGTTGCATTTCACAATGTTGCATCTATTTTACTGTATATGTTTATAACTCCTTTATATACAGTTGGCTAATTTAATTTAGTGATATTCATATAATTCATCATCTTCATCATCATCACCAGAGGCTAAATAACACCCCAAACTTGCACTGAAGTTTGGTGAGGAAAAACTCTCTTTGCCATTTTCAAAGGGGTCCCTTTACTCTGACCTCAAGATACCAGATACCTGGTTTTCACTGGGCAGGAAATAACTAATATGTCAAATATGTAGTGGAGTAAAAAGTACAATATTTACCTCTAAGATGTAGTGGAAGTAAAGTACCTAGAATTTGTACTTAAATTCACTACTTGAGTAAATGTACTTAGTTTTAGTGTTTTTAGTGTTAGTGTACTTAGTGTACTTACTTTTTCCACCTCTGGTTTCTAACCAGTGAAGCCAGTCACTCAGCAGCATGGGTCCAACTGATGGGAGATACAATGAAACAAGATTTAAGACTGATTTAATAAACAAACAAAGCTTCCTTTATCAGAGATGATTACCTCTCCATACATTGTGTCTTCAGCCATGCAGTAAACACACACACACACACAGACGCACACATGCACACACACACACACACACACACACACACACACACACACACACACACACACACACACACACACACACACACACACACACACACACACATGCAGTACGCTCCAGCAGCTCTATGAATCTTGCTCTGCTCCATCACTGCTTCCTTCTAATACACTTTCCACCAGATTAGTCTGATTTCATGCATATTGCAGAGAAGTTCCAGAAATCTAATTGAATGAACATCTAAAAATAGACACGATTTCTTCCCCTTTTCACGCTTTGCCCTCTCTGTCTCTCTCTCTCTCTTTTATTCTCTCCATCTTCTTCCAGACATCTTGGATCTTTTCTCTCAGCTTTTCTCTCTTTGTGTCCCTCTGTGTGAACTGTGGTCTTGAGTGTAGTTTGTCCTCTTTCTGGCCTCCATGGAGAGGAGCTCATGTGGATCCAACACATTCTCATCCCAACTCGTCACATACTGACGCTTTGTTAGATCCCTCAGCATCACTTTTCAGTTGCAGTAAACACATGGTTAATGTTGTGAATTA
The DNA here is from genome assembly GCA_947000775.1 of Pterois miles. NCBI lineage: Eukaryota > Metazoa > Chordata > Actinopteri > Perciformes > Scorpaenidae > Pterois > Pterois miles. The sequence continues at coordinate 10,224,661 of CAMQGK010000567.1, forward strand.
AAGTTGCAATGGGTACAAATGGAGCAAAAATGATTTTAAAAAATGATTTTCATAAATTGGCCACTATATCCTGACAGTAGTGTAGGAGACAGATAATAATGAAAAAAAATCGTTACAGACAACAGATCCATTAAGTGGTAGGATCCCTCTTGTTTCTGTACTTCAACAGGATTTAATTATAAATGACATGTAGCATGCAAGATTTAAAGATGGAATTGAAATTCATAAAAAACAGTCATCAGTTGGTAAAATTCATCCAGTCTCTGGTGAATAAAGGTGAGTTTACAGTGAGTTCAAGAACCATTAAAACCCTGAGAAATGTGTTTAAAGCAATTACAAATCACAACTTTGCCTCAAGGAGCTTTTAAATCTGTAAAGCATTATACCTTCTATCATCAGACCCTTGTGTCAGAAAACTGTAAACATAGGGTATATGAAGAATATGGATTGGAGGAAGCATCTTTCAGATTCCTCCAAAAACAAGTAGCATGTGATCCAGCAGCCTGTTCTTGTTCCCAGGGCGTCAATACTGACACTTTGTCATAGCTATTGCACTGGGCTTTCCATTAAAGGTCCAGTGTGTAGGATTTGGTGGTATCTAGTGGTGAGGTGAGGATATATCAACCAATGGAAGCCTCTCTTGTGAGCCAAGAGTGTTGGAGAGCTATGGTGGCCGATGTGAAAATGTGAATGTCCCGCTCTAGAGTCACTTGGAGCAGAGCCAATGTGTAGAGTGTGTGTGTGTGTGTGTGTGTGTGTGTGTGTGTATACGAGAGAAGTGAGTGGTGAAGCAAGAGAAAGAGAGCAGTGGCCATGGGAGCAATTAACGTTATCAACGTTATAATCGACCCAAGCAGGAAAAGTTAACAGAGTTTGGTTTGTACGTTCTGGAATACTGTAGCAACATGGCGGACTCCGTGAAGAGAACCCGTTCCCTATGTAGATATAAAGTGCTCATTTTAAGCTAATGAAAACATGACAGTTAATCAGGTGATTATACATTAAAGAAAACATACTTATTATTATTATATTCCATTTCTGACAATAGATTCCCTGAACTGTTACACACTGGTCCTTAAAGTACATTGTAAACTCATCTGTGCCAATATTTAACGCTCAGGAAAAGTGCTGTGGTGACGTAGCTTAAAACTGCTCTACAGTATATTAGAACTGACATAAAAATCACACTTTTTACAATATGGGACCTTTAAGGATTGCTAGTTTAATATCTTTGAGCTTTGGATCATTAAACTGGTAAAACAAAACATTTGATGGCAATCAAGAAAATAATCACCAGATTTATTGATTATTAAAAATTATCATTTGTTGCAGATTTAACGTGTTTCACGTACTGTATATCCAACATTATCACATGGGTTGTACTGGCTATATTGTCTAATTTTTCATGTTTAACAGTACAACATATATGTCCAGACTTACACATGATGTTCTGTATACGTACAGAGTGTTATCAAAGGTAACTCTATGTCACCATACACATACACATTTGAACCACTGAAAGGTTCATAATCTGCTGCCACAAAGATAGAAATCACCAGTCATTAAACAAACTGGAAGATGAACATCAAAATGAAATAAATAATAAAATCAATTAACATTCATACCTGTGGGTAATTTACAATATCCAGTCCTCATCTTCATTCATCCGGGACCTGCTTGTTGTGAGGCAGCATTTTAACCATGGACCCACTGCAGCACCTGGATGTAACAGCATGTATTACACACCTCAGTGTACATGATCGTAGATACTGTATGTAGGCTTGATAGATGCTATACCGTTCATATAAAAAAAAAACTGGGATACATGGTGAGACCATATATTTATAATGAGCTGACATTTAAAACAAATGTAACTTTTATAGTTCTGGCTGTATTGTAATGGAAAATTTCATGTCTATGTCTTGAAGTAATCTTCTGCCTTAATGTGCTATAAAAAACATAATTGTGCTTGTGACTTGTAGCCCACACTTGGTGTCCACTGTCCGCTGATAAGCACAAGAACACTCTGTTCTTGTTATGACATCTCTGTTCTCGGCATAGTTTCCCACCGCAGACGGTCAACTTGCATGCAACTGCCAGTAACTGTGAAGAGAACAAGCAAACACACATGCATTACATTTCTCTGTATAAGTATACCCTGACTGTATTGTCTTTTAGCTCAGTTCTGCTGTGTCTTTGGACCCTGTAGACCTGTGTTCTTTCTAACTTGCAACTTAGACATAAATCTCTTGCTTGTGCAGTATTTTCAGACTCCTGTTTTGTCACTTCTCCTGAGGAATCCTTTTGAGTAAAGAACCAGTGACACTTTTAGGATTTTCTGTCACTACAGTATGCAAATACAAACATAATGTGTATTAGAATAACCATATCAGTCACATCCACAACAGTCCAGTTTGTTACCCTCATAAACACCACATATGTTGACAAATACACTGTGGTGGACAAAGTATTCAGATCCTTTATTTTATTTACAGTAAAAGTACTAATACCACACTGTAAAACTACTCCAGTACAAATAAAAGTCCTGCACTGAAATGTTACTTAAGTAAAAGTAATTCAGTGTAAGCAGTAGAATGTACTGTGCTGTAACTGATGCTCTCTTCAAAGCAACAAGACTCCATTGACAAACCAGTAATTTTACCTCGCAGAACAAGGGAGTTGCTGCCTCAGTCAGGAAGTTTGTGGAAAATGTTGCACTACTCTTAAAAGATGATTAATGTCATTTACAGGATGCATACGGAGATGGAGTTGGGAGTCAAAAGAAACAAAACCAGATAGCAACTCAGATTTAATATGACCCATTTATTTTCCAGGTTACAATGACACAGTAACAAAATGAAAATATCATTTACCTTTTATCCAAATATATAAAATACATTTGAGAATAGAAAAATAAATTGGGAACAGCTTGTACAGCTCACTTGTAGCCCCATGCACCATATCCACCTTGGACTTGGCGTGGTTTGATGGTTTTAAGGATCTTGATTCGATTGGGATCCCAGACACAATCCTCCTCCAAACCACTCTTCACCATTCCACAGTTGGGTGGCACCCAGGCGGTGTCGTAGCCGTAGGCATGCCAGGTCTTCTGATATGGGTGATTTTGACGGTTGATGGCGATCACTTTCCCCACGTTGACCTCAACCTTAATGACGACCCTGTCAGACTCTGGGTGATCAATAGGATAGCGGCTAGCTTTCTCCAGGTCTCTGCTGAGGTAGACACCGGGGCCGAGCATCCCGTCTGCAGACTGGCGAAAACCGTGAGCCAGGATTAAATCAGCATTCCTCCTGGTGGTGCCATGGTACATGACGTATCTTCTACTATCACCTGGTGCAGACACACCCAGTGGAAACACCCCAACTGGCAGGTCAAAGTCATCTTCAGCCCACTCGTACTGCATGTTGGTGCCAGGATTTCTGTAAGAAACAGGATCATTAGTGTAAAGACTTCAGAATGTGAAGAAACATGATTGAATATAAATAAAACACAGGAATGAAACAGAAAATTAAAGCTTCAGTTGGCAGAGTATTTTTCACATCATTGGGCAAAAAATTTTACCTTTCAGCATACTGTAAGTCAAGTGTTCTGAGAGAAAACTAGACTTCTGCACCTCCTCGTGGCTCTGCTTTCAGGCCTTAAACTATCACAGTACAACTACCTTTTTGACTGAAGGATAGTTAACTATAGGTGTCCAAATATTTATACGCCCTTAATCTATCGTTACAGTGCTGCCGCTGGCCACCAGCCTGCTTATCAGATGGCTGACTACTTAGCTAGCTTGCTAATTCTCTTCAGCCATTGTTAAAGAAACAAATCAGCGAAACTTGCTAGCCAGTGTTAACTAACATGTTCAGGGATTTATTCTGCATCCCCTTAATGTTCCACCCACAAAATACATCATCACGTTTACTAACAGAAAACAGGTCTTTATCCTGACAGTAGTACACGAGACAGACAATCTGTGAAAAATTCATGTTCCTCTGCCTCAACCTCTTGCTCCTAATGGCATTTGCAAGATTCCAGCAATCCAGAAAAAAAAACAATCAGAGACGAGCTCTTGCCATCTCTGACCAGCTGTCAATCATTCGCAAACTCCAATCAAGCTGTAAACCAGGCAGCGCTGATCAAATATGAATCTGTTGCTGCCTATTTCTTGCTTCAAATGTTTTCAGAAACATCTTGTAGTGTACTATTTAGCTGTAAAATTGAAAAGTTTGTGACCTGGCTGCCATGTTGAGATCTGTTGAGGAAATACCAAGCACCGTCTGACTCTAAGGTGTCTCAACACTGTGTCAACACCTTAGATTTAAGAAATGATTCAGCTCATTTCAAGCTCTGGATGAGTTTAGCCTAGCTGAGCACAAAGACTGGAGAAGCAAAGGGTGACATCTAGCAGAACTCACCTGTAGGCCCATGAACCAAATCCTACAGCGGACAGGCCTGCGCGTGGTTTGATGGTTTTAAGGATCTTGATTCGATTGGGATCCCAGACACAATCCTCCTCCAAACCACTCTTCACCATTCCACAGTTGGGTGGCACCCAGGCGGTGTCGTAGCCGTAGGCATGCCAGGTCTTCTGATATGGGTGATTTTGACGGTTGATGACGATCACTTTCCCCACGTTGACCTCAACCTTAATGACGACCCTGTCAGACTCTGGGTGATCAATAGGATAGCGGCTAGCTTTCTGCAGGTCCCTGCTGAGGTAGACACCAGGGCCGAGCATCCCGTCTCCAGACTGGCGAAAACCGTGAGCCAGGATTAAGTCAGCATTCCTCCTGGTGGTGCCATGGTACATGACGTATCTTCTACTATCACCTGGTGCCGAGAGGCCCAGTCGACCTACCCCAGCGGGTAGATCAAAGTCATCTTCAGCCCACTCGTACTGCATGTTGGTGCCAGTATCACTGTAGGAAAGAGGATCATTAGTGTAAAGACTTGAGAAGGATACAAGAAACTAAACATCGTTGCAAATATAACAACACAGGAATATATACAGAACATTAAGAAATAATTCAACATTTTTTAAACTCTGGGTGTGTTTAACCTAGCTTAGCATAAAGACTGGGGTTCTGTTAGAAACCATGGTCTAACATACTGCGTACTACATATGGATGACATAACAGCTCCCCAAAAGTGAAGCCAAAACATCTTGATCGCCCCCTGCTTGCTGGCTGCAGTATGGGTAATAAGTCCCGACCCCTCCATGTTCGCGGATGGGACATGGCTCAAACTAAAAAGTCACAGTAATTGTCAGATAAATTTTCCCAAAGATGGTTTCTGTCATATTCTTATTACACATCATGATGTATGTTCAAGTGATCATTTATCTTATCAGTCTGGCTTTAATTATTTATTTGACGCTATAAAAGGAGGTGAGATGTCATGATTGACAGCTGTGATTCTCTCATGCTGACAAGCTGCGGGCGTGTTCGGCTTGGGAGGGTTGATACCACGGCTCCACCACCTGATAACTACTGTGCGGACTCTGGCTCTAAATGACGTCAAAATCTCAAGATGGCAGCTCTCATATCTGACCACCTTTATATACTATGGTCTATGGTTAGCACAAAACACAAAATGCTTCTCCTCTAACAACACCACAAGGTTGACTTTGGTGATTCCTGGCATTTGTTCTAGTGCCACCAGCAGCTCTAAATGTTCACTTTGGTGATGTCAACAACTACTGGATAGATTACCATTACATTTGATAAACACATTCATCCCCTCAGGATGAACTAATAAAAAAAAAAAAAATGCATACCAATGACATTCCCATCAACTTCAGCTACTAACATGCTAAACCACATGTACCATGGTATAGAGCAGGCCACTTGTGGTAAACATTAGAGCTTATACCTGCTAAACATCAGAATGCCATATAAACATTGGCATAGTGAGCATGTTAGCATTAAGCTCAAACCACAGCTGTGTCTCATGAACCTCACAGAGCTCAGCCTGACTGTAGACTCCTTTTATTCATAGATAAGATCATTTTACTGGGTCCAAAAGTCATGATAGACAGGTGGAGACTTTTCTAGTCAAATCAATTTTATTTACATAGACCAATATCACAAATTTAGGACTATCAATGTTAACAAGATAATAATATGTTAACACAAACTTGTTTTAACGATACTAATTTCTTTAACGCATTAACACAGCTTGCAGCTTGATTTTGAAGTCATGGCAACCTCAGTTTTAAAGTTAGAGTGAAGAAACTGGTACCATATGAAACTAGAAAACCTATGGAATCCATTCGAACCAACCACCTGGTGCCAGCCATGTCATACTAGCTTCTTCTTGAAGAAGACTAAATAATGCTTTAAACTTCTGCTAAATTTTGGAGAGGAAAAACTGGCATTGGCCATTTTCAAAGGGGTCCCTTGACCTCTGACCTCAATATATGTGAATGAAAATGGGTTCTGTGGGTACCCACCCGTTTCCCCTTTACAGACATGTCCACTTTATGATAATCACATGCAGTTTGGGGCAAGTCATAGTCAAGTCAGCACACTGACACACTGACAGCTGTTGTCGCCTGTTGAGCCCGAGTTTACATGTTATAATTCCAGCATACTTTTATGCTAAATACATAAAGCAGCATATTTGCCCTCTCCATATTAATAAGAGTATAAATACTTGACAAATCTCACTTTAAGGTACATTTTGAATGGATTAAAAATGTGTGATTAATTTGAGATTAATCCTGACTTACTATGGACAGTAATGCAATTAATTGTGATTAAATATTTTAATCAACTGAGAGCCCTACACAAATCACAACACCCTCTCTCCTTTGACCCTCGATTCAGATCAGCAAAAACTCCCCAAAACACCTCTAACTTCCAGAGGGTTTTACTCATGGTTTTAGTACATTATCCCATGGCTAAATATGATTTTTAATTCTGCTGTGCATATATATAGAGATTACTGTTGTACTGTAATGTTTTCCATTACCTATAATATTGTCGGGCACACTTTAATAGCTTAACTTCTGAAAAATGACAGCAGCTAAAGAGTTCACATTAAAAGGAGCATCGGTTTAGGCCTCTTCTATCACACCAAATAACGTCATCTCCTCATATAATGATAATTATTGTAAAGATAAATGACATAACTAAGTGCGTGTTCACGTACCTGTACAGGGTCCTTCAAGAGTGCAGGAGGTGAGTTCACGCTGCTTTATAGCGCCAAACTTTGGGAGGAAATGTGCGTTCATCTTTCAGTTTCGTTTCTCCTCTTGCACCGTTTTATGACTTTCTTTTACAGTATTATATGGGAGTGGTCAACAAATATGTGTGCTGGGTTTCTGTTCTGCCAGCCAGCAGCACACTGATGATCAGGGACTTTAGAGTGTTATCTGCAGGTGTGAGCCTGCGAGTTTCTAGTTGTCTCATTTAAAACAGTGTGTAGGATCTATACTACAAATGTATAGGCTTGGGAGGGTTGATACCACGGCTCCACCACCTGATAACTACTGTGCGGACTCTGGCTCTAAATGACGTCAAAATCTCAAGATGGCAGCTCTCATATCTGACCACCTTTATATACTATGGTCTATGGTTAGCACAAAACACAAAATGCTTCTCCTCTAACAACACCACAAGGTTGACTTTGGTGATTCCTGGCATTTGTTCTAGTGCCACCAGCAGCTCTAAATGTTCACTTTGGTGATGTCAACAACTACTGGATAGATTACCATTACATTTGATAAACACATTCATCCCCTCAGGATGAACTAATAAAAAAAAAAAATGCATACCAATGACATTCCCATCAACTTCAGCTACTAACATGCTAAACCACATGTACCATGGTATAGAGCAGGCCACTTGTGGTAAACATTAGAGCTTATACCTGCTAAACATCAGAATGCCATATAAACATTGGCATAGTGAGCATGTTAGCATTAAGCTCAAACCACAGCTGTGTCTCATGAACCTCACAGAGCTCAGCCTGACTGTAGACTCCTTTTATTCATAGATAAGATCATTTTACTGGGTCCAAAAGTCATGATAGACAGGTGGAGACTTTTCTAGTCAAATCAATTTTATTTACATAGACCAATATCACAAATTTAGGACTATCAATGTTAACAAGATAATAATATGTTAACACAAACTTGTTTTAACGATACTAATTTCTTTAACGCATTAACACAGCTTGCAGCTTGATTTTGAAGTCATGGCAACCTCAGTTTTAAAGTTAGAGTGAAGAAACTGGTACCATATGAAACTAGAAAACCTATGGAATCCATTCGAACCAACCACCTGGTGCCAGCCATGTCATACTAGCTTCTTCTTGAAGAAGACTAAATAATGCTTTAAACTTCTGCTAAATTTTGGAGAGGAAAAACTGGCATTGGCCATTTTCAAAGGGGTCCCTTGACCTCTGACCTCAATATATGTGAATGAAAATGGGTTCTGTGGGTACCCACCCGTTTCCCCTTTACAGACATGTCCACTTTATGATAATCACATGCAGTTTGGGGCAAGTCATAGTCAAGTCAGCACACTGACACACTGACAGCTGTTGTCGCCTGTTGAGCCCGAGTTTACATGTTATAATTCCAGCATACTTTTATGCTAAATACATAAAGCAGCATATTTGCCCTCTCCATATTAATAAGAGTATAAATACTTGACAAATCTCACTTTAAGGTACATTTTGAATGGATTAAAAATGTGTGATTAATTTGAGATTAATCCTGATTTACTATGGACAGTAATGCAATTAATTGTGATTAAATATTTTAATCAACTGAGAGCCCTACACAAATCACAACACCCTCTCTCCTTTGACCCTCGATTCAGATCAGCTAAAACTCCCCAATACACCTCTAACTTCCAGAGGGTTTTACTCATGGTTTTAGTACATTATCCCATGGCTAAATATGATTTTTAATTCTGCTGTGCATATATATAGAGATTACTGTTGTACTGTAATGTTTTCCATTACCTATAATATTGTCGGGCACACTTTAATAGCTTAACTTCTGAAAAATGACAGCAGCTAAAGAGTTCACATTAAAAGGAGCATCGGTTTAGGCCTCTTCTATCACACCAAATAACGTCATCTCCTCATATAATGATAATTATTGTAAAGATAAATGACATAACTAAGTGCGTGTTCATGTACCTGTACAGGGTCCTTCAAGAGTGCAGGAGGTGAGTTCACGCTGCTTTATAGCGCCAAACTTTGGGAGGAAATGTGCGTTCATCTTTCAGTTTCGTTTCTCCTCTTGCACCGTTTTATGACTTTCTTTTACAGTATTATATGGGAGTGGTCAACAAATATGTGTGCTGGGTTTCTGTTCTGCCAGCCAGCAGCACACTGATGATCAGGGACTTTAGAGTTTTATCTGCAGGTGTGAGCCTGCGAGTTTCTAGTTGTCTCATTTAAAACAGTGTGTAGGATCTATACTAAAAATGTACGTTCGCACAAAAGCCGAAAATGGCGCCAATAAATAATAATAATGAAAACAATCAGACTAATAAAACTGTGCGTACGCACACCTGCAGGCAATGTTGTCTTTATAAATCACAGGCCACCTGGAAATGTGCGCACGTGGATCAGCCTGATAATGCGCCCTCGAAACGCCCACATTCAGTCTCAAGTTACCAAATGCAAAGTACCTCATAGTGGAGCCGATCCCAGATGACATTGGGTGAGGGCGGGGTACACCCTGACCCAGGTCGCCAGACTATCACAGGGCTGATCCATAGAGACAGACAACCATTCATGCTCAAATTCACATCTATGGGCAGTTTAGAGTCAACTTTGGACTGTGGGAGGAAACCGGAGAACCCAGAGAAAATCCACACCACCACAAAATCCTGAAACTCTTGCTGAGAGGCAGCATTGCACACTACAGAACCCCTGTGCAGCCCTGAGAGAAAGACTAAGTAAAGTTTTTCTGAGGTGGTCCCTGATCACTTGTTCCCTCATGATTCCACCACTCATGTTGTCCTCGTACTGGTGTACCCTCCATGCAGCGTGTTAAGAGTCTCATCACAGTCTTAAGATAAGATAAGATAAGATATTCCTTTATTAGTCCCACAGTGGGGAAATTTACCCATTACAGCAGCAAGTGGATAGTGCAATAGAAGATAAGCATAGATTTAAAAACAATATTCATACAAATAAAAAAGTAATAATTTAGTATATACATAATAGAAAAAGAAAAGAAAAATAAGAAAAATAAAAATAAAGCCAGAAGTATGTCCATTTATATCAATAAATAATTGTCCGGTTCCTATAATTCAAGCAGATGACATAGTTGCACATGAGTCCTTATTGCACGTATGTCCGGTGAGTTTGTTGTGAATGTGACTGTGATTGTGGTTTACTGGGAGCAGTGCTGGTTGTGGAGTCTAACAGCTGCAGGCAGGAAGGACCTTCTGTAACGCTCCTTCGTACACTTAGGGTGTAGCAGCCTGTCTTTATATGTTTACAGCAATCAGACAGATATCCTCCACCCCGGATATTATTTGAAAAAGGAAGTTTGATAGGTTAACACATTTTATTGATTTAAGTTTCCATGGTGAACTTGTCCTGCATTATGCTTTTGGACTGATATTTATTTCCACTCTGCTATGTGCAGGTGATGAAGATGCCAAGGTGGAGATGACTGGAGGAAGTAGAACTTGTGTGGTGAACGGCAGTAGTGCACTGGAGACACACTGTAATCACATAGCTGTTTTCATTTTGTCTATGTGTGTCTGTCCCTATCTAATAAACCATAAATTAATAATAAGTCTGTGGCTATCCAGCCCCATACGCAACAAACTGCAATACACTGTGCTCTGACACTTTTCTATCACAACCAGCATTAACTTTTTCAGGAATTTGAGCTACAGTAGTTCTTCTATTGGATCGGACAACACGAGCCAGCTTTCACTCCCCATGTGCAGCAATGAGCCTCGGCCACCCATCACCCCTGGCCACTGCGTTGGCTCCAAACGATGCCAAAATCTCAAGATGGCAGCTACCGTATCTGGGATATTTTGGCTTCACTTCTGTGCAGCAGGGGGAAGTGAAGATGTTTTGTCTATGCTCTGTATGTTAAGGTGCCAGTATAGCTGCTTTTAATGCTTTTGCTCTTTTAATATGACAACAGCAGAAGAGTAAACGGTTGATCACACAGTGTGAGCTCCACTGCATTAACTGATGACACATTTGGGGTCTGTGTCATTTTTGTTTCACCATTTCATTACTTCCATGTGAGATCATAATTAATTTATTACTGCTTATTATTACCATTAAATGCTGTACTGTTACTTTTAAAATACAGTCCAATGAAATACAAGGAGAGCAAAAGCAGAGCAAAATGTTCAGAAATGGTACATTGTTGGCCAGATCTGTGTGCACTTCAGTAAAATATCCTCGTTAATGGCTGGATTAGCTCTGTGACTCAGTACCTCTTTTCTTCAACACAAAGTGAACTCAAGGATAAATCATGAATAATAAGTCATAAAGTAAAGGTTTATTAATCTTTCTTTGGGTTGGAGACAAAACAGAACCTTTCCAGACATCACACTGAGATGGACACTTTTCCCAATTTTCTCACATTTTATGGACAAAGCGATTAATCTAGAAAATAGTCGGCAGATTAATCAATAATGAAAATAACCGTTAGCTGCAGCTCTAGTCTGGAAATTATGCCATCACAAGGTAGTATAAAATAACAGAATACAGCAGGTAAAAACTGACAGGACAACATGTTTCAGATGAAAATATGAAATATATGCAGAAAAAAATCCATGAAATTATGAAAACAGAAAAATAAGCAGTATGTAATGATTTAGAGAAGCATTATATTTTACAGATAAGGTGATTGTGAGAAACTGTCTCTAGATCAGATTTGCCTGATATCTCCTCCTCCTCTGAGCCATAGATCTCCATTAAAACCCATCACTGATCCTCACTGTCACTGGATGACATGTTGTTCATCACCATGAACACACACTGTAGATTATTTGACTCAATCCCACATACACCATCCTGCTGACACTAATACTCACTAGAGCACCACATGGATTAATATGCTGCTGAAAATAGTCCCCAGGAAAGTCTCTATTTCCTCCTGTTTGTTTGATAAATCCTACAGTAACCAGCTGCTTTAGAAGATTACTGACGAAACTATATAATAGTGTTTTTAAAGATCTACGTCTTCAGTAGGAACTAATGAGCCACAGACAGGAGGTTTTGATTAACAGATGGAGACATTGTTAGTTTTGGGGTTTACATCAGATTTGTTGACAGTAACAAAAATACACAATATTTCTGGCCCTCTCATTTAATACAGAACGTAACTCCGACCATCAATAAAAGAGAGGTGAAGGCTAACTTTCAGTTTGAAGGGTTAATATACTCCATTAAGATCTTCACGTTCTCTTGGTGCAGGTTATTTCACAGTCTCTACATTTCAGTCCTGTTGTCTTATTAACATTTTCACCTGTATGTTTGGGATTATGTGTGTGTGTGGTAATACAGGTGTGCATCTGATATTGTATTTCAATCTGTGAAGTGTTGCGCTGATGTAGATAAACTGAAACTGAAGTCGGAGAGTGAACTCCAAATGAGTTATAATTAGGGCTGTCAATTAAAATATTTAATCACACATTTTTTATCTGTTCAAAATGAACCTTAAAGGGAGATTTAATACTCATCAACATGGGAGTGGACAAATATGCCACTTTAATAATAATTGCGTCAATGAGCAGCTAATTGCTAATACATTTGTTATATAGACGTAATAAAAAGGTGATTATTAGTTGTGTTTACAGCATGTTCTGCTTCCCCCATGTGGCCAAAAATATTATTGTTACAGCTTTAAACCTGCATTGTTTTTATTCTCCAACCTGAGGGCAACAAACTGTGAAGTCTGGTGATCATTTTTCACATTTCTCATATTACAAAAAGTTATTGTTTCCTATAAGAGCGGACAACGATGTGTGAACAGTTGTGATGAATCTGCAGTAAGTAAAAAAGGTGATATCGGCACATTAAACTGAAGACTCTTAATTTATTTACACGCCACCATATTCACAGAGCAGTTACTTCTAAGTGGTGTGGCTCTTCATGTGGAGCCTCACGTATGTCTTTCGGTGGAAACCTTTACCGCAGATCTCACAGCGGTGTGGTTTCTCTCCGGTGTGTGTGCTGCTGTGTTGTTTCAGTGTGGAGTGGTCGCTGAAACAGCGGCCGCAGATGTTGCACAGGTAGGGCTTCTCTCCCGTGTGGGTCCTGATGTGTCGCATCATGTTGTGTCGGCAGTTGAAGCATTTGCCACACTCGCTGCAGAGAAATGGCTTCTCGCCCGTGTGGATCCTCATGTGCATCTCCAAGTTTCCATGACTGTCAAAACACTTCCCACACACCTCACACACCTTCCCGTTCTTGTGAGTTTTCAGGTGAAGTTTCAAGGTTTCCTCAGAGTCGAAATGAGTCCCGCACACGCCGCAGAGGTCCGTTGCGTGACTTTTGGCGTGATTCACCAGAGAAACCATGGAGTGAAACATTTTCCCACACACTTCACATATGGTCCGAGTCTGCTGCTTTTTTGATGACGACGTCTTCATCTTCTTCTCTACATCATTGCCATTTTCGTTTGCAGATGTGTTATTTGGGTCATGGTTCTTCTGGTGCACAAGAAGGTGGCGTTTCATCGTGGAATAGTCATTGAAGCATTTGCCACAGACTGTGCAAGCATATGGCTTCTCCCCCGTGTGTATCCTGATGTGTCGCATCATGTTGTGGCGACAGTTGAAGGATTTTCCACATTCACTGCAGTTGAACGGTTTCTCTCCCGTGTGGACCCTCATGTGCGTCTCCAAAGAGCTTGAGGCCCCGAAACATTTCCCACAAACACTACAGATTTCAGCTTTCACGTGTGTCTTCAGGTGAACTTCAAAGTTCTCCTCGGTCTCGAAACGCTCTCCACACACGCCACACATGTCCTTTGGGTGAATCTCCATGTGATTCACCAAAGAGACGTTGGCGTGAAAGGCTTTCTCACAGACTTTACAGCGGATTCGTGATTTGGCTTTTTTGTTTTTTTGGTCCATCGGTAAACGAGGCCCCTTCCTCTTTTTCCACTGGTGGTCACTGTCATCGTCGCTCTGAGATCCCACGCTGCCCCGCCACTCTTCGTCGCTGTCGGCGTGTTCAGGTGTTGAACAGCTGGAGGACACTCTGTCATCCTCCATGTTGGTCTGATCCAGCTCAGCTGAAGTGCTCGGCAGAGGATCACCTTCTCCTGAAGGGCTCAGACTACCAGACTGAGGCTGGTCGAGCTCGTTCTTCACGTACGGAGGAGTGAAGATGAACCTGATAGTGTTCTCCTCCTCCTCTTCCTGAAGCTGCACCTCCTCCTGAAGCTGCATCTCCTCCTGAAGCTGCATCTCCTCCTGGCTAATGGGGGGGTCCTCCTGGCTCCTCTCAGTTTGTGGAGGCTCCTGGTCGTCGTGATCCAGACTGGAGCTCCACTCCTGATCACAGTGTTCCTGCTGCTGCTGGTCGGAGGGGAAGTCCTCATCCCAGACGGAGAGAGCCAGCTGTGGTTGGTCTGCTGAAACAAAAGCAACAGAGGAAAAAATAATTTAAAACTAGAATATCAACCATAATATAGCAAATAGGGTTTATTTAAAAGCTTCAACATAATTTACTGGTGCCTTCAAATGAAAGTCATGAGCTTGTGTTTACAACATGGGGAGTTGTGTACACAGTATGCATGGCATTCAAGTGGTTAAGTCATGAGAACATGACTGCTAACAATGACAATATTAACTTTACTGTCGGCATCTAGAAGCCACAGAGGCTAACAACTTAGCAAGCTAGCTAGTGGGTAACATAATGTAAGAATTGCAGACATAATGACAGAGGAGAAAGATGAGGCCACTGGGAATATCATTTTTATCAGACATAATATAAGAATAAGGAGAATTACAATATACTGAAACTGAAATAGCTTATTATGTACTGAAAATTGAACTTCCATGGGCTCCACCATTTCTGACAATATCAACAAACACATTTCAAGTCGTGAACTCTGAGCTTTCAGAAACTTTCCACATACGAGGCTGTGAATACAAGAGAGGGGGGCGTTCATACGGGCCCAACATGTAAACACGACCCCATTTGAAGGTACCATCCAATTTAGCCTTTTGTTGATCTTTTCACAATTACTTTCATTATTTATTAATCTGCCTTAGACTTTTCCAATTAGTCTAATTAATATTTAAAAAATTAGACCAATTAATCTTCACGATTTCCTGAAACCGAGGCTCATCTTTAATTTCTGATGATTTTATTGCTTTAAACCTGTGACATTTGGGCTGTCAAAGTTAACATGATAATAACATTTTAACACAAATGTGTTTTAATGCAATTAATTTATTCAAAGCATTAATGCAATTGATCTATCAGAGGGATGTAGTGGTTGAAAGCTGTAATAATAACATTTTTTGGCTACATGGGGCAGAAGAACATGCTATAAACACAACAAATGATCACCTTTTTATGAAGTCTATATGGCAAATGTGTTAGCTATTAGCTGCTTGTTGAAGGCTGCCAGACTTGTTATTGTTTTAATACCACTAATTTCTTAATGCATTACCTGAATTTGTGATTGTTAATTAACCTCTTAAAAATCCGATGGCCGTCGTGCCCATCCGCTAACTGATCTTTTGGAATTTTGTTGCTCAGTTTTAAATCAAGAGGACACTGGTATCATATGAAACTAGAAAACTTAAGGGATGCATTGGTACCAACCATGTCAGACTAGCTTTTCATTAAGGAGGTTAAACAATGCTCCAAACTTATGCAAAATTTTGATGAGGACAAACTGGCCTCTGACCTCAAGATATGAAAAATGACTGAAAAATGTGGTCTTTGGGCAACGAGTCTCCCCTCTACAGACACTTTATGATAATCACAGGCAGTTTGGAGGAAAACCACAGTCTGACAGCTGTTGTTGCCTGTTGGACTGCAGTTTGCCATGTTATAATTTGAGCATATTAATATTCAGAACAACTTTGGGAGTACATCACATTTGACTTCACTACTCATATTGCTACAAATAAACGCCCCATAAATTGATTTTGTCTGAACAACAGTGCAGAACCCAAAGATATTTGGTTTATAACGAGACAAAGAAATGCAGCAAATCCTCATAAAATAGTCGCATTTTTGCTTTTAAAATTTAGGACTGTCCCGAATACGATTTTTGCACTTCAAAGCTTTGATGAGAAATATGTGAAGGTTCAGGAAAGCTGCTGCACTACTGTACATGCACGCACCTCTACACATAACAAACAGCAATATCCGTCTGAGAATAACTATTAATAATGTTAAACATGAATAATGTTGTGAGATTATTTCTTACGTGATGGACTATTGTGGGATTTATACATTAATTGCATACTTCAAATATTGAAGTATTATGAATTATTACATAAACTATTATGAATTACTTAATATTGAGGCTGATACAAATCAAAATATCTGTTTTGTTATCTCAGCAGCTGATCGAGTTTTTGCTGATTACAGAGAAAAACCTGCAATCTCTGTCATTTAATTAATCACTTGTTCACAATCCTAGCAAATATTATAGATTTTATTAGAACCACTCAGACAAACTCATATCAACTGACCAAAATATACAAATAGTGTTTTGATGGGGTGACACTGATGTTCAGTTTCAGTTTAAAAACATCTTTCCACTTTCCAACATTAAACATGTACAAAATAAATACACTGAAGTAAGCGAAAACAGCCCTCAAATAACTCAATATACAATAAAAAAAATTGCTTTCTACAAGTCATTCGGATTCAGTTTATAATTCGGCATATGTCAAATTTGCCAATCCACACAAATCACGTTATGCTTTGTTTATAAACGTTACGCCTCTGGTGAGCAGATACAATAAAAGTTCATTTTTGTCTAAATCTGGAGCTGTTTGGTGAATCAACTGTATGCCGAATGCAAAATGTATTACTGTACAATCTACACTATATCTTAAATCTTGGCCTGTTTTGTATATACATTCACGATAAACAAGCAAATGTTGAATTTTTAGACTTTTCAATGGCGTTTGGCGTTTTGACGTTTTTTCCATTAGACAGGTATCATCTTACCCCGGAAGGGCGAGATAATATGAGGCATGTTAACCTTGTAATTAACCTGCTTTATAGCATGCATCGCATTTAGCTACCAGTTTATTTCAGAGGAACACACGAGGACATTGCTAAGTTAGCTAAACTAGCTAAACATGACTGAACAACTTAATTTTCACCAGAAAAGTGGGCGTTGACGAGGCGCATGATGATCGCGTTTCAGTGTATAGTCAGAGCCTGACATAGTGAAAGGATGAATGCATGCTAATAATTCACAAACCTGACAGTTTGTTTATCTTTATTTCAGGTTTTAAAATAGTCTGCAGCACCCTGCGCTGCCGGCGGATCTCCCGTTTGGAGAGCAGGATCTCTTCCTCATAGCCCGCGATGGTTTTTTTAACCGCCTCGAAGATCTCCTCTGCGGCCGCAGACAGCCGCTCATTAACGAGCACTCTGAGCAGCTGGATGCTGGACATGATGTGGGCGGACACTCGGCTGTGTCTACGGACCGGACCGGACCGATAGTCACTGATTTTATACGCTGTTTTTGTTGTGAAAACTGCAGCTCGACATGCAACGTTCAACTGTGGTCAAGTTAGCGCGTATTCACCACGTGGCTTGAATTACTTCCGGTTAGAGCCTATTCATTTCAAAATAAAACCTTAATGTTTTAAGAACGTAGATGTTTGTTGAGGACTATAAACAGTATACTGTATATACACACATAATTAGACACACCTTGCTAGTAACAGACTGGTTCCCGTTGTGCCTTCAGAACTGCCTTAATTCTTCGTGGCATACCAACAAGGTGTTGGAAACATTCCTCAGAGATTTTGGTCCATATTGACATGATAGCATCACGCAGTTGCTGCAGATTTGTCAGCTGCCTATGATCCACCACATCCCAAAGGTGCTCTATTGGACTGAGCTCTATGACTGCGGAGGCCACTGGAGTACAGTTTGAGATGATCTGAGCTTCATGATATGGTGCATTATCCTGCTGAAAGTAGCCGTCAAAAGATGTGCACACTGGTAATAAAGGGATGGACATGGTCAGCAACAATACTCAGGTAGGCTGTGGCATTTAAACAATGCTCAGTTGGTACTAAGGGGCCCAAAGTGTGCCAAGAAAATATCCCCACATCATTACACCATCACCCCCAGCCTGAACTCATGATACAAGGCAGGATGGATCCATGCTTTCATGTTGTTTATGCGAAATTCTGAACCTGACAATGGTAAACCCCGGACAGGTTGCCAGTCCATCGCAGGGCCCATAGAGACAGATAACCATTCACACTCACATTCACACCTATGGGCAATTTAGAGTCATCAATTAACATAAACTGCATGCCTTAGAACATGACAGCTCCTCAAAAGAGAAGCCAAAACATCTGGATCACCCCCTGGTGGCTGGCTGCAGTATAGGTCATAAATCTCTCCATGTTTGGACATGGGTCAAACTAAAAAGTCAAAATACATGTCAAATACATTTTTGGATGGTATCTGTCATTTCAGGTAGTTCTTATCATGCTGATGTACTGTACGCTATACAAAGGTGATGAGAAGTCATGATTGGCAGCTGTGATTGTCTGTTGCTGGCAAGCTGTGGCCATCCTCAGCTCACGATTGGTTTGGACGGGTGACCTTGATACTGCCAAAGAATGTGTATTACCAAGAAGTGAAATTCAGTTGTTCATTATATTACAACATCAGTGCCCAGCAGCAAAGCCACGGCTCTGCCGAAAGCGACTACCGTCTACCTAAAAAGTGCCCTACAAAAGTAAAACAACATTCTTTCTATTCTCTTGTCATTTTCTACCGAAATGGCCAATTGATTAAAATATTTAATCCCAAAACAATGACAAATACTGTCCAGAAACCCTCACAGCTACTGCATTTAGCATAAAAATATGCTCATATCATAACATGGCAATCTGCAGCCCAACAGGCAACAACAGCTGTCAGTGTGTGAAAATAATCACAGTACTGTAAGTATGTCATATTTTCCTGTTGTTTGGTGTTACAGCAAAGTGAACTGAAGGTTGAACTTGTGTGAAGGTGATAGTGTGTGTGTGTGTGTGTGTGTGTGTGTGGACCCCTTTCACTACAGCCATGCCAGTTTTAACTCGCCAAAATTTAGCATAAGTTTGGAGCATTATTTACCCTCCTTCCTGACAAGCTAATATGATGTACCTGGTACTAACGGATTGTTTTGATTTTCTAGTTTCATATGATACCAGTATCTTCTATGTTAATGTGTTATTATTGCATTAACTTTGACAGTCCTAATAATAAGCATTTTCAGTCCAAAATGGCATGTTGTGACTACACTGCATTTACACAAGAGTGACTGTTGGTGTGTGTGTTGTACTACACTGCAAACTGTCATTTTTTAGGCATGTTGGAGGGAATTTCATTGTTGCTGCAGTAAACAGTAAAAGTAAGAATACAGCACATGGAGGGTGTTAAACATGATGCAGCCCATACTTTCAATACTAGAACATCAGACAGTGTCTGTCTGAAATAGAGATGCAATGATTAGTCGACTAATTGATAAGCTGATCAGCAGAAAAATAACCACCAGCTATTTTGATAATTGTTAAAGTAATTTTTGGAATTGATAAATGTCACAAAATGTTTTTCTCTGATTTATATAATATTCAACTGAATATCTTTGGGTTGGAGACAAAACAAGACCTTTCCAGAAATTACACTGAGATGGATTTCTGTTGCTACGTGGACTGTTTTTCAGTCCTGTTGTCTTATTAACATTTTCACCCCTATGTTTGGGATTATGTGTGTGTGTGTGTGTGTGTGGTAATACAGGTGTGCATCTGATATTGTATTTCAATCTGTGAAGTGTTGCGCTGATGTAGATAAACTGAAACTGAAGTCGGAGAGTGAATATTTGACTGCAGGTGACCACAACTCCAAATGAGTTATAATTAGGGCTGTCAATTAAAATGTTTAATCACACATTTTTTAGCTGTTCAAAATGTACCTTAAAGGGAGATTTAATACTCAACATGGGAGTGGACAAATATGTCACTTTAATAATAATGTGTCAACAAGCAGCTAATTGCTAATACATTTGCCATACAACCTTAATAAAAAGGTGATTAGGTGATATTAGTTGTGCTTACAGCATGTTCTGCTTCTTATTGTTACAGCTTTAAACCTGCATTGTTTTTAGTCTCCAACCTGAGGGCAACAAACTGTGAAGTCTTCATCTTCATCTTCAACCGCTTATCCGGGGTCGGGTCGCGGGGGCAACAGCTCCAGCAGGGGACCCCAAACTTCCCTTTCTCGGGCCACATTCACCAGCTCTGACTGGGGGATCCCGAGGCGTTCCCAGGCCAGTGTGGCGATATAATCTCTCCATCTAGTCCTGGGTCATCCCCGAGGCCTCTTCCCAGCTGGTTGTGCCTGGAACACCTCCCTAGGGAGGCGTCCAGGAGGCATCCTTACCAGATGCCCGAACCACCTCAACTGGCTCCTTTCAACGCAAAGGAGCAGCGGCTCTACTCCGAGTCCCTCATGGATAGCTGAGCTTCTCAATCTATCTCTAAGGGAGATACCAGCCACCCTCCTGAGAAAACCCATTTCGGCCGCTTGTACTCGCGATCTAGTTCTTTTGGTCATGACCCAGCCCTCATGACCATAGGTGAGAGTAAGCACGAAGATTGACTGGTAGATAGAGAGCTTTGCCTTCCGGCTCAACTCTCTCTTTGTCACAACGGTGCGGTACAGCAACTGCAATACCACCCCCGCTGCTCCGATTCTCTGGCCAATCTCACGTTCCATTGTTCCCTCACTCGCGAACAAGACCCCGAGGTACTTGAACTCCTTCACTTGGGGTAAAGACTCATTCCCTACCTGGAGTAGTGAATCCATCGGTTTCCTGCTGAGAACCACGGCCTCTGATTTTGAGACGCTGATCCTCATCCCAGCTGCTTCACACTCGGCTGCGAACCAATCCAGTGAGTGCTGGAGGTCCCAGACCGATGATGCCAGCAGAACCACATCATCTGCAAAAAGCAGCGATGAGATCCTCAGCACACCAATCCGCAAACCCTCCTCCCCCCGAATAAAAGAGAACCGGGCCCGACGCTCTCGCTTTGAGAGTACAGGGATTGGATGGCCCTGAGAAGTGACCCCCTCACCCCATACTCCCGCAGCACCTCCCACAGTATACCCTGGGGGACCCAATCATACGCCTTCTCCAAGTCTACAAAACACATGTAGACTGGATTGGCATACTCCCAGGCCCCCTCAAGGATCCTTGCGAGAGTGAGGAGCTGGTCCGTTGTTCCACAGCCAGGACGAAATCCACATCGTTCCTCTTCAATCCGAGGTTCGACTATTGGCCAGACCCTCCTTTCCAGCACCCTAGAGTAGATTTTACCAGGGAGGCTGAGTAGTGTGATACCCCTGTAATTGGCACACACTCTCTGGTCCCCCTTTTTGAACAGGGGAACCACCACCCCGGTCTGCCACTCTTTAGGCACTGTCCCCGACTTCCACGCAATGTTGAAGAGGCGTGTCATCCATGACAGCCCCTCCACACCCAGAGCCTTCAGCATTTCTGGGCGAATCTCATCAATCCCCGGGGCCTTGCCACTGCGAAGCTGTTAAACTACCTCAGTGACTTCCCCCAGGGAAATTGACGACGATTCCCCATCAGCTTCCAGCTCTGCCTCTACAAGAGAGGGCGTATCAGTCGGGTTCAAGAGTTCCTCAAAGTGGTCCTTCCACCGCCCGGTTACCTCCTCAGTTGAGTTCAACAGTGTCCCATCCTTACTGTACACAGCTTGGATGGTTCCCCATTTCCCCTTCCTGAGGTGCCAGACAGTTTTCCAGAAGCACCTTGGTGCCAACCGAAAGTCCTTCTCAATGGCTGCTCCGAACTCTTCCCACACCCGCTGCTTTGCCTCCTTTACGGCAGCGGCTGCCACCCCACGGGCCTGTCGGTACCTTGCAACTGCCTCCAGAGTCCTCCGAGATAACATATCCCGGAAGGGGTCCTTCTTCATTCGGACAGCTTCCCTGACCACTGGTGTCCACCACGGTGTTCGAGGGTTACCGCCCCTTGAGGCACCTAAGACCCACAGGCCACAGCTCACCGCCGCAGCTTCAGCAATGGAAGCTTTGAACATCGCCCACTCAGGTTCAATGCCCCCAGCCTCCACAGGGATGCTAGAAAAACTGTGAAGTCTGGTGATAATTTGTCTCATTTCTCATGTTACAAAAAGTTATCGTTTCCTATGACAGCCAACGATGTGCGAACAGTTGTGATGAATTTGCAGTAAGTAAAAAAGGTGAAATCGGCACATTAAACTGAAGACTCTTAATTTATTTACACGCCACCATATTCACAGAGCAGTTACTTCTAAGTGGTGTGGCTCTTCATGTGGAGCCTCACGTATGTCTTTCGGTGGAAACCTTTACCGCAGATCTCACAGCGGTGTGGTTTCTCTCGGGTGTGTGTGCTGCTGTGATGTTTCAGTGTGGAGTGGTCGCTGAAACAGCGGCCGCAGATGTTGCACAGGTAGGGCTTCTCTCCCGTGTGGGTCCTGATGTGTCGCATCATGTTGTGTCGGTAGTTGAAGCATTTGCCGCACTCGCTGCAGAGAAACGGCTTCTCGCCCGTGTGGATCCTCATGTGCAGCTCCAGGTTTCCATGACTGTCAAAACACTTCCCACACACTTCACACACCTTCCCGTTCTTGTGAGTTTTCAGGTGAAGTTTCAAGTTTTCCTCAGAGTCGAAATGAGTCCCGCACACGCCGCAGAGGTCCGTTGTGTGACTTTTGGCGTGATTCACCAAAGAAACCATGGAGTGAAACATTTTCCCACACACTTCACATATGGTCCGAGTCTGCTGCTTTTTTGATGATGACGTCTTCATCTTCTTTTCTACATCATTGCCATTTTCGTTTGCAGATGTGTTATTTGGGTCATGGTTCTTCTGGTGCACAAGAAGGTGGCGTTTCATCGTGGAATAGTCATTGAAGCATTTGCCACAGACTGTGCAAGCATATGGCTTCTCCCCCGTGTGTATCCTGATGTGTCGCATCATGTTTTGGCGACAGTTGAAGGATTTTCCACATTCACTGCAGTTGAACGGTTTCTCTCCCGTGTGGACCCTCATGTGCGTCTCCAAAGAGCTTGAGGCCCCGAAACATTTCCCACAAACACTACAGATTTCAGCTTTCACGTGTGTCTTCAGGTGAACTTCAAAGTTCTCCTCGGTCTCGAAACGCTCTCCACACACGCCACACATGTCCTTTGGGTGAACCTTCATGTGATTCACCAAAGGGGCACTGGCATGAAAGGCTTTCTCACACACTTTACAGCGAATTCGTGATTTGGCTTTCTTGTTTTTTTGGTCCATCGGTAGATGAGGCCCCTTCTTCTTTTTCCACTGGTGGTCACTGTCATCGTCGCTCTGAGATCCCATGCTGCCCCGCCACTCTTCGTCGCTGTCGGCGTCTTCGGGTGTTGAATAGCTGGAGGACACTCTGTCATCCTCCACGTTGGTCTGGTCCAGCTCAGCTGAAGTGCTTGGCAGAGGATCACCTTCTCCTGAAGGGCTCAGACTACCAGACTGAGGCTGGTCGAGCTCGTTCTTCACGTACGGAGGAGTAAAGATGAACCTGATAGTGTTCTCCTCCTCCTCCTGAAGCTGCACCTCCTCCTGAAGCTGCATCTCCTCCTGGCTAATGGGGGGGTCCTCCTGGCTCCTCTCAGTTTGTGGAGGCTCCTGGTTGTCGTGATCCAGACTGGAGCTCCACTCCTGATCACAGTGTTCCTGCTGCTGCTGGTTGGAGGGGAAGTCCTCGTCCCAGACGGAGAGAGCCAGCTGTGGTTGGTCTGCTGAAACAAAAGCAACAGAGGAAAAAATAATTTAAAACTAGAATATCAACCATAATATAGCAAATAGGGGTTATTTAAAAGCTTCAACAGAAGAAGAATTACAATATACAACTAAAATAACTTATGTACCAAAAATTGAACTTCCATGGGCTCCACCATTTCTGACAATGTCAACAAACACATCTCAAGTCGTGAACTCTGAGCTTTCAGAAACTTTCCACATACGAGGCTGTGAATACAAGAGAGGGGGGCGTTCATATGTGCCCAACATGTAAACACGACCCCATTTGAAGGTACCACCAGGAATTGTTGATCTTTTCATAATTACTTTCATTATTTATTAATCTGCCTTAGACTTTTTCAATTAGTCTAATTAAAATCTAAAACATTAGTCCAATTAATCCTTCCAATTTCATAAAGCAGAGAGGCTCATCTTTAATTTCTGATGATTTTATTGCCTTAAACCTGTGACATTTGGGCACTGTGTCGCTCAGTTGGTAGAGCAGGCGCCCTTTAGGCCAAAGCAGCTTTGTTGCAGCAAGCCCGGGGTGCTTTACTGCATGTCTGCCCCTCTGTCTCTCTATTTCACCACTGTCTCTCCCTCTATCAATAAAAATGAAAAAAAAAGTAATCACTTTTTTATTAAGTCTATATGGCAAATGTGTTAGCTATTAGCTGCTTGTTGACAAATTATTATTATCAAGGTTGCCAGAGTTAATTATTTGTTTTAATTCCACTAATTTCTTTAATGGATTACAACTTGTGATCCGATGGCCGTCGTGCCCATCTGCTAATTGATCTTTCGGAGTTTGTTGCTCAGTTTTAAATCAGGAGGACACTGGTATCATATGAAACTAGAAAACTTGTCAGACTAGCTTTTCATTAAGGAGGTTAAATAACGCTCCAAACTTTTGATGAGGACAAACTGGCCTCTGACCTCAAGATATGAAAAATGACTGAAAAATGTGTTCTTTGGGCAACGAGTCTCCCCTCTACAGACACTTAATATAACAATCACAGGCAGTTTGGAGGAAAACCACAGTCTGACAGCTGTTGTTGCCTGTTGGACTGCAGTTTGCCATGTTATGATTTGAGAATATTTTTATTGATCTACGTATATATATGTATATGTATATACACACATATATATATACACATATATATATATATATATATATATATATATATATATATGTGTGTGTGTGTGTGTAAGTATTATAACACAGAGTCTAAATATAAAAAATAGCTTTCTACAAGTCATTCGGATTCAGTTTGTCAAATTTGCCAATCCACACAAATCACGTTATGCGTTGTTTATAAACGTTACGCCTCTGGTGAGCAGATACAATAAAAGTTCATTTTTGTCTAAATCTGAAGCTGTTTGGTGAACCAACTGTATGCCGAATGCAAAATGTATTACTGTACAATCTACACTATATCTTTAATCTTGGCCTGTTTTGTATATACATTCACGATAAACAAGCAAATGTTGAATTTTTAGACTTTTCAATGGAGTTTGGCATTTTAACGTTTTTTTTTCCATTAGACAGGTATCATCTTACCCCGGAAGGGCGAGATAATATGAGGCATGTTAACCTGGTAATTAACCTGCTTTATAGCATGCATCACATTTAGCTACCAGTTTACGTCATGGAGGAACACAAGAGGACATAGCTAAGTTAGCTAAACTAGCTAAACATGACTGAACAACTTAATTTTCACCAGAAAAGTGGGCGTTGACGAGGCGCATGAATGTGAAAGGATGAATGCATGGTAATAATTCACAAACCTGAGAGTTTGTTTATCTTTATTTCAGGTTGTAAAATAATCTGCAGCACGCTGCGCTGCCGGCTGATCTCTTCCTCATAGCCCGCGATGGTTTTTTTAACCGCCTCGAAGATCTCCTCTGCGGCCGCAGACAGCCGCTCATTAACGAGCACTCTGAGCAGCTGGATGCTGGACATGATGTGGGCGGACACTCGGCTGTGTCTACGGACCGGACCGGACCGATATTCACTGATTTTTATACGCTAGTTTTGTTGTGAACACTGCAGCTCGACATGCAACGTTCAACTGTTGTTTGCGCGTGTTCAGCACGTGGCTTGAAATACTTCCGGTTAGAGCCTAGTCATTTCAAAATAAAAGCTTAATGTTTTAAGAACGGAGTTGATACATATATGTGTGTATATGTATATATACATACAATATATATATATTTATACATATACATGCAACACACATACATGTGTGTATATACTGTGTGTGTGTGTGTGTATATATATATATATATATATATATATATATATATATATATATATATATATATATATATATATATATATGTATATGTATATATATATATATATATATATATATATATATATATATATATAGATACACATACATATATATATATATTTTGTTTTTGTATTGTGTGTATATACATATATGTATATACTGTATATACATAGCTGTATATTTTCCTCTGTAAATACAGTAAAATGTAATGTGTTCAGTTTCTTTCTCATATTACCTTATTTTTAAGTGTAAAAATACATTGAACCATGAACTTTGAACTTGTATGTAAAAAACAGTAATGTGTTGTTCAGAATACAAAAATAAACATTTAAATGATACATCTGATAAGAAATGTCGCGTGTAGACACTGTTTACCTGATATGTTGGACAAAGCTAATTGTCATTGTGTCCATGAGCAACAGTCCTGACCAGGAGAGAGATGATGTCGTAACTTCCAGTAGATGGCAGCTTTCCCAAAGGAAACAACACCAAACTCCTTCAAATCAGCAGAACACAAAAATCACATACAAATAATCACCTGCAACATCTTGACTCCAACATTCAATAGTTTTATTGTGAAAAAGTCTTAACTCTTCATATCATTGCCTTGAAACTGTACAATCAATAATTTAAAAAAGAAAAAATGTTCAGCTTTGTGTTTGAAGAACATTCACACACACACACACTCTCACACTCGCCTCAGATCACTCAGCAGCTACAGCCAAAAACCAGAATAGTGTTTTATAAGTGTTTTTTGTCTAAGTCATCATCATCACAACCCAGTCTGCACCTTTATACAAACACTTCCACAACAGGAAATATCAGAGGCGTCCCTGAATCTCCCACCATCCTCTACAGACCTTTCCATCTTTTTAAAAAAGTGTCCATGAAAGTCCAATTGGAAACTCGGTTCAGGAGAAACACAATTCAACAAACACTGAGGAAGACCTTACAAAAGAACAAAGGGAGATGTAGAACCAAAACATGGAGGAAACTGGTTGTGTTATTATCACATAACACAAAGAGGCTGGATGTACAATATACTGTAAAACACACCATTAAACCCAGTGAGGGTTATTAAGCTCTGTGAGTCAGCAGCAACAACAATAAAAACCTTTTCCTGTTCATCACAGAGAGAAAAACCTTTTCTGAAAATCTTGGCAACAAGCTTGAGAACAATTCCCTCTTTCTTAAAACCCTGATGCTGACAAAACAAACACCAACAGAATGTGAGCTGTCTGATTGTCAGCAGTGTCTAAATCTCGGCCTTAAACTCAGGCACTCGTGGAGACTGTAGCCATGAATAAAAATGGTCTTCTGGTCGGTACACCTAGTGTCAAAAACAACCAGGGGCAAAGGGCAAAATTGCCCCCAAATTCAGTATCAGTCAAGTAATTTCCCCATTAAACCCAACCAAGGGGGCAAAAGGGGTGATTTTGTATGTAAATGCCTTCAAAAATTAGGGGCAAAAAAATCATACAAAATCACCCATGAAAAAAATAATTTCATTTTCTACTGTGGGTATACCAGTTCATTTTTACCCTTATTTAAAGGGACAAAGCTGTGTGTTTATCTCTACACAATGCAACACAATTAATGGGATTTACAATTTTTAATTAACCTCTTAAAAATCTGACAGGCTGCTGTTAGGCCTCACTGTTATTTGATATCTATTTTAAAGCTAGAGTGAAGATACTGGTATCATATGAAACTAGAAAACCTAAGAAATCCATTGGCACCAACCATGTCATAGGAGGATGTCGTAAAAGACGTTAAATAATGTTTCAAACTTATGCTAATTTTTGGTGATGAAATCTTTTCCCTGTGAATCAATACTTCTTAAAAGTCTGGAGGCAAAGGCGACTCCCTAAGATGAGAGCGAGGGAAGAGGGATTCTGAAGCAGAGTTCACCAGCACTCACACAAAAGTATACAACGAGAATTAACACTGGGCTGACCGGGCCAGACTGGATTTTAGAGAGCAAACCCACATAACACCTGAGGAGGAAACGTGGTGAGGCGTCTCAAACGGAAAACAAGCAGCAGCTGATTCTTTATATTACAGAGGAACAAGAGAGATGCTAAGGATGAAGAAACAAACTACGCTGAGCTGAGTGGAGGATGAAAGAGACAGAGCCAGGGCGTACTGATGAAGCCCTCCAGAGATCTATGAAAAGAGCATCTATTATTCAGCAGCTATGAATCATGGGACAGCATGCGGAGGTGGTGGTGGTGCAGATCAGAGAGGGAAGAAGAAGAAGACATGCTGCATTCATTCCTGTGGGAGATCCAGTAAGAGCAGTTTGGTGGTTAAAAAGCAGCGACTCGTAACAGTTCACGTGTTCGAACCGTTGGTTTAGTCCGATTTCCTTCTAATAACTGACTGATACGTTGAAGATGATGCTTCTTGTTGAACAATAATTGCTGTCTCATGATAAACTATACTGATGACAAACAGCACTGATATTTCAAACAGAAGGCTGGTGATAGTCTATTTTTCTTATTGTCAATAAATCCCATGAAAAGTCCAAAACTAACAATAATAATAAGTATTGAGTGTGTCCACAGCCTGATTCCACTTACTCCTCTGTCTAAATGTGGATTAATCCATCACTGAATATAGTCCCCAACAAATGCACTCAATCCTCCTGTTTGTTTGAAATTAATTGAAACTACTGGCCTGGAAGGTAGTTCAGTTTCAATTTTGATTCATGCACCAATTATTTTCTTAACTGATTAATATAATTGTTTAGTCTATGAAGTCTCACAATTTCCTAAAACCCATGATGACATCTTGTTTTGTTCAGTTTACTATAATAAACTGTAAATCCTCACAATCTCTAATTTAATACATCAAATGTTTAGTATTTCTGTTTAAACGATTAACTGAAAATCAAAATATTGGTAATTAATTCTCTGTTGATCTATTACAAATAGTTTCAGCTCTAAATAATAAAGCTGATTGGATCACTTCTTTCAATCCAAGTGTAAAATAAACCATCAGTTTGATTTAATACTGTGGGAGACGAGGAGCTGTTCATGAAGGGGAGAGCGTAACGTTCAGAGAAATCTAATAAACACGGGTCACTGTTTACTGTCAACGCTTGAAATATTCCACTTTACCCGACACAATGCTGTCCAGCTACTCTGACAGGTTTCTGTTTACACTCATCAGACCATTCACTGCCACTCTAGCCATCATCTGACGACAGTTTCTGTGCTTCCTTTCCCTGCTCGCTCCACCTCCAGCGCCGAGGGAAAACACATCAGGACAGAAAAACAAGAATTAACAGGCGTGGCAATTGTGTGTGTGTTTGTGGCAATGGATAGTTAAAGTAATAATCTCTGACATTTTCCTTTAGATAAATGTCTGTTGAGCCACTATCTATTGTAGAATGAGGGAACACAATGGTGTATTTGCAGTATTATGATCTGCGTCTGTGGTGACATTCCCAGGAAAAATCACAAGCCGGGCTCTCAGCTGTGAGATCCAAAAACACACCTGCAACTACCGCGTATCACCACAGGTGCCCCCAAAGAAAACCAGGCAGAGATCTTCGAGACGGTAACTTTAAGGTGATTCTCCACCCAAAATCTGAAAAGTTTTTAGGTTTGTTTTTTAATGAAAAATAGCAGCTGCGGTTGCTTGGATTCATGTGTCATGATTATAAAACAGATTCCCATGATGACTACTTTTCCAAAGGAAAAAAAATGAAACAGACTTCCCTACATGCTGCCTTATTAATTAGCATCATTATTAAATAATCTGTCCAAGTATGCTTCCTCAAATAACTAACCAACAGTCCAAAACCCCAAAAATCTACTCAGTTAACAGAGACAAGCAGCAAATCCTCACACTGGAGAAGACAAATAAAAAAAATCTGTCGACTGACTGATTAATCAAATCATCATTTCAGCTCTAGTTTAGTATGTTCTAAACACTCCTGTCAGTAAAATACAGCTTAATACAATAATATAGTGATTATTCAGAGTATACTAACAGGAAACTCAAAACAGATTTTAAGAGGATCACTATGAGGGAGCACATAGAGTTGAATGTGTTAGAATACATTGTGGACTGGTGTTGGTGTGTGCACGTTCCTGCTGTATATAACAGGCGTGATGTGAAATCTGAAAACATGAAGGTGTCTAAACATTTGGCAGAGAGCGAAAAACGAAAGGAGGACGAAGGAGGAGGAGGAGGGAATGATAGCACAACTAATCTCTGCCTAGATCCAGACAGCACCCCATGGTGACGCTTTCCCTCTCCACACTACAACTCCCAGAAGCTCTTGGGCCAAAAGAAAATATCAGCAGCTTACTAACAGCTGACTAATATGAGACATATAGATTAACGCTGCCTTCTCCGATCGACTGCTTTTCTTGAAGTGGCATCGAGTTAAAAATAAATAATAAAAAAAGGCAGAGAGAGCTCAAATAGGATACTCATTTTTATAGCGTTGAGTGGTATCCATGGCAACAAGCATAACTGGATCCCTCGTCAAAGCAGGGAGCCATATTACCCACAGAATTATAATAGAAACCTAAAACTGTAATGTGAGGTCTGGTTACTGGGGAATTTCATATTCATGGCTGTTTTTTGTGCTTTAAGCCAGTTTGTTGCAGTTGAAATTAAAAATGTGGCATGTGTTTATATCGGGATTTTAGGGGAGTCAGGAACCTTCACTCATCTTGTCACCAAGATTTCCCTTCAGTGAGTGTTACTAAATAAAACATCTGAACTTCCAAAGCACAATGAGTGTTCAAACACAACCGTTCCAGCCAGCTCAGGATAAACAATGATCAATAAAGGGCTGACTGGTTACTAGTGTCATGATCATTAGCTTATTGGTCATTAAAACAGCAAGTAAAGCGAGGTGTGGACAGAAAAGGTGGAATTATCACCAGAAATGTGAGACATATACGTGAAGAGTTGATGCTGAGGTGAGTTCTGTGATGCACCGACACAACAAGGCGTGCATCATGTAAAGAAGCTAAATGTGTTTCTGTACATGTAGTAAAAACTCCAGCGCTGAATCTGGAGTCTCTTTCTCTCATTTAGCAGTTGGTCGTAGTGAGACTCAGTTCGTAGTTTCTAGTCGTTCTCCTCTGATATCTGGAAAGTACTTCATGCTCTTTATCATGAAGGTGAGAGGTAGCACTCATTCATCCCTTTATCCGTCATTCCTGCTATTCAGCTCTTCAGGTTCAGGGATGTGCTCTTATCCTCCAACTAACTACATCCTGTACAGCCGTCTCCTGGTCCCATGCTGTCCGTCACTTAAGGACTCCCCCCCACCCCACAAGGAAGCCGTTAATTAGGAGATTTTACAGTTGTTGCGGGTGCAGTTCTGCGGTGGGCTCTGTGGTGGACGGATGGACTTGGAGCGCTTCAAGCTGTTCCCCTTGGAGCCGCCGGCCGGGTTGGCCAGCGAATACGAGCGTCCGTGCATCATGACGGCGTTCATGCCGTTGGCCATGGAGAAGGACTTGAGGTGGGACTTGATGGCGACAGGCAACGGGAGCTTGTCGATGAGGTGCACCGGCGTGCACGACACAATGGCTCTGCAGCAGAGGTCCTGGAGGCTGAACACTGCAGAGAGGAGGTTAATTGTTAGACTGGGCTCATCCTCATTTCCAGCTGCTGAATAATTCCACAACATAGATACGCGATACTGAGTCTGCCAAGTGCACAGAAATATTAACAGGCGGGTCCATCTGCATTCTTTTAAGTTTTTTCAAATGTAAATGGACACTCATCCATTAGCAAAAAGCTGTTACTTAGGTTAGCACAGTAAGCTAATCAATATGTCAAAATGAGAGCTATATAACAGCTTCAGTTCCCCGTCAGAAAGGGCTGTCTGATGCTGAGGTAAAGCAGCTGTGGACGGGAGCAGCAAAAACGGATTTCAATGCCACCAGACTCCATTCACAAAAACAGTAATTTTACATCTCAGAACACGGGAGTTGCTTGTCTACAGCTGCCTTGATCGGTTGACAGTAAGTGGGTTTTGCCAAATCTGGGTAACAAATGGTATCAACCCAAAAACTGCAGCAACAACTGGAGACATAAGAGAACATGGGGATGACCATCTTATATTTCTATTCTAATGTTCTCAGCCATTATACACTTTTACAATTTATTCTATCATGTTTATTTCTGATACATAACTACAACAACTTGCCACAAATTACTGAGTTACATCTCAACTTAATCTTCAGGTTCCCAGCTTTCAGATGATGTACACCACTTCTATGTGATATCTACTGTTGACCTGCTATCTCCCTTTAAAGACCCGCTGTACCCCCCTAAAAAAGACAAATGGGTCTATGACTCTCATAAGGTCACTTAAACAAACAGTTCTACCTTTTTATAAACAAATCCTTCCTATGTACTAAGTTCTGCAACAGTGGCCAGAGCGTATGCTTAATTTAATGGCCATTATCTGGAACAGGTTTATAGTAGAGACAGGGGTTTTAGTCCCAATTTCTCATTTCCTATTAATGCAAACTAAACACTTAAAAGCCTTCCAGCTTCCCATTTATTGGCTTTTAATGTGAAAAATCAGCTTAAAGTGCTGAGTTTTATTTTCAGTAGCTTAGCATTAATCGGGGAACAACCAACTGGAATTAACTGAATGAAAGCAGCATTTCTATGTAAAAGAGAAGGTAAGAGCAGCAGAGTGGTGAGTATGATAAGACTCTGTATTGAACTGAAATAGTGCTGTGGAAATGGACTGTAGGCTCTAGGCAACTCCCTAAATTAAAACAGTTCTTTGGTGTACCCACTGTTCCCCGTCCACTCACCTCTGTTGGGCTTCCAGAACTTCTCCATGCCGTGCCTCATCAGGACGATGCGCGACAGCTCTGTGAAGGACTCGATGACGTTAAAGTTGCACAGCGGGCTCACCTCAAAGAACGTCATACCGTTCTTCTCTGCGTACGCCCTCGCCTGCTCAGTGGGAACTTGCCGTTTGAAGGCCAGATGTAGACGGTTCCCAACGAGGATTCGAGGCACACCTGGAGCATGCTGAGAATGGAAAATCAAACAGGTCAGAGTTAACCTTTGTTGGTAGCTGTTAATATTTAGCCTCACACATAAAATAGCTCCCAGTAAATTACTGGGATAACCTTTCAGGCACCAACAGTGATTTTCATTATTCATACTCTTACCATGGCAACCCAGGACTAGATGGGACAGTCCAGCAGATAACAGTAATGCAAAACCACCATAAAACTCAACAGAAGAAGAAGAAGGTGAGGAGCTGTTTTTGTCTGGTGCTAATGATCTTGTAATGTATTTACAGTATTATTTACTACTAATATTTTTTTGATATTTTTCACTTATATTTTTCACATATTTTCTTACATTTTAAAAATATTTTCGAACATTTTCCGCAGGTTTTTTCAAATATTTTCCTTGTATGTTTTTGGTGTTGTGTTTTTTTTTTTTTTTTACATTTTCAATATTTAATAATTTTCAAATTCATTTTTGTTTTTTCACATATTTGTGAGACATGACATGCCATTTCCCTGAAATGTTAGGAGGTTTTACCTGAATATTGATCCCTGCTCCCATTCATACATGACCCTGTGCAGGAAATGTTCCTGAACATTTCAGAGATAGACTGCATGTGTGAAAGGGACTTTTACGTTGGCATTCAAAACTGAACCTTATTAGTTTCCAGGTGTTAAAAGTAAATACAGGTTGCAGCTCTGGGTTTTTCACACCTTATTATAAAACTATCTAAGCAGAAAAGTTGATTACATTAGAAGAAATTCTGCTGATTTAAAGCATCGGACAGAAACCAAGTGAATGAGAGACATTACATTCACACAAAGCGACCAAGGAAGCTTGTTATTAATTCAACAAGCATTGAGGAAGGAGTGTGTATCTTGTCCTACCACTCAGGCTCAAGTCTCTCTAATTCATCCTCATCTGCTCTGACAAACTGAATGAAACATGATGGCAGTGAGAGGCTGACCTCTCTCCTCTCTCCTCCTTCAGACTGTCACCACTCATCAGCCTCTCTCCAGAGTTTCTCCCTGCTGTCTTTTCATGCTCAGTCTCTCCAGCGGGGCTGGAGCAGCAGTCACAGGCGAAACAGAAACAGCTGTAGCAGCAGCAGCAGCGGTGGTGGTGGTGGTGGAAAAAGCAGAGGCAGCAAATACTGGAGGTTTTGTACGTTGCCAGTAACATCACTGGTTTGAAACTGCCTGCTCTCACATTTGGATCAATCTACTACAGTTCCATGTCATGCTATCCCAGATATACTGTAATATGCAAGTTAGTGTGGTAGATTTTAGTTTTTGTGGTAATGTTTTACATATTTTTATGATTTCTTTTGTGTATTTCATTATGTTTTAAATCTCTGTTGGTTCTGTTTCACAATATTTCCCCTGAGGACAATAAAGTTGAAGTATTTGCTGGTAAAAAAAAAAACAATGTTGTATTATATATGCTTATATTTGGATAACACAAGAGGTGGGTAATGTTTTTAGTCCCTGTAAACACGGTGATCAACAGCCAACTCTGTTGTCTCAGATTTCAGAGCCATGAAGGCAACACAAATCAGCTGTACACTCATTCAGCTGCCATTATCATGCAAAGATGAAGTGATTTTGACAAAAAAAAAAAAAAATCCTTAATTACCTATCTCATGCAAGTTTCAAGTGTCTGCAAGTTAATTTCAGAAATGAAATAAATGAATGAATCTCCAGTTCAGCTGTATGCTTTGGAAAATATTCAGCAGTATATAAATGATCCAGGATTTGTGTTGCGCAAACTAAATTAAATGGTGATCCTGCTACATAATCACTGAGACACTGAGATAATGCTGAACCAAAAAAATAATCATCAACTATTTTAAGTCACTTATTTAGCAAAAATACAAACTATTTTCCTTTTCTCTGTTTTATACTGTTGTAAATGGATTACCTTTGGATTTTGCACAAAAACTATTTCAGAAATCACCTTGAGCCCTGGAAATATACTGTATGAAGGGCGTTTCTCACTGTTCTGACATTATATAGACTAAATGATAAATTGATTGAACAAAAAATTTCAAAAAGTGTAACAGAAGTAATAAAACTGAAAATAAAACAAAACAAAAAAAAATGGAAATGAAAAATCCTTGGTTGCAGCCCACATGAGCGGAACACACTCATTTCAGGATGATGAAGTATTCATTAATACATAGAGCAATTAATTAAACGTGAACAGTGCACTTCTCTGAGCACCGTTTCAATTTCATCATCCCTCCATCTATAAAAAGTGACCAATGACCACAACATGTCTGTGGAGGTGGAGCAGGAAAGGCCGAAGTGAAACATACATTCCACAGGCCAAAAATATACACACACACACACACACACACACACACACACACACACACACACACACACACACACACACACACACACATATCCTCTTTGTTTCTAAGTCAGCAGGAAGGACATGATGAGAGCAGCTCGTACACCCACAGGTTGTCTTAAGTGATTCACTTAACTCCTTCTGTTGACCCTTTGTCCCATCTTATAAATGGGAACACAAAGTCTGAAAGCAAAAAGATAAATCAAACGTCTGCGATCCCTGCAGCATCATTAAAAAAAATCCAGCTGGGACAAATAAAAGAGGAAAAAAAAAACAACCTAAAACCACAAGAAATCCTGAAAAAATGTTCTGATTTCTGGATAAGAGATTTCCCCATTTTTTATGTTTATCTGCTGCCATCAGTCCTGCATTCACACACATTCATACACTGATGGCAGAAGCTGCCATGCAAGGTGCCAACCCGATGGCACAGCCTTACGGAGTAATTTAGGGTTCAGTCCTTCAGTTCTTGCAAAAGGACACTTAGACACGTGGCTTTTTCTAAGAGGTCATAGACAACGGCAAAATATTTGGAGGTTAACTTTGTCAATGATCACATCATTTGGCTGAGCAGCTGCTGAAAATCGCATGAACTAGTTGCAAAGCCAAACACAACAGCACAGCTGTGGCATAAAATGAACAGAAATAGATAATCAAACAGTTAATCACAAATATCTGTAAGAAAATTAATCATCAACTAAAATTCAAGATTGTGACAAGGAGCCCAACATGCGTCAAACCACATCTAGCTGATCATTGTTCCATCTCCTGGACTCACCTCATCAATCTCTCTGATCCATCGGTCGATTCCATCGAAGGACCACCGGTTGGTGATGTCGTACACCAGCAGGATCCCCTGAACAGTCACACACAAATAAATCAACTGCAGGTCAAACATGCTGTCTGTCATCCCAATGACCAGAACTTTGACCTCTACATCAAGTCCAGCGGGTTTACTTCATGCAGAGTGAAAGTGGTTTGTTACTCACCTGAGCCCCGCGGGAATATGAGCGGAAGATGGTGCAGAACCTTCCCTGTCCTGAGGTGTCCCTGAAGACAGACAGAAAAGGCAGAAACGAAGATTAATAGTCAAGTCAGTAGGGGTGGGGAAAACAATCGATACAGCATAGTATCCCAATATTTTGCGTGGCAATATTGTATCGTTAGATGAACATCAAGTATCGACCTTTTATTGTATAAACTATTAACCTCTTAATAATCCGATGGCCACCTGGCCTCTGTTCTGTCTTTCAGAGGTTGTACCCGGCTCCGTCTTAAAGTTAGACTGAAGATACTGGTATCTTATGAAACTAGAAAACCTAAAAAATCATTTGGTACCAATCATCTTTTGGAGAAACACAACTCAGCGACACATCTCCTTCGCATAGAGTTGATCAGGATGTTAATTGTGGTCTGTTGAAGGTCCACTCCTCTTCAATGGCTGTGCAAAGTTGCTGGATATTGGCAGGAACTGGAACACGCTGTCGTATACGCCGATCCAGAGCATCCCAAACATGATCAGTAGGTGACATGTCCGGTGAGTATGCAGGCGATGCAAGAACTGGAATGTTTTCAGCTTCCAGGAACTGTGTACAGATCCTCGCAACATGGGGCTGTGCATTATCATGCTGCAACATGAGGTGATAGCAGTGGATGAATGGCACAACAATGGGCCTCAGGATCTCGTCACGGTATCTTTGTGCATTCAATATACCATCAATAAAATGCACCTGTGTTCCTTGTCCATAACATATGCCTGCCCATACCAGAACCCCACCGCCATCATGGGCCACTCGATTCATAACATAGACATCAGCAAACCGCTCACCCACATGATGCCATACATACTGTCTGCCATATGCCCTGTAGAGTGAAAACCATGATTCATCCGTGAAGAGAACGCATCTCCAAAGTGCCAGAGGCCACTGAAGGTGAGCATTTGCCCACTTGCCGGTTATGACGACAAACTTCAGTCAGGTCAAGACCCCGGGACGACGAGCATGCAGAGGAGCTTCCCAGTTTGTGCAGAAATTATTTGGTTATGCAAACCGATTGTTGCATCAGCTGTCCGGGTGGCTGGTCTCAGACGATCTTGCAGGTGAAGATGCTGGATGTCGAGGTCCTTGGCTGGTGTGGTTACACATGGTCTGCGGTTGTGAGGCTGGTTGGATGTACTGCCAAATTCTTGGAAACGCCTTTGGAGATGGCTTACGGTAGAGAAATGAACATTCAGTTCAACAGCTCTGGTGGACATTCCTGCAGTCAGCCTGCCAATTGCATGCTCCCTGAAAACTAGCGACACCTGTGGCATTGCACTGTGTGATAAAACTGCACATTTTAGAGTGGACTATTATTGTGATCAGCGTAAGGCACACCTGTGCAATAATCATACATAACACACAATATGTACAACCTTGTGTTTAGAGTGCATAGAGAAATTAAGTCCCCTGGAATAAAACATCAATGCTTTTAGTCCTATTTAAACATGGGGTAGTGGTGCACTTCAGCCTCTTGTGGCTGAAATAAATATTAAAACAACAACAACAAAAGAAACACAAACAGCAGAATATCGTCCCACTTGCCTCTCAGCTCTTCTGTATAAAACCTATTCATAGAGAAGTAGCAGGCTTCAGCACTGAGGACAGAACACTGGCCTGACAACTGGTATGACTTTTTCATTCAAAAATAATTTCTTCAGTTTCAACAGAGGTGATCAAACATTCATGTGCTGACTCAGAGGAGCCGAGTTCATGTTCATCACCAATATCCTTGCAGTAAAGTCCTTTGCATAAAGTTCATAAACTAAAATGTGAAAGGTAAAATTTGAACACTGGAGACAATGTGACCCAGCAGTCAAAATGTGTAGAGCTGGTTATATTTTCTTAAGGTAACGTAAATGACAATAGTAAATGACTATACTGCTATGGCAAGCCATTTTTTCCCTCACGTTTTTTTTGGCCAACTTATGAAAAGGTAATTCATTAATTTTGCAATATTTACCTCACACATTCCCTGAGCCCTGCAGATCCATAATCTACATCTTGTGATTTCAGTTTTATTTTACAAAGAGAATAACTGCTGATGAACCTGATGAATCCTGACACGTCTCTCTTCACTCCCAAACCTTGCGAACAGCTATTTAAAAACAGGTGACACTGATATAAAAGAAAGCAACATTTAACAGCTTCACAACTTGTTTGGTATCTCAGATTTAGAAACTACTTTTGGTGGAGAGTTTGAAGAACAATTTCAGACCACCCGCTTTGTGTTTACAGTCTGGGAATGAATACAAAAGTCCAACTAAAGCTCAGCCAGTTGCGTTGTGAGTATCAGACATCTAATCATCTATTGTTTAGTCTACCAGAAATGACGTCCCCTTGCTCCCCTGTCTCATGGCTATTGGATAAACCTGACAACCTGCAAACCAATATTGGCCTTTGAGCCTGTGGATGGTTTAATAGATTGACAGTAATAATTTTTGTGCCATCTGCTGGTCAAAGACAATCTAAGAGGGATGTCCTATTGGTCCAAGTGTTGAGGACGCAGACTATGAACTGTAAAGCCCCCAAGTTTGAGTCTACCTTTGTTGCACTTTATTCCCCATCTCTGTCATTTCACTCTCAACCCTGTAAAAAAGGCATAAAATGGTCAAATGACTAAAAAAGAGACACATGACTCAGTCATTCCCCATATGAAGTGACTAACTGAGGATTCGCCAAGAGTCAGTGGTGAGGCTAGATTAATTTCAAACTGGTTTAGTAATAACCTAAAACAGCTGCTCACTGCAGTTTCTTTTCAAACAAACAGGAGGAAAGAGTGCATTTGTTGGGGACTATTTTAAGCAGCAGATTAATCTAAATTTGGTGCTCTAATGAGTATTAGGGGCAGCAGGTAGCCTGTCACAGTAATTACTTTTGTTGGACGGTACACTGTCCCAGAAATAATTGCGATAAACAAATTGCTGTCATTTTAAGACCATTTTATGCAACTGATATAATGATAATATACTGTAATAGCACAATAATGCAAGTACAGTCTTTCAAAGAGCAAAAAGCTTACTATCAATACTTATTAGATCTCTCCTCAACTAAAGACATTCTTAGTCATCTAACACTCGTATGATTTTGTCAAATAACTGATTAGCTGTGATGTTACCAATTGGTTAGTGGACTGTGGTTGTGAAGCCTTGAGTTCAGCATTTTAGCTGTCACCATCTTGGTTTTTGGCCAAACTGAAAACACACTGTGAAAGGGTTAAAGTTACGACAAAAACACAGACAACTCCCAGACCGGACAACGCCGTGGTAGCTGTCAATCACAAGCTAGCCCTAAAGCATCCCCTGCTTTATGGTCTATTTGACTCTAAATTGGACCACAATTTACTAAATGAACATCATGCTGTTTTGAAAACAACTTGAAACTAGTGATTGAGACAATAAACTCATGTTTACAATGTTTACTGAGGTCATAGATCAAGTGAGAAGTAGGCTCATTTTCTCATAGACTTCTATACAATCAGACCTGTTTTTACAATCAGAGGAGTTGCCCCCTGCTGGATATTAGAAAGAATAACAGTTTAAGACATTAATTTTTCAGACTCGGAGATAGCAAACAGAGGAAGAAGCGATATCAGGCTGTGACATACACACAATACTTCTTCATAGATACATTCATCTGCAAGGGGAATTTGTTGACAATAAGTAAAACATAGAATACCATCATTTTTCATTAAACTTTCAGCAGTTTGTCACCTTAGCCATGAGAAACAGAAGGCAACAGAGACAGAAATAGAGAGGAAGCAGAGGATGAGGTGAGTGAGAAGAAAAGACAACAATTAGACAGTACAACAGTGAGGAGAGGAGGAAAGACTGGGGCAGCAGAAGTAAAGAAGATTCTGGATCATAGAACCGCCTTTAAACTTTTCCCTCCACAGGGAAGACAAGGCGTTGCTTCTCCCCCGAGGAGTTGAATTCCTTGGCCTACTTCCACCAAACAGGCCTCGCCTCGCACTGCAGTCTTAACTGACAATTACAAGCATCTGCTGCATCTCTACTGATGCAAGAATATTTGTGAGGCATGTAACATACAGAGGAGAAGGACCTGCACCTTACAGCTGGGTATGTTT
Source organism: Pterois miles (assembly GCA_947000775.1). NCBI lineage: Eukaryota > Metazoa > Chordata > Actinopteri > Perciformes > Scorpaenidae > Pterois > Pterois miles. The sequence continues at coordinate 10,265,479 of CAMQGK010000567.1, forward strand.
TTTTTTCTGTACACAAAATTAGATGCCAAATAGATATTTTATAATACAGAAAAGTAACCTCTAGATGTGTCTCCAGATATTTTTTGTTTCTGCACACGTATGCAATGTTAAATGAATATTTCTACTTAATGTATTGGGCAATGTTACATTATGTTGTTATCATGATGCATTCAAATGCAATCTTGCAAAATGTAGTTCTTGGGTGAGAAACTAAATTGTTGTTTAAAGGAGATGTTTTCACAGCATTATATAATAGATATAAGAAAGGAAACTATAACATGATTAACTTCTCTAAGCATACATTAGTTTATAAATAATACATATTATAATTACAACTACTAATGCCAAGAATTATTTTTAGTCAAAATAAATATTTATATAAAAACATTTTCTTCAACAATCATTTATTTCCTGCTCATTTGATCTGTGCACTTTTATGCCAACAACCATTATAGATTACAATAAAAAAGTGAAAGGAAAACATTTAGAGGTTTTGATGGTTGGAATGCAGCAAAATATGGAAGTGAAAGCACCGTTTACTGTTTATTTAAACGTGAATTTGCAGTAAAAATATTTTGTCCCCATTGGTCTCTCTATGAATAATTGTGATAAACACTCATGATGTCAATATTGATCAAAATAATCTTGATTATCATTTTGGCCATAATTGTGCAGCCCTGCTAGAACGGTACAGCACTGGTTTAGATTTAAGAGTGCATTCAGGAAAAAGAGCAGCAGTCAATTTCTCTGTTGTACAGAAAACAAGTTATTGGTTCAGCAGTGATGTGTGTGCTTACCAAAGCTCCAGTTTCACTCTCCTCCCATCCAGAAGAATGGTGGTGGTTTTATAGTCAATACCTAGACAGAGAGAGGGGGAGGCATTAGGCAAATGGATGCATCAGGGAGGTCAGCATCAATCAAGATTACAATACCACAGTCAGAGACAAGATGATGTTCAGCAAAATGACCCATCATCTGACTGAGCCACTTAAACTGAATCAAAGTGCCCACAATACACTACAGAGAACTGTGATTAGCTTCAAATAAGTGACACCCATGTATTTATGGGTGACAGTAAGAGATCCTGAGTATATAAACATTTCAGTGTTTTTGACTTGTTTTCATCAAAGGAGGAGTCCCTTCCCCTTACTGCTTTTCACCAACATCACTGAGCTATAGCATCATGTGTCCTCTCAAATTGAGACTGCCTATCCTCTCTACTTGCATCTTCTTTTACTTGGTTGTAAAATACTGTTACGACTGCAACTAATGATTAATTTCTTTATCGATTAACCTGTCGATTGTTTTCTAGTTTAATCATTTGGTCTACATAACGTCAGAAAACAGCGGAAAATGTTTAAGTCTAAGGTGATGTGTTTGAATGTCATGTCACAGTTTGTTGTAAAACTGTATAAGTATCAGACAGTGAAAATACATAATTATAAAGACGACACACCCAAAAGTGTCATAGTGACATCTATCTCTCTCTGAAGATGGGGTCCACCGGACGGGGTGGGACTTTACCTATAATGTTTACCATGTTCACCATCTTAGTTTAGCACTAAACACAAAGCATAACTGAAGCTGATGGGAATGTCATTAATTCTGCAGGTATTTAAGTGTTGTCGTGCTGACCTGATGATGGTGTAAAATAAAAAGTCAGAGGATCATCAAAATTATTACAGTTCACCCTGAGGGGAACATGACTGTCTGAATAAAATAGCATCACAATCCATCCCATAGTTGCTGAGAGATTTCAGCCCAGACCACAGTGGTGACCATCGTCCCTAGAGTCACTCTACTGCTAAGTACTGTAACATTTTCATTATTAAAAACATGACAAAAATGTTAAAATAACAGTTTTAAACTTTCGCTTACACAGTAAAAACTGTTTTACTGTTTAACTGTCATGACAGGCAGCAGTGTTCAGCCTCAGGCAGCAACAGTTCATGTCTGATAAACCTGTCTGACTGCTACACCTGTCGCCCTGCTGCTCCACGTCTCGACATGTTCACCTGAGTCCGCTCGCCAGCTTCATGTGGTTTTCACTGAGTCTGGTACCACCCAATGTACCTGGTGTAGACTTTCCTCTGCGGTCAGTGTTACACAGTGGTTGAGCACACACCAATTACATATCGTCCCCACCGTCTTTTGCTTTTTTTTTATAAATAGAAATAAAGCCCATTTAGTTCATTTTCGTGTATCAGCACCATGTTATCAATACATAGTCAGATAACAGACACTACAGACTGAAAGTGACGTCAGATATCACACACTGGACGAGAGAGGGTTGACAGACAAAACGTTGGTGGAGGATTTTTGTGTTGAAGAGAAAAGCGCCCATTTGGAAATACTTCGGATTTAAACCCAATGCTATGAGAGAACCATAACATTAATGAGGTCATTGCCATGAGGAGGACAGAGCGGTCAAAGCTGGTGTGCATGGCGAAGCAGCGCCAAGTGGAAACCTGTGACCCTGCACTGAAAGCTGGACCGGAAAGGCCAGACACACCACCACCCGACGTTAAAGATGAAAGTAAGTGCTCTACAGATATTGACCATCATCTTTTCTTATAAAATGTAATAGGTAACACCAGTGTTGTCACAAGTTTTTTAACTGGCGGGAAAATTTCCGCACTGTAACAACCCTAAACTATTTACAGGTTTTCCTCACCACCCACCTTGTCCAAATTTGACCCACTGTACCACTCAGTCCTGAGGTACAGTATGTCACTATTCTAGCCTCAGCGCCCATCATTGTACCTTAATGCAGCATGTAGGATGGTCATCCCTCACTTCAGATTATAACACTGGTAAGTTTATGATCATTTCAGGCAAGTTTCCTACTTAGTTAAACTGTAAGTTTTTTTTTATTTTTGCAAAGCTGTCACAATCTTTACACATTGGGGGCTTGAGGAATAAATGGCACGAAAATGTGAACTACTTGCCTGTGAATATTATGCATCAAAACTTATTTTACCAGCAGCGATGCAACAGTCACAGCACCTTTAAAATAAAAGGATTGAATAGATTCACGCAGGCAGAGGAGCAACTATAGAGCAACTAGGACCCTATTGACATTTGGAAATAACGGGGTTCAGAGCGCAGTGGTGCAGTTGTCATGTTGTGTTTGAAAAGGCCTTCAATGAGTGAGAGAACGAGAAAGAAATGGACAGCACTAAGAAATAGAAATACTCAAGCTGAGAGACACAGAGGAAGCGAGAAAGTCTTGAGAAACAGATGGTTGGTTTTGGGCTTTTCATGGGATTTGTTGACAATAACAGAAAAACAGGATGACGCCAGTCTTAACCTTTAAAAATTATTATGGGTATTGGCTAATTCCGGAAGTAATGATTTTATCACCATTCATTTATCAGTTATTTTGACATAAAGATGCACATTGTCCAAACCCAGTTCTGAGCAGCAGATCTGAGGAATAAATATGAATAAGCAAATTGTTGGGTCTGTTTATTTGATAATTGAATAAAATTAGTTTCAAAGGAGACATTGAATGACTTTGGCTCTCTATAAGCCTGTCAAGATTGTAGTGTTGACCAGTGAAATGTCCTCTGCCTCGCTGAGGGAACGTTTTAAGGGTTTTAAGGAAAAACATTGCAAAATCTGAACGTGGAATCAATAGTGGATCACACTCTTGACTAAAGATACAGATAAGCTCCATACAATCCTATACTCAATGAACCCTTGCATCAGATGTATGTGTGAATACATAGCACTTTTAACTGGAAACCATAAGCTTTAACATTAAACATTAAGACTCCTTAGAAAACAGATATCAACATCCCGGTAAATGCTTGAAAAACAGTGCAGAAGAGCAGCAGTTCCCAGACTCTCACACATGATTATATCAGCCTCTGGCAGGTAGCAGCTGCTGGCTAACAAAATTAGCAATATCTTCCAATTTTCCAGGCAACATAAAGCTGCTGCGGAGCTAAAGTGCTGAGCTCAGGCTAAGCTAATTGAATTGGAGTGAGTGCAGGACTTTGTACCAAGTGCTTCCTCTCCTCTCGTTGCCAGGGCTCACTTAGATATCCCAGATAATCAATAGCTTCTCTGATGTCTCTGACGTCTTGGCTGAATACTGCTGCTTCTATTCTGGGAGTCAGCTTACTTTGTTCTTTGGATGCACTCAAAGCTGTGTGAGGCTTATAATGTTCAGCTTTTGTTCAGGCTGTGTCAGAGGGGTGCTGAATTAACTATATGGTAATGTGTTGAGATGATGTTTTCTGTCACTGTAAGCCTCTGAGTGGGTGGTGTGGTTTACATCCTCAGAGCACACTGTACACTGTGTATTGGGGGCGGCAGTAGCTCAGTCTGTAGGGAGTTGGCTTGGGAACCGGAGGGTCACCGGTTCAAGTCCCGACATGGACCAAAAAACTGAGTGTGAACTGGTAGCTGGAGAGGTGCCAGTTTACCTCTTGGGCACTGCCGAGGTGCCCCTGAGCAAGGCACCAAACCCCCAACTGCTCGGGGCGCTTGTCTGGAGCAGCCCCATCACTCTGACATCTCTCCATTACTGCATGTGTGTGTGTGTTTGTGTGCATGTACCATGTATAAGTTAAAACAGAGTGTAAATTGAATTTCCCCACTGTGGGACTAATAAAGGTAGATCTTCTTCTTCTTCTTCTATACACATTATTACTTATTAGTTTCTCAATTGATTTTCTATAAAATTTACTATTTATGGAGACACTGACCAGGCAGGCATGAATTTGTAACATTTACATAAAACCAGTGAATATGACGTCTGCAGGTATAAATAAAGAAAATGTAGAGGTTGTGCAGGAAGAAATTAAATAGGGAAGAATAGAAAGAGCAAAGTGCAGAAAATCTGATGTGACAGCAGTGAGACTGCATTTACAGCTGAGCTTTGTGGTAATACTGTCAATACTGTGACTGTGCATCGTTCAAGAGAATAAGACCAAATTCAGCTTTTCATTTACCTACCAATTCACTCTCTTACACACACTGTAAACCCCCAGTTCCTTCAGGAGGGCAGTACAGGGGGTTACCTCTGAGCTGGTCTGCATCCAGCGATAACTGCTGGCTGTGGATATGCCACTGTCAGACAGCCAGCTCGCTGCTATAGAGAAACAATGGGCCGCCATGCTGGTCTGACCCTTGGGGAATATCCCATTGTTAGTGTGTGCTGAATGAAAAACAGATTTAAGAGTCTCACAGCTGCACTGAAAAGTGCCTTTTCAACCCTTTTGCATTTTAAATGACTTAACCTCTCCAAGCCTGGTGTTATCTGATGGCTAACAGCAGAGAAATTCAAAAACTTATCGCTGTGTGAAAAATAAATCTGGAGATCCCCTCAAACATTATGTGTATTCCCAACACACTAATGCCCCCTCCCAAAGTATCAGTTATGGTTGGTTAATATAATGATACATACAGTGAGACAATAGAGATTCAGTTATACCATCATTACTGAGAAAGCTATCCCTTTAATATCCATTAGGCCATTGTGGAAGACATTAGAAAGTAATCCACAAGATTGCTTCATAGCAGTGATTCGGGTTTGGGTATCGCTACGATACTTGGTGCACCTCCGTCATTTTACACTGCATGAATTAGTTGAGCTGCTGGCGGACTTTAGTAAGTTATTTTGTTATTTTTCTGGATCCAGATAAGATTTTGCATTTTGCTTGACAATTACTAAAATGATATGATTGTCAATACTGTTGTACATTAATTTTCTCTCAATTGACTAATCGAGTCATTAATTGACTAATCAGTTCAGCTCTGATGAAATGTTAAAAAAAAATAGTGAAAAAAACATCCATTACAGCTTTTCAGAGCCTAAGATGACATCTTCCCATTGATTATTTTGTCCAGGCAACAGTCCAAAACCCAAAGATATTCAATAATACAGTATATGACAATGTAAATCAGCAAGTCCTCATATCTAAGAAGCTGCAACCAGACAATGTTTGGCATAGTAGTTTAAAAAATTACTAGGGCTGTCAAAGTTAATGTGATAATAACGCATTAATCCAAATTAGTTTTAATGCCACTAATTTCTTTAACGCATTGACACATTGACTATTGACATTGACTAATTTGTGGGTTGTAGCTCAGTTTTAAAGCTAGTGTGAAGATACTGGGATCATATGACCAACCATGTCATACTAGCTTGTCGCTAAGGAAAAACTGGCATAGCCATTTTTCAAAGTGGTCCCTTGACCTCTGACCCAAAGATATGTGAATGAAAATGGGTTCCATGGGTACCCTATAGGTTCTATGGGTGTTTCAGCGTTAACATCAGAACTGCAAAACTGCATACAACACTGTAAAAACAACTAAGAATCATCCAAACTGCATTATGCTGAATACCTGAGGAGCAAAAACAACTTGACAAAGTCACCAAAAAAAAAAAAAAAAAAAAAAAAAAAAAAACAAGCATCCTTCACCAACACAGATATCTATAAAGGGGACTATGTATGATTTATTTGCCACTATTATGATCTTTCTGATCAATAATGCACACAATCACTGAGGAGTGTGACAGACCAACTGGTGGCCCCAAATCAGGCAGGGAGCCAATCGTAGCCTGAAGACAATGCCATCCAATCACAATCTGCTCTTTTGTCCTGATTTTCTTCTCTTAAAATATTTAGGTTCCTCACCAGCGTTCCCCCTTCTCTCCACGCTAACCTCTCTTTGCCAGAGGGATGAAAATCAATAGCAGAGCTTCTGTCTGCACAAACATCCTGGCTGAAGCGTGTTCAGCTGCCCTCCATATTTAATGAAGCTGTTTGAAGGATTTTGATCTCGCTCACATCAATTAGGACATCTTCCTCTTAGAGAGAGTCTCTAGAAGCTGGCCGGGCTCAGTGTTTGTCTGTAGAGGAATGCCGAGTTTTCATCGGCCGCATGTTCAGAAACCTCAACACAGAGGTGACATCCATTCATCTTTAGATCACAGCCACACTAATGCTGATAAACATGAAAACACTGTTTATGTGTCAAGCAGAGCTCCATCTAGGACTGGGCAGTAATACAGTATAATCTAAGGGACAAAAAAACTATTATATTTATTGACTAATCTGCAGATTTCTCTGATTAAAAGATTCATAATTTGGCTTATAAATTGTCATAAAACAGTGAAAATATTCATCACAATTCCCTGAAGCCCAAGATGAATTGGCTGTTTTGTCTGACTAACAATCCAAAACTGAAAGATATTCAATTTATCATCACACAACACGAAGAGAAGCAGCAACAACAAGGAAATTAATGCTATTTTTGCTTGATTTTTTTTTTTTTAAATCAATGTTATAAAAAAAAAAAGTTGATAATTTTTCTTTGAATAGTCTAATCAAACCATCAAACCTCCAAAGAAACACATTGGTCAAAACAGGAGTTCAAGTTCCAGCATATAAACATAGAACTGAACTTAAAAGATTAGCTCCATTGTCAACCAGCTACTTGAGTCAGTATCGCTCTGATATCCAACCCGGTATCGGTCCATCCATGTAATCAACTAATCATTATGTTTTCGTATCTAAATTGGACATTCTAAAACATTATACAGTAAGTGCAATTAGAGTCACCAACAATCTGAATAGAGCAATACTTCATGATGTTGATACCCTCATCAACTCTTTTGATTGAGACATTATTATTTATTTACAATGATGTTAAATCACCTGCTGCAATAACACAGTTTGGCCTTCGGTGGATGTGAGCGTCTGAAAACAAACATGACCCAGGAAGGTCTTGACACTGCTGCCACACACCAACATGCGGCATAAACCCCTCGGCAGAATTCGTTAGAAAGGAACTGGTGAAAGGGGCTCATTCTGCTGACTGATGTATATTTCATGAACAGTTGCTGTCATCCTGACGGGAGGAGATGGAAATCCTTTTTAATCTGAAAAACTACACAGGGAAACATCTATGACAGCATCTGTGTCAGGACCGTTTCCTGGAGCACATATAATAACAAATTCACTTCACAGGTAACTGAGCAGCTTATATTCCATTATTAGTGATTTAAAGTGGAGTCTGATGCGTGTGACGGATGTACCTTCTTCCTTTCTGCCCTGCTGTGCACCTCATTACTGTTTCCTGACAAACTCATACAACCTATTCAGCATCATCAGAGTGATTCCAGTGACACAGGATGCAATCACCACATCTTAAAGAACCACTCCAGTGTTTTTCATGTTTAAGCCAATTTACAAACATACTGTGTATACAGTGTAATCTAAATTACTGCTATTTTCCCAAAGCATACTATAGCATTTTAGTGCTTTAGAATTGTGTTTTTTTCCTGCCCTCCATGCAGACATTAATTTATTTCATTCCAATATGCTATTAAAATCATTTGGCAGAATAATTTGCAGATCTTTGAAAGTTGCCTGGGTCGAGCTAATCCATCACATCATTGTTGGCGTTGTAATGCAGCTGTGATTGCAGAGTGATGTGCACTACATATCCAACAACAATAACAGGATGGTGATGTTGTATGTGGTTATGTTTTCCATATGTAGAATCAATTTGGGTGACACACCCAAATGTGTTTTTCTCCCATATCTGCTCTTCCCTTTGATGGGAGTATATGGCCAGAGACCACCAGCCTACTGCAGCAGCAGATAGTGATCAGATAGTGGCTGTCAGCCCAGAGCAAAGAGAGCCAGGTGATCTGAGCCCCTGCCCCCAGGGAGGGGTCATCTGACTGGACACAGCTCCATCAGCTTTCCCCCTTCACAGCGTGGTGGATGGAGGTAAACAAGCTAAGCAAGTTCCTAAGTGTACCAACTCTAAAGTCACATATTTGCAGCAATGGCTAAGCAGCCTCTTATCAGCTCAAATACATCTATACACATAAAGCGAGCACTGCTTCCTTTATTTTGTTTTTTGTAGGTGGACACCATGGAAGCTGTTATGGAACAAGGAGGCCCCACCACCATACTGGGAGGATGCTATTCTGTGTTTAATGTATAGGTCTAACATCTATTGACTGGTTATTAGACTAAAGAGCTCATGAAAACTATTGTTTAGCGAGTGAAATTAGACAACAGTGTACATACAGTTCTGAGTGACTCACTCCCATGTCAGTGCTCTGTTATGAGCGGCAGAGAGCTCATTGTGTATTCTCCACAGTCCACTCAGCAAAATGCACATCTAGTATGTTCAAGACTTTTCTGATGAGCAAGCATGACATAACACAAGGAGCTCATTATCACAAGAGGACAAAACTAAGCCAGCAGTTGCCAATCAGCTGAGAGAAAAGTGACTCACCACTACTGTAAGCGTAGGGGGACTCTGCTGATCCATCCTGCAGGCTGTCCAGGATTTCTCCTTTGCCCACATCACTGTCTCCCACCAGGAGGAACTTGAGCAGGTAGTCATAGCTTTTCACTGGGCTGCCCTGGCTGCCCATCGTGCCTCACATCTGAGCCCAGGGGCTGAAGATGACTGTAAACTTCCCCCGTTGACACAAGGATGGGTAACCCCCTTGTGTGTTATTCTACTCACTGGAACCAAAACAAAGGCTTGTTATGCCATGAACTTGCAGAACAGTGTGTCCACCAGCTTAAAGTCCCTGTTTTGCCAGGCGACAGTCTTCCAAATTGTGTGCAATTTTCAGACTAAAAAAGGGGCCAGACTCACAGGAATGTCCTAGTCGAAAAACAAGGTGGGTGCCAAAAATGTGGTTCTGAGAAGCAAAACATCCTTATTGCTGAAAGTAACAGCAAGAAACATAATAGTTATAGGTGGTGCTCAAACTGATCACTGACAGCTTATAAATAACCACCACAATCTGACACTGAAGTTCCTTGTTGAGCCAGAATAAACATTATCTTTGTGAGAGATTAGCATATATTTGGAAACAAAAGCAATCAAAGTGTAACTAAAGCTGTATCCTGACTATGACTCTTGTAAGCTTGGTACTAAAAGTCTATGTAGAAAGAAGAAAAACATGCTTACTGCCTGGAATGGTAATTATAATAAGCCACTTTGCAGATTGTATGCGCAGATATCTCTGCTGAGAGCTAACCTTAGCTGTCTTTTTGTTCCCATTTAAGAGAAGCTCTCTAGGTAAGTTAGCAGGGGAACAACAAGCTAGCCCTACCAGAGAGCTAGCCAGCTAGCTTAGCTATTAGCACTGGTGCTAACGTTGCCAAAGCAGTCATCAGACAACGCTAGTTATTAAAAGACACTGTCACTGCTTATGCGTTACGCTACTCATAATCACATATAGCGTTGCCTTATATAACTCTACTTCTCACTGGATAAAAAAGACAGTCCACAATCATGCTAAAAGCTAACTTGGATAGCGCACCCCGTAGCTCAACTTCAACCGACGTCTGTGTAATTTCAGGCCCCCTTGTCTTTCTTTAGTCCGGGATGACAAAGATTCCTGTAACTTCACTGCGTTGTATCCAGAAAACACAGATATCTCCAGCGAGATCAAATGCCCGTGGCACCTTTACGTCCAGTCCAAATCTCTGTGGGTGTACTCAGTAATCTTAATCCGTAATTTTCCCATTTTTCGCCATTATACTGAATCATAATCACAGCTGTGTCTCCTCGGTATCGCACAACACCGCTGAATGCGCTGCTGACAGATCGGGCTGCTGGCCACAGTGCGCTGCCGTCTCCACTCTCTCTGGTTCCCGCCCTCTCACCATAAGCCCCGCCTATCTACTCATATGATTGGACACTGTCCGCGCGGTGACTTATGAGGAGTGGAAAACATTGGCTAAGCAAAACGTCCATCAAAGTCTGCTGTCAACAACACGCAGATGGTGTGTGGATAACAAAGATGATTCATTTCACACTGGATACGTACAGAACAATAGCAATCATGTGGATAAACATGATTGAATCAAGATTTTTCTCAGAGTCAAATCCTGACACTCTGAGAGGGCCTTAACCAAAAATAATGACACAGTTTTGGGTATCTTAGATGTTGTTTTCCTTTTTACAGTCAGTAAGACTAGACGCGAGTATACATGGATGCATTACTTATAATCCAGTAATATAGCTAATTTATATTATTGTGAAATGTATTTTTTTCTGCACGTGATATTCTAACATTCTTAGAGGGACTTCAGCAAAATTAAAGACAATTTTGGGGTAATTTGTGAAATTATATTTAACTTCTTACAGCCATGGTCAGTTTCATAAACATAAACTGATCTAAAAGAACTAATAATTATATCAACCCCTCCATCACTTTACCTTCACATATTCACGTGTACTAGCTGTTTATACCTGCATACATCGCAGTTTACATACATATTTAAGATAAGATAAAATAAGATATTCCTTTATTAGTCCCACAGTGGGGAAATTCACAATTTCAATTCACATTTATTAGGGCTGCCAGTCGATTAAAATATTTTCTCGCGATTGCTCACGGTTATCCATAGTCATTGCGATTAATCATAAATTAATCACAATTTTTATCTGGTCTTACGCATTAATATAAGCATTGGAAGCAGCACTTTAATGCTATAATTGGCTGAGGTGAAGCTAACACTTACCTTCCAAATTACATTTTAGAAACATGTTATGTGCCCAAACATATTTTAACACATTTTTAATCTATGTATTTATGTTCAAAATATATATTTTAAGTATTTAATAATCTTATCAACATGGAAGTGGACAAATATGCTACGTTATACAAATGTATGTATATATTTATTAATGGAAATCAACTAACAACACAAAACAATGACAAATATTGTTCAGAAACCTTCACAGGTACTGCATTTAGCATAAAAAAATATACTCAAATTATAACATGACAAACTCAAGCCAACAGGCAACAACAGCTGTCAGTGTGTCAGTGTGCTAACTTGACCATGACTTGTCCCAAACTGCATGCAATTATCATAAAGTAGGCATGACTGTAAACGGGACACTCGTGGGTATCCACAGAACCCATTTTCATTCACATACACTCCTGATCAAAATCTTAAGACCAGTTAAAAAGTTGCAAGAATTTGCATTTTGCACTGTTGTATCTTAAGAAGGTTCTAAGTAGAGTTTCAAAATGCAAAAAGAAGAAATGGGAACAAAAGACCTATTGTTTTGAGCAGGCAATTTATTGAAAAGAACAATTTAACTGAAATAGGCTGTTCATCAGCTGATCAAAAGTTTAAGACCACACCAAAGATAGACAGCCATTCAGGCTCACATTCACACCTACAGACAATTTAGAGTCAACAGTTAAGCTAAACTGCATGTCTTTGGAGTGTGGGAGGAAACCAAAGGACTCAGAGAAAACCCACGCTAACACAGGGAGAACATGCATAAAAACAAATTTGTGTTAAAAGGTTATTATCATGTTAACTTTGACAGCCCTAATATTCATATTATAATATTTACAGTATATATAAATTATATCTTAGCTCATTGATTCTGTTTTATATACAGTATGCTCTATCTTATTCATATATTTTAACTTAAGCATTATATTGTTTCATATCTTTTGCACTCTCATATTTTGTAGTCACATTGTTGGATAGAGCCTGCGAACAAGAGTTTCATGGCTGCTCCACTGTAATATGAAAAATGAAGACTTGAATCTTGAGCTGACACACCAAACATTTCTCCTGAAATGTCATCAAACTGCTCCTTGGCACAAACATTTGGATTCTGATATGACTAAAAGAAATGACTATGTTATTTCTGTGTTTTTTTTTCTCTGTAAAACAACCATAAAACAGATCACATCTGTCACATTTGAGGGGGAAAACAATCAGATTTCTTCAGCCATTCCTCCCTGTGGTTTGATGCAGTGTTATAACAGAATGGTTACATGAATAATATTATGAAATGTGATGTACAGTAGCAGACTGAGTGTGAGTTCGATGCCATCTGTGTCAAATCTGTTTTCGTAACATCATGAGTCACCTCTCATTAGATTTGCTAGAACAATCTCCCGATGAACACCTACACACATAGAATGAATGAAGCATACACACTTACTGCCACACTTTCAGAGTGGTAAAATAATATATCATACTGTCTTTTTTAAACCCTTTGGAGATCACCACTGTAGATGCTCTTGAAAATAAGCTTTGACTGATTGATTGACTGATTTGGTTAAAACCCATAAAATGCTGTTTCAGTAACAGAACTTGTGATCTCACATCCAAAGCAGGGCTGGCTCTTATGGAGGACGGAACCCACCAAATCAAAAATATATAAAGACATTAATAAATGACTTGATAAATAGATAAATAAATAAATAAATGTAATTAAATATAGCAAAATAAATTAATAAAATGTGATATAAATTTCTCTTTTAATTTACTTCTTTATTTATTTTTGTATTAATTCCTTATTTATTTACTCTTTGGTTGAATTTTCCTTTTTATTTATTCATGTATTTTTTATTTATTCATGTATTTTTGCATTTTTGTGCTAATAAAAACATATTTATTCCATTTGTGTGGTTGTCTGGAAACCATTAAAGACATGTCTCCTGTGATCTACAGATCAGTTTGGATTCACACTACTACTACTACTACTAATAATAATAAACTACTACTACTACGACTACTACTACTACTAATAATAATAATAAACTACTACTACTACTACTACGACTACTACTACTACTAATAATAATAATAAACTACTACTACTACTACTACTACTACTACTACTAATAATAATAATAATAATAATAATAATAATGTGAGTATGAAAGACCCATCACGGGATCACTGTAAGACGGGATACATACATGCTGCAGCAGCACATATTGTTTATTAATAAATCTCATTAAATCTAAACACATTAATTCTGTTTGGCATTAATTATAAATGGAGCAGCTCCGGGTTTAGTCTCTTGATGTTACAGATTAAACTAAATCTTATAAGACTGTCATGATTTCTATTCTTATTATTCTATTGTTCTTTGTGAATACACAGTATAAGACTCATCTAAAAAGAAGAGACAGCAGTGTATTAAATATTCTTGGATTTTATATTTTATTTCATTAATACAAGATTTAGCACAGATCAATAGATGATAAAATAAAAAGGATAAAAAGAAGAATGCAAATGAAACAGTTAAACTGACAGAAAAACAAACTGGTGCTGAGGAGGCTGAAGAGCAGGATGTATAAGAAAACAACTATATTTCACATTTAAGACTATTAAATTTTGGGAATTCAGATTACTTGCTGCCTAATAAAGTCAAATGATAGGGTGGTCTGTGATCAGTTTCAGCTCTGATTGGTCAAGATGTGTTTAGTTAGCCTAGCTTAGCACAAAGACTGGGAGCAGTGGTAATCACTTGCCTCACTCCATAAAAAGTGGAAAAAACACACCTTTCATCAGCTTATGCATTGTACAGTTTGTGCTGACCAAGACAGACATTAAGCCACATTCATAAACTATTGGGCTGCTTCTTTTAATGGGAGCTGATTCAGAATTAAAAAGACAATATTTAATTAAAAATGAATATGAACATATCTAAAAAAAAGAAGCAAAACAAATGTTGACAAACTGTATGGCATGATGCTCATCTCCCTCTGTAACTCATCTGTCAGAGTCAATAGTTTCATATATGGAAGAAATATGGCACCAAGTGAAAATAAAACACAAAGCATTTCATTTTGATTAAATCTTTTAAAGACTAAACAAATAGTATTAAAAAGAAATTTAAAAAAATCAGTTTGTTCAATTCTTGCAAATACTTCAATAGTATAAAATCTAGAAGATTACAACTATCTACATGATCAGTGCAGTTAATACATAAATACCTGATTTCTAGGAGGAATTCAGCCCCTTTGTTAGTAGAGCTTTAAATAAAAATGACAGTTTCCAATTTCAAATTGAATTTTCACACCAAATATTAGTCAGTCCGCTGATTTATGACTTTTTATTTGAGCTATGCCACATTTAAAGTTTGTTTTTTGACTTATTATTATGAAGTACATGTTGATCACACAGTGTAATGGCTGTAGAATAACAACACCACCTGCATTTAAATTGGTTTCCTATGACCTTCACTTTCACTCTGCAGTTCTGGGTACCGGGTATGATCTCCTGGAAAGTGAAGGCTTCATTTACAGCATAAAGGAAGTGCATCAACCACAACAGGAAGAGGATAGCGCTTTTGTTTTCCCTGGTAAATGTCAATTATAGAAGTCTGAACCTGCCAAAATAAATAAATAAATAAATAAATGAGTAACTTAGTATATAATTGTCATTAAATGTGGCAAAAAAATAAAAAAGTAAATGTAGCCCATAATTGATTAAATGTGACATGAATTGATATTTCTGATTTCATTTGTTTCTTTATTTATCTATCTTTGCATTTATTCCATTTTCATTTACTCTTCTGTGTAATTTTCTTTGTCTAATTTATCTATGTATTTATTTTTATTATTTCCTAAATTGATGGATTGATCTATTTTGTTTTGTTTGTTTTTTTTTATTCATTCTTGCATTTATTATTTATTTACACATTTATGCACAATTTCCCTTTGCATTTCACCCCTTATTTTTTCACCCCTAAATGTATTTATTTATGTATAAAATAAATAAATAAATACATTTAAAAATTAATAAAAAGAAATAAAAGGGAAATTTAAACAGAAGAGTAAATGAATAAGAGAATTAATACAAAGTAAATAAATAAAGAAGCAAATTAAAACAGAAATCAATTTATTCATTCACATTTTCTCAATTAATGCCTACATTTATTTTAATATTATTTTTTGCTACATTAAATCAAATAATTTATTGATTTTTGATTTTGGCAAGTTCCGTCCCCCATAATCAGCAGCTATCCCCATGTAGCAGAAATGGCTGTCAACAATGACATCACTTGGAAATGCTCAGGGGTACAAACAGAGAAGGTAAAAGACAATTCACTAAACTGAGGGAAAAGGCCAACATAGCAACAGAGGCTATGGTGGGATTGTAATAGAGATGATTATTGTTGAGATTATTGTTATTAAAGGACAATAAAAGTAAGACAGAAATTTTGGTGTGGTGATGTGCAACTTGGTACTACGAGTAGCCACTTTCATTTTGTCAAATTAGCTGTCAGAGAAAAAAGCATTGGAGACCCCTGCTCTAGAAGCACCACTTCATTATTTGTTTTGAACCAATAACATACTGGTCTTAGCTCCTTTTAGAGCTTCACCATTTGTGAATCTAAAAATGTCAAGTTTGTCATGAAAGTGGTGCCAGAGTAAAGGTCAAGAGCTTATTAAAAGCAAAACGTTTACCCTCTGGAGTGCATAAATGTGCTCAACATATTTAATGACAATGCACCAATTAGATTAGGAGACATTGTATAATGAAGTTGTCCTAAAGGTGGTGTTACAGGAAAGCTCCTGGAGTGGAGTGAGCCACTAACATACACTGATCCTTAATGACATACATACTGTGCGACTCACCACACTAGCTGTACGTCAGTTTGAGGAGTGGTCTGCGTCAAAGGGACAGCAGGCATATTCAGTTTCTAAGTGGAGCGTAGCATTAACATACTAATAATCCAACACAATTTCACAGCACCTTGTGAAATAGTCACAGAATTTAATCTATTTGATTCATGGACATAGACATGAATTTCCCTTTTTTGAGATACTCAGCATGACTTTCAACAACATATTTTTTGTGCGTATTACATGTCTCAAAAAAGGCGGTTCCTAACAAGTGGCTAAATGAGACTACTAAATATCATCATGCCGACTCGTCCGCCTTTACAGCCCCATTGTTTATACTCGCTCTCATACGACCATGGTGTAGATCATTTAACGTTAGCGTTTTACCTCTGGCGATTGAATTCACATTTCAAAAATCATAAAAGTGGTGCTAATTTGAGAAGTTGATCTTGCTGAACAAAATGTGTACGTATCATAAATGCTTGTTTGCCACTGAGCTTTTCTGCAATAATCCAAAACCCAATGGAAAAACCTCATTGGCTTTTTGTCTAAGGAACCAGGACGATGCTAACTTCCTGTTAGCCTACAGAAATATGGCGTCCCTGGAGCACTACTCATCTCATGTTACCTTGAATATATGAATAAAACTTTCTCTCTCCGTGCAGTATAATCCAAGCCAAGTTTATTTATTTATTTATTTTTGTTTATTTTTTCATTTTTTTATGGCCCTAATACACCGTCAGATTTTCAAGTCTTATCTGAAGATTTTAAATTAATTTTATCTAATGATGTGGGATATTTGTGTCCCACACTCAAACAGAATTGTTTTGGTCCTTTAGTGTTGTTTCCTTGTTGGTAAGATGGTGCATATAAGTTAATTACTGGAGTTTAACTTCTTATAATTAATTTCATTTCTGAGCTCTACAACAAAAGAAAACGCCAGATGTCAAGTCCTTAATAAAATGATTACAAAATAAAGGATTTTCATTAGTGAAGTCATTTGATGATCGCAGTTCTGACGACAGCAGGACGTGACTGCTGTTCACTGCGCTCTAAAATATTAACTAGTATTTGTTTTTCTTTCTCAAGCTGATCAGATAAATTGTGCTGACCTGGCATTTTCAGTCTTGTTAACACACTTTCTATGACGCTCTTCCCATCTAACATGAAAGCAGCATAACTCAAAGGTCTTTTAACTGATTTCACCCTTGCTCCCCTCTTTCCCTCCATGTGTCTGTTTCCATCTCAATATTTATTCAGTCACTTCCCTTTCCTTTGTTCCCTCATCTCTCCTTTTCTCCAGCTGATGTCTCTTAGTCCGTCTTGGTGGTTTTGTGTCTCCAGGGGTAAATCAGCTCCCCGACAAACAGTTTCTTGACCAGGCCAGCCCAAGAGTCTTTGGGGTAACAGCTGTAAGTCGGGGTGCGGTAGGTCTGAACCACTGTGCTGCACTTCAGAGGGTTAATCTGAAACAGAAAACATAAGAGCACATGAACAAATTCTGAAAAAGAGACAAAAATGAAATGCATTGTATTGTGAGGTTGAAAAGGTATTAAATTCTTTACTTCAGTAAAACTAGAGTGGAAGTACTCCATGATACTGAAAACATGAAACTAGGGCTGTCAGAGTTAATGTGATAATAATGAGTTAACGTAAATTTGTGTTAACACCACCAATTTCTTTAATGCATTAATGAAACTTGTGATTTTTAGATTGGAGCCTGCTCAGTTTTAAACTTTGAGTGAAGATACTGGTATCATATGAAACTCAAAAACCTAAGATGTAATACTAGCTTGTCGCGAAGGAGGCTAAATCTTGCTCTAAACTTGTGCTAAATTTTGTGGAGGAAAAACTGTCATGGACATTTTCAAAGGGGTCCCTTGACCTCTGACCTCAAGATATGTTAATTAAAATGGGTTCTCTTGGTACCCACGAGTCTCCTCTTTACAGACATGCCCACTTTATGATAATCATATGCAGTTTGGGGCAAATTATAGTCAAGTCAGCACACTGACACACTGACAGCTGTTGTTGCCTGTTGGGCTGCAGTTTGCCATGTTATAATTTAAGTATATTTTTTATGCTAAATTCAGTATCTGTGAGGGTTTCTGGACAATATTTGTCATTGTTTTGTGTTGTTAGTTGATTTCCAATAATAAATATATACATACATTTGCATAAAGCAGCATATTTGTCCACTTCCATGTTGATAAGAGTACTAGATACTTAACATATACATTTTGAACATAAATAAATAGATTAAAAATGTGTTATTAATTTATGATTAATTGTGATTAACTATGGTAACTATGGATCCTGAGATTAATCATGACATGGCAGGAAAAAAGTCTACTTTTGCCGTTTCTTAACAGCATTATCAACAACAAGATCTTCGGCCCAAATCCTTCACAATAAAAGCATCATTCCACAGGCGTTAACTGACAAGAACAGAGATGCACCAGTTGTCAGCTGATTGAACACAATCAGGCCTTTGTGATTTTGCTTTAAAGTGCTGTATAAGTAAATATGATTTATTTATCAATACAATTGTTATATTATGGGGTGAGTGGAAGGACTTGATTTTGGACATTGCACACAACATATTAAGTATTAAAAATAAGACAACCACATGAAGAACAGGGATTTTAAAAGGGGTGATAGACCTGACTGAGTTTAGTAATAAATACAAGGGACAGAACACACAGCAAGCAAATAAATAATACAAAATATAAGCAACCACATTAAGAACGTCAATGTTAAAATGATGTTAAAAGGTGATTGATCCAAATAAGCTCTAGGGTAGGTTGTAATAAAGTGAACAAAGGTGGGGTTTCAGTCTTGATTTAAAGATTTCAACTGAACTTGCGTCTTTATGGTTTGATGGAAGGCCATTCCAGAGATAAGGGACACGGAAACCAAATGCTCTGAAGCCAGCTGATGAAACTAGACCAACATTACCTTTCTTTAAACAGAAACAAAATGTGACTTCATACCTCCATCAGCAGGTGCAGGGCCGTCCCAGGCTCTTCACACAGCACCCTGAACTTCACACCCTCTGAAAATTTCATCAAGAAGAATAAACGTCCAGACTCAACTGTCATCCATCCGTTCGTCCACCCATAAAACTAGTACTTTTATTTGAGGACTGACCTGCAGATACCCTGCATCATGTTCTCATCCATCACTGTCCTATCATTTTTCCACATGAACTCATTAGGTGTTCACATATTCAGTTTCTTCCTAAATAAGCAAAATTTAAAAGGTCTTTTTAAAAACATTTTGTATGTAAAAAATACAATATATAAATTGTATAATATTGTATATATTATAATAGATATAGATATATAGATATATGATTGTGAATCAATCATTTGGTGGGTCCAAAATGAATGTTTTGTTTATCTCTGTGGAAGATATCTGATGTTCAGTTCCCATGTATAACAAGGCTTGTTAGCCAAAAGTATAATGAAAACAGTATATGGCTTGAATATGTATGGTCAGTCTGTGAGTTTGTGGTTAAATTGTTACCCAAACAGTCAGTGGTTGTGTCTATAATGTTAAATCCAGCGGTATAACCAACCACCAGGTCCAGCGACTGGGACACTAGAGGCTTCATGAGCTGTACGTGTCGCTAACAATAACATTTTTAAGCAGTAAGCTGGTCTAAAACCTAACCAGATCATCTAATCTATAACCTGTGTGTGTGGTGTTGCCGTCTAGTTTTATGTTTCAATATAATACATTTTCATATTGGTAACTCTGTTTTACACAAATAAAGTGGATCCATTATAAAAAGCAGTATACCTGCCAGTCTGTACGGCCGAGTGATACGGAGGCCCACAGCGAACAGAGGGAAGGAGTTGATGAAGTCCACACTGAGGTGGAGGACGCCCTGGAACAGCACCACTACCAGCCGCAACTGCACAACACAGGGACACACAAGTGTTAAAAACAAACCCACCCTACTGGAAATAATTAGGGCTGTTATAAAATCAAAATGGACAACACAGTGTTGTGGATATAAATTTGGCTCCGTCAAGAAAGAAGAAATAGCAACTGTGGTCCCCACTAACAAAAGAAAAAAAATAAAATGATTCAGTATTTCTTTACCACAGTTTCCTTCCTGGTCAGTGTGAAGGCGGCATTGAAACAGCATTCACGAGTGTGTCATCATTTCTAATAATTTCCAAGGAAGTTTAATGGGAAGAAAATGAGGTGGTGCTTACTATAGGGAAAAGTTGGTGTGTTCAGAGGAAATATCTTTGGAGGAACTTTTCCATTTAAACAACACTTACTGTAAAATGTAAATAGAATACAGAACAACAAACTCAATAAATAAAATATGACATCTATTGATTGTTGGTGTCTATGGGGGGTTGTAATTATGATTCGTGACTTTTCTGGATTCCTGTCTATGGCTCTAAATGTGGGCTGTGATTCGCTGGTCTGGAACCAGACTAGGAGTCTACTGAAGTAGTTTCTTCTCTTGTGACTCGTCTCTTACCAGAGTGAAGACCAGGTAGTAGAGCGCCGTGGTGGGCAGCAGGAACAGCAGGACGGTGAACAGCAGCGTCCCAATGAAGAGCTGAAGCACCACAAACACACACAGTAAACATCTGCATCTCTGTGATGATGACAGTGGTGTGTGTGTGTGTGTGTGTGTGTGTGTGTGTGTGTGTGTGTGTGTGTGTGTGTGTGTGTGTGTGTGTGTGGTGCGTTACCTGGTCCATGTCGTAGGAGCAGGAGTCCACTCTCTGCCGCAGGACGTTCCACTTCTTTCCTCTAAAGAGCCTCCAGAGAGACGAGAGGCCATAGATCTTCAGACAGTACAGCCTGACACACACAAAGACACAACTGATAAACAATAATACTAGTATATAATATCATAATAGTAGATGTACCGGTACCTAGACAGATACAACTGATAACATCCTCAAGTAAACAATAACACTAGTATTTATTGCACGGCTTTGTTGAATATTACTTGTTAATACTCTTCTTTATAGCAGACCGTTGCTATGTATTACAGACTGTTGCTATGAACCCAGTTTTGATGTTGGACTCTGGAGGACCGTTTTTGAGTCAAGTTAATGATTTCTTAAGTAAGTTGCCGTGTAATAATGTACAGCGAGCAGGTCATTGTTGTGAAATAAACCCCTTCAGGGTGATGCAAGAC
This sequence comes from Pterois miles, assembly GCA_947000775.1. Taxonomy (NCBI): domain Eukaryota; kingdom Metazoa; phylum Chordata; class Actinopteri; order Perciformes; family Scorpaenidae; genus Pterois; species Pterois miles. The sequence continues at coordinate 10,287,051 of CAMQGK010000567.1, forward strand.
CAGGTTGCTGTAAATTGTCCTTTACATAATATATAGTAAATGTATATTTTGGTTGAAAAATTTATTATAATTTTATCAAAACTGCGATATGGCCAACTGCAATTTTCGAATTGCAGGAGGCTCAATTATTAAAGGCAAAATGTGTCAAAATACTATTTTACATAAAATATTGTGGTGCTGCAGACATGTCCTGGCCCACACATCATATTCTACAGCCTTTAAAAACACCATTGTTTGGTACAGATCTGGGTAGGGGTTGGGGTGTTTTAGAAAGCTGAATATGAGAGTTTAGTTAAGTACTGAGAGAACTGATGCAAGTGGTTAATCAGACAGTTAATACTGATCAGCAATAGCATTTGTAAAGCTGATTCTGAAGTACAAGGAGAGCTCTAATTCATCCTCTCCGATGTACAAACTGAACTGTGATCACAGCAGGAGACATTTTTAGGTCTAGGCATACAGATTTAATGAGTGACTCTGACAAAGGCTCTCAAACTGAATTCAAAAACACATATTCCAAGAGCTGCTGGAGCATAAATATGCAGCGAGAAAAGTGGGTAATATTTCATTATGCACCACGGGCGAGAGAGCCGCGCTATCTTTAGAGCAAATGCATAATTTAGTCAACCCTCTCTCCTCCAACATCCACGACTATTATCAGAGCGTTCAGCCCTCCATCACACCACGCTTCAGCCTCGACACACAGCTACAGACATTATTCAGATCAGAGGGGAGCTGAATGGACCTGAGAGTCAACAGCTATGATTCAATTCATAGCTCATCACTGCCGATCAGAATATCACCAGACTGTAATCTCCACACAGGACTGACTGGTAGTGACATGTCAGGGCATGCCTTTACATGCATAAACTTGTTATCAAGTTTAAGAAGACTGACAAGCTGACAACACAATGATCCAGTGACTTAGTTTAAACTATATTTAGATCTCTGAGTCTCAGTGATGCACCGGGACACAAATTTCACATTTTTTCATGGAGCCAAAGCAGCTTTTGAGCTATTCTGCACAGCTGATGTTGACCAGCTTAATAGACAATGCTGATGTTTAGCAGGTATTTTGCCAGATGAAAAGTCAGAAGATCACCAAAGTTATAACAGTTCAGCGTGAGGGGAACATGAATAGCAAACATCTTGGGGAAACTGCGAAGAGCAGAGTGAGGGAGTGAAAGACTGACGGAGACAACGTGAAGCACTCAATTATTTTCTTTCGTGCGACCCAGTTATGCAACAGTGACGTAAAACAAAACATCCTGTTCTGCAAGTCAGATCCAGATGATTCATGTGTTGTACCAGTTACAATTAAAAGGGAAAATAACAACAGTATTCTCTGAAGGGAAAACACAACATAGCTACTTTTATTATATAGTTTGCATGACTTCACATGCACACAAATATTCATCAGATACCATGAAATTCAGTATAGATAGTCATCAGATCAGCCAGAAAAACTTTCTACTGTTTTTCAAGATGTCCCATGGAAAGAAATGTCCAGATGTGCACAGGAAAATGATCAAAATCTTAGGTCAGATTGCCATGAAACCCAAAGAGATGATCGTTTTCCATTTTACTCTCCTGTGTCGGTATTACTGAAACTTCTTGTCTTTCACATCCTACCCTAAGCTTTTGGTAACAGTGCTAACTAGGGTAAGGACCTGATTTAGAAAAAAAGACATTACAGATGTCGATATTCCTATCCTAACTAATATAAATAAACCCTCCTAACTTTAGCAAAACTGTGAACCTGTCCTAATTTATATAGCACATTTAAAAACAGCCACAGTTGATGAAAGTGCTGAATATGTACATAATAAAAATGAATACAAAGTAAGGAATGAAAAAAAATAGAGTAAAAACAATAAACATAATATGTACATAATAGCAGTAAAAGATTTGCAGCACAACAAGAGATAAAGGCCAGCGAGAAGGACTGTTTTAATATGAAACGGTTAGGGGGAGCAACCGCACCTCTGTTTTTGACTCTAGTCTTGGGGACAGCCAGGAGCATCTGACTGGTCGACCTCAGCGCACAACTGGAGTGTGAAGGTGCAAGAGTTGTGCTACAAAAGGTGGTGCCAGCCCATTTAAAGCCTTAAAAGCAAGCAATAAAAAAACAGGAAGCCAGTAGAGGGAGTCCAAAACTGGTGATATGTCATCATGTTTTCTTTTTCCAGTGAGAAGGGGAGCAGCTGCATTTTGAACTAACTGCAGACAATGAAGCCACGACTGTTCTACACCCACATACAAAGAATTACAGTAGTCTAACTCGAGAGGCACTAAAAGCATGGGTACCTATCTCGAGATCTCTGGGAGACAGATAGGCCAAGAGCCTTGGCTTGAAAAAGCTAGCTTTGACAAATCAGCTAACTTGTTTCTCAAATTTGAAGGAGCTCAAAAATCACACCAAGATTTTAAACAAAAAAGTCAATTATGAGAAGCCTCAGGACCAAGAATATCAAGAGAGTCATCCAACCTTAGGTCGTCTAAACATAATGATGTCACTCTTACTGTCATTTACATATTTAGGATCTCCTAACCTGAGATAAGATTGCTAAAGGTGGTGAGGATTTGCCTCTGTGATACCAAATTTGAAAAAAAAAAAAAAAAAAAAAACAACTAAAGACTTAAAATAGGAAGTTTCTAAAGATGAAGGCATTGTATTCGTACTTGTGCCCCCACCTTCACAATGACACTCAAAAAGCTTAAACAAAGTCTAATGTATGGGTCAATAAGGAACTGTAACTAAAATGTCTCTGCAACAGCAACAGAGGAAGAAATAGGTTAGAAAAATACGCCCCCTGCAGGCAAATCCACAGCATCTCAATTCAACATGACATACTAATTCTCAGCTCATACTCAGTATTTAGTAGTGTGTTCACAGTAAGTAAATTAAGTAATAATATATAATAAATAGTAAAACAACAACAACAACAATATTGATAATAATAATAATAACAGAATGGAAATAACACTAATAGCTGCATCCCAACATCCCAATTAATTATGGATGGTGGTGGGACAATGGCAAGAAAAAACCCTGCAAAATTTTATGGTAAAGATTTATAAAGTTTTGTTTGTACTCTATATCTAGCATTCTGTTTGCAAAAACAAAGGTTTGAGGCTGTAGATCATCATCATCATCATATAAGTCCGATAATGTGAGCGGACTAGTGTTGTCAAAAATATCGAAGCATCAATATTTGAAATGGTTTCAATACTTTTTCCACATTATTGATACACAGGTACCAGCTGCGCTTTCTGGTCTCTCTTCTCTCCAACAGTGAACTAACACACACGCACACACACACACACACACACACACACACACACACACACACGCACGCACGCACGCACGCACGCACGCACGCACGCACGCACACGCACACGCACACACTAAAAAAAAAAAAAAAAAAAAAGAAAAAGCAGGAAGAGTCCACAGGAGAAAGGGGAGAAATGAATCAGAAAAGAGCACACAGATGTGTGAAGGATTTCATCAAAATGTACAATAATGACAAAGCAAACCGCAATTCTTATAAAACACACTTGAGTCATGAGTAGGAAAAGTTGGGTGTGATGTCGTCAGTTCATCCTGAGCCTCTTTCACCAAATTTGCAACATGCAAGCTGTGATCATTTTCTCTCGTGTGGTGTGTTTATTCTGATTAGTGAAATGTCTCAAGATGAACATAAATGATCCATTCATGAGCATGCAAGGGCCCTGCAGAACTCAGGGCTGCAAAGCTGCATTTTCCCATACAGAGCAAATTAACTTCACTCCACTGGACTGCATCTCTAGCTCTACTTGTCAAAATACTCTGTACTGAAATTAAAGCAGAGCTGTCCTCGACTAAATAAATTCTTACTCGACCAACACTCAAACGATTTTGTCAACCAATTGATTAATTAATTTATTCGACAGATCTGTAAAACCGAGTTTCTCCACAAAGAATCACATAAAAGCACCACTTTAAATCTTGTGTTTACCAGAGATGTGCTCATAAGTTTCTTAAAAATTTGTCACTCAGCATGAAAAAAGCAGAAAAGTGACAATAAAAACTCTGAGTAATATGTCAAGTATTTGACCTAATCGTGAGTCAGCAGCCACTCACTTGTGATTTAGATGTTAAATCTACATGTACAATACTTCTAAAACCAAAACGTCTCTCAAAATCATGACTAACATGCTCCTTATTTGTTTACCACATAGCCCCTCTTCTTTGTTTCATAGCAGTGAAAAAGTGAGCGTACACTAGCAGCTGAAGCTGTGCTGAGGTCTCACCTCGCTCCATAGACGTAGAAGCAGTAGATATGAAAGGTCAGCAGAGCGACCATGTCAGAGAGCAGTGAGAGGGCAAAGGTCAGGCCAAGGCAAGCCGACAGGCCTCCGTACCACAGAATGGCCTCGATGAAGGGAGACATCAGGTGGATGTAGCCTGGGTGGAGAGATGGGACATGGAGGTGAATCAAGCCTCTCAGGACCACGAGCAGAGCTTGTAGTTTTCTGTATTCTGAGTTGTGACTCACTGATCCAGAGGTGAATGTGGTAGAGGAAGAAGCGTCCCAGAACCTGGTCCAGGGCCCGGTTCATCTTCAGCCCTGCAGGAGCTCCCATCAGCCACTGCAGCAGCTCCTCCAGCTCTTTAGCCACATGCTGAGGAAGAATCACACCAGTTAAGTGTGGGACAAAGAAATCTACTATTTCATAATAATAATAAATAATAATAATAATAATAATGAAGTATCAAGGTCAGTATTTGACCTGACTGAACCTGAACTTTCTGGCAGTAACGTACAAAAGCCTCATTTTCCATTCACAGCAGAACTCACTTGAAAAGTGATTCACATTACATTATCACATTATCTCAAGACTTGAACATCTCAGTCTAGAGATAATAAATTATAGTTTTGCTTCACTAACATGATTTTTTGAGAGTATTATCCTTTTCCGATTTTCATCATCTGAATATCCTGTTATTTGTTCCGTTTGTAAACAGTTTGGAGAAGAGGGTAGAATGCCAAAACAGATTTCAAGATTATTTTTTGTTGGCATTTTGTGTAGTCTGATCTCAGAACACACACTTACATCAGCTGCAGGCACCAGTGTGTTGGCCAACATGGTGATGTGGTTGTCTCTGTAGAGCCACCAGATGAGCAACATGCCGAGAGCCACATCCACCAGGAACGACACCACTATGTTTGCTTTCCTACACGTAGACAGACACGACGGGAACAACATTAGGTGTAACGTCAATGCTTTGCTTGAAATCAAATGGACAGGTTGTCATGAAATTCACTTCAAGACAAACTAGAGACACTTCAGCATAAATCTCTTGATGCAAACCAGAGGAGCTGCCATTTAAATCCCTCAGTGTTCTTTGCATTTGTGCACATATTGAGCATGACCTTTCTACATTCAGTGGTTCCCCTCCTTTTGTCTTCATGTTATCACTGACTCCTTGGAAGCTTTTTCCACTGTTGTTTGTGGATTCACTGAGCAAAGTCATACTCACCAGAGTATGAATCATTTCTGTTTTAGAAACTCAACCGGCTTTACTTAATACAATAACTCAGGCTGACATTAGTGTAAAATGTCACAGCACTCCACCTAACACGATAAGCTGGGACCAGCCGACCATCGGCTGAACTGCAATTCATTAAAAGCTTGAAACACATTGACAGAATCACCTCATGAATTGTGTGTGTCCGGCGGCGGGTTTTGGTGAGCTGAGCGTCCTCATGTGTTGGGTTCTGTAGCTTAGCTGGACACAGGTGGAAAGCTTACTGGACAGGAAGCGCAATGGGTAAAGACTGAAGAGCCTAAAGATAAAATATGATAGTGAAAAAAATGAGGATTTTTGAAGTGTGCTGCCTCACATCTATTGTAAAACATATCAACACTACATCTTGATTTAAAGCTGGGGAAGCAGTTTCATTTTGGTGTTACTGATTCAAAATATATTCAAAATTTAACAATAACCTTTCAGCAATTGTGATTCAAGTGGTACTACAGGATGGGCAGTTTTCTGGAGAAAAAACAACAATAAAAAACATGCCAGAATTTGTAAATACAGCCCTTATTCTGCAGCTCTCTTCTCTCGGTCCTAAGCCCTCCCACCAGATGAGCAGGGGTATGTGTCATTGTTGCTGTCACTGTGAGTTCCCAAAGAAGTCTAAGCTTTGAACTATTAAAACTATTAGAGAGATGGAGAGAAAATTATGCTTTCGGCAAGCTACTACCGTAGCTACCATAGTTATGAGGCTAGCTAACACTGCTAGCCACAGTCATAAGCAGAAAGTTAAACTAATAAACATTTTCTGTCCATCTCTGAAACACTCTGAAATCGTCACACTTTTGGGGACGCTTTGCAGTGTGGGCAGCTGTTGCCAATGCTGGAATAGCAACTTTTCGTGCATCATGTTTTGCCGCTGAATCCCTCTTGCACTGAGGGGATGTAGACATGCATCTGTATTTCTAGAACAGCCAATAGGAATGCTCTCTCTCTGAAATGAGCTGTGATTGGCAAGTCTCCCATTATGGGTAGAGAACAAATAACACTTGAATTACAATATGCTGAAAAAATATTACGGATTTTTTGCCCAATGATGCTAAAAATATTCTGCTTACTGCCGCTTTAACACATCAGACAGGATAGTCTATCAGTTTCTAGACTTTTTTTTTTATTATACATGCATACACTTTTGGTCAAATTCATAGATACTGAAAGCAGTATAACCATTAAACATAAACATATATATTTATATATAGCCAGCCTTCTCCATTAAGTTTCCTCCCCACTCACCGGATGTCACAGATCCAGGTCCATATGGCGAGCAGCCAGCTGATGAGCATGCAGAGTGGTATAGAGGCCTGTTTGAGCAGCTCCACGATGATGCTGGCCTCTCGTCCTTCAGATTGCCAGTGTGTCGACTTCAGCGGTCCGTCATCATATTTGTCTCGGAAGAACAGAGGCTGGCTGTGGGCGACCGTCTGGAACATCTGGACCAGAGAAGGAGGAGGATCATGTTAGAGAATAAACCTAACTATCTGCTTACATCGATCTGGCTGTAACCTAAGACACTTTCACACATGCACTTTACGTTATACGTCCTCTGGCAAAAACAACGTCTGAATTTTGCTTCTTATAAGCAGAGCTCAAAGAGGATTTTTTTTTTTTCAATTATGTTACTAACAAGATAAAAATCAGCAGACAGGAATTACAGCACATTTTCTGTCTTGTACCTTTCTCAGCTCAGACGGTGGATCAGTTTTGGGATCGGGAACTCCGTTCTCGATAGGATGAAGCTGTGACAGCATTACCTTCCTCTGCTCGTAGTGGACAAAGATCACCTTCTCCTCCTGCTCTTCTTCATCACCTCCAGCCTCTCCATCACCTTCATCATTTTTCTTTTTAGTCTCCTGTTGAACTACTCTTCCATCTGGCCATGACAAAGATACAGTAAATTCATTATAAACTCCTGATAGCTTTCTTTATTTCTGTGAACAGACAGTCCTCCTGAGGTTTATTAAGTATTTGACACAAACAGTAAACTGAGCAACTAAAATAAATGAAATGGATGAAAACCGTGCTTTTGTATCAATAGTTAATATTTGAAAACTGGACATTTCATTCAAATACACCCCAAACTTCCACCTTATCAAAGACCTCAATTAATTTAATTCTTGTCCAGTTGAAAAATCCCCTGTAATGAGAAACATACTGAAACTAGTGATGGGAGTTTAATATTACCATCACTAATACTATTGTATAAACAAGAGGAATATCAGACTTAGGGTCTTACTCTGATCACGGTTGAGGACCTGGCAGCTGAAACCCGTCTTGCCAATCTCACGGTTGATCTGGAGCCAGCGTTCATGGGGGAAGATGGTGCTGAGGTCTCTGAGGAAACTCTCTATGCCCTCCTGACCCTCTTTGGGTAAACTCCACGAGCCCAGCACCGACAGCTCGACCCCACTCTGGGTCTGCATCTGGGCGACAAAGATGGAGTACGGTGAGAGAGGAGAGGACAGTAAAGCATTTTAACTTTTTTTTCCCCTTTTAGGAAGCAGTATGCCCTGGCTTTTTTTGGGAATAACATTTTGTAATTTCGGTTCACATAAAAATTGAGGGAGAGGATGTATCCAGCGATTATCTTTGTGTGGATTAGGAAGTTAAAAATCATGCTTTATTGTGTAGCAGATTTAATATTTATATAGTCTTCGAGGATTGTGGAAAAAAACTTTGAAACAGCAGTGAGAACTATTAAATGATCTTCTGCTACTAAGATCTGTGATTTAGACAGTTCACAAGAGGTGAAATTTAATCCCAATCCAGACCTGGGTCGCAGAGGTCTGCCTGGTGCTACACTAACCTGCTGTATGTACTGTTTGACCTGTCCGGGGATGAACGGGTAGTGGATGACAGCCAGCACCACGGCAGAGTCATGGCCGGAGATCCAGCGGCCGACTAGCAGGCCGCTCTCTGCCCGGTTACAGCACTGCGGGAAGAAGATCTTCAGCACCATGACTTCACTTCACTGCAGCTCAGTGACCAGCCTCCACAGCGTTGACGATCTGAGAGAGAGAGAGAGAGAGAGAGAGAGAGAGAGAGAGAGAGAGAGAGAGAGAGAGAAGAGAGAGAGAGAGAGAGAGAGAGAGAGAGAGAGAGATGGGCGGGGTACATAATTTAAACTTTACTTCTGTTTTCTTACATTTGTTTTATACAGCAATTGTAACGCTCCAATTTCCCCTGGGGATCAATTAAGTATTGAGGATTCTGATTTTTAAAAAAAAAGTCACGAATATGTTTCGTCTTTTTACAGGTTCAGCAGTTTCCAAGAGGTTTAGTAAATAACCTGAAAAAAAATGAATTTTTAGCTCTAACAAGAAGCTGGTGTAAAGCTGACATACCAGAAAAAGAGCAATGATTCAATAGTGGCCAGTACATTTACTCTATGTAAAATTTCCTCTAAATTTTGAGAGTTAAAGGTGATGTTTCTGTCAGAAATGGGTACTATTTCCATAAAACGAGATGTCAAACAAGTAACTTGACGGTTTATAACATGGAATAACTGGAAATAAGAATGTCCGATCCATGTTTGAGCCATCTTTGAAAACTATTTGTCCCGCGTTGTTATATTTGTGCTACGGTAACATTGTTCTAGATGTAAAACATGACAAAATTTCAGGTATATATAATTTTTTATTTTTTGTTATTTTACCAGGAAGTCTCAGTGAGATCATTTTTTTTTTACAAGAGAGAGCTGGCCATGATAGCAGCCGAACACAAGCACAACACATTAAAGTACAACACAACAAGATGATATACCAAAAATAAAAAAACTAAAAAAAAATCACAATTAATCAGAGAAGATCGGAGAACAGCTATTTAACACAGAAGCCTCACAAGAAAAACAACCACATGGCACCATCACCATAACCTGTATAATGCACTTAAATTCATCTTTTGTAATAAACTACAATATATAATAATACCTGATGTATGCCGAATCGTAGAGTTGATCCTTAATATTCATGGAAGATATCCCTGCCCTTAAAGTGATTTTACAGGAAATTACGATGGCAGACAAAATATAAAATTTCATGAATTTTGCATTGAAATTGGGTAACAAGCGGAAATAAACGGGACTAGACGGTTGGCCTCGTTTTATGCCCTTCAAATATTGAGTTTGCAGCTTGTTGTGGCAACAAATAAAGCCCGGGGCAGGACTGCTATTGATGTCAGAGACAGTAATGTCAATTAGCGAGCTAGCAAAGGAAAATAGGTTAGTGTTAGATAGCCAAAAACGAAATGTGGGGAATCGCCGATTAAATAACTAAACAAGTATATGAAAATGAGAGCATTAAAGATGGTTGATTTTGTCCTCAAGCGTGCAAATTCCTGTTCCAAGTTCACCACAGTCCTAATAATAACTAATGCATTCAAATCAAACTTAATTAACGCTCGGTATCTAAATGGCGCTAACGCTACATCATCCACCGGGGAGGTAAAACTGTGTAACAGCAGTACGGACACTAGATACATGTGTAAAAATACATCATTTACCTTCTTTAAAACCGACAAAAGCTTTCACCTTTCATTCGTAACGTCGACGAGAGTTCAGCTAAGTCGCCATGTTCTTTGTTGACAGTCCATTGCATTAAATGCTCCGGTGAGAAACCCAATATTCACGTGCGTTCCTGTTATCGTCATGCCCCTTGAATGGTTGTCCCTCCCGTCGAGTTAAAAAAAAAAAGGAAATTTCAGTTGAACTATGACAAAACCATTCATAAAAAAGTAAAATGCGTTTCTTTAGGTTAATTTTCAAAGCGTTTACCGAAAGTTATATTTAATCTTTAACTATTAAACGCCCAAAAACATGTCCAAGTAGGCCAAAAGTTGAGAACAAAACATTTAAATAGTGTCACAAGAGTCAGCTGACGGATCCAGCGGTCGACAGCAGGTTTATTGTTGAAGCAAAAAATATTATAAAAATAAAATAAAGATATTATGTATAATAGTAGTCTAAAAATAGCTTGTACCTTTGTGAAGATGATGTTACTTCCTAAATTCTTTGGCCCTCATGTACGTGTTTGCTTTGTGTATTGTTGTTGTTGTTGTTTTTATTTTTATTTTTATAATAATATACATTATTTGTTTTATTTTTAATGCAATGTAGTTTCAACAGTGACTGTGGAAAGATATATGTAATTTTTTCTAGTTATCTACTGTAAGTCAAATAATTAACAAACTTTTATTTTCTGTCTCTCTAATGAAAAATTAGAAAAATCAAAAACTTTTACTACTTTATTGCCATTAATAAATGTCACTGTTTATGTATATTCTGGGTTGGTAACCACCAAGTCATCATGTTTAAACTAATACAGGTGCAATAATGAGAACAAGAAAATTAAATAAAAAAATCTAAGAATAATTATTATAATTATTAAACAAACAAACAACAATCATCCTAATAACAGTGTTAATAATCTGCTTTTTACTCACAAGTAAATGCCAGTGAGTATGGTGCTGCTGTCAGAATTGTTGGTGAATGAGGAGTCAGCCCAACTGTAGAGAGATTTATCTCCTCCTGCAGTGACACAGCATGAAAAGAGCGGGATGAAAACCAGCAGACTAAAGATAACAAAGTGTATTCTTGACAGATTATTAGCATCACACCCTTTATGGCTCAAGTGTCTTGTTACATGATGCAGGCGTAACTTTGTGTGGTAAAACAAATCGTGATTAAAACATTGTTACTGTCCTTTAATGTCCTCATTTTGTGTTGTTGCATTGATTTTAGAATCACACTCATTACTTTTAAAGTACTTCATAACTTCCCCTCCCCCATTTACTCTTATTTATATTTTATATTTAACTTGTTTTCTGTATTTATATTTGTTTATTTTTTATTTGATGATTAATGCTGCGTTCTGTACATTAATTTTATATTTGTTATTATTTAATTTAATTAAATTTGATTTTCTGCATGTTTTATACAGTCCAAAAGACTATATTTTGTTGTTATTCTAATTTACCAATATACTATTTTGAATACAAAACTACACTACCCAGTAGGTCTTGCGGGAAACGCTCGCGGTGTCTTTTGGGTAAGTGGGAAGTAAACACAAACACATTGAACACGATTCAGCATGGAGCGTTCAGAGCAGAGCCAAACTTCACACAGTAAAAGAGTAAATAAGACGGATATTTTACGGGACTTTCAGGTGTCTTTTTTCGCTATGAGTCGTCTGATTTCATTTCCGTGGACCGTGAGTATGACCCTGTGCCGAGGTTTTACCAGTCTACACGCGTGTTGCAGAGAGATAATGTCACGCCAAACCCCATGCACATATGTGTCCATTCATGATTCATTGCTCAGCGGTAAACATGCTGTGTGCCAGAATATGATAAAAGTATTTCACAAATCAGCGGACTGTTCTGCATAATTCGGCCTTCATGTGATCCACTAGCGGCCCAGAGTTAAATCAATTATTGATATCCTCAATCTTCATTAGTTCAGACAGCAATACAGTTTCCACATAATAGACTGCGGACATAATTTTTAAATTAGATGGATTGAATGTGTATTTAATAAAGGTTCAGGTCATTTTTTTGTTTAAATTTAAGTATACTGTATTTAGTGAAATACAGGGTGGTATGTAAAACTAGTGTGAAATTAATATTGGTAATGATTACAATTAGAATAAGAGTATAAATAATAATTAGAAAAAAAACTGAAAGCAAAAAAATTCAAAGATTAAAGTTCATAAATATCACATTAATTGATTTTGAATTATATTCTGTTTAATAGTAAATACCATGAAAGATCTGTGAATGGCCCTCTGCACCAGGTTTTGCAGACTGTGAAAGGAAAAACTCTGAAATTAATGTCATTTTTATTTTAATATTACATTCAAAATGTTAATAGAATGATAATAAAAGAGAAAGTCCACTTAGTGAAAATAAGTCCATAGTTCTGAGAAAAAATGACGTTTCTGACTTTTTTCTGAATTAAAAAAATATTTAATGATTAATAATTATTATAATTACCATTAATACATTATTATTAATATATTGGCAAATACGCCTAATTAAGGACATATTCTTGTGAATTTCTAACTGTCAATTTCTACTTTTCAACTACAGTTTTTAGAAAAAGACCTAGAAAGTAACAAATCGTCAGACCTGATTTCAGACATCCTAAAACAGGTAAGTAGGTCTGCAAATAAACTGTCCATGGTCTTCTAATTATAAAGCAGTTATCAATAAAAATAATCAATAGTGCATCCTTTGTGTTTCTGACAGACGTGTCTTCACTCTCTGAGTCGGAAGTTTCCCCCATCAGTCAAATACAGGAAGCTGTTCCTCTCTGAGCTCATCCGACGGGTTGGTGGTCTGTCGACGTCTCTGAACAACATTCATATAAATCTAAAAATAAGGAACAGTGACTGGCCATCTTTTTTTGAAAGGAAGTCCTTGGTATAGGACGGCAGTTTGGAAAATATCTGAGGTGGTCTGATTGTGAATTAAAAATCCTTTATTCAGACATGGATAACACCCACCAATGCGTTTTGACTCAACAAGTCATCTTCAGGGTGTGGCACCATGATGTGTGGTTTTCCAGACTGCCATCCTATACCAAGGGCTTCTTTTCATAGTAAGCTGGACAGTCACTGTTCTTTATTTTATTTGACAACCTGCCCCATGTTGTCATGTTTCCACAGCAGGAGGCTGCAGGCTGCGATCCTCTGGACGAGCTGTACGATGCTCTGGCTGAGGTGGTGGGAACCGAAGACACAACCGAATGCTACAAGAGCTACTTACTGGTACCACTACACACTCATCATTCACTGGATTTCAGCCTGGCTCCTCATGGTGTCCATGATGAAAAAATAAACACATTTAGTGAAACATGCTGTATTTAGTATTTCCTCATAGAGGGGAACTTCCATCAGTCTCTCTTAAAGCTGTAGTATCATACTTATACCAGATAAAAGAGTGTCAGCAGCCCTGGATATCACTGCTTCAGTTCTGTCAAAAAAAACAACAACTTGAAAATAAAAAAGCACTTCAGAGTTGAATGCTGTGGTAGCTGAGATCAGCCATTTTCATCATCATGTTATTATATCAGATCACAAGTTAATAATTACATTTTCTCATGGTAGCTGGTTAATTTATGTCAGTTCTTGAGAAAACAAAATGCAGATTTATCATTTAGTGTGATTATAATTTATCACAAGAAAAAGACATGTTTTCTTAAGATCATAATCGGATGATTATGGATTTGAGCATGAGTGTCTGGTTCATTTGATCATAGTTGACTTAAAAGGGAGTTACTCTCCACCACAGAAACACTGCTCCTGTCCCGCCTTTTCAATGTAACGTGTTGATGTCAGCAAGTAACACATTTGCATTATAACAGTATTAACAAAAACTATGATGAAATATGTTTTTTCCGTGACTAAGACGAGTTGATGATGTCATTAAACACTAAGAGTAATGATATCAAACATGCAATATTGTTGACGAAAAAAGACGAGACTCAAATGTAGTTTAAAAATATAAACACTTTGTTTTTGTTGCCTTCCACCTTCTCTTTCTCTGTCACTGTATCAAACACACACAATGCACTGTCTGTCCTTGTCTCACACATCAGTCCTGACAGTTGTGCTACTATGGTGCATTAAGTTGGCAGTTTGCGGGTCGTGTTCAGGCGGTTCAGTAACACATATTTTTACATGTTGGGCAAATTTGCTCTCATAATGGACCAGTGGGAGCGACTGATACGCACATTATTAATGAGTGCCGTCAGGAGGACTCAAACTAAGGGCAAAGCTGCTGTTATCATTCAATTTCTGTTTTTCATCAGATGATTAAAAACTGAAATAAGTATGACTAAAATTATTGTTTTTATATAGACTAGATTGACTGAAATATTCAATATAACTGATTACTAAAAAATTACATTTGACACAGGACCACAAAGGCTAAATAAAAAATAGCTGACATAATTAAGAGAAAAAACATTTTGACTACAAGTTAATTTTTTTGGTGAATAAAACTGGACTAAAACATATTGAGTTGTTGACTAAAACTATGAAGGATAAAAATTACCAAAATGTGACTAAAACTAATAAAAGGAGACTAAATCTAAAATACCTGCCAAAATCAACATTGCGTAATACCCGGATCTCAAATGGAGCATTTCAGACAGAGGATGAAAAGTGCTGCTGCACAGCCAGTATGAGAAAAATAAAGCCTAGTTGAAACCCAATATACCAGTATCCACCTGAAAATGAGCATGACAGGTCCTCTACAACCTTTCGGTGTCTGTCCTGCAGCCCAGTGGTGATGCTGTCAGTCTGCTGGAAAATGTAGCTCTGATCTCAGAGGGGACCACCGGCCTGGTGACCTGGGAGGCTGCCCTCTATTTGGCAGAGTGGGCTCTGGATCACCGGCACGCCTTCACTGGCAGGTATCCAACCCCTAAAACCACCATGAGAAGAACAATGTATTTTATTCAATGATTTTCCGAAGACTACATCTCATAACTCTCTCTAAATATGTCCCCTGGGTCTCCTCCGGTCTGCAGGACGGTTCTAGAGCTGGGCAGCGGTGTGGGGTTGACAGGTATCACCATCTGTCGCTCCTGCAGCCCGAAACGATACGTCTTCAGCGACTGTCACCCCCGAGTACTGCAGAAGCTGATAGACAATGTCCAACTGAATGGTCTGACTGAGCAGACGTCTCTCACAGTCGCCGTGGAGGAGATGGACTGGACGACGGCAACGGAGGAACAGATCAGGGAGATTGGTGCCGACGCCGTCATCGCTGCAGGTCAGAGTTTGAGCCAAGAACATCCAGTCAGTCTCATTCAGCCGTGTGAACAATGAAACCTAGATACAGATGTTTCTTCCCTGTGGTGCAGATGTGGTCTATGACCCAGGCGTTGCAGAGAGTCTGGTGAAGCTGATGTCCAAGATCCTGAGGTGTTCGTCTCCTGAATCTCTCCTCATCTGCTCCACTATAAGAAACCAGGAGACGTACAGCGGCTTTAAGCAGCAGCTCGGTAAGAGAGGAGCTTTTATTCTTACAGATATCTGAATATCTGTTGGAGAGTACTGATTCAAATTTGTTTCAGTCTTTTAATTATTAATCGTGACTGTTTATTTATTCCTATTAATAAATGAATATATAATTATACATATATAAATATACATAATTATGTATACTTTTATTTTTATTATTACCACCTTTTTCACTCCTTTGTCTTGGAATAGTTTGTTTTTCAATTTTTTTTACATTTGTTGGAGTAAAGTTAGTCTTATTCTGCTCTTACACGAATCTAAGCCATAAATGTCAGCCAACCTAACCTGCCTGTCTTTATGGATAAGCCTGGTGTTATTTAATTTATTTGTACCTTTTGAATGCTGTTAACTGACTGAATATGTTTTGTTTTGACAGAAAAAGCTGGAATCAACCATCATGTGGTCAAAGGAGCTGTCAGCCATGTGTTTCCTTATAACAGAGTCTCTGCTATAGAAATGATTCAACTGTCACAACTGTAGCACATTAAAGATATTATTTACAAATGTACATAGTATCAAAGTGTCCTTTTTATACTTTCAAGTGCTCTGAAGTAGAAAAAAATAACTATAAAGGTGAAGACTGTCTCTCTACCTTCATGTTCCAGCACAGTAAAACTAAAGATGCACCGACTCTTTCAAATAATCTAACAACACTTCTCTGACTTTCATCCCCATTGACACATTTCGTGTTTGTTTGTCTCCACAATACAACACTTCACCTCCAAGAGTGAAGTTAAAGGGAAACACAGGGTCAAATATTGGTATTGGTCAAGTCCCTCTCTGTTGTCCCATCAGGGAGCAGTGATCAGAGGCAGGACGTTCTGGTCCCAGTTGTCGTCCCAGCGCTGCCCTCTGCTGGTGCGGAGGTTCCTCCTGAACGCTCCCAGTCTGCCCTCTGAACTGGGAAACTCCGAAAGGAGAGACTGAAAACACACAAAGATAAATCAACATCATATTGGAGAAGTAGTGATGGAGAGGTGATTAAGCCTGAAGTGCCACAACACCTCCCTGATTTTATAGTTGTAGTTCAACAAGTCTGCATGTTATTATGAAATGTTCTGCATTAAATGTAGATGGTATTGTGTAACATGTATAGTAAAATAATTCATTAATGCATTATCCAAAAATCCTACATATAATATCCTTTTACTGATCCAAAACCTTAATTTACCGTTTAGGCCCAGTGTCTCTGTGGGCTTGTGTTTTGTCTTCATGGTACTGATATTTATGTAATATTTCATTTTCACAGTCTCAATTATAATAATTCAAATAGCTCATTATATCATCATTTTATTACATTATTACTTGGAAATGTAGTCATACCTCAGATTATGTCTTTGTGTGCATTGTCATATACGCATTACAGTAACAGAATATTGATTCATTTTTGATCAGAGCTGCCTGGTTTGACCGCTGGATTGCAATTCACAAGTTTCGCAAGCTGTAATTGACAGCTGCTGTAGAGACTGCTCGGCTATGATTGGTTGTTTGCTTTTGGGTGCGGTGAAATCCTGCAAATGCCATTACGAGCACGGTGGACATAGAGAAACATGGTTATTTTTTCACAGATTATCTGTCTCATTCACTACTGTCAGGATATTGTGAGTGCTTTATAAAATAACTTTCTTTTAATCATATTTGCTCAAAGTTACTGACTGCAACTTTAAATCCCAAACAGAAGTGAAACACTGAATCTTTGAGTTAAAATATACTGAATGTCCTTTATAATGTTCGTGTGTCTGTATCTTGGGAACATTTGCAGGCGTTCCTCTCACCTTGAGCTGCTCAGCGAGCTCCTGAGAGTCTCTGAAGATCAGTCCGTTCTCTTCGTGCTTCACCAGCTCATGTAAACTGAAGAAAATGACACTGCTGCGTTAGATATGCCACACATATCAGTGTGACAGATTAATTCAAGTTTCCAAAGATCATTTTGCTCTACAAGTCTCCATCGCTGAACAGGTTTTCTGAGCCGTTTAGTATATTATTGAGTTCTTTTGACACAAATCATTCATAATCTATTGAGAATACACTTAATGCTACCGGCTAAAAGCATCATAACTCTAAAAAATTCAGACACACCTTCATCTCAGGGCAACAAATGGACTCTCTTTGATGAAAAGCAGTCTAACTCTGTAATATAGAGGCTGCAGTATTCAGCAGGCTCAGTGTATTTGTATGTAAACTGTTAAACAGCCTGTTAAACAGCCTGGGTGCGTGTTGCTCACCAGTTGAAGTGGATGGCACAGACGGGCAGGCAGCAGCCAAACATGTCCACCACCTTCATGGGGAGATCCAGACCACTGGACGACTTGTGGAGACAAACACCCAGGTCTGCTGAACCTGACAACACAAGCACATACAAACATACAGCATGTAACTACAGTATATGTTCGGTATAACACTGTGTTCTTTCCATTTTGAGGCAGCTGTGTGAACATCTTATATTTTCCCTGCTAGCTTTAAGGTACTTTTGTTTTCTATGTAATTATTGGTGATATTTTACACGTCAGTATGTTCAAATTATCTGCCTCTTGAATTGCTGAACATTTGTTGTAATAAAGTTAAAGCTGCAGTGGGTAGAAATGGAGCAAATGTGATTAAAAAAAAGTTATTTATATAAAACACTATATCGTCACTATATCCTGGCAGTAGTGCATGAGACAGATAATCTGAAAAAAAAAAATCATGTTCCTCTGTGTCCTCCGGTGCTCTAATGGCGTCTACAAGAATTGCACAGACCAGAATAAAACAACCAATCAGAGCCGAGCTGGAGCCTGCCCTCTCTGAGCAGCTGTCAGTCACTCATGAACTCCAATCAAACGATCAAACTAGGCAGCGCTGATCAAGTATGAATCAATATTCTGTTACTGTAATGACTATTTCTCTTCTCAAATGTTTTCAGAAACATCTTGTAGTTAGTGTTTAGCAGTAAAATGAAAAAGTTTGTGACCCAGCAGCCATGTTGAGATCAGCTGGAGCACAGCCAATAAGAACACTCTCTCTCTGAAATGACCTGTGATTGGTCAAAGTCTCCTGTTACAGGCTAGATTTGTTAAGGCCTGAAATCAGAGCCGTGAGGAGGTGCAGAGGTCGAGTTTTCTCTCAGAGTACTTGAATTACAATATGCTGAAACCAACCAAAAACTGTCTGCCTACTGCAGGTTTAACTCAGCTCCACAAAGTGTTGGAAATAGGTGTAATAAAGGTGGAAGACAAGGAGCTGGTGGCCAGCTTCGCTGAGTGCTGCATAAGGAGAACCACCTACAAGGAGATAGTCATGGACTTTAGGAGAACAAGGACTGCTGCTGATCACATTAATATTCTGGGAGAGGAGGTGAGGTGGAGCAGAAGTACAGTTATCTTGGAGTTCACTTTGACAATAGACTGGACTGGAAATGCAAACACCTCGGCTGTTTACAGGACAAGACAGAGCAGACTCTACTTCCTGAGGAAAGTAGCAGCAAGATTTTGCAGATTTGTACCAGTAATGTGCTGCGGCAGTTGCATCAGAGCTGGTGACCAAAACACACTGAATAAACTGGTTCGAAAAGCTTCTGCTAACACTGTTCAGATGTTTTGTTGGCTCAATATCCAACGAGAAGCCTTAATGAGCAATGTCATGCACAACAATTCTGACTAGTCATGATGACATTTGAGATATCTGTAACTGTCAATGTAACTATGACTAGTCAAAATGCAGTTGTGGATATCTCTAATTCCGGATAGTCAAGTTTAGCTATTAAATGTTAAAATGACTTGCCATTTGGAGAGGATTGATTCCTATTTAATAGGATGCTAGCGACCTGCACATGATGGAGGAGAGCCACTGAATGCATTGCAGGTTACAGTTAAATAATTAATTATTAAATGGGCAGACTTTTAACAAAAACGTGAGATAATGAATCTGTGCAAAAATTCAACATTTAACCTCCTGATTCTTACCCAATAAAACAGGATAGTCTTCTGCCTCCAGCCAGGGGGTGCAGATCTTCACATGCTCTAAATGTAGAGAGTCAATCAGCTTCCTGTAGTGTTCCTTCTGAGGACCTTTACCTGACACACACACACACACACACACACACACACACACACACACACACACACACACACACACACACACACACACACACACACACACACACACACACACACACACACACACACACACACACACACACCAAGAGACACACTAACACACGACTGAAACCACTTTTGAAATGAGACATCTGGACAAACAGTGAGGCAGCAGAGTTACCTGTGATCACACAGACTAAAGACGGTAAGGAAGCTCCTCCTGTGATGAAACCTTCATACTCTGTTGAGAACAAGGTGATGAAAGATGACATTTAATGCTCTGTGTTTAACAGCAGAGGTTTAAAACCTTTAGTACCTTCAAGAGCTGTCAGCAGGATGGAGAAGTCTTCATCCTCTGTGGAGAGAAGGAAGAAACAAACACGTCTGGATTTAAACACGTCTGATTTTAGGACTCTGAGATGAAATCATTGGAAGTTGGACTGGATATCTTTCTACAAACAAAACCTCATTTCATATTTGGGATGATGTTCAACTATTTCTGTGACTGTGTAAAACTGCTGTTTTACACAAAGTAGGAAACTACAACAAAGATGTTCTCCTCCACAGATGCATATTCACAGCAGGTAAAGATCAGGGCAGCGACTGACAATTATTTTCATTGATTATTTTATCAATCAATCAGTTAGTTGTTTGGTATATAAAATATCAGAGAATTGTGAGAATTGTGAGAATGTTGATCAGTGTTTTCCAAAGTCCAAAATGACGTCCTCAAATCTTTTGTTGTCCATACCTCAGATATTCAGTTTACTGTCATAGAGGAGTAAAGAAACCAGAACATAGTCACATTTAAGAAGCTGAAATCAGAGAATTTAGGCTTTACTTTTGTCAAAAGTAAAATTTATCATGACCAGCGATTTGTAGATTTTTATAATCTTTTGATATACAAAAAGCCTGTTTATGTTCATTCAGTGAGTCATCTTAATGTCTCCTCCTCTCACCTGTCCAACTGGTGCTGCTGAGCAGCAGTGCCGGTCGCTCCGCCCTCAAGGTCACCGTGTCATCAGCGAGGTCACAAACTGAGAAAACCGTCCTCTCCACCTCCACCTCCACCTTCTCAGACCTGTAAAACACACAACAGGTGAGTGTAGTGCTACAGCTGCACTAGCTTAACAAAAGTGTCTGACTGTATACATCTGGACTCAAGTTCTGGACTAAAGCTCTGTGGTTTTGGCTGTGTCTAAAATGCGTTTTACTGCTGCCTCTGTCCACAGCAGTACATTACTTTGCTCCTGTGATGGTTCTCCTGTCGGTTTCTCCAAACTCCATCTACTGTATGTAATACAATGACTATGAAGAAGGACGTCATTCAACCCCACTGAGAAACATGCAGACTATACCTTTAAACAATGCATTCATTTGTAATGATGGACATAAGTCCAGCAGAGCTGAAGACACAAGGAGATAAAATGTGTACGTATTGTTACGTAATGCCTCCCTTACAAAGTGCCTCGGCGGCATCCTTATAAACAGTATAAATGTTTCTCACCCTTTGTTCTGGAACTGAGGATATGTGTTGGCTAGTCTCATGAAGAGCTGGTGCTGCTGCTTCATTGGAGTCTCTCTAAAGATGGAGGCTGGTCGGTCGTACAGTGTCGTTGCCCTGCAAACAGTCAAAACAATCTTCTCTTCTTTCCTTAAAGATAAATGGGCTGAGAGGTACAGTAGAGTTTTATCTTCCAGCTCATGTTCGGGTTCAAAGGAAGATACAACTGCCATAAAATTAGTAGTCGATATTAATTTTCCCCAGAGGATGAATGGTTATGACTTTAATGAGCACATGAACTTTCTATAAGAGCCACCATCATGACAAACTCAATTTTTTTTACATTCAAAGAATAGTTAAATTGTCACTGTGGGGGATATTTACTGTCTGACACAACTAATCATCAGGGATAATTTGCTTGTTACAACAATTTTTATATTTTGTTTTGCACATAAAGGGCCACAAATCCTCTGCAAATATCTCACTGAGCTGTTTCTTCAAAGCATCACTTTCATGCTATTCAGATGTAATAGACATTAGTCTCTGTCGGCAGCTAGGGAAGCTTCACAACTTTATTTTGTTATATACTGTATAGCATGATACGAGCAAAACAAATCATACTTGATGCCCCAGTTTTTCTGCAAGTCGTCCTTCATTGCATTGGTAACACACAGGTTGTGAGAGGCCAGAGGGCCGAAGAAGTGTTCGTACCTGGAAGGAAGAAAAAAATAAATCACTGTCATGATTAATTTGTGACTTTTTTGGCACCTATTAATGCACCAATAGACACCCAAAAATTATACAAATATACCAAAATTCAAGAATCTTTTTTTGTACACAGGTTACCACAAGTCTTTAATTTATTATCTCAAGAAAATGTATTTGTGGTTTCAAGATAACAGCCTAGAAAACACAGATAATGTTGGCTTCAGTTGCCTCCAGACATTAATCGATTATTAAACAGTAAACTGCCTCTGCTTCTCAGTACTCACCACTTTGCCAGCCGGACCACTGGGTGTGTCTCGCCATGGCTCAGGGCCATGATGGTGTAGCCGTAGTTGTGCCAGTCGATGATGAATCTGCTGTCACGAAGGACACACACCAACCAAGCCACCGCGATGCTGGGCAGGCCCGGGGGATTCTGGGATGCAAACACAATCAGCAACATCAGTCTGAAGGGCAGTGTTACATTCACTTTATAAAACTAATTACAGTAGAAGTTACTTAAATATGACAAGACATTAATAAATAAAAATAAATAAAACACTTATCACTCTAAGTCCTTACAGTCTAAATCATTTCTTTATTTATAAGGACAAAAAAACATTGATCAGTGTTTCTGTAAATGTGCCAGCTGGCTAATTTCCAAATGCAGTGCATCCATCGATAGATAGACTGTACATTAGTCCAGTACCTGCATCAGTATATGAGACTGAGTCTCCATCTTCAGCAGCACATGGAGGAGCTGCAGACACTGAAGGATCACCTTCGTCACATATGTGAGGATCTTTGGTCCAACTGGAAAAAGAAACAAACCACTTTGTGAAAACGATGACATCACTTATTGAAAAACTAACAAAAGTTAACAAAAAAATAAATCCATTTACTCAAGCAATGTGGTAAAGTACAAATTCAAAGTACTTTTATTTTACTTGAATATTTCCATTTTCTGCAACTTTATACTTCACCACTACATCTCAGAATTACTGTACTTTTCACTCCACTACATTTATCTGACAACTTTAAAACCAGATATCTCCAGATGTGATGATGTTGAATGTTTGTGGTAAACTGAAGGATGAAGTGTTTCTTGATGTGTTGAGAAAATCCTCCTCCTTCTGAAGCTAAATAAACTCTTTAAAAAGTCTCTTAGATCAGCTGGAAAATGAATCGTCACAAAGCTTTTAGAGATACGTGGTTCTCACAGGACAGCTACACTACAACCTTATGATCTTATAGACCATGATGCATTGCTGTAGCTTAAACTAGCCAATAGGATCTAAAGGAGGAACTAAAATGCAACATACACATTAATTCAGCAGTAATATTAATCCAGAAACATCAAAATATTATAGGAAAACACTGACAGGGAACATTAACTACATTATTAACTACCAGTACATTAACCAGGGCTGCACGGTGGTGCAGTGGTTAGCACTCTCGCCTCACAGCAAGAGGGACACAGAATCCAATCCGGCTTGGGGCTCTTCTGTGTGGAGTTTGCATGTTCTCCCCATGTTAGTGTGGGTTTTCTCCACATACTCCAGCTTCCTCCCACAGTCCAAAGACATGTAATTTAGGTTAACTGATGACTCTAAATTGCCCGTAGGTGTGAATGTGAGCATGTCTGTCTCTATGTACTCTGTGATGGACTGGCGACCTGTCCAGGGTGAACCGCACCTTCGCCCTATGTCAGCTGGGATCGGCTCCAGTTCCCCTGCGACCCCTAATGGGATAAGCAGTTGAAGATGGATAGACGGATGGATGGAGTACATTAACTACATATTGTTGATAGGGTCTGAATGTAGGACTTTTACTTGTAGTGGAGTAGTAGCTTTACTACAATAAAGGACCTGAATACTTCTTCCACCACTGGTATCAAACATAAAAGTCAGAGTCAGTGTAATAAAATGGTTCCCGTTACCTTGAACACCTTTCACTTCTGTTATGGGCATCATCTTTATTTTATCCTCTCTCAACACATCTTGATGAGGTTTGGTATCTAAAATGAGAAAAGAAAAAAACACATCAGTTTTACAGCTCAACAGATGGAGGACATTGATGAACTCTCTATTATTTACACAGATGTTGCATCAGCGGTATAATGTACAAAGTACAATAGTAGTAATATTAGTAATAATATTCTAATGATAGAATATAGTACAATTAAATAGTATAACAGTCACAGTTTTAATATTTTGACAACATTTAAGTGATTATACTTAGATACTCTTACAGAAGGAACATTTTCAATGCACGAGTTTTACTGTAACAGTATTTTCAGTGTGGTATTAGTACTTTTACTGCAGTAAATGATATGAATACTCCCCCCACCACTTGTACATACTCGCAGTGTGTTTAATATTTTAATATTTACAGTATATTGAATATGTATTTCTGTGAAAACTATGTGGAAACATATGAATGACAGTATGAAACTACATTCTTACCTAAAAACCCGACAAAAGTCACATTATACCCGTGTTTGCTGAGGGACAAGGCGTGATACTGCATCCGAGGGCTGCGACCCATATCCCCCAACACCAGCACGCACACCCTGCGGCCAGTCCCGCCGTCCCGCCGCCGCAGCCACAGCAACACCAGTACGGTTACAACGGCCAGAGACACAACCGTCCACGTTACACACGAACCGGGGCCATAAAACGAGATTAAATACGCCGAAATTAGCCCAATAACAGCCAGAGAGGCTGCGCAGGTGCAGCGCGCCGCCATGTTTGTTTGTGATTACTGGTGACGTGGCTGAGTGAAGTAGGAGGAGCTTCAGATTTAAAGGGACCGCAGCCTCTATGGTGTGTTCATGTTCAACAAAGGAAAACAATACAATAATCATTCTACAAATATGTGATCAATAATAAAATTTCTTCAAAATGTATTAATTTTCTTCTTGTCATTATGTGACTTTGATGGTTCCCTCATGCAAAACACTGCCAAAATGCTCAAAAATCCCTGACCTGATAGATGTTACATCATCATACTTTGTAAGCTTTGAGGTGTGTCTTGCACAAACAGATTTTGAGTTTAAATTTTGTCCCAGAAAGCAGCAACACAATTAATATGGAATGACATATAAAAAAAATAATGGTGGTCTCCTACAATATGGAGGATGGAACCTGCCAAATCAAAAAATCTAAATTAAACAAACAAATAAACAAATAAATGACTTGATGAATGAGTTCGAGGGAAAGAGGGAGAGGAGAGCTATCTGCAGTACTTATGCAGTAGAGAGGGCCTCAAGATGTCCAGAGGCATCAGCAGATTTATGTTCACAGAAAACAATGTTAAAAATAAATGTAACCATTGATGAATTAATTAAATGTGAAAAAATTATTTCTGTTCATATTTGCTTCTTTATTTATCTTTGTGTTAATTATCTTATTTATTTATACTTCTGTTTAATATTCCCTAATTCTTAATAGTTTATCTTATTTTAAATTAATTCTTAAACTTATTATTTTGCATTTATTTATTTTTGCATTTATTTTTATTTAGCTTATATGTTCAGTTTTTAAATAATGAGGCAGAAATGCATAAAGAAATACATAAAGACATGTAAAAAGAAAGGTATAAAGAAAAGAATACAGAAACAAAAAAGTTTGGGGAAATGAGTCAGGAGTGAATTGCAAATGGAAAATCGTGCAAGAATGAATGAATGAATGAATAAATTAAAAAGGCCAAATAAATATAAAAAAGTAAATTAATAGTAAAAGTAAATTAATACATAAAAATCAATAAAAATAAACACAAAATAAATAGTAGAGTAAATAAATAAGGGCATTTATACTAAATAAATAAAGAAGCAAATTAACACAGAAATATCAATTTATGACACTTTTTATCAATTGATTAACAGCTACTTTATTTATATTATTTTGCTATATTTAAAGAGATATTTATTCATTGAGTGATTTATTTATTCATGCATTTACTTTTGATTTTGGCAGGCTTCTTCCTCCGTACTGAAACAAGGCTTACCTTATCTCTCAGAAATGTAAGGCGGTAGCATTAATGTAAAGACTGGTGGGTTATGCGGAGGCTGAATCGTGGGGATGCAGGTGTATAAATACCATGATGTGTCCCAGAAATAAATTAAAAAAAGTTTGGATTGGTAATGACGGCCATTCTGACGTCATGGCCGTTTCCTCCAACCATTAGCGGGGAGCCAGCCTGTCCTCCCTGCCCTCCTCCCTGTCCGCCCTCTGTTTTCACCCTCCACACCGGACTCTCAGAGTGAGAAGATGCGGGCAGCGGGGCACCAGCTGGCCGCAGTGCTGGCTCTGTTTGCCGCAGTGATGTCCGGCGGGTCGCGGGCGGAGGTGATCGATGACATCCTGAGCAGTCTTTCCCGTGGAGCGTCCTTCTTGGAGCGTCAACACGAGCACATCAACCTGGACGGGGTGGTGGGGTTCCTCATGCTGCAGGGTACGTGAACGCGTCCTGTGCTAGAAAACAGAGACCCCTCTCAGCTGCAGCAAACATCTGGAAAATATTTGCAGTTTCTCTTTCACGGGGGGCACGACCTGCTAATTATGGGAAGTTTTGAGGGGAAATTTTGTTAAAAAGTTAAAAACTCTCAGTCCAAACAGACACATTTTAGTCCCTAAGGTTAATTTGTGAGGTTTACTAGGACATTGAAATAAAGTGTTTTTTACTTTTTAGACCACTGAATATGTTTTTTCCAAATAAAAAATAATAAATAAATTAACCACTAGCCTACAATTGCGTTATTATTATTATTATTATTATTATTATTATTATTATTAGTAGTAGTAGTAGTAGTAGTATTTTCACATTTTGTTAAATGATGAACTTTGGCCAATCAGTAAATACATCCAGATTACAGCAGGATGTAGTTGCAATCATGCTGCAGCTTTTTGTCTTAAATAAAAATACAGTGGATACAGTGTGAAAAGGAGGAAACAAATGTGTGACTAATATTGTCCAGAAACCTTCACAGGTGCTGCATTTAGCATACAAAATGTGTTCAAATCATAACATGGTAAACTGCAGCCCAACAGGCAACAACAGCTGTCAGTGTGTCGGTGTGCTGACTTGACTATGACTTGCCCCAAACTGCATGTGATTACCATGCATCTGTAAAGGGGAGACTCGTGGGTACCCATAGAGCCCATTTTCATTCATGTACCTGGAGGTCAGAAGTTAAGGGACCCCTTTGAAAATGGTCATGCCAGTTTTTCCTCACCAAAATTTAGTGCAAGTTTGGCGTGTTATTTAACCTCCGTCATGACAAGCTTGTATGACATAATTGGTAGCAATGGATTCATTACATTTTCTAGTTTCATATGATACCAGAAATTCTCTTTAGCTTTAAAACTGAGCCAAAACCAAAAATGTTGCGTTAATGCATTAAAGAAATTAGTGGCATTAAAATGAATTTGAGTTAAACCGTTTGATAGCCCTACTTAAAACCTCTCACACAAATAAAACTTTATTTGTGGAAATAATGTTTCCTTTGATCCTGATTGTGTTGTTTTGTGTCTCAGCTGAGCTGAAGGAGGCGGTTCGGACGTGGCCTCACAGTGACCCGGTCAGCTGGGCTCAGAGAACCACTGCCGTCGCTCTGGTCAAACGTCTTGACCAAAGCTTCGACAAGGCCATTGCTGCCCTTCAGCAGACAGACCCCAAATACTACAGAGGTGAGAAAGACTTCATTTCCCAGAAGTCCTGTGGTGTGAGGCTGTCTGTGGAATGCTGGAACAGTAAACAAACCCTTTAACTCAACCATATTATAAATACTTCTCACAAATAAAGGACTTTTACTTTTACCACATAAACGCTGTGATGCATGAAATGGAACTACAAGATTTTTCATGATGGGTCAGTTGATACTACCAGCTCAGATGGCTTCTAATATTAATAAAATAAATGGTTAATAAATCTAAAGTGAAGTCCAACTGAAATCACAATTGGTCATCTGTTTTCACAATCATATAATGTCAACATGATTTAAAATGTTTTATTATTATTGAAAAAAGGTAAAAGAGTTTTGGGGAAAAATGTTTTTTTTGCTTTTGACCCTTTAATATAAAGCAATCATATCTCCCTGTGACCCCTTGTCACAGGTTATATGTCTATAAGCCTGTAAAGGGGTTTATTACAGGAGTGCATGTTTGATTGATGACTGCTGGCAGGCTGAACACCAACAGGGGAACAGAGATACATAAATTAAATGACTTGGCTGGTAAATGTATCTTAGAAGCTGAGGACAGACCATAGACTGTATATAAGAAGTAGATGTAATCACCATGGTTTGTGGACTGTGCTTTTGCAGCCTCAAGTTAGGCATTTTGGCCCCCACCATCTTGTTTTTTTACAACCAGAGGTGGCATGAGAGGTGCAGCTAAGTACAACTGAGTTGCCCCCTGCTGGATATTAGAGAGAATGCAAGTTTAAGGCACTTCAGCATTGACTTCACTTCTCAGACCTGGAGGTTTCCCACTGGGGTTTTCCCACTGGGAACAGCTAAACCGACTTTGTTTATCAGGAAACCTCATTAAGATCAGTGTCTTTTTTACAGCATCTCTTTTACTGCACAGATAAGGATAACAATGATGAGGCTTGAAAATAAAAAATATGAATTCCAGAGGAGAGTCACCTCATTTACAGAAGCAAGTGTTGATTTCAGTTGGAGTGTTAATAATCAGAAGAGGTTCACAGATAATAAATGGATATATGGTTAATACTATGATTAAGTAATCTGGTCCTGAAACGATGCCTCCTGTTACAGACTATTTATACTGTACCTGTATGAAAGCAGAGCCCTCTGATAACTTTTAACAGTTTCTATCGTCCTCCCTCTCCTGTGTGTCACGCAGAGTTTGAGCCTCTGCTGACGTGGAGTTTCTGGTTGATTCCTCAGGAATGGAGCTCCACAGATCCCAGTCTGGTGTATTCCTCCACCATGACCACCGAGTGCTACGACGAGCAGCTCAGTGACAAATGTCTGACCCTGCTGCTGGGAACCTGGTATGAACACAAACACCAACACCGGACCTAAACCATAGATTATTTACAGTTAGTTTACTCACTAAGGTCTCTCTGAACAGCATCCTTTGTCCGTCCAGCTGCCAAAATCTGGATGAGAGGAGCTGTGAGAAAATATGAATGTTGATTCATTTATCTTGGCTGCCTTCATCATTACTGTGACCTCAGAGTGATGCCCATCAGGTTGCCCTGCCCTCCGATTGGTGGAGCTTGTTGGCACCTAAGAGGATGTGCAGATGCAACTCAGGCCTAAAAATAGTACGTCATGTCCTCTGTAGGCTTTTTCAAGTAAAGAAAAATGGTAATTCAAAGTATATTTTGATTTACAGTTAATATTCTGTCAAGACATGTGGTCAACAACTTTGATAATCAAAAATGATCTTCTTTAATACAGTAAAAATATCCAACACATGCTGGTTCCAGTTGCTCAAAAGTAAGGATTTGCTGCTGTTTTTCTGTAAATTTTAATTATAGTTTGAGACTATTTGTAGGAAAAAACAAGGAGTAACTCTGCAAATTGTGAAATTGCATTTTTTCTATTTCCAAACATTTCTAACTCAAAGATTAATTTAAAAAATAAAATAAAAATGTGTGGGAACTGATGTGTGTCTATACTGAGCAGGAAGATGAACGGGACGCCCTGTATTGTCACCAAACCCTGCCGGGACACCATGACTCGCTTTGGCTGTCCGCACTACTCTCTGTCTCACCAGCTGCTCTACTTCATGATCGGAAAGATGGTGAGATGTTTAATAAAGTCATCCAAACATGATCCAATCACTGAGAAGCTTTTGTAACCACAGATTGAAGTTGATTTTTGGGCTACACTTTTATCATTATGCAGATTAAAATTTTCCATGAGAGAGAGTTTTCTGGCAGGTGTTTTGAAACTTGAAGAACAAAGTGGAACTGAATGATGCTTTAGATTGTGCTTTAGATTTGATGTTTTGGGAGAGGTTCATTCATTTACTTTCTTGCTGAGAGTCAGTCTTATGCTTGTGCGTTAAGTTAGTTTGTTTAGCTTAGCATAATGGCTGGAAAGGAAGTTATGTTTACATAGTGTGTATCCTGGAGGCCTACAAACAAATTGAATACTTCCTCCTGAAAATTCCCAGAGCCAATATTTAAAATAATTTAAAACATACATTCCTTACATCCACGTTTGCATCCTGTGTCTAGAAGGTAACCCACAAGTTGAGGAAACTCTTGCAAGATGGTTATGATTACATGCTGACTTTGAATAGCTAAGATTAGGAAAGGTCATCAGGCAGGGAGAGCGTCCTTCTACTGGTGCATGAGAACATTAATACACGCATATGTTGCATTTGGTCTAAAAGAGTTAAGGGAACCCATTCTTAAAAGCATTGCGCCACAGAGGTGCCAGTGGTTAAAAACCCCACCAGGTACCTCTAACAAAGCTCTGCAGTATTCTCAAACTGTCAATGTGTCATGAGGCGAGAGTGAGTGTGATAAATCATTATTTTCAATGGCTCTAATACCCCCACCTATAATAATACCCCCTTTCTGAATATAGCCATCCTGATGAATGCTTATGGCACATGCATATTAGCACACAGCAAGGGACCTGGTTTGGGGGATTGAAAATATGGTCAGCCTATGCTAAGCTAATATAAATGCCTCCAAACTATAGCGACACAGAGTGGAGAGTGGTATGGATCATCTCACCAAACTCTCAGCAAGAAAGCAAATCTCTTTAAATTAATACAAGGGCCTTACCCCTAGTTGGGCTAGAGGACAGGTCAGGAGGTCGGACAGGACATGTAGTATAGGAATGGTCTGTAGTTTTTGAGATACAAAGCATTGACTGACATTATGTCCTTACAGAGTTGGTTCCTTAAAACTAAAACAAAGCGAAAGACATTCAAACTAACAGTATCTTCAAGGAGAGGAACAACATGCATATTTTAATATGTAGTTTCCCTAAAATAAAGCACCTGCACATGTGCACTGAAGATAAAAAGAGATCACTGATTTAGCAGAAATGAGCAGAATCATTGTTCGGTGAGTTTCTGTTTCAGAGAGGCTGCACCAACCTGCTGAAAGGAGACACTCGAGCATCCCGAGCCAACATGACTGAACGCAGCTATGAGAAGATCTTCTGCTCTAACATGATGAAGACCAACCAGGACATCATCAGGGACGGTCTCACCGAACAGACGGTGGACATCTTCATTGAAAACAGTCAGTTTTTAACACCTTTCTCTGCTGCTGGGTGCTGATGTTGCAGTTGAACAAACAATTGACTTTCACTTCTTAATTAATAATAATATTTTTTTTTAATTTTGTTTCTGAGACTTCTGAGTTCAAAAGCATAAATTGCGCCACATCTGACACTGCGCTCCCTTTTGTATGTCTAAGTATGAAGTAAATTTCATGAGATTCCTTGCTTTATAATTAGATGGTAATACTAGCAGCTAGCTAAGACAGAGAAACAACAACATGCTGATGTTTATTTGTACATTTACTTCAAAAAGAAAAGTCAGAGGAAAATAAACAAAAAGAATACATGTGCAGGTGGGAAGAGTTCATAGGAGATCAAGAGTACTTACCTGAAGCCTCGGGCAGCTTCAATGACCTTTTTTCTCATTTGTTGGCGATTGGCCTCACGGCGCTCAGCTGAAAAGTCAAATAGTTGAAATGAGACAACCAGTGGTGCCTACACTTTTAGAAAATGTTTATCTAGGCTATGACACAGAATAAATTGTAACATACTGTATGTCTATATTGGACACCATTTGTGGCAAGTTTGGAGGGGATTGGAGGAATAGGAGTGGAGTAGTGGGACAAACGTACACAAACTGCTCTTAAGTTATAGTAGTGGGATTCAATACTCTCTGTCTTTATTGTAGTGTATCAGTCTACCTTAATGTGTTTTTTATGAGATATTGATACTCATGTATAGATGAGAACAACTGCACTGTGAACATATGTCCATCTCTTGGAGGTTGCAGAGTATTTTTACTGAGCTGAGCTCCTCTGCTCTCCGTCAACAGTCCTGACTTGTGGATTGGCTGGTTTCTCCGACTTCTACAAAGCCGACTGGCTGCAGCATATCCTCAGGCTGCAGGACGAGGAAGTGGGCTGCTTTGGGAGAGACAGTGAGTGTTTGAACAGCAGATAAAAAAACAAACAAACATTTAAATGCAACTTAATCTTAATTTTTATTATTACCAGGTACCATCGCTGTCGTACTGCGGGCTAATACCCGCAATACGACAGCCAGCCAGCCAACTTAAGAGCTGAATTATTTGGACCTGTAAAAAGGACCTTGTCTCTCACTGATTCTTCACTCAGTGTTTACACTGATGCACAGCTTGGATTTTAACCCGGTGGTTCCAGTCTGTTTAGATTAAAGATGAGCTCCTTCCTGTCTCATATATTTATTCATACATCTGTGTTTTTCATCACGTTTTTTAACGAAAAGGATTTAACAGGTGTAAAGACTTATTTGTTACATAGCAAGAGTGTGTGTTAACAGCCTGAACCAGATGGATGATGCGATGGATTAACAGTTTATCTTATCTGCTGTTTGCTTTCTCAGAGAGCATCGTCTCTCAGATCATCGGAGATGAGCTGCTGGAACAGCTGCAGCCCCACAGGAGAGTGAAGAGGAGGGAGAAAATACTTCCAGGTAAAACAGTTTGTGACTGACAGACATAATATAATATCAAGATATGACAGAGCTCCCTTTAAGATACATTTGAACAGATAAAAAAACATGTGATTCATTTGTGATTAATCACTTTTAACTGTGGACAATCATGAGATTAATCCATGGGTTTGTTTGAATGGAGGTAATTCATAGTTTTGTTTCTTTACTTCAACTCCTTTAGTTGACCTGGTTTCCACTTCTCCACTTTCACTATCTGTACTTTTACTTTTGCTTGCTTTGAATGCAAAACTGTGATTTGTACGGAATGTATTGGAGCATTTTGTGCCTGTGGTTTTGGTATTTAAACTATTCCCTCTCTCTCTCCTCCTCTCTTTCTGTCTGGTCTCTCAGATGGCTGCTCCAGTCACATGACAGCAGTGGCTGTCGGCGCTCTGGGAGGATACCTGAACTACTACCTGACAGAACAGGACATAACGAAGAGGCCACTCTCCTGAACGCTCCCCACCCTCCTTCTCCTGCGTTCACATGAGTTATAGATCATCAGGTGGAGACGCTCTTCACGGCTGGACTCCCGAAACAATATGTTGCTTTATGAACATAAGTTGTAAGATGCTGAAAATGCTTAATAAAATGATGGAATGTGGCTGTGTTGTATTCTATGATTATAATGATGAATATGGATCTAATTAATCAAGTCTTTTGATAGTAGTAATACTCCAGTCCAGCAGATTATTACTGATAATTTGAGTAGCTAAAAAAGGGTAAATCTGATCTTCAGACAGTTTATGTTTCTGTCCATGTGGAGCTGGACATGGTGATGCCACTGTTGTCTCCAGATACAGTCAGACAGGCAGTGTCTTCAGGATGTTACCTGGCCTGTGATGCTACAAGCATGCTACACACTTTTGTATAAATAAGCTTGAGTAATCCAGTGTGTCAGCTTCTTAACCAGTTTCATGAGTTAGCTGATTTTGAAGGATGAATAACAGTATAACGAGATGATTTATTGGTAGGGCTGTCAAAAATTGGCTAATTCATTTTAACGCCACTAGTTCTTTAAGGCATTAACTTAATTTACGATTTTTAGGTTGTAGCGGGCACAGTTTAGTTTTATACATACATTTGCATAAAGTAGCATATTAGCTCACTCCCATGTTGATTATTAGAGTATTAAATACTTAACAAATCTCCCTTTAAGGTTCATTTTGAAAAGACAAAAAAGATGTGATTTATTTGTGATTAATCATGATTAACTATGGACAATTGTAAGATCAATCACACTTAAATCTTTTATTCAATTGACAGTCCTAGCTACTAAGTGATGAATTAAGGGAAACTTGTTGTATTTGATATCCTGTTTCTTATTCTTAATTGTAGATGTTCTGCCTACAGGTCATAATTATAAATATAAATAACACACTTGTCCCCTTGGTCATAGAGAGGCAAGTAGAAAACATACGTGGAAGCATACTGACCTTTAGTGGTGGTTCTTACAGGGTCTTTTTTTGTGGAATCTGACAGCAAAAATGCTTATAAACAGGAATAAGTTAATGATATTGGCCATAAAAAGTCTGATTATAGCATCCTTATATGATAGGCCAAGATATATTTACTGTATAGTTGGGTCATCTCCAGTAATTCAGTGACGATGGAGAGCAAAACTTAGTTTCTCATCAACTACAGACATTGACCTTTTTGACCTCTGAGATGACTTCTGTGTATTTACTAAAATTGACCTTTCAGAGCTGAAAATTGTGGATTCGTAGGTCAAAACTAGGTCAAATCATCCAAATGACATCATTTATGAATTCCTCAAACAAAACACTCCCAGAAACCAAGTACTGTTCAGAAGGTCAAAACAGTGAAAAGATTAATTTCCAACATGACTGATTGTAGCCATTTTGGATCTGGGGCTCTCACAAAGTTAGCCTGCATGGGATAAATGGGCTACTTTTTTTTTTAACCTTGATAGATGATAGATCCAGCGAGAAACAAACCTCCACCTCCACAGTCACAGAATTGCTGAAGTTGACCCAACTAGCAGCTTTAAAGGAAAATATCATAATGAGCTGTTTTTATTTCAAACATAATTATTTTATTTTAAATTATGTTTTTGCTTTCCTCAAACAATTTATCTACTGAATATAAAGAAGGCAGCTGTACAACCAGCACTGACCAAAGAGGATATACTGTATGCATGAACTATGCATGTATGTAGATGAATTTACATACAAGATGCTGGCATGTACAGTATACAGTATATAAGTACAGATAATACAATACAATACAGCATTACTGTGAAGTGGAGCAAAGAAGCCATAAAGTGAGAAAGAACACAAACTTATTATGTAAGATCTGTTGGAGCCAGCTCAACTCTACTTAAAAATAAAAGCTTCCCCTGTGGTGTGTGTGTGTGTGTGTGTGTGTGTTGTTGAGTCCAGAAGCTGCCAGAAGGAAGTCAGAACTGGGAAATGGTTTGGCTTTAAATGTCTTTAAATCAAAGTCACTGACAAAACGTCATCGCTGGTTGCAGTCAGTGATGTCTCTGAACTGGTAAAATCCTCACACATTACAGTGGCACCTGTGTGATGATGATGTCACTTGTTTCTGCCAATGACCTCGGAGAACAGCGCCTTGAGCAGTCGAGCCTCATAGGTGACGGTGTTCTTGCCGATGTGGATGCTGTTTTCCTCCAGAGGCTGCTCAATGATGGCGGGAACCTCCTTACCGTACGCTACAGGCGAGACAAACTGATGTCAACTCAAACTCAACAACGTATAAAAGTGTCTCAAGTCTCCTAGCTGAAATCCTCTTAACACCCCACATTATGAAAGCGTTCCTGAGGGATTTTGTTATACATCAAACCGGCAATATTTAAGCAAACCACTGACAGTAATAATGCTGAAGAGTTGCTGGGTGGTGGGTTGTACCAGCAATGAATCCAAAAACGCTGATCTCTGACTTGTTCCCCTGCCGTGTTCTAAAAAGATCGAATAGAGGGGCTTTATGGCTCCAAGCTATAGACCAGACCATGAATGTGTTCAGCAACTTTAATGAAAGTCTGGGCACTCGATTTTTATTTTTATAAAATAGAAGTGTAGACTGTGACCTGATGGTGGCGCAGGAGTGACAGTCACTGAAAACTTCATCCTCTGCAAATCATAAAAGTTGATGAACACTTCATGAAAATCAGCCAAAATATCTTTTATGGAAAAATATTGATAACTGGGGAATTTAGGAAACTGTTTCTAACCCTCTTAAGCTGTAATGCACAATGATAAAAGGGGCAGATTTACCCTCTAATTTTTGAGTCATTTTTGAAACAATGGGTCCTTGATTTCAGACAGAGGTAGACAAAGTTTCTCATAGTCGCAGATTTTATCAGCTGTAGCTAACTGACTGAACTAATGTTAGCTCCATGAGTTGGCTGAAATCGCTGTCCCTGTTTCCAGCTGACTCTCTTTAAAATGAGAATCCTTTAAAGGGGATTTAAATATGCAATAGATGGCTACATATATGATATACTGCTACCCAAATGAGACTGATCATCAACACAACATTGTTCTTGTACTGTAGAACTATTCTGTCCATTATCGTAAAGAAACATGTAAAATCAGGCTGCTTAGCTTATGTGCCTGTTTCTATTTTCAAACAGAAAGTTTTGCTTTTAACATTACATGAAAAAAAAAGGTTGGACCAGCTGTTGGACAATGTGCTATTGTGAACAGGGATTTCTTTTTACGTGGCCTGTAATAATCACACAAATTAGAGCTAGGTTACTACTGTAGGAAGTATGCTAGGTAGCCAGAGATGCTTACGGCTGCTAAGCTATGACTGGATAACTGATATTTGAGTGAGCATTTAGTGAATGATCAATTTTGACCTGATGCTAGATGAAAGCTTCAGAGGATCATGGGATGCTAAATCTGAGTATTCAAAAACAGAGCGTTAACATTAATTTAGACACCAATGAGTGAAATCTGTTGCATTGGACTCAATCGGTACATCTACAAAGGGATCCTGTGTTTCAAGCTAACACGTCAACCACTGTCACAGTGCAACGGTCCAGCATTTTTACAGGCGTGTGCTTTACAGGTGTGTGTTTTTGCTGCTGCTCACCCTCACAGTGCTCCAGGAACTGGATACACTCCTGTACCACGGCATCCCTCAGCATGACCATGTGTTTGGACATGTTCTCCAGCAGAGAGAGGAAACAGCGCTTGGCGTAGAACCATGTGTCCGTCCCCAGCTACACACATAGACACACATACACACACAGACACACACAGTCTTTAGTGTTCCTTGTTGTTGTACAATTTTACTTACATGCATCACAATGTTTTAAATGCAGCAACATGAAGTCCTGCAAGCATCTTTGTTGTAGTTATGGTTTGACTTCACAGGATGGTACATGGCAGTGACTTCTGCCATCTGTTGGAGGGAATCAGAGTTCAGATGGTCAGGTTGTGAGAGGCTGGCGAGACTGTGTGGCTCGTCAAGCCTCACATTCCTGAACTGCTCTCTGCTGAATGTGGCTGTGTGGTGGTGACTGTTGTGAGGATGAAAGGGGGAAACTCTCTCAGGGGATGACGGCTTGTGTTCTCAGCTGGAGCTCAGTGGACTCAGCTGCAGTCAGAGTCTGCTGTTGAGACTGGATGAGATCAAAAGGTCCCAAAAAGAGCAGGAAGGCCTCAGAGAAGAATCCTGGAGGGCTCAGATGTTATTATGGTCATTATGTTTTCAAGTGGGCCATCCAAACTATTCTTGTGATATCTCAGGAACACCTCGGGGGAATTTCTTTAAAAAGTCAATTCTACGCTCCATGAGCATTCAAAATAGCATAAAAATGCCTTCAGCAGTCTCATAACCACGCTGTACCTGCCAGCCCATGATGGCTGAGCTCAAAGAGTTAATACCAAACAAACTGTGTACTATGATATCCCTTTTTATTAATACTCTATGCATCCCTCACTGGACTGGGGCTGCAGGAGATATTCCTGCATCATTAAAAAAAAAAAAACATATTCAGAGCTGACAAAGTTCATAATATGTGATGCCAGTGGAGTACTGTTTAAAGACAAACAGCCAGAGCCAATAATAATGATGATTGTTGAGTATCCAGATGCTCAGATACAGAAACTGTTTGAGAGTGAAGAAATGCTTGATTCCAAACAGCATCATTTTAGCCACATTACAACCCCAGTGAACAGGACCTACAGTCAAAGCACATTTTGTTTACCTTCTATTCTTTTTACACAGTCACAGTTAAGATTTTTTGATTGAGCAATTGAACAATTTCCTTAAGAATATGTTGAAATCAGAGATATAAGATAAGTCAATATTAAACATACCTTTTGGAGAGACAGTGTTAGGAGAGGGGAGTTGTGTGTGTATGTGTGCATTATTTCAGCATTACTACCAACTTTCTGAAAAACAAAAACAAACAAAAAAAAAAGAACAAGGAACAATGAAATGGCCGACCTTCTTATTGTAAGGCTCCAGGCTCTTGATGACACGAGAGATGCCAAAGTCGTAGTTCCCCTTGGCACAGTACAGCGTCCTGAATGAAAAACACATCATCAGACTAAACAGTGACACTTTCATGAAGATTATGTTAATCATTATCTAATTTATGTGCATTGTGGTTGTGTGGGGATTCATTCTTGAACTTGATAAGACACAGTATATGTAATTAAATACTCTAAACTCAGGTTTTACCATTTTTTTCCCAGAGATTTGACCTTGTCCCTTCTTCGTCCTCCCTCAGTTAATGGAACTGAGCTCAGCCTGAAGTTTCAGACTTACAGTTGATCAGTTGATATTTGACAAGTTCAGTTTTCTGAAGCAAGCAGTGAGATATGGTTGACAGCTTCAGAGAAAGGTAGTAAATGAACCGGAAGGTGCAATATTTGATCAGAGATTTGGATTATTGTCAAAATTTAAGGATGCCTTTGTTTTTTTTGTTTTTTTTTAATTCACTAAATGTCAGATTCATGCCAGTGAAATATATCAGTGTTGGAAAATATGGGGACCAAAAACATTAAATACTGTACTATACTATACTAAACTATATGTATATAACATACAAAAATAAACCCAGTTATGTGATTAGCTGTTGTTGCTCAATCAGACTGAGGCAACACCCAGTCATATAACTGCCCTTTGTTTTTATCAACTCACAAAGACTGAGATGAAAAGTGGTATTATGGAATAAGAAAAAAAAAAAAAGACTTTGGAAAATGGACATTTTGAAATATAAATAGCTGGAATCAAATAGAAATTACCTGCAATAAACCAACCATTATTTCAAAATTTCTTGGCTTTGTTTCATATGTTATACACATTTATTATAATGATGATTTATTTAAAAATACCTTTACCTAAGCACATAGCTTATGTACTTTATGGTAAAGGTACGTAGATACTGTACATAGTCTTTTTTGTTGATTGTTCCCATGATAAAAATTAGTTTTGAAAGCCTTTGTATCTCACATCAAAAACACACAGACAAATGCAAACATACAATGAACACTTGGATGGGTTCAGCCCTGGTATTAACACGCATCTTTAGTGATCTAATCATAAGTGGACAATACAAGTGTGAACACACCCAGTGTTCAGTGTGTGAGATCCGATCTTTCAGGCCACATTCAGAGGTGGTCATATGGCCACATTCATTTAGCAGTATGTACACAAATGTGTCCTGGGCCACATTAACCACCTACTCAACTAATGCATGTGTGTGTACACTTAGGTGTTATGCTGTCGCTCCTCCACTTTGTTTCTACAACTGAGAAAACATTTTTTTCAAAAACATATTTTGTGCGCTTCAAGATC
Organism: Pterois miles; assembly: GCA_947000775.1. Taxonomy (NCBI): domain Eukaryota; kingdom Metazoa; phylum Chordata; class Actinopteri; order Perciformes; family Scorpaenidae; genus Pterois; species Pterois miles. The sequence continues at coordinate 10,326,445 of CAMQGK010000567.1, forward strand.
CAATCATCACTAAAGCATATGTGAAGCAAGAAAGCCACTAAAAACAAATGAAATGGTCAAAGATGACATTTAAGGTGTGTTGACTGATTCACGACATCAACTCATACTTTAAATAAACATTCTACCTTAAAAGTTGCAGGTGAATTGAACTGTTCTTTCTCAGTCTATAGCTATGTAACTGAATCATTTGCTTGGTAAGTAAATAAAATCATTCAAAAGACAAACTGGCTAAAAACAACAATGTGTTTGGTCTTTGCAAAAGAAATGATGGATGTGTTTATATGCATATAGAGCGGGGAAGTGAGACGCATGTGGAGACGCATTCTAATACCAGGTGTGAACAGACGTACTTAGCGCCACCCATTTGTGACTGGATCACTCAGGATGCACTTTAATGCCAGGTCTGAACAGGGTCGTAGTCACACATGCACATATGCATTGTTGTGGTTTCAGACTTGAACACTGAACGGTTTCTAAATTCATGAGGTTCCTGGAGCAGAAACAAATGAGCAATGCAAAATCAGTGTAATAAGGTTTCTCCCAGCAGGTTCTTAGTAAAAAGTAGCGGCAGCAGTTGGAACTCACCCGATGACCAGGTTGACGATGCAGAGGTGGAAGACCTTCTTGTCAGGGTCGTTGTAGGAGATCTGCTCCTCTTCTTTCTCAATCTTCCTCATCAGCTCTTCTGCCTGTTAATGACAGGGGGAGGGAACAGAGGAGAGACAAGACTGATTTCTACTGTGATAATTAACCCAATAAAGGTCATCCCCATGCAAAGACACAAAGACAGAATATCTTCAGGCAAAACACAGCAGACAGTTGACCAGTTTCCAGACTAAATGAGAACATCAACATCTGTCATGAACTTAATGAATTACCGTACCTTATTTACTCAAGTAAAGTTAGCAAAAGTTCATCAGTATTATGCAAAAAAATGTACTTAAGTAAAGTATCAATTGTAAAAGCGGAGGTGGAAGAATTATTCAGATTATTGAGTTGATTATTACCACACCATAATAACACTCCATTACAAGTAAAAGTAAAAGCACTGCATTCAAAATTTGCAAGTACATTGGTATTATCGGCAAAATTGACTTAAAGCATGAGAATTAAAAGTAGTTACGATGTAGAGTGGTATATACTGTATTTAAATCCAGAAATCAAGAGTACAAACATTGTCATGCCAAACTGAGTTAATGATCCTGAGCAAACAATTAATATAATAACTCAAAAATTACTTAATTAGTTAGTGACATTTTGGATTAACATGTGTGGAGAGTTTTGTTCTCATGTTGTCATCATCCTGCATCCGTGGAAACCAGTCCATTACATTAGAAATTTATGTTATTATCCAATATGTAATTTTGCATACATTTATTATACTGTCACATACTGTTTATCATCATTGAACCCACTGAAAACACTTTATCAAGAAGCCCAGTCGACGCATTAATATTAGCAGTGTAAGCAGCATTTTAATGCGTGAGTGGTTGAGGTGAAGCTAAATCTGAAGAGTTCATTATGCAAATTACATTTTAGAAACATATGTTTTGTACGCAAAATCTTAATTAGAAAAATAACCAGCATCTAAAGTTGTCAGATAACTGCAGCTGGAGTAAAAAGTACAATATTTACCTCTGAGAGGTATTGAATTAGAAGTGGTATAGAATAGAATCTAAGGCTGTCAACCGATTGAAAAAGTTAATTGTGATTAAACGCAAATTAATCACACATTATTTATCTGTTCAGAATGTACCTTAAAGGGAGATCTGTCGAGTACTTAATACTCTCATCAACATGGGAGTGGGCAAATATGCTTCTTTATGCAAATGTATGTATATATTTATTATTGGATTACCCACACAAAACAATAACATATATTGTCCAGAGACCCTCACAGGTACTGCATTTAGCATAAATAGAATGCTCAAATCATAACATAGCAAAATGCAGCCCAACAGACAACAACAGCTGTCAGTGTGTCAGTGTGCTGACTTGACTATGACTTGCCCCAAACTGCATGTGATTATCATAAAGTGGGCATGTCTGTAAAGGGGAGATTCGTGGGTACCCATAGAACCCATTTCCATTCACATATATGGAGGGCAGAGGTCAAAGCTATTGCTATTGACGTTAAATAGCTAAGTGCTATTTAACGTCCTCCTCAACAAGCTAGTGTGACATGGTTGGTACCACTGGATTCCTTAGGTTTTAACTTAGCTTCACTCCAGCTTTAAAACTGAGCCAGCTTCAACCTAAAAATTGCAAGATGCATTAAAGAGCACATTAACATGTGTTAACTTGTTATTATCACATTAACTTTAAAACCCCTGATAGAAACACTCAAGTAAAGTGCAAGTAACTCAGATTTGTAGAGTACATTACTTTCCACCACCGTATAAATCTAATCATTACTCAGTCTTTGTAGTACCTCTTCATTCTGGCTGGTCAGGATGTAGGACACACACAGGTTGGCCAGGACCACAGCGCTCACATTCAGGATCTAAAGTGGACACACACACACACACACACACACACACACACACACACACACACACACACACACACACACACACACACACACACACACACACACACACACACACACACACACACACACACACACACACTTTTGACTCATTTTACCAAATATTCCCAGACAACACTTAGACCTTTAAGAGACCTTTGTTGAAAACAACCCAGGGTGCAAGGTTGATGATTTGAGGATTATCAGTGAGTAGAACATAATTAACATCTTTTAAGATGACATCAGTCACATTAGAAAATACAAACAACATTTTAAGACTACTGTGATGTGAGGAAACCCTGCTAAATAATGCTGCTCTGGTAAAATGTTAAAAATGTAAAAAGTTTTCAGTGAGTAACACTCAGTTATCAGTTTATCGTGAATTAATTTCCTCAAAGTCAGACAAAAGTCAAAACTGTTAGATGTCAGAAAAAGACACAAGCAGCACTGCAAACAAACAAACAAAATAAAATCCCACACAGCAGAAAATCAGTGAAACTGTTATCATGCACAGTTGTGAAGACACTGCAGAGGAATCAATACAGAGCTGTTTGGCCTCTATTTTTACCGAAGGTTTGCACTTGCATGGACACTCCTGAATGTTACACTGCTCCACCTGGACAGAGAGGAAACTGTGAACGTTTAGTCCTGACCTGTCAGTGGTGCTGATTAACAGCATTATATCTGAGCATTTACATCAAAATACAATAAAATATGGTAGTTGTCAAGTGTCTTAGTCTGATATGTATGATGGTGTGTTAGGGCCATTGTAGGTAAAAGATAAAAATAAATTATAGAGTCGAGGGAGGGTTAGGGTTAGGAAAAAAATCTCATCTTACCTCACAAATTTTGAAAAAAAGAAAAACATTTAGAAAATAAAAAACTTGGAAAACGTGCTTTCTTTTGTCAAGGAATCACATCGCTTCACTTTATAAGCTTGGATCAACCTCATCACACCACAGATGCTGCTGCTTGCTGTATATTATGCCTGAAGTGGATAACCTTATGAAATTATTCTTTAAAATAGGATTCATCGAGATCATCAATAATAATAGCCCAGAATCACCTGATTATCATCAGCATCCAGATGAGACGTTGAAACCATGAATTGGGCTGATTCATTAGAAAAAAACAAACTGATTTGGATGCGCTGATGGCTTTTGTGCATCAGGAACTTCAACCCAGCGGACAGATGCATATCATTATGTGCGTGTTATTCCTTGTTTAACGGTGGCATCTGTTGTGTGATGAGATTGAGCCAACTTTGCAAAGCGAACAAAAGTGAACTTTGCAAACAAAAAAACCCTACTATTTTCATGTTTTTTCTCAGAAATTTGTGACTTAATAATCTCATACAATATTCATGTTTTTTTTCTTGGAAATCTGTGCATTTTTTCTTGTAAATTTGCCAATTTACTTTAAGAGAATATTCAATTTTTTTTTCTCCAAATGTTCAAGTTTTTTTCTCAGATAAATCTATTGAAATAAAATAGGAGTAGAACGTACATGGTCAGTGTCGTGTCTAGAAAGTAACCCACACATTGTGAAATCTGTTCTGAGATCTGAAAAAACTTGGAATAGCTCTCTCCTAACCTTAATCATCTTGCGAGAGTTTGCCCAACTTGGATTCCCTTCTAGACACTACCGATGGTGAGAGCAGCAGCCATCTTTATGTGTACTGTTGCCATAGCAATCACTGTAACAGGCTAATTTCTGCATAAATTAACCGCCTTGTGTCAAGTCATGGACTCACCGAGGTGAGGTTTTGCACCAACTAAAAATGAGCAGTGGAGTAGTGATGTTGCTTTATGCTATCACAGCATAGGAAAGCACATTGCTATCGCCAGATGAGTGACAAGCTGGTAGCAGTGCTGGGTCTAACGGGCCCTCCACCTCACTTCCCCCTGCTCCAGAGAAGCAGCTAACTAGCCAGCCATCTGTTTTCAAAGCTGCATAATGGATTTCTTCTTTAATGCAGTTTCTTTTATACTAGTCAAATTACCACATACACAGCTCAGTGTCTATTATGCTCCTATTTTATTTCTATGATCCCCCCTGCTCTGTAAGTTATTTATTTTTACCTACAATGGCCCTAATATGCTGTCATAGATATGCATTTCTTCTCAATAATAAAGCTCACGCTAATATTCTAAGTCTCTCTGCACATATTTATTGTATGTTCTTCATGAATGTGGCAACAACCCCGAAGGACTCACGCTGTCATAGTGCTTCTTGACAATGGGCTCGTAGAAGCTGATGGCCTCCTTGTACTTGTTCTGCATGAAGAGCACGTGGGCTACATTTAGCTTCCAGGTGTCGTCCTCATTACAGAAATCCACCGACTTGCGGAAAATCTTCTCCACCATCTGGAAGTTCTCCCGGTTCCAGTAGATCTTGGCCTGGGCCATCAAGACCACAATGTACCTGGGACAGGACCAGACCAATTACATGGGGAACAGGTTTGTGTATTTCTCCAATAGCATGATCATTTTTGGATGTAATTTAACTGGAAATGACTATTAAAGGTTTCTTTTTTAGCTTCCAAAAACACATCTGTTGTTGTTATTGTTAGTTCTTGCATGACATGAAAATTCTTACATTAATGATTCAAGATTCAAAGGTTTTATTTGTCACTGGCTCAGCGTGGCATGCTCTTGACATTGTGAGAAAAAGCCAAGTTTGAAACAACAATAATTAAAACAAAAGAAAAAACTAAGGGGTACAAATCTTTTAATATATGATTTCTAAATATTAAAAATGCGTAAGTGTATGTTGACCAGATGTTTCATGTTCAAATTAGAGCGGTCAAAGTTAACGCACTAATAACAGATCAAAACAAATGTGTTTTAACGACACTAATTTCTTTAACCCATTAACACAACTTGCCCACTTTATGATAATCGCATGCAGTTTGGGGCACGTCATACTCGTCAGCACACTGACACACTGACAGCTGTTGTTGCCTGCTGGGCTGCAGTTTGACATGTTATAATTTGTGCAGTACCTGTGAGGGTTTATGGACAATATTTGTCATTGTTTTGTGTTGTTAATTGATTTCCAATAATGAACATATACATACATTTGTATAAGCAGCATATTGCCCACTCTCATGTTATAATGTTATAATACAATAATTGACAAATCTCCCTTTAAGGTATAATTTGAACAGTAACTATATAAATCGATTGACAGCCTTAATAAATATAGGATTTATATGTATTAAAATGTGTAAGTGTATATTGGCCAGGTGTATAGGTGGACTGTGTAATTTTTTTATGTTTTATGTTAAAATATTTAAGTATTGGTGCAAGATATCAATGAGCCATCTGTTTCAAATGCTTGACTGTACTGTAGGTTTGTGTCAGTGTGTATCTTTGTGTATGTGCATCTGTGTGTTTCCTCACTTCTCCAGCATCAGGTCGTAGTCCTGCAGAGCTTTCTTCTGGGCTTCATCATCTCGAGCCAGCCTGGCCTCCTCCACCTTAGAGAAGACAGACAAAAACAACATTCAGTCAAAACTCTCTGAGCCTCTTTACATCAGAATCATCAAAGCCAATTACAGGATGACATATGTCTGATATATTATCTCAAAATGAAATATGAAGAAATAAACATATGTACAGTACATTACATAACAAATAAGAAAGAACCAAAGAAAAGCTCTATAAAGGTGAAAAGTGGAATAAGAAGGAGGTAAACAACCTGCTTGGCCAGCTTCCGTAGCTGCTCTGTCACTTTGCCATTCATCTCATCAAACTTCCTAAAAGCCTGTGGAATCAACAGACCAAAGAAACTTCATTCCATTCATTGATGAAAAAACACAGCAAAAAACAAAGCATTAGCCCTTTTAGATATCAATGATGAACTTGAAGCTGCACTGTGAGAGACTTTTGCTTAAAATTAAGTTGTGTCTCAGTGGGTCAGGAGCTGGATACAAAGAAGCTGCAATGAAAATGTAAAGAGGTACCTGCACACTGAGAATTTAAGCTCTATGTAATTCTTTGGCGACTTTGACCAGCTTAGTCAAAATGTCACACAAATGTCACACAAAATTTGTGTTAATGCAATACTATTGCATGAACTTTAACACACACTTTTACACAAGATTTTAAGTTGTTTGCTGAAAACAGCTGCTTAAACTAGAAAAGAGGTTCATGGGAGCACAGAGACTGAATCACACAGTAAATGTGTAAAATAAACACTAAACAATGAGCTGAAAGACATTAAAACACTGAGGAGAATTGCAGGGTTGGTGTTAATTCTCTGTGGGTTCATAACTACTCCTACTGTATATTACACACAGTCATTTAAACCACTGTTAATATAAACATACTGATTAATGTGGCTTTAATTAAGAAATGTTTTCAGTACCTCCTCGGGTGCTGTCTGGCAGGTCAACAAGCCATCAAGAAACTCATACATGTACTGGAAAGGATAAAAACACATGTCAACTTAAATATGGATCCTGCTATAGGAAACCTGTCAGCATTATTTGAGTGAGTTTGAGCCTGTGTAGCCAAACAGACTGTGAATTAGGGCTTGAAAGTCGGCCCAGTAACTTACCGGCGAGAGGAACTTGTAGGTGAGATGTGCGTTCTCTGCCAGGACGTCAGCTGCCAGGTCATAGTACTAAAGAGAGAGAGAGAGAGAGAGAGAGAGAGAGAGAGATTGAGTCCAGCAGTGACATTAATACCATTTTAATGAAAGACCCACAACTGTCTGCAGCTCTATGTGCGTTTTGAGCTCTTTCCACTAACAATCACACCACGAGTCCAAATCCTTTTCAAAACAGTGCTACTCCCTGCGTGGACCCTCGCTGGTGTGCCATATGGTGGAAAATGCTGACACAGTCCATTTGTGTGACAAAGGGGTGTCATGTTTCTGAACCACAATTCTCTGTATAATGAAGACAGCTCCAAAGGGTGAAGATGTCAGTCTAATATCATTCAGGATGAACATGTGTATGATCAGGAGTTGTTGGTTTATGTAGCTGCCAAGACTGATTAAAAGTAACATTCCATTTACTGATGGTAAATAAATGACTGTTGGTGTACATGGTAAGTTTATTCTCTTGACACAGGGGTTTCTTTTTACTGCAGAACTGAAAGGATAAAGGGATAGTTTGAGTGTTTTGAATGGCTTCAGTTCCCCTGTCAGAAAGGCAAGGTAAAACAGTGAAAATTATCTAAATATAGTGTACACGTACACTGATTTTTTTTAGATGTCTAAAATGTGTTTTGCTGCTGCCCCGTCCGCAGCAGTACATTACTTTGCTCCTGTGCTGGTACTCCTGTCTGTTTCTCCGAACTCAATCTACTGTAGATAATACACTGACTATGGAGAAACATTCAAACTATCCCTTTAACAAGAATGTCAGCCGCTGGGGACTGAGCAAATATAAGATAAGATAAGATAAGATATTCCTTTATTTGTCCCACAGTGGAGAAATTTACATGTTACAGCAGCAAAGTGGACAGTGCAGTAAACAAGAAGCATAGATTTTAAGAGCATTAATACAAATAAATAAAACAATATATACATAATAGAGAAGTAAAGCTAAAAATATGTCCAGCATATCAAAAAAAAATATTATTGTCCAGTTGCTATAATTGCATAGATGATATGATTTCACATATGTGTTGTTATTGCACTTGTGTCCGGTCAGTTTGTTGTTGAGTGTTTATGTGGTCTACTGGGAGCAGTGCTGGTTGTGGAGTCTAACAGCTGCAGGCAGGAAGGACCTTCTGTAACTGTAAAATATGCTGCTTTATGCAAATTTATGTATATTAACAACACAAAACAATGATAAATATTGTCCATGGCAAACTGCAACCCAACAGACAACAACAGCTGTCAGTGTGCTGATTTGACTATGACTTGCCCCAAACTGCATGTGATTATCATAAAGTGGGCATATCTATAGAAGGGAGACTCGTGGGTACCCTTAGAACCCATTTTCAGTCACATATTTTGAGGTCAGAGGTCAAAGGTCCTGACAGTTTTTCCTCACCAAAATTTAGTGCAAGTTTTGCTAAATTCAGTTTTGCTAAATTTAGCCTCCTTGGCATTAAAAATTTGCTTTGAGGTGTCATTATCATGTTAACTTTCACAGACCTAAGTATTGACAAATCTGTCAGTTGATTTATTTGTTAAACTTCTCTGTAGTCAAACTCGGGTGGCTGTAGCTCAGTGGGTTAAGTGGTCCTTAACCACAAAGTTGGCACTTTGATCCAGTTCCTCCTGTATGCATGTTGAAGTGTAAGACACTGAACCCCATGTTGCTCCCCGGGTGTTTACATCAGCCAACTGCTCCTAAATGCTGAGGTTGGGTTAAATGTAGAAGTCAAGTATCATGTATGTACCTGTACGTATATGATTTTTTTTTAAACACATTTTGACTGACAGTGAAATCCAAGATGTTTGGCTTGATCTTGGTCAGTGATCGTTTGTTAGACAGATGAAGGTATTTTGTGTGAATGTGGATGTTTTTCAGTCTGAACCTGAAGTACCTCATGTTTGCAGTAGAGCAGCAGCAGGTTTTCAAACGTGACGGGGGGGAAGGAGGGCTGCTGCAGCAGGAAGGCCAGCTTATTAAAACCCTCTGACGGCTTTGTATCCATGTTCACCAGAGCCTGGTTGTGGAGAGTCACTGGGTCCAGCTCCTGACAAAACACATCATAGTACACAGTATGAGGTATACTATGTAAAATACTGCATTCTATATATATGGTGAAAAAAGAGATGTAATTTTGACACACAAAAGTTTGAGAGTTTGTAGTTTCTTTAGACAAAACATGAACAAACTCAGAAGTAGTACATTCCACTAGAGGGCACTAGTTGTACACTTCTCCCAGGTTAAACAGACGGCCATGACTCAGTTTCAGCATTAATTTTAATGAAGCAGTTTCAAGATGATAAAACTCTCATATTTACCTCTGTGTAAGCCTTCACACCTATGTCTCTATTCTAATATTCTATTAATCTCTGTTATCTCCAGGCTGTAGCAGGACAGGTCCAGGCAGCCATAATTCAGATTATATCAGAATAATCACACTGAGCCAAGAGGTGTAGCACACACACACACACACACACACACACACACACACACACACACACACACACACACACACAGAGAGAGTACAGTACAGTACAGTACAGTGGGAGTGAATGGGTGGTGATAGTTACCTCCTCTGAACGGGGGGGCATGTCTGTCAAAGCCTCCTGAGATCCTTTCACTGAAGGGAAACACAAAACAGACAAGCAGTTTGTTTTAGTCTCTATCAGTGTTTCTCCTTCACATTTGTCTTTGTAGGGTAAACAAATGAAGGAAACCTAATTTAAAGAAACTCAATAATCAACACTGTGGAGTTTTCTTGAAAACAAACAAAAGATTACGCTCAGTGTTTTCAACCAATTGAAAATTCACAGAGATTGGACTGAGGCTGCTAATAGCACCATGAATTGTGCACTTGTTGCACTTGCAACCGCCATCTGCCCCCTCTCAATGTCCAGATCACAAAATGTATTACGCTAATGATATTATATCACAAACAGGCACATTTGCAGCTGAGTGCAATTTGCCGTATTTTGCATTTGAATGCAATAATCCATGTGGCAAAGTATAAATGTTGCAAGAAAAATGGCAAAGAGAACAAGAAAAATGTTCAGACATTGAGCTATAGGTCCTAACCGATGAGATGCGGAAGCATTCCTCACAACTTCAGGCAAGGACTTTAAATGTGACAGAGAGAAACCATATTAGGGATTAAAGTCGAGATGAAATTAAAAATGCCTTTTAACCCTTTTAGATCAGCAGTCATATTGTGTACCTATTTTACAAGTAATTAAAAAAGACTAAAATATATATTTTTTGTATTTTTACATCAAAATCCAATCATATTATTCCCATAAAAGAAAATACTAATTGCAACCAATAATATCATGACATCCATCCATCCATCGATCAATCTGCAACTTTTAGCCAAAACTGACGTGTGTGTGCTGTAGCCCTGTATCTTACATTCTAAGCCCGCCCACTTCTTGCTGCTGCTGTAATGGGTAAATTTCCCCACTGTGGGACTAATAAAGGAATATCTTATCTTATCTTATCTTATCTTCTTAGTTATGCTTTAACTCAAGTGGGTTTTTTTTTTTTTACAGCCTGGTTATTTTATTTTGCCCAATTTCCCCTCGCGATCACTAAGTATTTCTGATTCTGATTATGCATATAAAGCTCCCTGCATCCTCCTGCTGGTATGTACAGTATGTGACATGTTACGTTTCAGAGGCAGTAAGTGAGCTTCTTACAGTTCTTCTGCTGGTATTCGATGGCAGCTTTGAGGTTGAAGGCTTCGATCAGAGCGGTCTGATGCAGCACCAGTGTGTTTCCCACGCTGTGGACGTCAATGCCCTCAGTTGTCATGCCGACACTCAGCTCTGGTGCACAGAAACACAACATCAAGTCAAAAAGATTGTTGTAAGATCATCAAATAATGTCACTAGACTCATTCTTAAGTCTAAATTCAACAATCTAAATGTCACTCTAGATGCTGTAAAGAAGAGAAACTCTGACAGATGAAATGATGGCAGTTCCTCTGCGCTGTGTTTTTACCTGGATGCTCCTTGATGCCTCGCTCAATGATCTCTCCAATGTATTTGTTGGCCTGAGCGTAGTTCTTCAGGCTGTAGTAACACAGGGCGATGTTGTAGGACAATGCTGAGAGAGGAAGGGCAGAAAATAACAAGATGAACTATAAATGGTGCCTGTAGAGTGGATTTTAACTCCATCTTGATAGCCCACCAAAGTTCTCCTTAAACTTGTAATAAAATCATTTAATTCATATAATTTACTTATGCTTATGCTCTCAGCTTGTAAAAGGCTTCTTAAAGCTTTTCCTTTCCCTCAATGTTGTAATGTGCTGCTCTGATTAGTCACCATGATGCAAAGCTCAATCAACATTGTCACTTCAGCTGAATCAGATCTTGTGATCAATTTAGTTATTGAATGTTGGCATATTTGGCCTTTGTTGTGTGATGTGCCACATTGCTATTTTTCTGCCTAAAGATTCCTGTTATCAAACCACTTCGGTACTAACAAAGTCATTCCAGGTGTGAAACTAACTTTTCCAGACCAAGGTGCTGCTATTTGTGACGACGACGTAAAAATGTGCACCTTCATGTATCAAGCGCAAATGCAGGTGTATTCATGTATGTGTGTCTTTGGCTACCTGGCTTGTATCCCAGCACCTGCATGGCAGACATGAACTTCTTGCAGGCTTCCTCATACTTGCCGTCCTGGTAAAGCAAACAGCCCATATTGTGGAGGTAGTCCGGGTCTTCCTGGGGTAGATGCTCAAGCAGTGACTGTACAGTAGGTAAAAAATGAATGGACATGTGTCTTTGGCTGCAGATAGCAATGATTCAAACTGCCACCAGACTGGACCGAAATGGTATAATTTGTATGCATGCATTTGTATGCATGTGTGCAACAGATAATATGAAAGAGCTCATCACCTTGGCAGCAGAGTAATCTTCCTCACAGTATTTGATACAGGCCTGCAGCTTGACCATCTGTGCCAGAGAGATAGAGAGAGGTAGGATAAACTAAAGGTAAAGGTAAGTGGTGGTTTGACTTTGGGGGAAAAATTAAGCAATAACATGAACTACTACAGACTCTGATCCAAACATTAGAATTCAATTTCATGAGCTTGATACTGTTTTTCCTACAATTAATTCACAGATTTCACGTGGGAATTACATAATAGTTCTACTTGATCTCTTACATCAATAACATGAACATAAATTCTATTTGAGAGCAACATATTTTTTGACTTTCTGGTAATAAAAATGCATTCCCTGTTGCTGAAATATGCACATTTATGCCTGCTTTATTTTATTAGTTGTGCATTTATGTCCCACATGCATTTGTTAGAGCACTTCTGTTGAACAACAGCTCCCAGAGTTGGAAAGTGTATGGCAGATAGAGGGAACAAAATGAAAACATGTCAATGTAAATAAGGTGGAGCTGTTCTTAAATAGCAAATTTGAAGCAGTGATGGAACACCTGGAGCCAAATTCTTTCAGGTTCCCATAAAACAACACAGTGAGGCTTAGTGGAGCTGTTAAGTAGTTGGCATTCACTATACCTTGGTGTGACTGCTGGAGTTGTCGAGCACGACAGAGGCCTTTGTGGCCTCAGCATAAGCACCAGCTTTATAAAGGGACTGGGCGTAATACACCTTGTACTCCTCCACCTCTGGGTGCAGCTGGGTGAGGTGACCATAGCACTCTGCAGAGTTCGTGAAATCCTGGATGTGATAGTAGCAATAACCCAGCAGAGACAGGGCTGCTCTGGACTGTGACACAGAAGAAAGCAAGAGAGAGTCAAAGTGACAGATGTCTGCAGTGTTTGTAACACGAGGCTGTGTGGATAAACAATATAACACCAATCTCACCCTCTCACAAAGTGCCTGAGACAAAACAACATTGAAAAATGAATCAGGATGTCTGCAAGTTGCACAACACAAAATGTACTAATGTAAATATAAATCATACATTTGTGATAAATATAAAATCAGTGTAACACAGATTTAAAGATTAAATCACATCATTGCCACTAGGGCTGCAAAACAGATGATCTTTTCTTATTTATTCATCTGGCGATTAGTTTCTTGATTAATGGATTAAACATTTGGTTTATTAAATGTCACTGTAGTGACATATTATAATTTTCTGACATCTTCAGATATCTTGGCTACATTGAAACCCCAATGGTATTCAGATTACAATAGCTATTCATTACTCATTAATCTGGCAATTATTAAGTCAATTGATTGATTACTCTTTATGTCTATAAAATGTCAGAAAAAAGAGAAAAGCAGAAACTACAAGAAGCTGGTATGAGTTAATATTTGTCATTTTTATTTGAAAAATGACAAACAGTTATCAAAATGATTAATAACAATTTATTTTCTATTTACTGATTAATCTACTAATCATATTTCAGCTCTGATTACAATGAAATAAAACAAAGTCTTCGCATTTGTAAAACTGCAAATTTTTACTTGAGAAGCGACTGAAACGATTCATTGATCATCAGAACAGTTGAAGCTTGCGGTCATAGCTTTCACTACTCTCATTGCAACACGTTTGATCCTTTTAAACACATTCTCCTACTGTATGTCCTTGTCTTATTGGGTCAAAGATGTTATGTATTTCTTTAAGATAGAAAAAATGCAATACACACTCAAAGGGTCCACTCAAACCTTTGGTAAGATATGAAGACTTTTTTTGGATTTGTAAGACTATCTACAGGTTTCCCTTGATAAAGAATAGGGTGAAACCCATACCAGATCTACAGATATGTCCTCCAGTATCTTGTCACTTATTGGCCAGATGTGTTTAACAGCCAAGAACCTGGTGGACTTAACTAAAATGTAAACCTATGGAAAGTTTCTTACATATTCATGGTTTTTTTTTTTGTTTGCTTTTAACAAATTACCCAGAGTATTTACCAAATCATATTTGGTTCCTATTTATTACTAGCTGTAGAGTTGGTGATGTTTTTAAGTCTATTATCCAGCTTGGTCCAGTGTGATTTCAATTTATCATTATTGATGCTGAATGTGGAAAAACACGTATTCAGACATTTATGTATATCTTTTCTTTCCTTAATACACATATGATCTTTATGGGTTATTATTTTTTGCTTGTGCTGATTTCCACAATGCAGTTATGGACCTACAAGTGAGATGCTTACCAGCTTACAGGTTGTTACAGTATAATCTATAAATTTACTTTCCCTCCTTCACCTAAATGTATTCTGTAACCTGTAATCTCATGGAAGAGTGGGAGTGAGGAATTGAATTTGTCAATATATCTGATTAACAGTGTTTCTTTGTATTTGGGGGGTGGGTATGATGATAGAAGTATATTATACATGTCTTGTATATTTCACTCTTGTGTGATTAAAAAAAACCTTTGAAAATCAATAATATAGGTTTACAACATAAAATTGTTAAAGCTTAATTTTCTGTTGATGGACTAATTAATTTACTGATTCGCTGTCTCAATCGAAGACAATTCAATTATATTTTAGACCCAACATTTTTAATAACTGATCTGCAGACACCCTGAAATTTACTACTGTAAAACTAGGCCTACTTGTTTTAAAGTAACACTATTTCAGACACTTACCTTGTCGTGTTTTTGAAGCTGGCTGTTAAGGTTGTCTATGGCTTCCAAATACTGGCCGTCTTTTATCTAAAAGACAGAATGAACTGTGATGGTTTTATATACAGTGATCCTCTTATTTATATGTCATTAACATTAGCTAACGGGGAAAACACGAGCTGATTACAAATGATGTTTTTATAAAGTCTAAGGTTTACTTTACAGCAATTCACCGGGCATGATTAAAACGAACCATTTCAACTGGATTATTTGTTGCTTGATGTTTTAAATATATGCTGAATTTGCATGCAGTCCACCCCGGAAGAGTGATCTGTGTCGAGTGTTTTTCAATAAGCTTGAAACACTTAAATGAATGATTTCTGAAGTTTCGATAACCGTTTGCTAGCTGTTGTACCGACGCTAGCTTATCACTGAGCTGGGAAGCTAACTTCAACTAAAATAACAATATTCTCACCAGTTTGTAGATTGTAGCCGTGTACTCTCCGTCTTTAATAGACACCATTCCTTCAAGCGAGTTGCTTTAACGATGATAAATGACTTGTAGCTTTGTGTGTTCACGAAAACTGAAATAGTGCATCGAGCTAGTTTCTGTTAAGTGGACCGACGGAGGGCTTGAGCTGTTACTTGGCAACGAGACAGGCCGGAAATAGAAAATTTGACAGACGTGCGTGAGAGCCAATCATATTGGAGAATCAAGTTACTATGCCCAACCTTCCATTTTTTTCTTCCTTGAAACCTTTATTACGAGTTGAAACAGCAATAAATAAGTAAATAAATAAATAAATAAATAAACAAGCAACTACATCGTCATGTTTTTCCCAAAATGTTCAGTTTTATTTATCTATTTTTTTCAACTATTTCAATAATTTATTAATTTATTATAATTATAATATTTATGAAGACAAACAGCTCAGAGTCAGTTATATGACTGAGGGTATAAAATAAGTAAAATAATTCACTGGGGAGAATGACATTGTGAACCAGTGTCAACCTCAAATTTGCATCTTAACTTTAAAGCCAGATACAGTTTTTGATGTACAAGTGATGAACTTTTAAACTAATGAGATAGCTAGAGATTATAATTTTTGTGGGACTGTTTCTGTTAATGGAGGGCAGGTTTACTGTATAATATGTGATGTGCAGGTGAAGGTCATGTGATCAGCTCTGCAGAGCTGCAGACCTGCAGAGGCAGTTGAACAGACTGCAGACTAAAACACAGCACATGATGTAAATTGAGAACAAATGCAAAATGAAAAAAAAAAAGTAAAAATGTAGCTTGACTTCTGGGCTAAGTTGAACTTACCTATTCTCTGTTTCCTCCTCATTGATCAATGCTGGAAATTTGCAAGTTGAAGTTGATGTGATCACGACGTTTGACTCAGGTGGGGATTGAACCAGTGATGTAGCCTTGTCTACACGTTGCCAAGACCCAGAGAGCGAAAGAAGATCAGACTGAAGCTGCAGAAACTTCAGCTTCATCAACCTACAGAGAAGCATTTACACACTGAAACCTGGTCACATTAAAAATGTTGAAAACAAAACCTGTTGATACTAAAACAAGTCAACATGAATCAAAGTGTGAAATTAGAGTCCAGATAGCTCAGCTGGTAGAGAAACAGTTCTACTGTCTGATGGTTGTGGGTTCAACCCCCCTTAATGTAATTTTTCTTTTTCTTCTGTTACCCCTTAAAACCCCTTAAACCATCAATTAAAACCCCCAAGATACGATTGGCTCAAATTAAAAGCCAGAAAAAACACTTAGCTTTAAGGCTTAAAACAACTTCAATGGAGGAGATAACCACCCAAAACCCTTTGTATAACTTAATTTATCCATTAAATGACCTGAAACTTGTGAAGCATCACATGTAGAGCGATCCCCTGAATATACAGCTTAATTGAAAATTTGAGTTTGTCTCAGTTTGAAGGTTGTGGGTTCAAATCCTACATGGTCTCTAATTTTATTTTCCTTCTGTTGACCCTCAGAGGGCTGTTTCAAAAAGTTTTCTCTTATTTTGAAAAGCCTGTGTTGAATGAGCCTCACAAACTGAACGAGTATCAGTCTGTTTCATAAAGATGCATTTAATATATAATACTGTGAAATCAAAGTTCCCTTTGGAATTAAAACTGCCAAAAATAAATAAAAGTGAGTGACATAACTTAATAGTAATGAGAAATCAACAATTGTATGGTTACAATATGTATTTTGCATTGATTCATACAGTTGTCTTTCTTTTTTTCTTTCTTTCTTTCTTTCTTTCTTTCTTTCTTTCTATCTTTCTTTCTGAGTTCAGTGCACAAGCAATGATCTCATTTTTGGATCCAGGACGTGATTGTTACGGTTCACAGAAAAGAACACACACACACACACACACACACACACACACAAACCGGTTGCAGCTGTTTTTGTGTTGTTTTTTGTTCCTCCTTTGCTGTTCTGATTTTGTGTGTATTTTTGGGCGTCAGCAAGTCTTCACTTACTGGTAGATTGGAGCGTATACGCCTACCCATCAGCATCTGGGCTGGTGACAGTCCATTTTGTAGTGGTGGACTTCGG
Source organism: Pterois miles (assembly GCA_947000775.1). NCBI lineage: Eukaryota > Metazoa > Chordata > Actinopteri > Perciformes > Scorpaenidae > Pterois > Pterois miles. The sequence goes on from CAMQGK010000567.1 coordinate 10,343,718, forward strand.
TAAATCAGTAAGCTTTTCTGAAAGCCGTCTCTATTCTGTGCTTTTTTCATCATGTTCTTTACTGTTTTTTCAGAGCTTTCTGCCAAGCCATTAGACTTTGGATAGATTGGGCTCGACGTAGAGTGTTGACATGCACATTCTTTGTCAAAGGCAGCAAACTCACAGCTAGAAAACTGGGGCCCATTGTCTGAAAACAGTTCACATGGGCCGCCATGTCTAGCGAAAACAGTCTTGAGGTAACTGATGACTGCTTTGCTTGAAGTTGACTGTAGAGCTCCAGCTTCAGGATAGTTTGAGAAGTAGTCGGTGACCACAATGTAACTCTTTCCATCACAGTCAAATAAGTCTGCTCCCACCTTGTAGTAAGGTCTGTGGGGTACCGGATGAGTCATCAGTGGTTCAGCTTGTTGTTTTGGTCTGTAGGTGCGACAAAGATCACATGAAGCTGTTGTCTGGCTGATGTCTTGATCGATTCTCGGCCAGTACATTACTTCTCTCGCCCTACGTTTACACTTGATTTCTCTGAGGTGGCCTTTGTGTATCTTTAGGAACATTTGTTTACATAGTGAGGATGGAATAACAAACTTACTCCCCTTTAATACTATGTCATCCACCACTGTAAGCTCTGCTCTGCAGTTCCAGTAGTCTTGTATATTCACTGGGCAGTCCTTTTTGTTTTCAGGCCATCCTTGTTGAATTATCTGCTTGAGTTCTTTCATTGTTGCATCTGCATTAGTCTCTCTCTGTATTTGCTCTGTTCTGTCAGCAGTTATTGGCAAAGATGACACAATCATATCCACATATGCTTGTATTTCTGCACTTTTCTCGCTGTCTGCACGTTCCTCCTTATTCACTGCTCTAGAGAAGGTGTCGGCCATGTACATGTATTTTCCTTGTGTATATATCATGTGCATGTCGTATTTTTGCAGTCCGGTTAGCTCGCTAACAGTTCCTTTTCAATTTGAACGTATCTGGACTCTGCACTTGTCAAGGCTCTAGATGCATAGGCAACGGGTAGCCACTGCTCATCATGTTGTTGCAGCAGCACCGCTCCCAGGCCATACTGTGATGTGTCTGCTGAGATTCTTGTACTCTTCTCTGGGTCCTAGAACTTTTACACAGGCTTGTGTGTCAGCGGTCTGTTTTGGCTTCAGAAAACATTGTTCCTGCTCATGGGACCAAACCCATTCATTCTTTTGTTCGAGAAGACTCCTGAGAGGCGATGACAATGTTGATAGCTGTGGGACAAACTTGGCGAGATAGGTGACCATCCCTAGAAACCGTCTGACCTCATTTTTGTTCTTTGGTCTTTCCATGTTGTTGATTGCTGATGTTTTTCTCGGGTCTGGCCTCACCCCCTCTTCGCTGACAACGTCCCCCACGAAGGTTAGTGTTTTCACTCCAAACTCACATTTGTCTCTGTTCAGTTTCAGATTCACCTCTCTTGTCTTGTCTAGCCCTTATCTCAGTCTTTCGTCGCGTTCTTCTCGTGTAGATCCACAGACTATAATGTCGCCCATCATTGTCTCTACACCTAGTATGTCTTGAAATATCATGTGAATAGTCTTGTGATAGACTTCAGGAGCTGACAAGATACCATACGGTGGACGAAGAAACCTATACCTGCCCTCAGGCGTATTGAACGTACATAGCTTCGAACTCTCCTCATCCAGCCTCAGCTGCCAGAAACCTGACGAAGCGTCTAGTTTACTGAACCATTTAGCTCCAGCAAATTGTGCCATGATTTCTTCTCTGGTTGTTAACTTGAAATGTTCTCTTTTGATTGCTTTGTTTAAGTCTCTTGGATCCAAGCATATTCTCAGAGCACCTGTTTTCTTTTGTAGAATAACCAGTGAGCTAACCCATTCACTTGGTTCATCTATTTCCTTGATGACCTCGAGTTTTTCCATGCACGCTAGTTCATCTTTCAGTCTTTTCTCATAGCGCAAATGGGACTTTCCTGCAGGGATGCACAACAGATAAGATAAGATATTCCTTTATTGGTCCCACAGTGGAGAAATTCACACAGGAGTCACACTTTCATCCACACGTATTTTGTTTTCCTGGTAAACATCCAAGTCCTTTGAAACAGTCTTTATACTCCTTCATGAGTGAGTCATGGTCATTTGCAGTATTTTGTGAGGTCACTACGAACACTCTTTTAACCAAGTTAAGCTTGATACATGGACTTAGTCCCAGGATAGGTTGTACTCTCATATCCACAACCAGAAGTAGTGCTCTTATCTGCCGACCTTTGTGTTTGAAGGTTGCGATGCATCCCCCTTTAACAGGAACGTGATCTCCAGTGTATCCAGTCACTAGCCCCTCATCACTGATGGGGACGATGGGGATTACAGAGAACTTTCCCAAGACTTTGTGAACTGGTGCCTGCAGAACCACCTCCAGATCAAGGCAGGGAAAACTAAAGAGCTGGTGGTGGATTTCCGCAGGCAAACTCATCCCCCTCCAACACCGGTGAACATCCAGGGATCAGACATTGAGATGGTGACATCTTATAAATACCTGGGTGTTCACCTGAACTGGAGTAGACTACAAATTCCTCTGCACTCCATAAAAAAGGCCAGAGCAGACTGTATCTGCTCAGGAGACTGAGGTCTTTTGGAGCGCAGGGGACACTCCTGAAAACATTTTATGACACCGTGGTGGCATCAGCCATTTATGGAGTGGTTTGCTGGGGCAGCAGCATCACGGCTGCAGACAGGAAGAGGCTGGGTAAGATCATCAAAAGGGCCAGCTCTGTCCTGGCATTCACAACAAACTGACCGGACACAAGTGCAATAACAACTCATATATGCAATTATATCATCTGCTCAAGTATAGTAACTGGACAATTATTTATTAATATGCTGGACATATTTTAGCTTTACTTTTCTATTATGTACAGTATGTATTATTTTATTTTATTTGTATGAATACTTTTTTAAAATCTATGCTTCTTGTTTATTGCACTACCCACTTTGCTGCTGTAACGTGAATTTCTCCACTGTGGGACTAATAAAGGAATATCTTATCTTATCTTATCTTATTTTTTTTAAAGGACCAATCTTGCTCTTTGCGGCCAATGTTTTGTAGTCCTCCAGAGATATCAGGTTCGCATTGGCACCTGTATCTAACTTGAATGGTATTATTGTCTCATTCACTTCAATTGGCATAATCCATTCCTCTTTTTCAGTAGTACCAGTCTGCACCACATCTACAATAAACTCTTCTTCATCCTCATCCTCTTCATCAACTGTGTGAACTTTCTGTCTAGTGGCTGCTTTGCAGCATTTAGCATAGTGATTGCTTTGTCCACAGAAATTACAGGATTTTCCAAATGCAGGACATGATTTTGGCTTGTGGCTGCCTCCACATATACCACATCTGAACTCTGCAGGTTTCTCTTTTTGGTCTTTTTGTTTGGTAAATGTTTTCTTTTTCCTTTGTTCTTTATGTATGGCATGCACTGCTGTTTCACCTCTCCGAAGCTCTTTTGCTTGTGCTCGATATTGTCTATTACTGAAAACCATAATCTTAAAAACTTTGAAACACTGGCAAAAGTATGGGAGTATGTTGCATGAAAGATTTCTAGCTTTATTTATTTATCTGTACTTCAATTTCTTTTGTGTTCATTTTTTATCTGATCTTATCTTCTATCAAAAATTGAATCAAAAATGAAACCCTGAAGCGTCTGTCCTCCAGTTGAGGCTCATTTGTAAATCAAGAGCTCCATTTAGTGGCAGGATGGTTGAATTGTCACACAGCTGCAGCACCTCGCTACCGCAGTAGGAACATAATGTATGCACACTAACATCTGTGTAGATGTGACCTGCAGTTTTACTGACAGCTATCATGTTATAATGTACTAAAAACCACTGTACTGATGTTTATTATACTAACCAAAACCACTACCAGATTTGTAAAAGATGTGTTATACATCATAACAAAGTGAAATGTTGTAGTTTTTGCTCGAGAACATCTATCGAATGGCTTTAATTGCTGATTATGTTGCAGAATTTTTATAATGTATATACATGTATAATTTATTTGTTTAGAAGATTTTCTCACAAAACTTTAGTATCAGTGCAGATACTCCAGGCAGACAGGGAGAGGTTAGGTATTTACTGACCAACGGAAGATTCATAAGCTTACAGGCAGACACAGGTGGAGGGTGAAGGCTTAAGGTTACGGCAGTGATGGAGGAAGTATAGGCCCGTTTCACAAGGGCCATTTTGACATGTCATTGCAGGATGAACACGTGTAATAAATAACATTAATTACGGCCCTGATCCATTTAGGTGGGCCAGGGCCCTAGTATTGTTCATGCTGGCTTACTGGAATGACTGTAGCACACTAAACAGAACGGGACCATAATTTATATTATCAGTTACATCCATGTTTACCCTGCTATAGCACATCAAAATGGCTGCTGTGAGAAGAGCATATTCCGGCCAAGTCAGTATACGAAAATCAATGTATTGTTAATATAGTTGTAAGTATACTACTTCAATACTTATTGGAACTAAATTGGCCCACTTTGTAGTTTATAAAAGTATACATTTAAGTACACTATAAGAGTAAGAATAGTAAATTTTGAGTATACAACTAGTTTCCATCTGAATTGTACTTTGCACTGATACTATACTATGAACTTTTCTGGAAATCAATAGGTATACTGTTTAATAGTTTAACAGTAATAAACTTGTAGCCCAGTTTTTAGTTAATTAAAGTACACTTTCAAGTACAGGCTTTATACTTTGAATTTGACCTCACAAGATTATTCTTCTTTTTCTGCCATCATGCCATTGCATTACATTTTGAATAATATGTGCTTTAGGGCTGCAGCGGTTAGCGCTGTCACCTCACAGCAAGAGGGTCACAGGTTCAAATCCGGCTTGGGGCTCTTCTGTGTGGAGCTTGCATCTTCTCCCCATGTTAGCGTTGGGTTTTCTCCGGGTTCTCTGGTTTCCTCCCACAGTCCAAAGACAGGCAGTTTAGGTTAACTGATGACTCTAAATTGTCTGTAGGTGTGGATGTGAGCATGAATGGTTGTCTGTCTATATGTTGTCTGTCTCTATGTGCCCTGCAATGGACTGGCGACCTGTCCAGGGTGAACCCCGCCTTCGCCCAATGCCAGCTGGGATCGTCTCCAGCCCCCCCGCGACCCCTAACGGGATGAGTGGTTGAAGATGGATGGATGGATAATCTGTGCTTTAATGCGACCTATATGACACTTTAAAATGTTACGCCACACAAATTCTACTTGAATCATTTCAATTTTTAGTTTTTTTTTTTTTTATTGAAAAATGCCTTAATATTACAACAACAATAAAACAACAACAACAACAACAATAATAATAATCAGTATCCAGATCTCCTCATTTACAGACTTGCTTTAAGATCTTGTCCAGTGATCTTCGGTCGTTTTCTGGAATGATCTTTCTCCACACGGTCAGAAAGTCTTTGTGCTGAGCCAGCTCCTGGAGGATTAATCTGCTGTGCTGCCTGATGGAGGAATACGTTTTATATTGAGCTCAATGTTTAGATAAATCAAATTAAAACAGTGAAAACCAAAAATCACAAGATTGTGCAAAATTGTACACTAAATCTACAGCAAAACTTGATAACCCACCTTGCTTCTGGTGCGCCATCCACACACAGTTTAGAGACAGCGACCAGGAACTTTTCAGTGAAGCCTCTTTCTGCTGTCAAGACGTGATCTGCTCCGACGCTGACAGCCAGCCGGTGCAGATGATGGGTCATGTTGCTTCTTACTGCAGCACAACGGTGGCTGAGGAGGGACAAAGAGGGAATATGAGACAAACAAATCCACTGACTATGTTTCATTTCACCTTATTTCAACACTTGTGCTGATAAAATGAATGCTGCCTCCTCTCTTACTTCATTGCCGTCCTCAACAGAGTGTTCAGGACATGATCATGGCTGCAGTTTTCCACCATGGCATCCAGTGCGCGATTGGCCTCCGCGCAAAGTACGGTATTTGTTGTCTGTCCGAATTTCAGCAGCAGGACTTGGCCTGTTCTATCTACCTCCAGGTCCATGGCCTTCTTGAGGTTGATATATAGCTCAGCCATGGTGGTCAGAGCTGCACGGGCAACTGCTGAGCGCAGGCTATTCACCTGTATAGTAAGAGTGAACATCATCAGTCAAAACTGTCAGCACATGTAGGCAAATGAGAACTGTGAGAGACACAAACATAGAAACAAAGAGACAAAGAAGAAAGTGTATACAATACCTCCTGAATGAGAGCCAGACAAACTTTAGTTAGTTTGGTCTTTAGGGTCTCTGGGTGGTGCTGTGCAAGATCTTGTATTGTCTTCATGCCATCGATTTTCTTTGTCCTGTAAGTTTATGTGATAAGAATTATGGTAAGTCAGAAATAGACCTAACACATCTGCAGTTTAAACTGATACTGCAAATGCTACCAACTTCAAATGTATTTTATTAACTGCAATTTTACGCAATACAAGAGACCAAGAGATACAAGAGACCTCTTACCAAACATCTGAGGAGAGCTGCTCAAGGCAGACTGACAATTTTTTCACAGAGGCCGCCCTGGGCACAGCTGCAGGGGTCCTCTTGGATGTGGACACAGGGGCCATTTTGGGTCTCACGGCAGTGGTTTTCTTGAGCACCACTGAGGCTGTGGCTAGCCAACATCCATCGGCTACCTCCTTGACTGTTGAGATTAATGGAAAAATAGGTGTCACTCAAATTTCTCCTCTACTTTTACTCAAGGGAAAATGTCAAAGCAGATGTTACACTTAAAAACCTAGAAGAAAAATCAGAGGTTCCCACAACAGACAGACATCCACACTGAACAATATATCTTTATGGGAACTTACCTGCTCTGCTGTATTTGGTAGCAAGCACAGGCAGATGAGATGTTCTCCTCCTGGATAGTGGAACTGCTTGAGGAGGAGGAGGAGGAGAGGGAGGAGCAAATGTTCGCTGCACGGCTGCAGGGGCCATTTTGGGAGCCACGGCAGTGGTTTTCTTGAGCACCACTGAGGCTGGGGCTAGCCTACATCCATCGGCTACCTCCTTGACTGTTGAGATTAATGGAAAAATAGGCATCACTCAAATTTCTCCTCTACTTTTACTCAAGGGAAAATGTCAAAGCAGATGTTACATTTAAAAACCTAGAAGAAAAATCAGAGGTTCCCACAACAGACAGACATCCCCACTGAACATTATATCTTTATAGGAACTTACCTGCTCTGCTGTATTTGGTAGCAAGCACAGGCAGATGAGATGCTTTCCTCCTGGATAGTGGAACTGCTTGAGGAGGAGGAGGAGGAGGAGAGGGAGGAGCAAATGTTCTCTGCATGGCTGCAGGGGCCATTTTTGGTGCCACGGGAGTGGTTTTCTTGAGCACCACTGGGGCTGGGGCTAGCCTACATCCATCGGCTACCTCCTTGACTGTTGAGATTAATGGAAAAATAGGCGTCACTCAAATTTCTCCTCTACTTTTACTCAAGGCAAAATGTCAAAGCAGATGTTACATTTAAAAACCTCGAAGAAACATCAGAGGTTCCCACAACAGACAGACATCCCCACTGAACATATGTCTTTATAGGAACTTACCTGCTCTGCTGTATTTGGTAGCAAGCACAGGCAGATGAGATGCTCTCCTCCTGGATAGTGGAACTGCTCGAGGAGGAGGAGGAGAGGGAGGAGGAGTTGGTCTGAATGAGTCCTCAAACAGACTAATGTCCCTCAGTTCACGGGGTGTTTGAGAATCTACACAGCTGAGGCAGGACACAGATCTACTAGAGCTAGTTGGGCTCCCGTCTCTGTAATCCTCACATGCAAGGGCAGCCATCTGACCACCAATGTACACCTTGCGCCAGAAGGACTCCTCGTCCACCTTGTACAAACTTGTCAGACTCCTCCAGTTTCTCTCGATGTCCTCCTCATACACACCAGGAACATCTAGAGGAGGGCTGATCTTCTGCGGAGAAAAAGCACAACAAAATACAGTTGAGTTGACTCCCCCGAGGATCCTGACCAACTTTACTATATTTCAGAGGCTGTAGCAGGTTCAGTTTTAGAGCTAGAGTGAAGTTACAGATATCATATGAAAACAGGAAAACCTAAAGAATTGATTGGTACCATGTCATGATAGTTTGTCAGAAAGGAGGCCAAACAACTCTCCAAAGCTAAATTTTGGGGAGGAAAATGGCATGGCCATTTTCAAAGGGGTCCCTTGACCTCTAACCTCAAGATATTGAATGAAAATGGGTTCTATGGATACCCACGAGTCTCCCCTTTACAGGTTAAATTTAGCACCAAATCTGTGTAACAAATGATATCAACCTCAAAAACTGCTACAACTTATGAGACTAAAATAAGCATGGGAATGACCATCATTTATCTCTATCACAATGTTTGAATCCTTCATACATTGTACAGTTTATTTCAGTTAATTAATTAATTAGTTATTTCATGTTTATTTCTGAATTATGACTACAACTTGACACAGTGTTGATCTGCATTTCAAATTTATCTTCCTGTTCCCAGCTGTTCACCATTTCTATGTGGCATCTACTGTTCACCTGCTATCTCCCCCTAAAGTACCCCTCTACCCCCCTTAAAAAAGACAACAACTAGTCTATTGTATCAGAGGTTTCAAAGTTAAGAATACTTTCACAAGATGCCAGCGAAGTTTCTAGAGCAATCGACTGGACTGTATGCATCTGTGAAAGACTTTCAGGTATGAACAGAAGGAAGGTCAGGTACTCACTTCACCAGCAAATGTTGTCATAATTCAAATCCTCTTCCAACAAAATATAATCAACAACAAGTAGACACCGTTGTGACTCTCTGTGTGACCAGAACGTGACTGACTGGCTTCTGTTGCAGTTTGGATTTGAAATCAGAATTTTAAAAGCTGCACAATTGGAACACAGAATTCTTCCTCTCTGCCTTCTTGTGATTGGCTACTGTCACCAGATGGAACACATGCTTCTCTCTCTGTAATGGTGCCTTCACCTGAATCTGCTGATGGGATTTAGAAATCTGGTTTGATACTGCCCTAATTCAAAGATCAGTCATAACAAAGACCTGCAGGTATTTAAAGTTTGGAAGTGTCAAACACATTGGCAAACAAAATTGCTGCCATCCCCAAGAAGAGATCAGTCATCACTTATCTCTTCACTCCTCTGCAGTTTATCATCAAGCACAACGTCCCTTCACACTAATCAAGACACCTGTGTTGTTAAGTTTCAAGGATTATTATTAAAAGCAAGAGTGAAAAGTCACTCCTTAATGAATTTATAGGCCATCATAATAATTTATTAATACATTAATTATACATTTATATATATTATACACGCCTTCCAGTCTTTAATTTCATCAATGCATATTTAGCTTCCTCAACCAAAAGGCCATGGTAAAATATGGAAGATATTTTTGGTCATAATAAAAATTAAAAGTCCAAATAGAAAACTGAGAGACAGAGAGAAAAAGATGATTATTTTACTCCACTAGTAATTAGTCCCTAATTAAACTTAAAAATAAAATAAAATAAAATAAAATGATAGTTTATAACATTACGACATATGTACTCATTGCACTCAAAACACGGCCGACACTTATTTTCAGTCACAGAGAAAATCTCCTCTACTTTGGACTGCAGGATCCCGCATTCTCCAGACCTTTGCTTAATTGCTGATCTAACGATAACTGCCCTACCAGACACACAATTGCAACCCACACTTGCAGCTCTTGCCATTGCCAAGAAAACAATTTTGGTTAATTGGAAGGATAAGTAAGCCCTCAACATCAGCCATTGGCTGAACCTCCTCACTGAACACATTTCACTTGAGAAAATGTCTGCTACTCAGATAAACCCATTGGCATCATTTACAATGAAATGGTCTCCATTTATTAGATCTTAAAATATAACTCCATAGCTTCTTGTCTGTTAGTGTATGCCACTCCTCTCATAAATAGTTTGTGCCTGTGGTCTGTACCTTAACTCGTGTCTCCTTGGCTATGTTGTAGGTTTTTTTTTTTTTTTTTTCTTTTGGTGGCACTCATTTTCACACCACTCTCACGGTGCAGGACACACTGCAAAACCTGACTGACACTCACCAACGGCCCCACTGTCTTACAGCCGACCATCGGCTTGCTGTGTCAGGGCCTTAAAGATCACTGATTAAAACGTAATATATCTTGATATTTAGCCATTTTATGGGTGTTATGTGCCAAACTGTTTCCTGGCAAGACACAGTCACCTCCTGGTGTCACCTCCTTGTTGGCTGACAATTGCTCAGAGCCAAAAACTCCTGCACATGTAACTCCCAGGAAAACAGCCAACTGTTGTTTTTACACTTCTGTTTTACATGGATTAAACAAGCAAGATAAAGTGTTAATCAAGGAGCTTTAGAGGTGCTGGTAAGTGGATTTAGTTACCTTTGGAGGGGGCCAAGTTGGCTGTTTGCCCCTGTTTCCGGTCCTCATGCTAAGCTAAGCTAACTAGCTCCTGGCTGTAGAGTCATGTCTACTGTATAGATGTGAGATGTGAGATGAGAGGAGAATGCAAATAAATTTCCCAAATTGTTGAACTATTCCTTTCAAACTCAACATCTAAATCCAGACTAGTAAGATGTATTTAAGTGGTCTAGTTGGGCCATACTATGTTTAAAAAACACTAGGATACATAAGGTGTTTATACACTATATAATGTCTTTTTTTTTCTTCAAATTGCCTTTAATTTAAACCTTTTTACATAATGTGTTAAAGGAACAAGAAACAACAGCAACAAAGTCCTGGACCAACTGTGTTAATACTGGGTGTTATCAGCACAGAAACGCCATAAACCAAGAATCCCTCTAACCCAAAGTTAAATGCAGAATTAACTCACCAAAAAGCAAAATACTTCCAACATCAATATTGATTAAAAAGCCAATATTGGTTTAACCTAGAGAGATGTAAACAGGGCTGTACAGTCCCCAATGACCAGGAAGTGAGCTCTGATAGGAAGAATAACAAACCAGTGAGTGGCCAGTTTCTGGCGGCTCCAGGCCCAGTGGGAAGAGCTTCCCCGGACCCTCGATGTTTCACAGGGCCCTGATGGGTCCTTGCAATGAAAGACATAGAAGAGTGGGGCCGCGCTGACCTCCCTTACGGCAGCTTTTGTTTCCTCCTGACCTCATCTCCTCATCTGTTCTAGCCGGTGATAAGCTGGACAATGAAGGCTGTCAGCCTGCAATAAGAGAAAAGGATAAAGGCTCCCCATGCCACCACCAATTTATCGTAATATGTTTTCATGTGTGGTGTCTCACATTTTAAACATCTGTTACGATGTGAAAAATCTTTTAGTGTGTGCCAGACTTTAGCTGATGTGTGTACCTGCTGTGACGGTGTCTCTGTCCTTTAAACTTTGCTCTTCCACACTCGCTCTCAGCCGGATTTCAAAACGCCTGGAGAAGCCTCCCTTGGGTTTTCCAAAGCGATTGCAGCATGAGGGGTTTCTCGTTGTCTCCAACCACCTGGAAACACTCCCTCTTCCACTGGTTGTCTGCGCCCGTCTGGCCGATCACGTCGCAGAGCACGTAGTCATTGGCATCTTCTTTTTCCAGGCAGTACCTGAACAACAAAGGTGGACACTTAGACAAGAGGATGCAGTGGATGTTAAACCCTCTGGAGCTAGTGAAGACACTGGAATCATGTGAGACTTGAAAATTAATCCATTGGTACCAACCTAGTCATACTAGCTTGTCGAGAGGGAGTCTAAATAACACTACAAACAAACTTGTGCTAAATTTTGGTGAGGATAAACTGTCATGGTCATTTTCAAAGGGGTTCCTTGACCTTTGACCTCTAGATATGTGAATGAAAACGGGTTCTGTCCCCTTTACAGTCTTGATGATAGTCACATGCAGTTTGTGTGAAGCAGTATATTTTCCCACTCCCATGTTGATAAGAGTATTAAATACTTGACAAATCTCCCTTCAGGGTACATTATGAACAGATAAAAAATGTGGTTAATTTCCAGGTAATCACGATTAAATATACTGATTGATTGAAAAGCCCTAATCTCTACATATCTCACCTCTCCAAGGCCTCCTTCACCAGTTCCTTTGCACTGGACTGTGTGGTGGCCATCACACTCTTATAATTGGTCCCCTGACAGATGTCGCTGCCAAATATCTTCAGGATGCCAGGGACAGACTTCTGACTGGACAACTCTGCTGGGTCGTCTGCAGCCTGGAGGTCAGCCACCAGGCTCCCGCTGCCCGTCGCCTGCTGGCTGCGCCGTCCACTGTTGGGGCTGTGGTTGAAAACAGTGGAAAGCCTGTTGTTGTGGCAGCGGATTTTGCTCTTGGCTGGCTGCCGGACACCAACGCTCTCTGTGGAGCGGACGGTGGTGTCAGACTTATTGGACCTGAGGGGAAACAGGGAAGATAACGAACACTGTTTAGTGGCAAGCCTTAAATATGTACAAGGAGGTCCACACCTAAGTGTCTTTTTTATATCGAGACAGGTCAAATTCTTCCACAGTGTGTGACTGTAAATAAAAAGGTTTTCTCCAGTCTGAACTTCACAAGTATCACAACGACAGAAACACAAATTTGTAACTTTTTTCCTGTACGTTTTCATTTATGTGTAATAATCTTTCTATATGACATTGTAATATATCTCACGTGGGTTTTACACTACTCAGAATATTAATTTAAGCAGTAAATATTTATATCAAAGTTGGAGAATTATTTTCTTGCAGAGTAAACTGGGTTCATCACCACATGTGACAAACCAAAGACAAAAAGAAAGTGGTTGATAAACTTTAGAAAAGCTAGCAGTACAGTGATGAGATAGTCAGTGATATAAAGCCACAAAAGACAGGCTTAAATACAAAGAGTATTACAAAAAGTACTACCAAGTTATAGTACCAAAAGTTAAAGTACTAATTATGCAGAATGACCAATTTCAGAAGAATATATATTATATTATTGGATTATAATTATTGATGCATTAACGTGTTCAACACTTTAATGTTGCAGCTGGTAAAGGTGGAGCTCATTTTAATCACTTTAAATAGTGCTGGCTAACTTAATCTATAATAATATATCATCATTTAGTCATTGATTTACTGCATATGTTGTCAGAGGTGGAAGAACTATTCCGATATTTTACGTGAGTAAAAGTAGTAATACTACAGTGTAAAAATACTTACTTTTTTTTACTCAAAAATAAAAAAATTAATTAAATAATAAATTAATTAAATAAATAAATAAATAAATAAAAATAGAACAATTGTCTCTGAAATGTAGTGGTGCAGAAGTAGAAATTAGCATAAAATGTACCTCAAAGTAGTACTTAAGTACAGTATTTGAGTAAATGTACTTAGTTACATTCCACCACTGTATTTTGTACTGAGGTAACCAAAGCCGTCAAGTAAATGTAGTGGAGTAAAAAGTACAATACTTGTCTCTAAAATGTGGTAGAGTTTGTGGACTTGTAAAGTAGCATACAATGGAAATACTCAAGTAAAGTAAAAGTACCTCAGAATTGTACTTGTGTACATGCATTTACATTCCACCACTGTATTTTGTACTGAAGTAACTAAAGCTGTTACACAAATGTAGCGGAGTATAAGCAGAAAGTGGCATAAAATGGAAATACTCAAGTAAAGTACCTCAAAACTGTACTTATGTACAGTACTTTTCATTCCACTACTTCTTATGGTGACTTAAAGCAGTTCCACAGTGGTGATAATATAAAATATGTCTTCAGGGGAGAAGTTATGACTAATGATGTACCTTAATTAACACTTTAGGCCATTTGTTAATGTTTATATAGTGTCTGAACATTGTAAATGAAGACTTACTGGACAGATCCATTGCTGGGCTTCCTTCCTAGTTTGGCCAGTCGCTTCTTTGGAGACCGGATCAGTAAACCCACTGGGAAGTTTAGGGCTTGTTTATTTACGTGGCTGCTTCTCTCCTCTGAAATCATTATTGTTTTCAATTCACGTAAACACAACAAAACTAGCAGAAAACAGCATTATTCGCTGCTAGCTGGGCGATGGAAACTTGCTAGTCCTGACTCAAAAACCACAAAAGGCGTGTAAATACTCCAGCAGTACCTCCGTACCCATTAGACAAAAACCTTATTTAAAATGAGCTCGTTCACGTTACATTTCCACAGACTTTAGGAGGAAATCAGAGGAGCGCCAGTAGGTCAAAAACAGCTTTCTGGAAGATAAAATCCAAACTGAAGTGAATAATCAGCAGCAAACGAAGAAGCAGAGACATTTTCACACAACGTCGCTCCGGTTCCGACAGGAAGAACCTGGGAAACGGGTCTAGAAATAGACCCGGTCCGTGCTAACGACCGTGACACCCGTTCACAAACCGCCCGGGAGCCTGGACCGGACTGAATGAAGACGGGAGCTGCTGGTGGCGTCACGGTGCGTCACCCACGGGAGGAGGGTCACATGACCACAGTCTTTGTGGAGTCCTTTAAGTTTCCTCAATAAAATATCAAATTAGGTGATGTGTTGTCTGCCTTTGTTTATGACACACAGACGAGGCGTGGGAGTATGTTCAGAGGCTTCAATGCTCGGCTCGACACATGAAAACATTGTCATTCACTCTGACTAGTCACTTCCTGGCTGCCGTCTCCTAGGCCTACACTGAGCATGCGCCTAGCTCTCATTGCACTCTGGGTAATGGAGTTCTTATTGAGCAACTCATAACATCAACAATGCCAGCTCCTGTCATCTCGGCCTGTACTGGAGGATGAGTGAGAAGGCTTAGGTGAGGATTAGTGGTGCGTTAACCAAAATTCCTACAATAAATCCTGGTGATCGCTGGTTGCACACAGCAGGCCAAAACAAAACAAAACAGGAAAACAACACAAGAAGAAGTAGTACAGATGCAGTACTAGTAGTTGGTTAGACGTAGTATTAGCAGTTGTGTGTTACTATGCAGCAGAAACATAAAGCTATAATGCTGATTCTGCACCAAAAAGAAAAATGTTGATTTTCTCTTGTTGCACAACAATTTCTTGATATTGTCTTTTACCGAAAACCATAATCTGAAAAACTGTGAAACATTGGCAAAAGTATGGGAGTATGTTGCATGAAAGATTTCTAGCTTTATTCATTTATTTGTACTTCAATTTCTTTAGTGTTCATTTTTTATCTGATCTTATCTTCTATCAAAAATGAAATAAGTTGCAGGCACAGTGGATCACACAATGCAAGATAAAGACAGAAAACTATCAAAATGATTCTGCTTGTCTATAACTTGTATATTGATACACAGTATTGTTTAATATCTCATACTGCACTGTTCATGAATAAACAACCTCATAAAACGGTGTACAGTCCTGTAATAGACACTAAACCCTGAAGCGTCTGTCCTCCAGTTGAGGCTCATTTGTAAATCAAGAGCTCCATTTAGTGGCAGGATGGTTGAATTGTCACACAGCTGCAGCACCTCGCTACCGCAGTAGGAACATAATGTATGCACACTAACATCTGTGTAGATGTGACCTGCAGTTTTACTGACAGCTATCATGTTATAATGTACTAAAAACCACTGTACTGATGTTTATTATACTAACCAAAACCACTACCAGATTTGTAAAAGATGTGTTATACATCATAACGAAGTGAAATATTGTAGTTTTTGCTCGAGAACATCTATCGAATGGCTTTAATTGCTGATTATGTTGCAGAATTTTTATAATGTATATATATATATAATTTATTTGTTTAGAAGATTTTCTCACAAAACTATAGTATCAGTGCAGATACTCCAGACACACAGGGAGAGGTTAGGTATTTACTGACCAACGGAAGATTCATAAGCTTACAGGCAGACACAGGTGGAGGGTGAAGGCTTAAGGTTATGGCAGTGATGGAGGAAGTATAGGCCCGTTTCACAAGGGCCATTTTGACATGTCATTGCAGGATGAACACGTGTAATAAATAACATTAATTACGGCCCTGATCCATTTAGGTGGGCCAGGGCCCTAGTATTGTTCATGCTGGCTTACTGGAATGACTGTAGCACACTAAACAGAACGGGACCATAATTTATATTATCAGTTACATCCATGTTTACCCTGCTATAGCACATCAAAATGGCTGCTGTGAGAAGAGCATATTCCGGCCAAGTCAGTATACGAAAATCAATGTATTGTTAATATAGTTGTAAGTGTACTACTTCAATACTTATTGGAACTAAACTGGCCCACTTTGTAGTTTATAAAAGTATACATTTAAGGACACTATAAGAGTAAGAATAGTACATTTTGAGTATACAACTAGTTTCCATCTGAATTGTACTTTGCACTGATACTATACAATGAACTTTTCTAGAAATCAATAGGTATACTGTTTAATAGTTTAACAGTAATAAACTTGTAGCCCAGTTTTTAGTTAATTAAAGTACACTTTCAAGTACAGGCTTTATACTTTGAATTTGACCTCACAAGATTTTCTTCTTTTTCTGCCATCATGCCATTGCATTACATTTTGAATAATATGTGCTTTAGGGCTGCAGCGGTTAGCGCTGTCACCTCACAGCAAGAGGGTCACAGGTTCAAATCCGGCTTGGGGCTCTTCTGTGTGGAGCTTGCATCTTCTCCCCATGTTAGCGTTGGGTTTTCTCCGGGTTTCCTGGCTTCCTCCCACAGTCCAAAGACAGGCAGTTTAGGTTAACTGATGACTCTAAATTGTCTGTAGGTGTGGATGTGAGCGTGAATGGTTGTCTGTCTATATGTTGTCTGTCTCTATGTGCCCTGCAATGGACTGGCGACCTGTCCAGGGTGAACCCCGCCTTCGCCCAATGCCAGCTGGGATCGGCCCCAGCCCCCCGCGACTCCTAACGGGATGAGTGGTTGAAGATGGATGGATGGATAATCTGTGCTTTAATGCGACCTATATCACACTTTAAAATGTTACGCCACACAAATTCTACTTGAACCATTTCAATTTTTTTTTTTTTTTTTATTGAAAAATGCCTTAATATTACAACAACAATAAAACAACAACAACAACAATAATAATAATCAGTATCCAGATCTCCTCATTTACAGACTTGCTTTAAGATCTTGTCCAGTGATCTTCGGTCGTTTTCTGGAATGATCTTTCTCCACACGGTCAGAAAGTCTTTGTGCTGAGCCAGCTCCTGGAGGATTAATCTGCTGTGCTGCCTGATGGAGGAATACGTTTTATATTGAGCTCAATGTTTAGATAAATCAAATTAAAACAGTGAAAACCAAAAATCACAAGATTGTGCAAAATTGTACACTAAATCTACAGCAAAACTTGATAACCCACCTTGCTTCTGGTGCGCCATCCACACACAGTTTAGAGACAGCGACCAGGAACTTTTCAGTGAAGCCTCTTTCTGCTGTCAAGACG
This sequence comes from Pterois miles, assembly GCA_947000775.1. NCBI lineage: Eukaryota > Metazoa > Chordata > Actinopteri > Perciformes > Scorpaenidae > Pterois > Pterois miles. The sequence continues at coordinate 10,361,125 of CAMQGK010000567.1, forward strand.
TGATCTGCTCCGACGCTGACAGCCAGCCGGTGCAGATGATGGGTCATGTTGCTTCTTACTGCAGCACAACGGTGGCTGAGGAGGGACAAAGAGGGAATATGAGACAAACAAATCCACTGACTATGTTTCATTTCACCTTATTTCAACACTTGTGCTGATAAAATGAATGCTGCCTCCTCTCTTACTTCATTGCCGTCCTCAACAGAGTGTTCAGGACATGATCATGGCTGCAGTTTTCCACCATGGCATCCAGTGCGCGATTGGCCTCCGCGCAAAGTACGGTATTTGTTGTCTGTCCGAATTTCAGCAGCAGGACTTGGCCTGTTCTATCTACCTCCAGGTCCATGGCCTTCTTGAGGTTGATATATAGCTCAGCCATGGTGGTCAGAGCTGCACGGGCAACTGCTGAGCGCAGGCTATTCACCTGTATAGTAAGAGTGAACATCATCAGTCAAAACTGTCAGCACATGTAGGCAAATGAGAACTGTGAGAGACACAAACATAGAAACAAAGAGACAAAGAAGAAAGTGTATACAATACCTCCTGAATGAGAGCCAGACAAACTTTAGTTAGTTTGGTCTTTAGGGTCTCTGGGTGGTGCTGTGCAAGATCTTGTATTGTCTTCATGCCATCGATTTTCTTTGTCCTGTAAGTTTATGTGATAAGAATTATGGTAAGTCAGAAATAGACCTAACACATCTGCAGTTTAAACTGATACTGCAAATGCTACCAACTTCAAATGTATTTTATTAACTGCAATTTTACGCAATACAAGAGACCAAGAGATACAAGAGACCTCTTACCAAACATCTGAGGAGAGCTGCTCAAGGCAGACTGACAATTTTTTCACAGAGGCCGCCCTGGGCACAGCTGCAGGGGTCCTCTTGGATGTGGACACAGGGGCCATTTTGGGTCTCACGGCAGTGGTTTTCTTGAGCACCACTGAGGCTGTGGCTAGCCAACATCCATCGGCTACCTCCTTGACTGTTGAGATTAATGGAAAAATAGGTGTCACTCAAATTTCTCCTCTACTTTTACTCAAGGGAAAATGTCAAAGCAGATGTTACACTTAAAAACCTAGAAGAAAAATCAGAGGTTCCCACAACAGACAGACATCCACACTGAACAATATATCTTTATGGGAACTTACCTGCTCTGCTGTATTTGGTAGCAAGCACAGGCAGATGAGATGTTCTCCTCCTGGATAGTGGAACTGCTTGAGGAGGAGGAGGAGGAGAGGGAGGAGCAAATGTTCGCTGCACGGCTGCAGGGGCCATTTTGGGAGCCACGGCAGTGGTTTTCTTGAGCACCACTGAGGCTGGGGCTAGCCTACATCCATCGGCTACCTCCTTGACTGTTGAGATTAATGGAAAAATAGGCATCACTCAAATTTCTCCTCTACTTTTACTCAAGGGAAAATGTCAAAGCAGATGTTACATTTAAAAACCTAGAAGAAAAATCAGAGGTTCCCACAACAGACAGACATCCCCACTGAACATTATATCTTTATAGGAACTTACCTGCTCTGCTGTATTTGGTAGCAAGCACAGGCAGATGAGATGCTTTCCTCCTGGATAGTGGAACTGCTTGAGGAGGAGGAGGAGGAGGAGAGGGAGGAGCAAATGTTCTCTGCATGGCTGCAGGGGCCATTTTTGGGAGCCACGGGAGTGGTTTTCTTGAGCACCACTGGGGCTGGGGCTAGCCTACATCCATCGGCTACCTCCTTGACTGTTGAGATTAATGGAAAAATAGGCGTCACTCAAATTTCTCCTCTACTTTTACTCAAGGCAAAATGTCAAAGCAGATGTTACATTTAAAAACCTCGAAGAAACATCAGAGGTTCCCACAACAGACAGACATCCCCACTGAACATATGTCTTTATAGGAACTTACCTGCTCTGCTGTATTTGGTAGCAAGCACAGGCAGATGAGATGCTCTCCTCCTGGATAGTGGAACTGCTCGAGGAGGAGGAGGAGAGGGAGGAGGAGTTGGTCTGAATGAGTCCTCAAACAGACTAATGTCCCTCAGTTCATGGGGTGTTTGAGAATCTACACAGCTGAGGCAGGACACAGATCTACTAGAGCTAGTTGGGCTCCCGTCTCTGTAATCCTCACATGCAAGGGCAGCCATCTGACCACCAATGTACACCTTGCGCCAGAAGGACTCCTCGTCCACCTTGTACAAACTTGTCAGACTCCTCCAGTTTCTCTCGATGTCCTCCTCATACACACCAGGAACATCTAGAGGAGGGCTGATCTTCTGCGGAGAAAAAGCACAACAAAATACAGTTGAGTTGACTCCCCCGAGGATCCTGACCAACTTTACTATATTTCAGAGGCTGTAGCAGGTTCAGTTTTAGAGCTAGAGTGAAGTTACAGATATCATATGAAAACAGGAAAACCTAAAGAATTGATTGGTACCATGTCATGATAGTTTGTCAGAAAGGAGGCCAAACAACTCTCCAAAGCTAAATTTTGGGGAGGAAAATGGCATGGCCATTTTCAAAGGGGTCCCTTGACCTCTAACCTCAAGATATTGAATGAAAATGGGTTCTATGGATACCCACGAGTCTCCCCTTTACAGGTTAAATTTAGCACCAAATCTGTGTAACAAATGATATCAACCTCAAAAACTGCTACAACTTATGAGACTAAAATAAGCATGGGAATGACCATCATTTATCTCTATCACAATGTTTGAATCCTTCATACATTGTACAGTTTATTTCAGTTAATTAATTAATTAGTTATTTCATGTTTATTTCTGAATTATGACTACAACTTGACACACAGTGTTGATCTGCATTTCAAATTTATCTTCCTGTTCCCAGCTGTTCACCATTTCTATGTGGCATCTACTGTTCACCTGCTATCTCCCCCTAAAGTACCCCTCTACCCCCCTTAAAAAAGACAACAACTAGTCTATTGTATCAGAGGTTTCAAAGTTAAGAATACTTTCACAAGATGCCAGCGAAGTTTCTAGAGCAATCGACTGGACTGTATGCATCTGTGAAAGACTTTCAGGTATGAACAGAAGGAAGGTCAGGTACTCACTTCACCAGCAAATGTTGTCATAATTCAAATCCTCTTCCAACAAAATATAATCAACAACAAGTAGACACCGTTGTGACTCTCTGTGTGACCAGAACGTGACTGACTGGCTTCTGTTGCAGTTTGGATTTGAAATCAGAATTTTAAAAGCTGCACAATTGGAACACAGAATTCTTCCTCTCTGCCTTCTTGTGATTGGCTACTGTCACCAGATGGAACACATGCTTCTCTCTCTGTAATGGTGCCTTCACCTGAATCTGCTGATGGGATTTAGAAATCTGGTTTGATACTGCCCTAATTCAAAGATCAGTCATAACAAAGACCTGCAGGTATTTAAAGTTTGGAAGTGTCAAACACATTGGCAAACAAAATTGCTGCCATCCCCAAGAAGAGATCAGTCATCACTTATCTCTTCACTCCTCTGCAGTTTATCATCAAGCACAACGTCCCTTCACACTAATCAAGACACCTGTGTTGTTAAGTTTCAAGGATTATTATTAAAAGCAAGAGTGAAAAGTCACTCCTTAATGAATTTATAGGCCATCATAATAATTTATTAATACATTAATTATACATTTATATATATTATACACGCCTTCCAGTCTTTAATTTCATCAATGCATATTTAGCTTCCTCAACCAAAAGGCCATGGTAAAATATGGAAGATATTTTTGGTCATAATAAAAATTAAAAGTCCAAATAGAAAACTGAGAGACAGAGAGAAAAAGATGATTATTTTACTCCACTAGTAATTAGTCCCTAATTAAACTTAAAAATAAAATAAAATAAAATAAAATGATAGTTTATAACATTACGACATATGTACTCATTGCACTCAAAACACGGCCGACACTTATTTTCAGTCACAGAGAAAATCTCCTCTACTTTGGACTGCAGGATCCCGCATTCTCCAGACCTTTGCTTAATTGCTGATCTAACGATAACTGCCCTACCAGACACACAATTGCAACCCACACTTGCAGCTCTTGCCATTGCCAAGAAAACAATTTTGGTTAATTGGAAGGATAAGTAAGCCCTCAACATCAGCCATTGGCTGAACCTCCTCACTGAACACATTTCACTTGAGAAAATGTCTGCTACTCAGATAAACCCATTGGCATCATTTACAATGAAATGGTCTCCATTTATTAGATCTTAAAATATAACTCCATAGCTTCTTGTCTGTTAGTGTATGCCACTCCTCTCATAAATAGTTTGTGCCTGTGGTCTGTACCTTAACTCGTGTCTCCTTGGCTATGTTGTAGGTTTTTTTTTTTTTTTTTTCTTTTGGTGGCACTCATTTTCACACCACTCTCACGGTGCAGGACACACTGCAAAACCTGACTGACACTCACCAACGGCCCCACTGTCTTACAGCCGACCATCGGCTTGCTGTGTCAGGGCCTTAAAGATCACTGATTAAAACGTAATATATCTTGATATTTAGCCATTTTATGGGTGTTATGTGCCAAACTGTTTCCTGGCAAGACACAGTCACCTCCTGGTGTCACCTCCTTGTTGGCTGACAATTGCTCAGAGCCAAAAACTCCTGCACATGTAACTCCCAGGAAAACAGCCAACTGTTGTTTTTACACTTCTGTTTTACATGGATTAAACAAGCAAGATAAAGTGTTAATCAAGGAGCTTTAGAGGTGCTGGTAAGTGGATTTAGTTACCTTTGGAGGGGGCCAAGTTGGCTGTTTGCCCCTGTTTCCGGTCCTCATGCTAAGCTAAGCTAACTAGCTCCTGGCTGTAGAGTCATGTCTACTGTATAGATGTGAGATGTGAGATGAGAGGAGAATGCAAATAAATTTCCCAAATTGTTGAACTATTCCTTTCAAACTCAACATCTAAATCCAGACTAGTAAGATGTATTTAAGTGGTCTAGTTGGGCCATACTATGTTTAAAAAACACTAGGATACATAAGGTGTTTATACACTATATAATGTCTTTTTTTTTCTTCAAATTGCCTTTAATTTAAACCTTTTTACATAATGTGTTAAAGGAACAAGAAACAACAGCAACAAAGTCCTGGACCAACTGTGTTAATACTGGGTGTTATCAGCACAGAAACGCCATAAACCAAGAATCCCTCTAACCCAAAGTTAAATGCAGAATTAACTCACCAAAAAGCAAAATACTTCCAACATCAATATTGATTAAAAAGCCAATATTGGTTTAACCTAGAGAGATGTAAACAGGGCTGTACAGTCCCCAATGACCAGGAAGTGAGCTCTGATAGGAAGAATAACAAACCAGTGAGTGGCCAGTTTCTGGCGGCTCCAGGCCCAGTGGGAAGAGCTTCCCCGGACCCTCGATGTTTCACAGGGCCCTGATGGGTCCTTGCAATGAAAGACATAGAAGAGTGGGGCCGCGCTGACCTCCCTTACGGCAGCTTTTGTTTCCTCCTGACCTCATCTCCTCATCTGTTCTAGCCGGTGATAAGCTGGACAATGAAGGCTGTCAGCCTGCAATAAGAGAAAAGGATAAAGGCTCCCCATGCCACCACCAATTTATCGTAATATGTTTTCATGTGTGGTGTCTCACATTTTAAACATCTGTTACGATGTGAAAAATCTTTTAGTGTGTGCCAGACTTTAGCTGATGTGTGTACCTGCTGTGACGGTGTCTCTGTCCTTTAAACTTTGCTCTTCCACACTCGCTCTCAGCCGGATTTCAAAACGCCTGGAGAAGCCTCCCTTGGGTTTTCCAAAGCGATTGCAGCATGAGGGGTTTCTCGTTGTCTCCAACCACCTGGAAACACTCCCTCTTCCACTGGTTGTCTGCGCCCGTCTGGCCGATCACGTCGCAGAGCACGTAGTCATTGGCATCTTCTTTTTCCAGGCAGTACCTGAACAACAAAGGTGGACACTTAGACAAGAGGATGCAGTGGATGTTAAACCCTCTGGAGCTAGTGAAGACACTGGAATCATGTGAGACTTGAAAATTAATCCATTGGTACCAACCTAGTCATACTAGCTTGTCGAGAGGGAGTCTAAATAACACTACAAACAAACTTGTGCTAAATTTTGGTGAGGATAAACTGTCATGGTCATTTTCAAAGGGGTTCCTTGACCTTTGACCTCTAGATATGTGAATGAAAACGGGTTCTGTCCCCTTTACAGTCTTGATGATAGTCACATGCAGTTTGTGTGAAGCAGTATATTTTCCCACTCCCATGTTGATAAGAGTATTAAATACTTGACAAATCTCCCTTCAGGGTACATTATGAACAGATAAAAAATGTGGTTAATTTCCAGGTAATCACGATTAAATATACTGATTGATTGAAAAGCCCTAATCTCTACATATCTCACCTCTCCAAGGCCTCCTTCACCAGTTCCTTTGCACTGGACTGTGTGGTGGCCATCACACTCTTATAATTGGTCCCCTGACAGATGTCGCTGCCAAATATCTTCAGGATGCCAGGGACAGACTTCTGACTGGACAACTCTGCTGGGTCGTCTGCAGCCTGGAGGTCAGCCACCAGGCTCCCGCTGCCCGTCGCCTGCTGGCTGCGCCGTCCACTGTTGGGGCTGTGGTTGAAAACAGTGGAAAGCCTGTTGTTGTGGCAGCGGATTTTGCTCTTGGCTGGCTGCCGGACACCAACGCTCTCTGTGGAGCGGACGGTGGTGTCAGACTTATTGGACCTGAGGGGAAACAGGGAAGATAACGAACACTGTTTAGTGGCAAGCCTTAAATATGTACAAGGAGGTCCACACCTAAGTGTCTTTTTTATATCGAGACAGGTCAAATTCTTCCACAGTGTGTGACTGTAAATAAAAAGGTTTTCTCCAGTCTGAACTTCACAAGTATCACAACGACAGAAACACAAATTTGTAACTTTTTTCCTGTACGTTTTCATTTATGTGTAATAATCTTTCTATATGACATTGTAATATATCTCACGTGGGTTTTACACTACTCAGAATATTAATTTAAGCAGTAAATATTTATATCAAAGTTGGAGAATTATTTTCTTGCAGAGTAAACTGGGTTCATCACCACATGTGACAAACCAAAGACAAAAAGAAAGTGGTTGATAAACTTTAGAAAAGCTAGCAGTACAGTGATGAGATAGTCAGTGATATAAAGCCACAAAAGACAGGCTTAAATACAAAGAGTATTACAAAAAGTACTACCAAGTTATAGTACCAAAAGTTAAAGTACTAATTATGCAGAATGACCAATTTCAGAAGAATATATATTATATTATTGGATTATAATTATTGATGCATTAACGTGTTCAACACTTTAATGTTGCAGCTGGTAAAGGTGGAGCTCATTTTAATCACTTTAAATAGTGCTGGCTAACTTAATCTATAATAATATATCATCATTTAGTCATTGATTTACTGCATATGTTGTCAGAGGTGGAAGAACTATTCCGATATTTTACGTGAGTAAAAGTAGTAATACTACAGTGTAAAAATACTTACTTTTTTTTACTCAAAAATAAAAAAATTAATTAAATAATAAATTAATTAAATAAATAAATAAATAAATAAAAATAGAACAATTGTCTCTGAAATGTAGTGGTGCAGAAGTAGAAATTAGCATAAAATGTACCTCAAAGTAGTACTTAAGTACAGTATTTGAGTAAATGTACTTAGTTACATTCCACCACTGTATTTTGTACTGAGGTAACCAAAGCCGTCAAGTAAATGTAGTGGAGTAAAAAGTACAATACTTGTCTCTAAAATGTGGTAGAGTTTGTGGACTTGTAAAGTAGCATACAATGGAAATACTCAAGTAAAGTAAAAGTACCTCAGAATTGTACTTGTGTACATGCATTTACATTCCACCACTGTATTTTGTACTGAAGTAACTAAAGCTGTTACACAAATGTAGCGGAGTATAAGCAGAAAGTGGCATAAAATGGAAATACTCAAGTAAAGTACCTCAAAACTGTACTTATGTACAGTACTTTTCATTCCACTACTTCTTATGGTGACTTAAAGCAGTTCCACAGTGGTGATAATATAAAATATGTCTTCAGGGGAGAAGTTATGACTAATGATGTACCTTAATTAACACTTTAGGCCATTTGTTAATGTTTATATAGTGTCTGAACATTGTAAATGAAGACTTACTGGACAGATCCATTGCTGGGCTTCCTTCCTAGTTTGGCCAGTCGCTTCTTTGGAGACCGGATCAGTAAACCCACTGGGAAGTTTAGGGCTTGTTTATTTACGTGGCTGCTTCTCTCCTCTGAAATCATTATTGTTTTCAATTCACGTAAACACAACAAAACTAGCAGAAAACAGCATTATTCGCTGCTAGCTGGGCGATGGAAACTTGCTAGTCCTGACTCAAAAACCACAAAAGGCGTGTAAATACTCCAGCAGTACCTCCGTACCCATTAGACAAAAACCTTATTTAAAATGAGCTCGTTCACGTTACATTTCCACAGACGTTAGGAGGAAATCAGAGGAGCGCCAGTAGGTCAAAAACAGCTTTCTGGAAGATAAAATCCAAACTGAAGTGAATAATCAGCAGCAAACGAAGAAGCAGAGACATTTTCACACAACGTCGCTCCGGTTCCGACAGGAAGAACCTGGGAAACGGGTCTAGAAATAGACCCGGTCCGTGCTAACGACCGTGACACCCGTTCACAAACCGCCCGGGAGCCTGGACCGGACTGAATGAAGACGGGAGCTGCTGGTGGCGTCACGGTGCGTCACCCACGGGAGGAGGGTCACATGACCACAGTCTTTGTGGAGTCCTTTAAGTTTCCTCAATAAAATATCAAATTAGGTGATGTGTTGTCTGCCTTTGTTTATGACACACAGACGAGGCGTGGGAGTATGTTCAGAGGCTTCAATGCTCGGCTCGACACATGAAAACATTGTCATTCACTCTGACTAGTCACTTCCTGGCTGCCGTCTCCTAGGCCTACACTGAGCATGCGCCTAGCTCTCATTGCACTCTGGGTAATGGAGTTCTTATTGAGCAACTCATAACATCAACAATGCCAGCTCCTGTCATCTCGGCCTGTACTGGAGGATGAGTGAGAAGGCTTAGGTGAGGATTAGTGGTGCGTTAACCAAAATTCCTACAATAAATCCTGGTGATCGCTGGTTGCACACAGCAGGCCAAAACAAAACAAAACAGGAAAACAACACAAGAAGAAGTAGTACAGATGCAGTACTAGTAGTTGGTTAGACGTAGTATTAGCAGTTGTGTGTTACTATGCAGCAGAAACATAAAGCTATAATGCTGATTCTGCACCAAAAAGAAAAATGTTGATTTTCTCTTGTTGCACAACAATTTCTTGATATTGTCTTTTACCGAAAACCATAATCTGAAAAACTGTGAAACATTGGCAAAAGTATGGGAGTATGTTGCATGAAAGATTTCTAGCTTTATTCATTTATTTGTACTTCAATTTCTTTAGTGTTCATTTTTTATCTGATCTTATCTTCTATCAAAAATGAAATAAGTTGCAGGCACAGTGGATCACACAATGCAAGATAAAGACAGAAAACTATCAAAATGATTCTGCTTGTCTATAACTTGTATATTGATACACAGTATTGTTTAATATCTCATACTGCACTGTTCATGAATAAACAACCTCATAAAACGGTGTACAGTCCTGTAATAGACACTAAACCCTGAAGCGTCTGTCCTCCAGTTGAGGCTCATTTGTAAATCAAGAGCTCCATTTAGTGGCAGGATGGTTGAATTGTCACACAGCTGCAGCACCTCGCTACCGCAGTAGGAACATAATGTATGCACACTAACATCTGTGTAGATGTGACCTGCAGTTTTACTGACAGCTATCATGTTATAATGTACTAAAAACCACTGTACTGATGTTTATTATACTAACCAAAACCACTACCAGATTTGTAAAAGATGTGTTATACATCATAACGAAGTGAAATATTGTAGTTTTTGCTCGAGAACATCTATCGAATGGCTTTAATTGCTGATTATGTTGCAGAATTTTTATAATGATATATATATATATAATTTATTTGTTTAGAAGATTTTCTCACAAAACTATAGTATCAGTGCAGATACTCCAGACACACAGGGAGAGGTTAGGTATTTACTGACCAACGGAAGATTCATAAGCTTACAGGCAGACACAGGTGGAGGGTGAAGGCTTAAGGTTACGGCAGTGATGGAGGAAGTATAGGCCCGTTTCACAAAGGCCATTTTGACATGTCATTGCAGGATGAACACGTGTAATAAATAACATTAATTACGGCCCTGATCCATTTAGGTGGGCCAGGGCCCTAGTATTGTTCATGCTGGCTTACTGGAATGACTGTAGCACACTAAACAGAACGGGACCATAATTTATATTATCAGTTACATCCATGTTTACCCTGCTATAGCACATCAAAATGGCTGCTGTGAGAAGAGCATATTCCGGCCAAGTCAGTATACGAAAATCAATGTATTGTTAATATAGTTGTAAGTGTACTACTTCAATACTTATTGGAACTAAATTGGCCCACTTTGTAGTTTATAAAAGTATACATTTAAGGACACTATAAGAGTAAGAATAGTACATTTTGAGTATACAACTAGTTTCCATCTGAATTGTACTTTGCACTGATACTATACAATGAACTTTTCTAGAAATCAATAGGTATACTGTTTAATAGTTTAACAGTAATAAACTTGTAGCCCAGTTTTTAGTTAATTAAAGTACACTTTCAAGTACAGGCTTTATACTTTGAATTTGACCTCACAAGATTTTCTTCTTTTTCTGCCATCATGCCATTGCATTACATTTTGAATAATATGTGCTTTAGGGCTGCAGCGGTTAGCGCTGTCACCTCACAGCAAGAGGGTCACAGGTTCAAATCCGGCTTGGGGCTCTTCTGTGTGGAGCTTGCATCTTCTCCCCGTGTTAGCGTTGGGTTTTCTCCGGGTTTCCTGGCTTCCTCCCACAGTCCAAAGACAGGCAGTTTAGGTTAACTGATGACTCTAAATTGTCTGTAGGTGTGGATGTGAGCGTGAATGGTTGTCTGTCTATATGTTGTCTGTCTCTATGTGCCCTGCAATGGACTGGCGACCTGTCCAGGGTGAACCCCGCCTTCGCCCAATGCCAGCTGGGATCGGCCCCAGCCCCCCCGCGACCCCTAACGGGATGAGTGGTTGAAGATGGATGGATGGATAATCTGTGCTTTAATGCGACCTATATGACACTTTAAAATGTTACGCCACACAAATTCTACTTGAACCATTTCAATTTTTTTTTTTTTTTTTTTAATTGAAAAATGCCTTAATATTACAACAACAATAAAACAACAACAACAACAATAATAATAATCAGTATCCAGATCTCCTCATTTACAGACTTGCTTTAAGATCTTGTCCAGTGATCTTCGGTCGTTTTCTGGAATGATCTTTCTCCACACGGTCAGAAAGTCTTTGTGCTGAGCCAGCTCCTGGAGGATTAATCTGCTGTGCTGCCTGATGGAGGAATACGTTTTATATTGAGCTCAATGTTTAGATAAATCAAATTAAAACAGTGAAAACCAAAAATCACAAGATTGTGCAAAATTGTACACTAAATCTACAGCAAAACTTGATAACCCACCTTGCTTCTGGTGCGCCATCCACACACAGTTTAGAGACAGCGACCAGGAACTTTTCAGTGAAGCCTCTTTCTGCTGTCAAGACGTGATCTGCTCCGACGCTGACAGCCAGCCGGTGCAGATGATGGGTCATGTTGCTTCTTACTGCAGCACAACGGTGGCTGAGGAGGGACAAAGAGGGAATATGAGACAAACAAATCCACTGACTATGTTTCATTTCACCTTATTTCAACACTTGTGCTGATAAAATGAATGCTGCCTCCTCTCTTACTTCATTGCCGTCCTCAACAGAGTGTTCAGGACATGATCATGGCTGCAGTTTTCCACCATGGCATCCAGTGCGCGATTGGCCTCCGCGCAAAGTACGGTATTTGTTGTCTGTCCGAATTTCAGCAGCAGGACTTGGCCTGTTCTATCTACCTCCAGGTCCATGGCCTTCTTGAGGTTGATATATAGCTCAGCCATGGTGGTCAGAGCTGCACGGGCAACTGCTGAGCGCAGGCTATTCACCTGTATAGTAAGAGTGGACATCATCAGTCAAAACTGTCAGCACATGTAGGCAAATGAGAACTGTGAGAGACACAAACATAGAAACAAAGAGACAAAGAAGAAAGTGTATACAATACCTCCTGAATGAGAGCCAGACAAACTTTAGTTAGTTTGGTCTTTAGGGTCTCTGGGTGGTGCTGTGCAAGATCTTGTATTGTCTTCATGCCATCGATTTTCTTTGTCCTGTAAGTTTATGTGATAAGAATTATGGTAAGTCAGAAATAGACCTAACACATCTGCAGTTTAAACTGATACTGCAAATGCTACCAACTTCAAATGTATTTTATTAACTGCAATTTTACGCAATACAAGAGACCAAGAGATACAAGAGACCTCTTACCAAACATCTGAGGAGAGCTGCTCAAGGCAGACTGACAATTTTTTCACAGAGGCCGCCCTGGGCACAGCTGCAGGGGTCCTCTTGGATGTGGACACAGGGGCCATTTTGGGTCTCACGGCAGTGGTTTTCTTGAGCACCACTGAGGCTGTGGCTAGCCAACATCCATCGGCTACCTCCTTGACTGTTGAGATTAATGGAAAAATAGGCGTCACTCAAATTTCTCCTCTACTTTTACTCAAGGGAAAATGTCAAAGCAGATGTTACACTTAAAAACCTAGAAGAAAAATCAGAGGTTCCCACAACAGACAGACATCCACACTGAACAATATATCTTTATGGGAACTTACCTGCTCTGCTGTATTTGGTAGCAAGCACAGGCAGATGAGATGTTCTCCTCCTGGATAGTGGAACTGCTTGAGGAGGAGGAGGAGGAGAGGGAGGAGCAAATGTTCGCTGCACGGCTGCAGGGGCCATTTTGGGTGCCACGGGAGTGGTTTTCTTGAGCACCACTGAGGCTGGGGCTAGCCTACATCCATCGGCTACCTCCTTGACTGTTGAGATTAATGGAAAAATAGGCGTCACTCAAATTTCTCCTCTACTTTTACTCAAGGGAAAATGTCAAAGCAGATGTTACATTTAAAAACCTAGAAGAAAAATCAGAGGTTCCCACAACAGACAGACATCCCCACTGAACATTATATCTTTATAGGAACTTACCTGCTCTGCTGTATTTGGTAGCAAGCACAGGCAGATGAGATGCTTTCCTCCTGGATAGTGGAACTGCTTGAGGAGGAGGAGGAGGAGGAGAGGGAGGAGCAAATGTTCTCTGCATGGCTGCAGGGGCCATTTTTGGTGCCACGGGAGTGGTTTTCTTGAGCACCACTGGGGCTGGGGCTAGCCTACATCCATCGGCTACCTCCTTGACTGTTGAGATTAATGGAAAAATAGGCGTCACTCAAATTTCTCCTCTACTTTTACTCAAGGCAAAATGTCAAAGCAGATGTTACATTTAAAAACCTCGAAGAAACATCAGAGGTTCCCACAACAGACAGACATCCCCACTGAACATATGTCTTTATAGGAACTTACCTGCTCTGCTGTATTTGGTAGCAAGCACAGGCAGATGAGATGCTCTCCTCCTGGATAGTGGAACTGCTCGAGGAGGAGGAGGAGAGGGAGGAGGAGTTGGTCTGAATGAGTCCTCAAACAGACTAATGTCCCTCAGTTCATGGGGTGTTTGAGAATCTACACAGCTGAGGCAGGACACAGATCTACTAGAGCTAGTTGGGCTCCCGTCTCTGTAATCCTCACATGCAAGGGCAGCCATCTGACCACCAATGTACACCTTGCGCCAGAAGGACTCCTCGTCCACCTTGTACAAACTTGTCAGACTCCTCCAGTTTCTCTCGATGTCCTCCTCATACACACCAGGAACATCTAGAGGAGGGCTGATCTTCTGCGGAGAAAAAGCACAACAAAATACAGTTGAGTTGACTCCCCCGAGGATCCTGACCAACTTTACTATATTTCAGAGGCTGTAGCAGGTTCAGTTTTAGAGCTAGAGTGAAGTTACAGATATCATATGAAAACAGGAAAACCTAAAGAATTGATTGGTACCATGTCATGATAGTTTGTCAGAAAGGAGGCTTAACAACTCTCCAAAGCTAAATTTTGGGGAGGAAAATGGCATGGCCATTTTCAAAGGGGTCCCTTGACCTCTAACCTCAAGATATTGAATGAAAATGGGTTCTATGGATACCCACGAGTCTCCCCTTTACAGGTTAAATTTAGCACCAAATCTGTGTAACAAATGATATCAACCTCAAAAACTGCTACAACTTATGAGACTAAAATAAGCATGGGAATGACCATCATTTATCTCTATCACAATGTTTGAATCCTTCATACATTGTACAGTTTATTTCAGTTAATTAATTAATTAGTTATTTCATGTTTATTTCTGAATTATGACTACAACTTGACACACAGTGTTGATCTGCATTTCAAATTTATCTTCCTGTTCCCAGCTGTTCACCATTTCTATGTGGCATCTACTGTTCACCTGCTATCTCCCCCTAAAGTACCCCTCTACCCCCCTTAAAAAAGACAACAACTAGTCTATTGTATCAGAGGTTTCAAAGTTAAGAATACTTTCACAAGATGCCAGCGAAGTTTCTAGAGCAATCGACTGGACTGTATGCATCTGTGAAAGACTTTCAGGTATGAACAGAAGGAAGGTCAGGTACTCACTTCACCAGCAAATGTTGTCATAATTCAAATCCTCTTCCAACAAAATATAATCAACAACAAGTAGACACCGTTGTGACTCTCTGTGTGACCAGAACGTGACTGACTGGCTTCTGTTGCAGTTTGGATTTGAAATCAGAATTTTAAAAGCTGCACAATTGGAACACAGAATTCTTCCTCTCTGCCTTCTTGTGATTGGCTACTGTCACCAGATGGAACACATGCTTCTCTCTCTGTAATGGTGCCTTCACCTGAATCTGCTGATGGCATTTAGAAATCTGGTTTGATACTGCCCTAATTCAAAGATCAGTCATAACAAAGACCTGCAGGTATTTAAAGTTTGGAAGTGTCAAACACATTGGCAAACAAAATTGCTGCCATCCCCAAGAAGAGATCAGTCATCACTTATCTCTTCACTCCTCTGCAGTTTATCATCAAGCACAGCGTCCCTTCACACTAATCAAGACACCTGTGTTGTTAAGTTTCAAGGATTATTATTAAAAGCAAGAGTGAAAAGTCACTCCTTAATGAATTTATAGGCCATCATAATAATTTATTAATACATTAATTATACATTTATATATATTATACACGCCTTCCAGTCTTTAATTTCATCAATGCATATTTAGCTTCCTCAACCAAAAGGCCATGGTAAAATATGGAAGATATTTTTGGTCATAATAAAAATTAAAAGTCCAAATAGAAAACTGAGAGACAGAGAGAAAAAGATGATTATTTTACTCCACTAGTAATTAGTCCCTAATTAAACTTAAAAATAAAATAAAATAAAATAAAATGATAGTTTATAACATTACGACATATGTACTCATTGCACTCAAAACACGGCCGACACTTATTTTCAGTCACAGAGAAAATCTCCTCTACTTTGGACTGCAGGATCCCGCATTCTCCAGACCTTTGCTTAATTGCTGATCTAACGATAACTGCCCTACCAGACACACAATTGCAACCCACACTTGCAGCTCTTGCCATTGCCAAGAAAACAATTTTGGTTAATTGGAAGGATAAGTAAGCCCTCAACATCAGCCATTGGCTGAACCTCCTCACTGAACACATTTCACTTGAGAAAATGTCTGCTACCCAGATAAACCCATTGGCATCATTTACAATGAAATGGTCTCCATTTATTAGATCTTAAAATATAACTCCATAGCTTCTTGTCTGTTAGTGTATGCCACTCCTCTCATAAATAGTTTGTGCCTGTGGTCTGTACCTTAACTCGTGTCTCCTTGGCTATGTTGTAGGTTTTTTTTTTTTTTTTTTTCTTTTGGTGGCACTCATTTTCACACCACTCTCACGGTGCAGGACACACTGCAAAACCTGACTGACACTCACCAACGGCCCCACTGTCTTACAGCCGACCATCGGCTTGCTGTGTCAGGGCCTTAAAGATCCTCTATTAGTCACTAGAGGCTGCAGACCAGCACCCTCAGGCCTCCTTGGCTCTGGAGCTTTATCATGCTCTCTGTCCTCCACTCTACCACTTTCCCAGTATGTGTCATGCTGACACGAGACAATAAAATCGGACTTATTGTATGCAACTGAAGGGGCATCACATCCCCCCTCCCCCTGGGAAGATCAGACCACAACCTGGTTCATTCAGCCTGTGTACAGACCCCTGGTACACAGAGAACCAGCCGTCTGAAGTGAGGACATGGTAAAGAAGCTGAGGAGCTCTGAGGACTGTTTAACAAACAGGTGGGAGGAACTCTGGGACTCTATGGGGAGGATATAGACGGTTGACGGGCTGCATACGGATCATACTTGCGTGGAACACTCAACAGGACGGTGGGAATAACAAACCCTGGATTAATTGATATAAGGCCTCTTAAGGAGAAGAAGAGGGCTTTAGATAGGAAATAAGGAGGAGCTGAAGGCTGTTAGAGGGACTAGGAGGAAAATAGGGAGGGGAAGAACAGCTAAGGAGGAAGATGGAGGAACAGCTGCAGCAGAACAATATAGTGGAGTCTGGAAAGGCCTAAAAACCATCTCAGGCCAAAGAAACAGACTCCAAGGCTGTGGGAGACCTAAAGTGGGTGAATGATTTGAACCACTATTTAACAGGTTCAATGAATCACCTCACCTACCCCTCCCCGGCCCAGTCCACCCTGCTGCAGTCCCCTCCATCTCCCACTTCAAGACAGTGCCCCCCCTCCTCCTCCTCCTTCACCACCTTCAGCACAACAATAGCCCCCACTGACATCGACACCTACAGCTCTCCTATGGCTCCAGCAGACCCATCACACAGACAACCCCCTCTGCTCCACTACTCAGCCCTGCCCCCCACCAACCCCCTCCTCTGCTTGCACACAGCCCCCTGCTCCAGTTTGTCCTTACAACACTTAGGTGAAGAACAGTTATGAAGATGAACGTGAGGAAGGCTACGGGTCAGATGGCATCAGCTCCAGGCTCCTGAAGTCTGCGAGATAGTGTGTGGGACTTTTGGACACCTATTCAACCTGAGCCTGAAGCTGAGGAAGGTACCACAACTGTGGAAGACATCCTGCGTGGTACCTGTGCCCAAGACCCCACACCCCAAGGACCCCAGCAGCTTCAGGCCGGTGGCATTAACATCCCACCTGATGAAGGCCCTGGAGCGCCTGGTCCTCCAACATCTCCGCCCTGTGGTGAGTCCATCCATGGACCCACTACAGTTTGCCTATCAACCTGGATTGGGGTGGATGATGCCGTCATCTTCTTGTGGACCGAGCTCTGTCTCACCTGGAGAAACCTGGAGCACTGTGAGGATCATGTTCTTTGTTTCTCCAGTGCTTTCAACACCATCCAGCCGACACTTCTGGGGGACAAACTGGAGACTGCAGGGGTAGATCACCATCTAACATCCTGGATACTGGACTACCTCACAACCGCCCACAGTTTGTGAGGACACAGGACTTCATTTCAGACACGGTGGTCTGCAGTGTGGGGGCCCCGCAGGGACGGTTCTGGCTCCGTTCTCTTCACGCTCTACACTGCAGCTTCACTTACAACTCACCAACCTGTCACCTGCAGAAGTTCTCTGACGACTCTGCTATCGTGGCCTATCACTGATGGGGACGACGCGGAGTACAGAGAACTTTCCCAGGACTTCGTGGACTGGTGCTGGGAACCACCTCAGATACGCGGGGAAAACTAAAGAGCTGGTGGTGGATTTCCGCAGGCAAACTCTCCCTCCAACACCGGTGAACATCAGGGATCAGAATTGAGATAGTGACATCTTATAAATACTGGGTGTTCACCTGAAAATAAACTGGACTGGACAACAACTTGCACTCATAAAAAGGCAGAGAGGTGTATTGCTAGGAGACTGAGGTTTTTGGAGTGAGGGGACACTCCTGAAAACTTTTTATGACACCGTGGTGGATCAGATATTTTATGGAGTGGTTTGCTGGGGAGCAGCATAAGTGAGACAGGAAGAGGTGGATAAGATTATAAAAGGGCCAGCTCTGTCTGGGATGTGGACTAGTGAGGTGGTGGGAGAGAGGAGGATGACGGCTAAGCTGTCTCCATGATGGAGAAGGACTCCCCCCCATGAGAGACACCATCAGAGCTCTGGAGAGCCTTAGTGACAGGCTGCTACACCCTAAGTGTACGAAGGAGCGTTACAGAAGGTCCTTCCTGCCTGCAGCTGTTAGACTCCACAACCAGCACTGCTCCCAGTAAACCACATCACATTCACAACAAACTCGGACATACGGAATAGGCTTTATGTACAATTATATATTGATATGATGGACAATTTTTTTTGTCTTTCTTTTTTTATTTTTATTATGTTTCTAATTTATTTTATTTGTATTGCTGCTGTAACGTGTAAATTTCCCCACTGTGGGACTAATAAAGGAATATCTTATCTTATCTTATCTTATCACTGATTAAAACGTAATATATCTTCATATTTAGCCATTTTATGGGTGTTATGTGCCAAACTGTTTCCTGGCAAGACACAGTCACCTCCTGGTGTCACCTCCTTGTTGGCTGACAATTGCTCAGAGCCAAAAACTCCTGCACATGTAACTCCCAGGAAAACAGCCAACTGTTGTTTTTACACTTCTGTTTTACATGGATTAAACAAGCAAGATAAAGTGTTAATCAAGGAGCTTTAGAGGTGCTGGTAAGTGGATTTAGTTACCTTTGGAGGGGGCCAAGTTGGCTGTTTGCCCCTGTTTCCGGTCCTCATGCTAAGCTAAGCTAACTAGCTCCTGGCTGTAGAGTCATGTCTACTGTATAGATGTGAGATGTGAGATGAGAGGAGAATGCAAATAAATTTCCCAAATTGTTGAACTATTCCTTTCAAACTCAACATCTAAATCCAGACTAGTAAGATGTATTTAAGTGGTCTAGTTGGGCCATACTATGTTTAAAAAACACTAGGATACATAAGGTGTTTATACACTATATAATGTCTTTTTTTTTCTTCAAATTGCCTTTAATTTAAACCTTTTTACATAATGTGTTAAAGGAACAAGAAACAACAGCAACAAAGTCCTGGACCAACTGTGTTAATACTGGGTGTTATCAGCACAGAAACGCCATAAACCAAGAATCCCTCTAACCCAAAGTTAAATGCAGAATTAACTCACCAAAAAGCAAAATACTTCCAACATCAATATTGATTAAAAAGCCAATATTGGTTTAACCTAGAGAGATGTAAACAGGGCTGTACAGTCCCCAATGACCAGGAAGTGAGCTCTGATAGGAAGAATAACAAACCAGTGAGTGGCCAGTTTCTGGCGGCTCCAGGCCCAGTGGGAAGAGCTTCCCCGGACCCTCGATGTTTCACAGGGCCCTGATGGGTCCTTGCAATGAAAGACATAGAAGAGTGGGGCCGCGCTGACCTCCCTTACGGCAGCTTTTGTTTCCTCCTGACCTCATCTCCTCATCTGTTCTAGCCGGTGATAAGCTGGACAATGAAGGCTGTCAGCCTGCAATAAGAGAAAAGGATAAAGGCTCCCCATGCCACCACCAATTTATCGTAATATGTTTTCATGTGTGGTGTCTCACATTTTAAACATCTGTTACGATGTGAAAAATCTTTTAGTGTGTGCCAGACTTTAGCTGATGTGTGTACCTGCTGTGACGGTGTCTCTGTCCTTTAAACTTTGCTCTTCCACACTCGCTCTCAGCCGGATTTCAAAACGCCTGGAGAAGCCTCCCTTGGGTTTTCCAAAGCGATTGCAGCATGAGGGGTTTCTCGTTGTCTCCAACCACCCGGAAACACTCCCTCTTCCACTGGTTGTCTGCGCCCGTCTGGCCGATCACGTCGCAGAGCACGTAGTCATTGGCATCTTCTTTTTCCAGGCAGTACCTGAACAACAAAGGTGGACACTTAGACAAGAGGATGCAGTGGATGTTAAACCCTCTGGAGCTAGTGAAGACACTGGAATCATGTGAGACTTGAAAATTAATCCATTGGTACCAACCTAGTCATACTAGCTTGTCGAGAGGGAGTCTAAATAACACTACAAACAAACTTGTGCTAAATTTTGGTGAGGATAAACTGTCATGGTCATTTTCAAAGGGGTTCCTTGACCTTTGACCTCTAGATATGTGAATGAAAACGGGTTCTGTCCCCTTTACAGTCTTGATGATAGTCACATGCAGTTTGTGTGAAGCAGTATATTTTCCCACTCCCATGTTGATAAGAGTATTAAATACTTGACAAATCTCCCTTCAGGGTACATTATGAACAGATAAAAAATGTGGTTAATTTCCAGGTAATCACGATTAAATATACTGATTGATTGAAAAGCCCTAATCTCTACATATCTCACCTCTCCAAGGCCTCCTTCACCAGTTCCTTTGCACTGGACTGTGTGGTGGCCATCACACTCTTATAATTGGTCCCCTGACAGATGTCGCTGCCAAATATCTTCAGGATGCCAGGGACAGACTTCTGACTGGACAACTCTGCTGGGTCGTCTGCAGCCTGGAGGTCAGCCACCAGGCTCCCGCTGCCTGTCGTCTGCTGGCTGCGCCGTCCACTGTTGGGGCTGCGGTTGAAAACAGTGGAAAGCCTGTTGTTGTGGCAGCGGATTTTGCTCTTGGC
This sequence comes from Pterois miles, assembly GCA_947000775.1. NCBI lineage: Eukaryota > Metazoa > Chordata > Actinopteri > Perciformes > Scorpaenidae > Pterois > Pterois miles. Next base: position 10,381,941 of record CAMQGK010000567.1, read on the forward strand.
TGGCTGCCGGACACCAATGCTCTCTGTGGAGCGGACGGTGGTGTCAGACTTATTGGACCTGAGGGGAAACAGGGAAGATAACGAACACTGTTTAGTGGCAAGCCTTAAATATGTACAAGGAGGTCCACACCTAAGTGTCTTTTTTATATCGAGACAGGTCAAATTCTTCCACAGTGTGTGACTGTAAATAAAAAGGTTTTCTCCAGTCTGAACTTCACAAGTATCACAACGACAGAAACACAAATTTGTTACTTTTTTCCTGTACGTTTTCATTTATGTGTAATAATCTTTCTATATGACATTGTAATATATCTCACGTGGGTTTTACACTACTCAGAATATTAATTTAAGCAGTAAATATTTATATCAAAGTTGGAGAATTATTTTCTTGCAGAGTAAACTGGGTTCATCACCACATGTGACAAACCAAAGACAAAAAGAAAGTGGTTGATAAACTTTAGAAAAGCTAGCAGTACAGTGATGAGATAGTCAGTGATATAAAGCCACAAAAGACAGGCTTAAATACAAAGAGTATTACAAAAAGTACTACCAAGTTATAGTACCAAAAGTTAAAGTACTAATTATGCAGAATGACCAATTTCAGAAGAATATATATTATATTATTGGATTATAATTATTGATGCATTAACGTGTTCAACACTTTAATGTTGCAGCTGGTAAAGGTGGAGCTCATTTTAATCACTTTAAATAGTGCTGGCTAACTTAATCTATAATAATATATCATCATTTAGTCATTGATTTACTGCATATGTTGTCAGAGGTGGAAGAACTATTCCGATATTTTACGTGAGTAAAAGTAGTAATACTACAGTGTAAAAATACTTACTTTTTTTTACTCAAAAATAAAAAAATTAATTAAATAATAAATTAATTAAATAAATAAATAAATAAATAAAAATAGAACAATTGTCTCTGAAATGTAGTGGTGCAGAAGTAGAAATTAGCATAAAATGTACCTCAAAGTAGTACTTAAGTACAGTATTTGAGTAAATGTACTTAGTTACATTCCACCACTGTATTTTGTACTGAGGTAACCAAAGCCGTCAAGTAAATGTAGTGGAGTAAAAAGTACAATACTTGTCTCTAAAATGTGGTAGAGTTTGTGGACTTGTAAAGTAGCATACAATGGAAATACTCAAGTAAAGTAAAAGTACCTCAGAATTGTACTTGTGTACATGCATTTACATTCCACCACTGTATTTTGTACTGAAGTAACTAAAGCTGTTACACAAATGTAGCGGAGTATAAGCAGAAAGTGGCATAAAATGGAAATACTCAAGTAAAGTACCTCAAAACTGTACTTATGTACAGTACTTTTCATTCCACTACTTCTTATGGTGACTTAAAGCAGTTCCACAGTGGTGATAATATAAAATATGTCTTCAGGGGAGAAGTTATGACTAATGATGTACCTTAATTAACACTTTAGGCCATTTGTTAATGTTTATATAGTGTCTGAACATTGTAAATGAAGACTTACTGGACAGATCCATTGCTGGGCTTCCTTCCTAGTTTGGCCAGTCGCTTCTTTGGAGACCGGATCAGTAAACCCACTGGGAAGTTTAGGGCTTGTTTATTTACGTGGCTGCTTCTCTCCTCTGAAATCATTATTGTTTTCAATTCACGTAAACACAACAAAACTAGCAGAAAACAGCATTATTCGCTGCTAGCTGGGCGATGGAAACTTGCTAGTCCTGACTCAAAAACCACAAAAGGCGTGTAAATACTCCAGCAGTACCTCCGTACCCATTAGACAAAAACCTTATTTAAAATGAGCTCGTTCACGTTACATTTCCACAGACGTTAGGAGGAAATCAGAGGAGCGCCAGTAGGTCAAAAGCAGCTTTCTGGAAGATAAAATCCAAACTGAAGTGAATAATCAGCAGCAAACGAAGAAGCAGAGACATTTTCACACAACGTCGCTCCGGTTCCGACAGGAAGAACCTGGGAAACGGGTCTAGAAATAGACCCGGTCCGTGCTAACGACCGTGACACCCGTTCACAAACCGCCCGGGAGCCTGGACCGGACTGAATGAAGACGGGAGCTGCTGGTGGCGTCATGGTGCGTCACCCACGGGAGGAGGGTCACATGACCACAGTCTTTGTGGAGTCCTTTAAGTTTCCTCAATAAAATATCAAATTAGGTGATGTGTTGTCTGCCTTTGTTTATGACACACAGACGAGGCGTGGGAGTATGTTCAGAGGCTTCAATGCTCGGCTCGACACATGAAAACATTGTCATTCACTCTGACTAGTCACTTCCTGGCTGCCGTCTCCTAGGCCTACACTGAGCATGCGCCTAGCTCTCATTGCACTCTGGGTAATGGAGTTCTTATTGAGCAACTCATAACATCAACAATGCCAGCTCCTGTCATCTCGGCCTGTACTGGAGGATGAGTGAGAAGGCTTAGGTGAGGATTAGTGGTGCGTTAACCAAAATTCCTACAATAAATCCTGGTGATCGCTGGTTGCACACAGCAGGCCAAAACAAAACAAAACAGGAAAACAACACAAGAAGAAGTAGTACAGATGCAGTACTAGTAGTTGGTTAGACGTAGTATTAGCAGTTGTGTGTTACTATGCAGCAGAAACATAAAGCTATAATGCTGATTCTGCACCAAAAAGAAAAATGTTGATTTTCTCTTGTTGCACAACAATTTCTTGATATTGTCTTTTACCGAAAACCATAATCTGAAAAACTGTGAAACATTGGCAAAAGTATGGGAGTATGTTGCATGAAAGATTTCTAGCTTTATTCATTTATTTGTACTGTAAGCTATTTTATGTTATTGAAGTTCCCGTTGATAAGCAGTGCATAACCTATACCTGTGGCTCTTATTGTGAAAGGCCAAAAAGCGGAAGTGGTTGTTCGGTAGGGTTGCAGAAAAACTGTGTATGCGGGAATAAAAGTAAGCGGTCTGTTAGCATAACGAAGCCTCCGTATTTCTTTATTTTATAGCTTCATAAGTATAGGCGCAACTGAAACCCTCGGCTAATTGGTGGAGCGGTGGGATGTGTTCCTGCTTTTAAGGCCCACTGGAAGATACGTTTGTTGAAGTCTGAGATAGTTAGTTGATGTTAGCCGCTGCTAACACACGTTTAGCTTAACTTTTAAGTGTAGATAGCACGCGGTCCACGCCGTATGTCGTCCGGGGTCTTCACCCGTCTACTCAGGCAGTATTTTAGAGAGGTTGAAAAAAGAGAAAAAAGAAAAAAAAAAAAAAAAAAAAAGAGAATATGAATAATGTGGAAGTACGAGGAGGACCTGCGGAGCTACACTGAGTACCGCGGGGAAAGACCTTGTGCCAGCAACATCAGGATTGAACTTCCACCGCCCTTCACCGGAGATGAGAAACAGAGTTTCCCCTGCTGGGCCCGGCAGTATGAAGTGGCAGTGAAAGCACTGGTGGGAGGCAACGGAGGTGACTATGATTATGAACTGGTAGGATTTTGCCAACACGACTTGCCAAGGCTGCTTTTCTGTTGTGGGATAGCCTCCCAGCAGCTGTCCAGGCTGACTATTTGCAGTGAAGGAAAAATTGCATGAGGCTTTTGGACAAAGACATTTTTGGACTGTTTCAGAGCAAATCTCGCTGCACGTCTCCGTGCTCCAGGTGAGAGTTTAGAAGTGTACGCAGCAGAAATAAGCAAGCTAGTTCAAGAAGCATTCCCAGGTTATGGTGACATAGCTCAGAAAGAGGAGAAGTTTCGCAGATTTCTGGCTGGACTTGACCCGGCTCTGAGAGCTAAATGTCACGAGCAGGGTGCCACTGATTTGGAAGAGGCGCTAATTATTGCTGGTCGTTGTGAGATGGCTAGAGAGACTTTAAAGATGGACTATGTAAGCCCACATGCCGCCTGCCTCCTACTGCAGCAGCCATATCTGATGGAGGTGGGTTGGACAGGGCTATGGACAGACTTGCAGAGGACATGAGAGAAATGAGGATGGAAATGAGACGAATGACAGAGGAAAATAATCGACTGAGGTCCAGTCGTTGGAAAGAGGAAGGGAGAACATCCCCTCATGGAGGTCAGTGTCAGTGTACCTGTGGAGAGCAAGGCTGCAATTCACGCCAATCACGTAATGAACAGAGAGGGCGCTCCCCTGATCGCGGCTGGCATGATCGTGGACCAGAGGGAGGAACCAGGGAAAGACAGGAGTACCGGGTGCGTGAATATAGCCGTGCTGGGTCTCCAAATTGGCGAAGCCCCAGACCTGCCAAGGGCTCCTTTAATGATGAAACTGCAAGGCGTCGAGGGGTGCGTTTTCTCTCCCCCAGGAGAGAGGACCTGGCCAGCCAGTCGGGAAAAGATATGTAGCTGATGTTGCGGCCCAGACACCAGCTACAGATTCTATGGGCCCTGTTGGAGAAGGAACGTTTATCCCCTTTACAAGTAATACACTGACACTGAACAGGACCGGGCAGCAGCAGACTTCATACGTGAGGGGAAGCATCGAGGGAACTGAAGTCAACATACTGGTGGATTCAGGATCGACAGAGTCGTTCATCAGTGCTGACTTTCGTATGGCTGTCCCAGCACTGCGCAAGCGACCCCTAAATGCTGACCTCATTGCTGCCCGTGCTGTGAATGGCCAGATGCTCGACACATTGGGCACCATAACAGCAACTCTACATCTAGGTAATGAGACCTGGCAGCATGTTTTCTATGTGCTTCGGGACTCCACACAAGCAGCATTGCTGGGCTTGGACTTTCTTGTTGCTAACCACGCCCTCCTGGATTACGCCCGTGGCCGATTGCAGCTATGGGACACCGTTATTCCCCTTTTGAGTGGTGAGGACTTGATACCCGAGTGTTGTAATGTTTCCATGGCCGCTATGGTGACACTGCCCCCCTCAGTGAGATGCTGGTGCCTGTGAATGTGTCACCAGCCTGGCACGTTGACCAACTCCCTGAGTTTGTGGGCTACTTAGCGCCCAATCTCAAGAGTAGAAGTGAGTGTGTAGTGGCTCACACAGTGACATAGTGAAGCATGGGGCTACAACAGCTCGTGTTTTAAACCCAACCGATCAGGACATTATATTAAGGGAGGGCATGCACCTTGGAGAGTTTTTCTCTGTGGATGAGTCTGAGCTGGTGCCCCTCCCACAGGTCCCAATTGAGACTGTTTCTGCCATTTTGTCCACTGATGGGCCTGTTGTGTCACTAGAGGAGTCTCCGGCTAGTAGCAGCAGAAGGCACAATTGGCTGCATTACTGGCAGAGCACAAGGAGATATTAGCGTATAAAAGGGGTGACTGGCAAATGCACACTCATCAAACATCGCATCAAAACTGCTAGTCACCCTCCCCTGCGACAGCGCGCCTACCGAACCTCACCCGAGAAGAGAGAGGAAATAGACAGGCAAGTGGCGGACCTGCTAGCTGATGGAGTAATTGAGGAGAGCTGCAGCCCATGAGCCTCGCCTGTCGTCTGGTAAGGAAGAAGAATGGTGAGTGGAGGTTCTGTATTGACTATGTCGCTTGAACAGCATAAAGTGAAAGATTGCCATCCCCTTCCCAGGGTGGATGATACCTTGGATGCCTTAGCAGGGTCCCTGTGGTTTAGCACGTTAGATTTCTCAAACGGCTACTGGCAGGTTGAGGTCGCAGAGGAAGACAGAGAGAAAACGGCCTTCACAACAGGCAGGGGCCTATACCAGTGGCGGTCAATGCCCATGGGCCTCACCAACTCACCTGCAACGTTTAGCGCATGATGGAGCTCGTGCTCAGAGGGCTTCATGGCAGGTGTGTATGGTATACCTGGATGATGTTCTGATATACAGCCCCACCTTTGAAGCCATCTCTCCAGTCTGCGTGAAGTTTTCACCAGGATTCAGGCAGCGGGCCTCCGACTAAACCCTAAGAAGTGCCATCTGGCCCGGGATCATGTTGTTTTCCTGGGGCATGTGGTTTCACGCCACGGCCTACAGCCTGACCCTCGTAACACAGACAAAGTCAGAAACTGGCCCACGCCCCAGAACCCAACTGAGGTGAGAGCTTTTGTAGGCCTTTGTTCTTATTATAGGCGTTTTGTTAAGGACTTTGCCCAGCGTGCAGCTCCCCTGCACCGTCTTACATGTAAAGACGCACCTTTTCTATGGACAACTGAATGTGTGCAGCCTTTGAGTACCTTAAAGGGGTGCTCTCGTCTGCCCCAGTCGTCACTATGCCCGACTTCAACGCCCCCTTTAAAGTGTACACGGTGCCCCATAGAAGCTGTGGGGGCTGTGTTGGCTCAGGACAGGGATGGATTGAGAGAGTGGTAGTGTATGCCAGTCAAGCGCTCACTCCCACGGAACGGCGATGGTCCACGTTCGATCGGGAGCTGTGGGCTGTAGTGTGGGCTGTGCGCCAATTAGACACTACATTGGGTAGCTGTATTCACCATAATGGAATGCCGGGGCCTCGGGATGTTGTTGAAAGTCCAGGGAAAGAGCGAGATGGATTTTGGAACTGGCCCTTTCAACTGGGTCATGCAGCACAAGGATGGACAAAGCATATAATGCTGTGCGCTCTCACGGCGACCTAGACCCCTGGCCTTTTGGTTGCCCTTTGAGGCTCTGTCATGAGGTGAATGGTGGGGCGGTGAGGGAGTCAAGTGTTCCCCAAACAGATGCTTTGTTGTCTAGCTTCCTGCTGAGACCCCCAGGCTCTGGCCTCGTGTGGGGGGCAGCAAATGGAATGGACAGGGAGTTGAATGACTTGTTTTGCGTGCCTGCACTTTCACATGATGGGACTGGACTTGGGGAACTACAGCAGGCTGATCCGGATATCGCTGAAGTGTTGATTGGGTTGTGAGGAATGGGTCCCGGCCTCCTCGTGAGAGATGAGGGGCAGCTCCCGGGGGCTTAGGAAGTTGTGGACAGAGTATCCTCGCTGTCTGTTGTGAATGGGGTACTCTGTCGGTAGTGAAGTCCTCCCTTACAGGGGATGCCCCTGTAAGTGGTTGTGCCCTCCTCCTTGTCCCTGAGGTGCTGAGCACCTTATGGAGGCCCAGCTAGCACACTTCTCAGAGAAAGAGTATGGGACGGGCACGTCAAACGTGTTACTGGCCCTCTATGTTCAAGGACATTCAATTGGTGGAGCAGTGTGTACCATGTCAGACCCGCCGTGCCCGGTGTAAACACCGAGCACCGATGGGGGGGTCCATCGCGACTCGTCCATTTCAAAGGGTAGCTGCTGACATTCTTGAACTGCCAATGACTTAAAGGGTAAAGATATGTGTTAGTGGTAGAAGACTACTTTACCAAGTTTGTGAATCTGTATGCTCTGTCTAACCAAACAGCCCAATAGTTGCAGTGTCTGTTTGAGGATTATGTTCTGGTGCATGGCATTCCGGAAATGATTCACAGCGACCAAGGCCGACAGTTCGAAGCTGAGATTGTTCAAAGACTGTGTCAGCTTTTGAAAATCAAGAAAACACGGACCACACCATACAATCCTAAATCAGATGGGATGGTTGAGCGCTTTAATCGGACCCTCATCGACCAGCTGGCCAAGTCGTTGCTGGCCTGTGGAGGTGAATGGGACGATTATCTGAAAATGTGGCTTTCGCCTACAACACATCTGTTCATACCTCCACCGGCTACACTCCTTATTTTGACTCATGGAGGGAGGCGCGTGTCCCAGTGGATGTTTTGGTGCCATCTCAAATGGTGGGCCTGGACATTCCTTTTCTCGTGCCGTTTGTGACTTCTCTGGCAGGAAAGCTGGAGACGGCGTTTAGTGGTGCCAGACGGTGTGGGGCCACTGCGCATGAGGACCAGAAACTGTATTATGATGGGGCAGTCCGTCACCAGCCATATGCTGAAGGGGATCTGGTGTGGCTTCATAATCCTACGGAGGACCGTATGAAGCTGGCTCCTCACTGGAAGGGACCCTTCAGGGTTCTGGCCATGTTGGATTCACAGGGGGAACCTGGACTCACTTTCGTTTGGTGATCCTTGGGACTCGGAGGGGCTTGTTCAGGTGGTCCATTACGATAGGCTGAAGCCCTACACGCTGCCACTGTCCGCGGATTCTTCAGGTGGCCACTCGGCTTCTCCCGTTCATGCTCCCCCGCTGCAGGATGGAGGGTCACCACATGGCGAATGTGGGGCTGAGGGGCCACTGGCTGCTGGCGGCACAGGTGCTGAGAGTGACACAGCCGTCGGCAAGCCACAACGGACTGTGTCTCGTTCTGGACGGACTGTCAAGCTGCCGGTTCGTTTCAAGGACTTTGTCTCATATGATTGACTGGTTTTGTTCGGGTTTGTGACCAATACTCTGTTCATATTGACATGTTTTCTCCCTGTTGAAGCGAGTTGTTTCACTGCATGTGGTGTGTCTAGATGCTATACACTGTGTATCAGCTATGTCTGGTGTACGACTAGGGTTAGTGGGGGCATACTTTGAAACTGTGCAGTTATGTGATGCTGTTATTTGCTGTTGACATTGGTGTTATAGGGTCTGTTGCTGGTTTTGTTATATGTTCATGTATTGCGTTCATGCTGATGGTGTTTAGAAACGAGGACGTTTCTTTTTGGAGGAAGGGAGGTATGTAAGCTATTTTATGTTATTGAAGTTACCCGTTGATAAGCAGTGCATAACCTATACCTGTGGCTCTTATTGTGAAAGGCCAAAAAGCGGAAGTGGTTGTTCGGTACGGGTTGCAGAAAAACTGTGTATGCGGGAATAAAAGTAAGCGGTCTGTTCAGCATAACGAAGCCTCCGTATTTCTTTATTTTATAGCTTCATAAGTATAGGCGCAACTGAAACCCTCGGCTACAGTACTTCAATTTCTTTAGTGTTCATTTTTTATCTGATCTTATCTTCTATCAAAAATGAAATAAGTTGCAGGCACAGTGGATCACACAATGCAAGAAAAAGACAGAAAACTATCAAAATGATTCTGCTTGTCTATAACTTGTATATTGATACACAGTATTGTTTAATATCTCATACTGCACTGTTCATGAATAAACAACCTCATAAAACGGTGTACAGTCCTGTAATAGACACTAAACCCTGAAGCGTCTGTCCTCCAGTTGAGGCTCATTTGTAAATCAAGAGCTCCATTTAGTGGCAGGATGGTTGAATTGTCACACAGCTGCAGCACCTCGCTACCGCAGTAGGAACATAATGTATGCACACTAACATCTGTGTAGATGTGACCTGCAGTTTTACTGACAGCTATCATGTTATAATGTACTAAAAAACACTGTACTGATGTTTATTATACTAACCAAAACCACTACCAGATTTGTAAAAGATGTGTTATACATCATAACGAAGTGAAATGTTGTACTTTTTGCTCGAGAACATCTATCGAATGGCTTTAATTGCTGATTATGTTGCAGAATTTTTATAATGTATATATATATATATATAATTTATTTGTTTAGAAGATTTTCTCACAAAACTATAGTATCAGTGCAGATACTCCAGACAGACAGGGAGAGGTTTGGTATTTACTGACCAACGGAAGATTCATAAGCTTACAGGCAGACACAGGTGGAGGGTGAAGGCTTAAGGTTATGGCAGTGATGGAGGAAGTATAGGCCCGTTTCACAAGGGCCATTTTGACATGTCATTGCAGGATGAACACGTGTAATAAATAACATTAATTACGGCCCTGATCCATTTAGGTGGGCCAGGGCCCTAGTATTGTTCATGCTGGCTTACTGGAATGACTGTAGCACACTAAACAGAATGGGACCATAATTTATATTATCAGTTACATCCATGTTTACCCTGCTATAGCACATCAAAATGGCTGCTGTGAGAAGAGCATATTCCGGCCAAGTCAGTATACGAAAATCAATGTATTGTTAATATAGTTGTAAGTATACTATTTCAATATTTATTGGAACTAAATTGGCCCACTTTGTAGTTTATAAAAGTATACATTTAAGTACACTATAAGAGTAAGAATAGTAAATTTTGAGTATACAACTAGTTTCCATCTGAATTGTACTTTGCACTGATACTATACAATGAACTTTTCTAGAAATCAATAGGTATACTGTTTAATAGTTTAACAGTAATAAACTTGTAGCCCAGTTTTTAGTTAATTAAAGTACACTTTCAAGTACAGGCTTTATACTTTGAATTTGACCTCACAAGATTTTCTTCTTTTTCTGCCATCATGCCATTGCATTACATTTTGAATAATATGTGCTTTAGGGCTGCAGCGGTTAGCGCTGTCACCTCACAGCAAGAGGGTCACAGGTTCAAATCCAGCTTGGGGCTCTTCTGTGTGGAGCTTGCATCTTCTCCCCGTGTTAGCGTTGGGTTTTCTCCGGGTTTCCTGGCTTCCTCCCACAGTCCAAAGACAGGCAGTTTAGGTTAACTGATGACTCTAAATTGTCTGTAGGTGTGGATGTGAGCGTGAATGGTTGTCTGTCTATATGTTGTCTGTCTCTATGTGCCCTGCAATGGACTGGCGACCTGTCCAGGGTGAACCCCGCCTTCGCCCAATGCCAGCTGGGATCGTCTCCAGCCCCCCCGAGACCCCTAACGGGATGAGTGGTTGAAGATGGATGGATGGATAATCTGTGCTTTAATGCGATCTATATCACACTTTAAAATGTTACGCCACACAAATTCTACTTGAATCATTTCAATTTTTAGTTTTTTTTTTTTATTGAAAAATGCCTTGATATTACAACAACAATAAAACAACAACAACAACAACAATAATAATAATCAGTATCCAGATCTCCTCATTTACAGACTTGCTTTAAGATCTTGTCCAGTGATCTTCAGTCGTTTTGTGGAATGATCTTTCTCCACACGGTCAGAAAGTCTTTGTGCTGAGCCAGCTCCTGGAGGATTAATCTGCTGTGCTGCCTGATGGAGGAATACGTTTTATATTGAGCTCAATGTTTAGATAAATCAAATTAAAACAGTGAAAACCAAAAATCACAAGATTGTGCAAAATTGTACACTAAATCTACAGTATAACTTGATAACCCACCTTGCTTCTGGTGCGCCATCCACACACAGTTTAGAGACAGCGACCAGGAACTTTTCAGTGAAGCCTCTTTCTGCTGTCAAGACGTGATCTGCTCCGACGCTGACAGCCAGCCGGTGCAGATGATGGGTCATGTTGCTTCTTACTGCAGCACAACGGTGGCTGAGGAGGGACAAAGAGGGAATATGAGACAAACAAATCCACTGACTATGTTTCATTTCACCTTATTTCAACACTTGTGCTGATAAAATGAATGCTGCCTCCTCTCTTACTTCATTGCCGTCCTCAACAGAGTGTTCAGGACATGATCATGGCTGCAGTTTTCCACCATGGCATCCAGTGCGCGATTGGCCTCCGCGCAAAGTACGGTATTTGTTGTCTGTCCGAATTTCAGCAGCAGGACTTGGCCTGTTCTATCTACCTCCAGGTCCATGGCCTTCTTGAGGTTGATATATAGCTCAGCCATGGTGGTCAGAGCTGCACGGGCAACTGCTGAGCGCAGGCTATTCACCTGTATAGTAAGAGTGAACATCATCAGTCAAAACTGTCAGCACATGTAGGCAAATGAGAACTGTGAAAGACACAAACATAGAAACAAAGAGACAAAGAAGAAAGTGTATACAATACCTCCTGAATGAGAGCCAGACAAACTTTAGTTAGTTTGGTCTTTAGGGTCTCTGGGTGGTGCTGTGCAAGATCTTGTATTGTCTTCATGCCATCGATTTTCTTTGTCCTGTAAGTTTATGTGAAAAGAATTATGGTAAGTCAGAAATAGACCTAACACATCTGCAGTTTAAACTGATACTGCAAATGCTACCAACTTCAAATGTATTTTATTAACTGCAATTTTACGCAATACAAGAGACCAAGAGATATAAGAGACCTCTTACCAAACATCTGAGGAGAGCTGCTCAAGGCAGACTGACAATTTTTTCACAGGGTTGGCCACTGGGTGCAGCTTAACCTTTTCCCTTTTGGGCGCAGCAGCAGGGGCCACCTTGGGCCCGGCTTGACGGATCCACTTGGGCGTGGTTGCAGTGGTCATCTTGGGCACCGCTGCAGAGGCCGCCCTGGGCACAGCTGCAGGGGTCCTCTTGGATGTGGCCGCAGGGGCCATTTTGGGTGCCACTGCAGTGGTTTTCTTGAGCACCACTGGGGCTGTGGCTAGCCAACATCCATCGGCTACCTCCTTGACTGTTGAGATTAATGGAAAAATAGGTGTCACTCAAATTTCTCCTCTACTTTTACTCAAGGGAAAATGTCAAAGCAGATGTTACACTTAAAAACCTAGAAGAAACATCAGAGGTTCCCACAACAGACAGACATCCCCACTGAATATTATATCTTTATGGGAACTTACCTGCTCTGCTGTATTTGGTAGCAAGCACAGGCAGATGAGATGCTCTCCTCCTGGATAGTGGAACTGCTCGAGGAGGAGGAGGAGGAGAGGGAGGAGGAGTTGGTCTGAATGAGTCCTCAAACAGACTAATGTCCCTCAGTTCACGGGGTGTTTGAGAATCTACACAGCTGAGGCAGGACACAGATCTACTAGAGCTAGTTGGGCTCCCGTCTCTGTGATCCTCACATGCAAGGGCAGCCATCTGACCACCAATGTACACCTTGCGCCAGAAGGACTCCTCGTCCACCTTGTACAAACTTTCAGGACTCCTCTGGTTTCTGCTGATGTCCTCATACACACAAGGGACATCTAAAGGAGGGACAATCTTACTCCGCCAAGAGGATTTTGTGTTTCCTCTGGGAAGAGCTGGTAGTTTAAGTGAAGACAGGGTGACCTGAACGGAGGGTTCCAGTCTGTCTAGAACAGTATCACCTTGGGATTTCTTCATTGTGGTCAGCTTTTTCTGCGTGGTGAGTAAATGCAGCCATCTTAGCCCTCTTTACATCCAGGATCCCAAACTTACTGATGAAGCCAACAGGGTTGTCCTGTCTGCACAAACTCATAGGTTTCTGCGGAAAAAAAAGCACAACAAAATACAGCTGAGTTGATCTTTGACTCCCCTGAGGATCCTGACCAACTTCACTATATTTCTGTAGCAGGTTCAGTTTTAGAGCTAGAGTGAAGTTACAGATATCATCTGAAAACAGGAGCAGCTTCCTTTCAGTATGACATCCCAAAGACTCGCCCCTCATGTTTTAGGTTGATAAATAATCTTAATTATTTCTAATAATAAATATAAAATACTGTGACGTATGATAAAATACATAAAAATGTGTATACTGGAATTGTGAAAAGTGGCAATTCTCTCCATTCCTGACTGAATATCTGAACAACGTCAACACTGCACGTCTGTAGGCACTAGAGGGAGCCAATGATCTGCGCTCCTTGAAGCCCATCTTTTACGTTCACGAACATGCAACACACACATATTATGTATGAGGTCATTTGATCATTTTCATCTCTGCCATTCTTTTATTTTGAGTTTTCATTATTTTCAGGAACTGATGATTGCACATACTTAATGTCTTCAGTCTGGCTTTAAAATACCTGTAGCGTACTAGTACCTGCATACCCACAGAAATGATTTTAGTTGTCAGGAGATGTTTAATTGCCACACTATTAAACAGTGCATTCTGTCTTCATCGTACATAGTTTTTATCAGTTGGAGAAACAGACTTCAAACTATCATCTAACAGTTTACAGTACAACATATCTGTCAGTATGCTGGTGCACTGACTTTTGTGAGTCATTGTACAGTATCTCGTTTGAAGAGGTCAAGACTCCAGCAGCACATGTAGTTTCAGCTTGTGTCCTTCGTCAGGGACCCATCTGTGTGGGTCTTACAATAAATTTGACCTATATATTTCAAATGTTGCTGGAGGTTTGACCTTTTCTGACATTTTCTATTCTCTGTGCACCTTGGAAGCAGCTGAAGTTGTGCGAGAAACTCCTACACTGCTTCTACAATATCTACTTTGGCAATTCCCTTCATGTAATTTCAACATAGATTTAGTACCAGTCTGATTATGTTTGCATTTCATTGAATCTCATGACTGGACAGCTCTATTTTGGTACTCTCAGTCCCAAAACTCAATGCCTCTGTCTCCAACTAGTTGCCTTGCCTACACGCCAAAATATGTAATTTGTCAGTACCTTGAAAAACAACCCATATGATGTAAAAAGGCTAGATAGGTTATGATCATGATTCCAATTTTTTTAGGGCAGGTAGGAACACACGGTGGTAAAGGTTAAAAGTCGCACAGCAGTTTGTGAAATAGTCATGAAATTGAATGTATTGATTCGTGTTCATCATTCACAAATTTCACTATTTTTCATAATGGTCAGCACAAAATCATTTCATATGTAATCCACATAGTTGGGAACTGGGAAGAATAGCAAGCGGCTAACTTGAGAGGAGTTCGGGGTGGACTTTCGCCAAGGAGGCCATCACTGACTGATTTTTAAGGCTGGAGCAGAAAATGACACGTGCGTCATGTGTTGCTGTATATTTGTAGGAAAAAGCATGAAAAACTTGTTGCCGTGCTAAGCGTCATAAAAAGAGGGAAAATTTGTGTCTCAGTACACAAATCAAATAGATTAAATTCATAAACTGTGGTGTTCAGATCAGATTTACTTGAGTAAAAGTATACATATATACAGTATATATATTCCATCATTTTATCATTCTCAGCTGGTAAAGGTGGAGCTCATTTTAATTACTTTATATACTGCTGTGTAGTTTAGAGTAACTAAAGCTGTCAAATAAAGCAGTGAAGTGAAAAGTACAATATTATATATATTATACAATATTATATAAGTATAAAGTACCACAAATATAATAGAAATTATAGAAATAACCAAGTAAAGTACAAGTCTCTAAAAAGTACAGAACTTATGAAGTACACTAAACCTATAGGTTTGACATTCATATGCTGATGTAAATAAAATCTTGCAACAATAATAATGTTATTAACCAGAAAGCCATCTTTGTTATTGTCCATGATGAGTCCATAAATAATGTCCTTTTTGTCCTTTTTATCTAAAAGAAAAAGAAAACAAAACTTTGGGTAAAGCCAGTAATGTACATCAAGCCATAGAGCTTTAGAATACATACATTAGAAATATAAATGATAAGTAGCGTCACTATCATCACAAAATACACAATTATTGGTTTCACTAACAAGTTCACTGGATGGATCCAATCCATTAAATGTTTGTAAATGGATTTCTTTTGCTTTGGGAGTATGTGCTATGGGATCCTATGTGCCATAGGTTATAACCAGCCAACAAGGTGCTCCGAGTTTGAGTATTTTCTTAACCACTTTTATGCATGACACACACACATTCTGAGTCTGTGTAGTTTTGTTGTGGTATTGAGTATTGAGGCGGATGTGACTGAGCTCCACCTGCAGCTGCAGAGCAAACGGTTTGCAGACAGCAAAGATTCAGGTCAGACACGCATATTTACACTTTTCTGCAAAAGGCCTGTTTCTGCTGTCTGACTCTGACACTGACTGCAACTTCACTATCCATCCATCTGTCTATCCATCTATCTATCCATCTATCTATCCATCCATCCATCCATCCATTCATCCATCCTATCAAACTGTTAGAATCAGTTTTCCCTTTGTGAGGACGTTCACTTATGTCACAGCCTTTTTAGAAGAGAATAAATCTTGTTTATTGGAGAAAAAAATAGGGAAAAAAATAAATGAGGAAAAAAGGGATATGCATGTGAGGATGAGACAATGAATGGTGTTGTGGGTGGTGGTGGTTTAATAACATCTACAATATATTTTACATCAGGACATATGAACATTGGCTAAGGCTGCACCATATTCCTCAAATTAATTAATTAAGTTCTGAAATTCATGCAGAAAAACTCAGTTTCTACGTGAAATTAATTAACTTGATCAAACTCAGACCAAACAAGCTGATTTGAGAGTTTTATCAGCTACTATCAAAATAATTTACAACCCAATTGTGCTTGTTTACACTATTAACAATGAACATTTTGTCATTAAATATTTTATATCTCACTTATTCACATGTCGACAGGTTGATAATAGCTGAGTGAAGCAATATTAACTGACACTAAATAACATTTCCAGGAAGCACTCTGAGCAATCGGATTTTCTGTCATCTCCAATAACACTCTGTCAAGATAATGTTCATCGATGGCAAAATGTCAACCGTGTTTTATGATAACACTACTGTAACCTAACAGAATAATATATAATTACAATGCAGACATTTGTTTACATATACAATAAATGCACAACGTTAAACTGTTCTCTTTTTCTTTGCAGCATGATGAAAAGCTTCTCTACAAATGAGACTTCCTCAAGAATTAATCAAATTGAACTACACTGACTCAATATTTCACATAGTCGGGCTGGTAATACAGATAAATATGCACTGATATCTCCACATGACTTAAGATTGGGTTAAAATGCAGAGGCCATCAATAAGTCTTACTGTTGTGGTGCATATTACAACAAACAAATACATGCACTTCATAAAAATTACAACAAAACTTGCTACATAGTGAACCTGGTAGGAACCGCTAAGGGTCTAAGTTACTGGGACAGTTACTCACTTTGCTCAATTGGTAAGAAAGAAAGAAAGAAAGATATTCCTTTATTAGTCCCACAGTGGGGAAATTCAGTTTTACACTCTGTTGTTCACACAGTACATATACATGTCAATGGAGAGATGTCAGAGTGAAGGGGCTGCTCCTGACAAGCGCCCAGAGCAGTTGGGGGTTTGGTGCCTTGCTCAGGGGCACCTCGGCAGTGCCCAAGAAGTAAACTGGCACCTCTCCAGTTGGTCTTGGTCCATGGGGGATTTGAACCGGTGACCTCCGCGTCCTAACCCAAGTCCTTACGGACTGAGCTACTGCCGCCCCCATAAATGTCGCCCCATAAATGTCGCCGCCCCCGTAAATCAGCCATGCACCAGTTTGTTGTTATTTATGATTGTATATTAGATGCTGCAGGCCTGCTTTTGCATGATTTAAAAAAGCTCCTATAGACACGTTACATCATCTCAAAATGAGGACCAGGGTCCTTGGAGAGTTTTCAGATTCATTCAGCTAAATTATCTTTTTTTTTTTTTTTTTTTTTTTTTTTACAAAAGCTTCAACATTGAACGAACAACGAGCTGCTGTCCATCACTGTTGATGTCAAGTTTGAAACCAAAATCTGCACTGCATATAACAAATGTGTTTTTTTATTTCTTCAGTCTCAAGCAAGTTTCAAATCTCTGTATGGTGATTTTCATGCTGCACTGAACAGAGAAATATAGATCTTGATGCTACAGGAGTGAATTTTCGATAAAACATGCAAAAATCTCCTATATAACTGTTACAGACTGCTCGGCTGTTCTCAGGTAACTTTAACATCCATGCCTTCGTTTTTGTTGAAATTAGCAGCCATTTTAAAAAAGAGACAGAAAAAGATCCCTGTATAGAGGTAGTGGCCTACCACTGATGAAGCACTCACAGATGAGAAAGGTTAGTGGTGAAAATACGGGGACAGGAAGGGGAAGTTAACCAGAGAAAGCCCAGAAACGCTAGACTTTCTGCAAAATGAAAGGAAAACAGTTGAGGTGACACTAGAGAAACACAATTTAACATTATTGTTTTTTTGGCACAGTTGTGATAAATTAAATGCTTTGTAATCTGAATGGCGAGGTTGGCTGAGTGAAAAAATATTTTAATAATTAAATAATTAAAAAAATCACACATCACTATCTTATTTTATGGTCTAATTTATAGGATCTACCCACAGACAAAGAGAGGCTACTGGAATCGTTTTTGAATTTCCATCTTCTGTAAGCTTTCTTTCCACAAATAAAAAACAAATGCCCACCACAGGATCCATTTCTGTAACACCGAAAGCCAAGACCCTCAACCTGGGTGTGATCCCTACCTCCACTATCTCCCTGATACTGGCTCCCTTCATCCTGTCCTCACTCCGTTTTCTGTTTCCATGTGCTCTCCCTTTTGCTGTCTTCATGGATCTTTCTCCCTATCTTAATGTTGCCTCTAATAGATTAATTAGGGATATGTTAAGAGGTCAAGTTAGTGTTACGTTTGGATTGGTTAGTGTATTAGGATAAACATGGTGCAAAATCCAGCTCGTCCTTGAACATTTTTGTGGTTGATTAGGGCAGTGGTTCCCAACTTGGGGACTGAGACCCCCAGTGGGGTCACACATGAGCGTCTGACAGGGGATTTCCAGCAGTCGGGGGAAGAGAAAGATTCAAATAACACATCATAAATTAACAGTGCCTGGAGGACATTGGAAAATAGGTGTAAGGTTGATAATATTCTTTTTCTGCATTAGTAAAGCTAGCACTGTTCACTTTTAGCACTGTCCCAGCCACCCGCAACCACGCTGTAAACCATGTTTGGGTGACTGGGACAAAATAAAAACAACCTAAATCCCAAAATAGAAACATGATATTAACAATTTTTATATTGGTTTGGTTGCAGTAGTACATCATATTTATGTTTCCATCAAAGGTTTGTGCAATATGTCAGTGATAATTTTATGACTTTGTGATAAAAACTAGCCAAAGCTTATGTCATTTTCTTCACCTCATGCTTTGCAGGGTCAACTTCCTGTCGGATGTTTGCCCCTCCCCATTTGGTTTCATAGCTAGGGCTTAGCAAAAAAAACTTTCTCTCATCAGGTGAGGAAATAAAACCTAAATGGTAATACTGTCCTATATGTCCCAATCACCCTCCATAAATAACCTAAACACTCTGCTTGTAATAATAATAATCTAAGTTCGATGTCTGAATTTTTTTTTTTCCAATCAAAAAGCTAGACTAGTACCTATCTTGATTTTTTTTTTAATTAGCTGAGGCTACGTTACATCCATTTCACCCTCATTTTAAAATCCAGAATATATAAATATGTAGTTAATTTAAAAAGTCAATTATCCTACTTCTAAAGCTCACTAAGTAACACTTTATATCGGTTTTATTCAATCCAAAATCTAAGTCTAAAAACAATAACTACAGGTCTAGGTCACTTCCTGGCTGGAGGCAGTTGCCAGGCAACCAGCTCAAATAGTCCAGCACTTTAGCATTAATATTGCTATCCTGAACAAGATATTATGCCAATTATTGGTGCTGGTAGGAGGATATTATTATGTTGGATAGAGCCAAGCTGTTTCTTCTGTTTCTGGTCATTAGCCTATGCTAAGCTAAGCTGGGCTAAGCTAATTGGCCACTTGCTGTGGCTTCATATTTAAAGGGACAAACATGACAGTGGTGTCAAACATATCTAAATCTCGACAAGAAAGTGAATAATTTCCCTATTAAATGCCAAACCTGGGTACTTTAAATATTGATTCAGACTTGCAAACTTTCTTAACAACGGGTGGAGTTTTATTTTGAAAATGCGGACGGAAGTGACATTTTAAACCGCTCGGTGGCTCCGTGGATGGTCCTGTCACAGAGCGACAACCGCACAGACCAGAGACACACGAAGCCCATGAATCATCCGTCTTTACACGGACCAGTAAATCATCCCTCACCCAGACCGGGACTTTTATTTGATTATGCAAACATAGTGTGAGCCTTAAACTATGCTGCTGTGCTCCCACTTCGGCAGGAGAAGAGGTCAGCCTTAGAATAAACTCCACGCAGGTTCAACTCCACTCCGGAGAGGAGGAAAGGTAAGACAAACAATGCTGATTAAATATCAGAAAACGTTATTTAAAAAAAAAAAAAAAAATTAACCATATTTCATTGTAAACAATATGAATTTTAGTAGCAGCTCAGTTCTCTTCCTCTTTCTCTTTATCACTTCTCTATAGTTCATCTCCACGTAAGTAGACTAAAAACATTGACTCCTTTTTTTTTTTTTTAAATGAATGAAACCCTTTTGCTTATCTCTGTTGCATCTGCAACAGCCTACACACATCTGGCTTTAGTTATAATCTGTTATATGGACACCTGCAGCAGTCTGCACTCTTATACTTGTGTGCATGTAAACACACGTTAAAACTGTATTTCTGATCTAATTTCTTTATTTGTGTTCATTAACTGGATCCTACAGTTTGATGTGGCTCGTTTGTTCCTCAGCCGCATGATTTTACTCCCCCCACTTTGGGGAAGTGAAAGTTCTCGCTGGTGTAAAAGACAGGGTTAAAGGAGGTTTTAACTCATAATCATTTCATCAGTTCAGAAAAGAAAGATGTACATTTTTTATGTCACCTGAGAGGTCAGACATCAGGGTTAGAGGTCAGTGTTGGTCTCTGTGAGCAACCTCGTGTCAACACATCCTCCTGGTACATGACACACACCCTGCTGCACCCTGTGGTGAAAGAAAACTGTTGCAGTCATTAGTGATTAATGATTTGTCATCAACATGTCAGAAAATAATTAAAAATGCCCACTGAACTTCCTACAGCTCGAAGGTGTACACGTCTTTTTACCTTACAAAAAACTAGAGCAGAAACAAAGTTGATTAGTTGATCACTTATAAATAATCTGCAACCATGCAAGGCATTGTCTATGCCGATTTGCAGCTTTTGTTTGTCACACTGTACATCATTGTCATGTGAATTATCTGTATTTTTTTGGACTTTAGGTCAGACAAAACAAGCAATATGACTATCACACTTCAAAAATCACGAAATTGGTTTTCATTTGTGAAGATTACCTTGCTGAACAAAAGAAGTATTGTAAACGTTTGTTTCTTTCTTGTGTCATAAATTTTCTGCAGTAATCCAAAACCCAGTGGAAAAATCCCATTGGCTTTTTGTCGAAGGAACTGGGGCGATTGGTTGGCCCTCATCACCCATGCAGCACCAAAAACTAATCTATTTGTTTCCTCTACACAAATTTCCTCTTTTTTCCGTGAAGCTCAGAACAACTTTCAACAATGTGTTTTAGTAGGTTTTCCTATGAATGTCCAGCAACATGCGACGTGTCAGTTTTTGCTCCAGTCTTTTCAAAATAATACTACTTGGTTAAGTTTAGGAATTCTACCTGGTTAGGTTTAGGCAACAAACTACTTAGTTAGGTTTAGGGTTAAAATAACAACGAAAATGCCATAACTTAAGTACAGAATTTACAAATAAATCAAAGTTGACCTCTGGTTTCACACGGGACACAAACTCTGGTCTCCTTGGTGAAAGTCCTTTGTTTTTTGTCCCACCCATCCATCACATCCTCCCTACATGATGTTCACTGCTCTCCTTCCTGGTTCACAATTACGTGGATTACATATGAACTGATTTTGTGGTTATCATCATGGAAAAAAAGTAAAATGTGCACGAATCAGTACATTAAAATTGTGACTATTTCACAAACTGCTGATTGACTCGGCTGGAAGACGCCACCTCAGAGAAAGAGCAGAAATTGTGATGAGCATTTTTTTCACTTTGGTGCCTTTTAATAGAATAAATGATGAATTGAATAATAGCAAGTTGATTCCTGCACAGGATTATTTTGAAAAGACTGAAGAGGAAATTGACAGATGTGTCACATGTTGCTGGACATTCGTAGATAAACATATGAAAAATGAGGAATAACTTCTCACGATGTATCATACAAGCTGGAGAATACGTTGATTAGCGTGGATGCTCACGTCGTTATTTTATAGTTATCGTTCTTCTAAAAAGGTCCAAAAGCTTGTTTGAACTACGTTTTAATCTAACGAGATTCGTAAAATCTTATCTGTGACACTGTGTTCACCCAAATCTGGAGCTATAGCTCTTTCTCATAATAACCCCGGAGCTTGTAATCATACCTTTCATGATAACTGGAAATGCACATTAGCCTATATTTGGAGTCAGAGGGATTATTGAGACAAACACCCAGAACGTCCATTACTTTGACCCAGAATGGTTTCATGCATGTACATTCCTCTTTTTACCTCCAGCACATAACACAGATAAATACAAACATCAGTGTGATGCTGATTGCAACATCAATCAATAAATGTTAACTGAAGCAGTAAAGGCGTGAGTTACATATTAAAGATAAGATTTTTTTTTAAGTCCCTGAAGTCATGCAGGAAGAGCTTGCTGTACTAAAACTGTATTTGATTTCCCCTTTATATAGTTCTGCATTTTAACACACAGTCGGCAGCTGAGACTGGACAAGGCTGTTTCAGCGATATTTCTATCTTAATCTCTTTATGATCACACCTGTCTCAGGTTCAGGTTACTTTATTTGTATGCATTTGTAAATTTGGTCTATCAGACTTTCTCGATTTCAAGAACTTTGGAGTAGCCTAATTGTTACTTGCTAAATTGATCCTTCGCTAAACCACTTTTTTTTTTTTTGAAAAATGAAAAAGTGATTCCAGGGAGAAGCAGACAGAAGTGTCTACACTATGCGTTTGAAGGACATAGCAGGATGTCAAACTGACTGAGCAACAAAAACAGGTTGGAAAGATAAAGACAGAAACTTAAGCCAACAGATCACAGCGCAAAAGTGAACCACCATCACCTGGTGATCGAGACAGAAGACAGAAGGTTTTTAGTTAGATGTCAAAAATAAGGTCTGTGTTTAATGCAAGCTGAAGAGATTTTAACTTCCTGGTTGAAGCACTTTGAGTTGCAGTGTTGTATGAAAGGTGCTATACAAATAAAGTTTTATTTAGCATTATTACTACATAAAATACGTCAATAAATATGATGTAAATTCTGAAGCGTTTATGTGTCTTAAAAAAGACGGTTGCTAACAAGTGGCTAAATGAGGCTACTAAATGTCATAACGTCGACTCGTCTGCCTTTACAGCCTCCTTATTTATACTGGTGCTCATGTGACAGTGGTGTAGTTTGATTATAACCTAACGTTAGCTTGTACTTCTGCCGATTGCATTCACCCTTCAAAAATCATCAAGTGAGCTCATCTTGCTGAACAAAATGTTTCAGTATCATAAACGTTTGTTTGCCACAGAGCGTATTTTCTGCAAAAATCCAAAATCCAATGGAAATATCCCATTGGGTTTTTGTTGAGGGAACCAGGGTGATGCAAACTTCCTGGGGTTGGTCTACAAAAACATGCCATCCCTAGCTGCACTCTGTGTCACGAAAAGTAATCTGATTTGTGTAAATAGCCAAAATTTCCCTTATTTTTCATGATGCTCAGCACGACTGTCAACAAAGTATTTTTCATGCTTTTTCCTACAAATGTCCAGCAACACGTAACAAATGTTTCAATTTCAAAATAAAACTACATAGTTTGGTTTAGGAGAATATCGGCTGGTTAGGTTAGGCAACAATCTACTTAGGTTAAGGAAAAGGTTGTGGTTTGAGATTAAATACCACCAAAACTGTAACTTTAAATACAGAAGTTATGTGACAAATAAATCAACTTTGACTTGTGGTTTCACACAGGACATGAAAAGTGGCCAGTGATTAATCTTTTTTATTAATGGATGTTTGTTTGCCCCATGGAGTAAGGGAGTATACTGTAGTAGGTATTTTACAGCACTATACAGTAGTAGGTAGTTGAGTTCAAAGAAAATAACTGTAAGCTTGCAAAGTGCTCCACAGCTGCATGAGTGAAGTTAGACTCGGTTTACTTCACGATAACACACCACATCCTTCACTAGGTAACCACAAACAGAGTGATGATTATAATCACATCTGTGGGAAAATAACCAAAAGTAACACCGAACATGCAGCAAATGTCATGAGATTCAAATCCTCACTGTAGTTTTAGTTACATTTTCACTAACGTGTTGGCGTCTGCATTCCTGTCCTGTTTGTGTTTCTGTAGGTAAACAGTTAGCAAACGGAGAAGTGGCTTTTGTGACTCTTCCTAATTTAAAAATAGGTTGCAAATGAATTTTTCCAGTTCCTTTACTCTCCACATGTCATTTCCATGTCCTTCATTCATGTCAAACTGATAACTGCGTCACACATGACCACATACTGTGTAATTACCAGGAACTCAAGTATTAGTATTTTTTGTTTATATTCAGTCAACATCCTGTTCCCTTCCATCATATCCACTAAAAACAGTCTGAGAAATTTAAACTTGTATGTCAGAAATGTTAAAATCAGTTTATCAACAGTTTATCTACCTATGTATCCATGTAGATTTAAATGATTAAATGAGCTGCTGTATATCTATGTAATGTTTATTTAAATGTATTTTATTTAACGTCTACGCATTTTACTAGCCTTAATATAAACATACTGATTATTTGTTTGTCTGTAAATGACATTTTTGTATATCCCATGTAACATAAAACATATAAATTTGGGCATACTGATTATTTAAGTAATTTTGTGCTCAGTAATTCAGTTTGGGAAAGAGAACTTCATTACTTTTCTACATACATTGTCTTATAGTATTAAGGAATAGTTGCAAATTTTGGGAAATACACTTATTATTGTGCTATTTATTTCTTGAAGAGAGTTAGATGTGTTATGTGACGGCACGTAACACCTGTTAAACTGCAACATGTCGTGTTTTTGGTCAGTCTTTTTCCAGACTTTATGTTGTTTTGTGATCAAGGTTAATAATATAGTAATGTCTGTCTTAAACGTATACTTTCAACAGTTTTAAAATCATCTTTTGTCTCTCTTTAAACCACAGCTGTCAGTTTCACTCAGTGCTACATTATCTAATCAGCATGTTGACGCAACACGTTTAGAATCATAACTTGGTTTAAAACAGTTATTGGGGCCGTCAAAGTTAATGTGATAATAACACATTAATGCAAATTTGTTTGAACGCCACTAATTTCTTTAACGCATTATCGCAACTTTTGATTTTGTAGGTTGTGAGAGAGAGAGAGTGGAGATATTTGTATTACATGAAACTAGAAAACCTAATGAAGCCATTACTACCAACTATGTCATACTAGTCAAGTATGCTACATTTTGGCTAGGAGGCGGCCATTTTCCCTTGAGGTCCCTTGACCTCTGACCTCTAGATATGCCAATGTAAATGGGTTCTGTGGGTACCCACGAGTCCCCCCTTTACAGACATGCCCACTTTATGATAATCACATGCAGTTTGGGGCAAGTCATAGTCAAGTCAGCACACACTGACAGCTGTTGTTGCCTGTTGCCTGGTTTGAGTTTGCTATATTATGATTTGAGCATATTTTGTATGCTAAATGCAGTACCTGTGAGGGTTTCTGGACAATATTTCTTATTTTTAGTTTTTATATGTGTTTTGTGTTAATTGATTTCCAATATTAAATATATACATACGTTTTCGTAAAGTAGCATATTTGCCCACTCCCATGTTGATAAGAGTATTAAATACTTCATAAATCTCCCTTTAAGGTACATTTTGAACAGATAAAAAATATGTGATTACAACTATGGACAATTATGCAATTAATCATGATTAAATATTTTAATCATTTGACAGCCCTACAAACTTAACTTTGACGTTTGGCTTCACATGAGACACTTATAGTAGCCTCCTGGGAGAAAGTCCTGTGTTTTTAGACTCACCTGTCCACCCTGACCTCCTCCCTATGTGGACTTTGTTGCTCTTAAAACTACATCACCTGTCCTGGTTCACAATTATTATGTTGCCATCTCCCTCAGCCAACCTTAGTATATTGATATTAATATTCTTCCATTGTAAGTCAGTTGGATGGTTTAGCTTGTAAAATACACATGTAAATAAAATGAGATAAATAAACTTGTGTTCCTTTTGTTTCAAATGTATATTTAACTGCAAAATGCAATCACAACATATCCAACTACAGATTTTATTATTTTAAAATTGTTTCTCCCTGCATAGAAACACTTGTGGACTCTGTGATCGTCTCTTTGCTGATTTTCTACGTTTGTTGAACACTTGAGCCGGTCCTGATGGAGGCCAGAGGAAAGTACGATTTTACTGCGACGGCAGATGACGAGCTCAGCTTCAGAAAGGGCGATACACTGAAGGTCAGTAGATGAGGATTTTTTTCTCAGCATGGCTTCAAAATGTTTTATTTTGTGACATTGTGTTTCTTTACTTCTTCCGATCAGATTTTAAGCCCGCAAGACGAGTGGTACAAAGCAGAGATGAACGGACAGGAGGGATTCGTACCACAAAACTACATTGAGATGCAGACTCCGAGGTGAGAGACATTAAAACTTACCATACGGTTTTGTTGAATAGTCAATTCTGATTGGTCAATCACAGTGTTGTATGTTTTTATGGACACAGTTCTGATGTTGGACTCTGATGAACCGTTTTTGTGTCATTTTACTGATTTCTGAAGTAAGTAACTGTATAAAAGTGGGTCACCCCCACTCGAGCCCGACTTGCTTTGCCCTGAAGGGGATTATTTCACAACAATGACCAGCTCACTGTACATTATCTTGTACTAGCCTGGACCTGGAACTGATGGCCTCCAGTTCATATGCATTGTTTGAAAGCTCAAAGCGCAAACCATTTTAAGATCCAAATATCCCAGTGACAATGGTTGCTAATATTGCGACAGGACTGCAGATGAAATACGACAATAAGATAAGTGTTGCGCCTGGGTGAATTAGATTCAGTATCACTTGGGCTAATTCTTCCTATTTGATAATAACCTCCAAAATGTCCCCTTTCAGAAGAGACCAGGAATAGGACTGTAATAAAAAGATTTTTATTCTAGGTTTGTCATTTTGGGGCAAAAGCTATACTTGTTCAGGAGAAGTTGCAGCAGTGTGTGGTGGCAGCATATATCCTGTGTGTGTTCAGGTGGTTTCAGGAGAATGCCAGTCGCAGCACTGCAGAGGAAGTCCTCCGGTACAAAGACGTGGGAGACTTTTTGATCCGAGGATGCCAGAGCTCCCCGGGAGACTTCTCCATCTCTGTCAAGTGAGTGAAAACCTCAGAAACATGAACAGAAACTTTGAAGTATTTGTTTTTACTGTAATTGAATAGCACACAAATTCATCAATGTATTTTAAAGGAATAGTTTAGATGTTTGTCAGTGTGGTTGTATGAAGTACTTCTCCATAGTCAGTGTATTACCGACAGAAGAAGGAGTTTGAAGAAATAGACAGGAGTACCAGCTCGGGGGCAAAGCAATGTACTGCTGTGGACGAGGGGAGCAGCATTTTAGACACCTAAAAATATCAATACCAGTTTAAGTGTACGCTATATTCAGAATATTTTCACCGCTTCACCTCACTGTCAGACAGCCCTTTCTGATAAGGAACTGAAGCCAGTCTACGCTCTCTTCAAAGCCACAAGACTCCTTTGACAAAAACAGTAATTTGCTGGTCTACCGCTGCTTCAATCGGATAGCTTGTTTGTGTTATTGTGTGACTTTGGTTAATCCAAACTATTCATTGATCCATTTTCTTCCTCTTATCTGGGGCTGGGTCGTGGGGGCAGCAGGCTTAGCAGGGAATTCCAGACGTCTGCCTCCTGAGCGAGCAACATTTTTAAGCTCTCCCCGGGGGACCCCGAGGTGTTCCCAGGCCAGATGAGATATATAATCTCTCCAGGGCTTCTTATCAGTTGGACATGCCCAGAAAACCTCCAAATTGAGGCATCGAAGAGGCACCCTGATCAGATGCTCAAAACACCTCAGCTGGCCCCTTTAGACACAAAGGAGCCACGGATCTACTCCGAGCTCCCTCTGAATGGCTGAGCCCAGCCACCCTACAAAGGAAACTCATTTCGGACGCTTGTATCTGCGATCTCAATCTTTTGGTCTTTACCCAAAACTCATAACCTTAGGTAAGGGTTGGAACATAGATGGACTGGTAAATTGAGAGTTTTACCTTTTGGCTCAGCTCCCTCTTCTCCACAACGGCCTAGGGGCAACGACTCACTCCCGACCCAGAGGGCGCAGTCCACCATTTTCCAGCAGAGAACCAAGGGCTCAGGCTTGGAGGTACGGACTCCCATGCCGACCGCTTCACACTCGGCTGCAAACTGCTCTAGTGCACGCTGAACTATCCCTAAAAGACCAAAGTCACACAATAAGACTAACAAACTGACTGATTGAGGCAGCGATAGGCCAGCAACTCCCATGTTCTGCAAGGTAAAATTACTGTTTTTGTCAAAGGAGTCTGGTGGCTTTGAAGAGAGCAATACAATGGCTTCCTCATCAGAAAGGGCTGTCTGACAGGAAAAGCAGTGAAAATATTCTAAATATAGTGTACACTTAAATTGATATTGATATTTTTAGGTGGTTAAAATGTGTTTTGCTGCTGCCCCCGTCCACAGCAGTACACTGCGTTGCTCCCATGCTGGTATTCCTGTGTGTTTCTCCAAACTTCATCTACTGTATGTAATAAACTGACTTATACAACCCCACTTCAAAACATCACAACTATCACATTAAAGGTCTTCGCACTCATCAGTTCAGTCACAGATAAAAGTGTGAGATGTTAGCTTCATCCCTAAATGTAGGTTTCTGTGACAGAACAAACTTCCTTGTCTTTAACGTGCCTTCCTGTCAGCCGGAAAGATGAATCAGTTTGTGTCAATTTGTAACTGGTATGTACTAATCATATGTTCACAGCATGACAGACAGTCCGATCAGATGCTGTCGGGACTGAAATATAAAGCTCATCTCTAAACACAAAACCAATCAGATTTGTGATTAGTGATCAGATGATCAGTCATAATTGACAGAATTGATCACCTTACCTTCACCTTCACCTAAACTTAAGACACATAACCAGATATTCAAATGATATATGATTTAGAGTGTCATTACTAGTGTAGTTGTTGATTAGGTGGAGTAAACCAAAGTTTCCTCTCTGTGCCCATCAAAGAGGTAAAGTCTGACTCACCATCTCGCACTCTGAGTTTCTCTAATATGCTGCAAACTCTGCAAGACCTCACATACTGTACTTACAACCAAGAGACAGCTGTGAGTAAACAAGATAGGGGCAGAGTTCAAATAGTTTACCTCAAAGTGTCTTCAGTCATTCAGTCCTCCAGTGAAAATGTTCAAACTGCACAGCTTTCTTTAACTCTATTCTTAGTTGTTGTTTTTTATGTGCTGTTGACCTCCAATATGGGGCTGCACAGTGGTGTAGTGGTTAGCGCTGTCGCCTCACAGCAAGAGGGTCGCAGGTTCGATTCCAGCTTGCGGCTCTTCTGTGTGGAGTTTGCATGTTCTCCCCGTGTAAGCGTGCGTTTTTTTTGGGTACTCCGGCTTCCTCCCCCTCCAAAGACATGCTGTTTAGGTTAATTGATTACTCTAAATTGCCCGTAGGTGTGAATGTGAGTGTGAATGGTTGTCTGTCTATATATTGTCTGTCTCTATGTGCCCTGCAATGGACTGGCGACCTGTCCAGGGTGAACCCTGCCTTCGCCCTATGCAGCTGGGATCGGCTCCAGCCCCCCCGCGACCCCTAACGGGATAAGCGGTTGACGATGAATGAATGAATGAATGACCTCCAATATGGCCACATGGACCTGACTTATTCCTTTCTAGTGAACCTTGATGTTGTAGTTGTGTAAAGTGTCCAGCAGAGGACAATCCAGCCGAGGAAATCCATCTGGGATGATGGTGCACAAGGAGTCAATCAATCAATTAATCAGTCATTTAATCAATCAATCAAACTGTATTTGTGGGTAGTGCATTTCAGTGCTCACAGATGACTGACAAGCCGACAATGAGACAGAAGTGTGGACCATGAAAACAGCAGAAAAGACAAAAGCAATGACGATGCACATGAGACAATGAAGATAATGAAAATAAAATAAAATAAATTTAAAGCTATAATAACAGTAATAGTAATAAAATAGAATTAAATAAAAACTGGATTAATGAAATATTAATAAAATAGAACAAATAAAAAGTTTACAATTTAAATACAATAAAATATGTGATTAATATATTAACAATATAATAAGATAGAAGTTTACAGGTTAAATACGATAAAATATCATTAATAAAAAAATAATAGAGTAACAATATGCAGCATAAATACAATACAATGAAGGAAGTGATTACTAAAATAATAATGAATAGAATAAATGTACAGCTTATCATATTAACAATAAAATAGAAGAAAAGTTTACATCTTTGATACAATAAAATAAGTGATTTCATAAAATAATTTTTTAAATCAATGTGGAAACCTAACTATCTAACCTAATTAAGCTAACCAATGTAAGGACTTTGTAACAGGTGAAATGTGTTTTTCTCCTTCTGGTCATCACTGTTCGTTAGTTTTTCAGGTCCAGCTAATTTAACAACGCAATGCTTTGTCTTCCCTCAGACACGAGAGTGACATTCAGCACTTCAGAGTGATGAAAGACAACAAAGGCCAGTACTTCCTGTGGTCGGAGAAGTTCACCTCCCTAAACAAGCTGGTGGAGTTTTATAAGTCCACCTCCATTTCCAAAACCAGGGAGATCTACCTCAACGACGGCAGCTCGGACAGTAAGAACTCCTCCGTGGTCCAGTCGGTAAGAAACATCTCTGTTCAACAGCAGCACTTCAAGTTGCTGTTCACTTCAATTAGTTCAGTGAACTTGTTTAAACTCGACTCTTAAGGCCTCACCACAGTTACAGTGGAAATGGATTTGAACAAACCTGCTTTTTCTACATCTGTAAGAAATCAGAGTCAGAATGAGTGTTTGTCTTTGAATGATCACGTAAAGGAGAAGTGCAATAAAAGGAAATGAAACCAAAGACTTGAATAATGAGAGTGAATCAAAGTGAGCTGAAGAGGAAGACATAATTAGTAATTATTAATTGTCATATTTACATCTTTGACTTTTTTAAGATAAGATAAGATAAGATAAGATTTCTTTATTAGTAAGTGGGGAAATTTACACGTTAAGCAGCAATACAAATAAAATAAATTAGATATAATAATAGAAAATAGAAGAAAAAGTAAAGACAGAAAAAATGTGTCCATCATATAATGATATAATTGTAATAAAGTCCTTTTGCACGTATGTCCGGTGGTTTGTTGTGAATGTGTATGTGGTTTACTGGGAGCAGTGCTGGTTGTGGAGTCTAACAGCTGCAGGCAGGAAGGACCTTCTGTAACGCTCCTTCGTACACTTAGGGTGTAGCAGCCTGTCACTGAAAGAGCTCTCCAGAGCTCTGATGGTGTCTCTCATGGGGTGGGAGTCCTTCTCCATCATGGATGACAGCTTAGCCGTCATCCTCCTCTCTCCCACCACCTGCACTGAGTCCAGAGAGCATCCCAGGACAGAGCTGGCCCTTTTAATAATCTTATCCAGCCTCTTCCTGTCTGCAGCTGTGATGCTGCTGCCCCAGCAAACCACTCCATAAAATATGGCTGATGCCACCACGGTGTCATAAAAAGTTTTCAGGAGTGTCCCCTGCACTCCAAAAGACCTCAGTCTCCTGAGCAGATACAGCCTGCTCTGGCCTTTTTTATGGAGTGCAGAGGAGTTTGTTGTCCAGTCCAGTTTATTGTTCAGGTGAACACCCAGGTATTTATAAGATGTCACTATCTCAATGTCTGATCCCTGGATGTTCACCGGTGTTGGAGGGGATGAGTTTGCCTGCGGAAATCCACCACCAGCTCTTTAGTTTTCCCCGCGTTGATCTGGAGGTGGTTCCGCAGGCACCAGTCCACGAAGTCCTGGGAAAGTTCTCTGTACTCCGCGTCGTCCCCATCAGTGATGAGGCCGACGATAGCAGAGTCATAGAGAACTTTGCAGGTGACAGGTTGGTGAGTTGTAAGTGAAGTCTGAGTGTAGAGCGTGAAGAGGAACGGAGCCAGAACCGTTCCCTGCGGGGCCCCCACACTGCAGACCACCGTGTCTGAAATGAAGTCCTGTGTCCTCACAAACTGTGGGCGGTTTGTGAGGTAGTCCAGTATCCAGGATGTAAGATGTTGATCTACCCCTGCAGTCTCCAGTTTGTCCCCCAGAAGTGTCGGCTGGATGGTGTTGAAAGCACTGGAGAAATCAAAGAACATGATCCTC
Source organism: Pterois miles (assembly GCA_947000775.1). Lineage (NCBI taxonomy): Eukaryota > Metazoa > Chordata > Actinopteri > Perciformes > Scorpaenidae > Pterois > Pterois miles. Next base: position 10,413,742 of record CAMQGK010000567.1, read on the forward strand.
ACAGTGCTGCCAGGTTTCTCCAGGTGAGACAGAGCTCGGTCCACAAGGAAGATGACGGCATCATCCACCCCAATGCCAGGTTGATAGGCAAACTGTAGTGGGTCCATGGATGGACTCACCACAGGGCGGAGACATTTTTATCTAAATTGTTACACATCTGAAAGCTGTTGATATGATGTTGATCAACTAATTGATTAGTTGAATTGTTGCAGCTCTCAACATAAAAGAAGACGCTGCAACCATGAAATGTTGCTATAATAATGTCACTTTATGAATAACCTAAATGATTTTTGTCAGTCTATTCGTTCATTCATCAACTTCTCACTTCAGCCCAAGGTTCATCTTATTTTCATCATCAGTGTTTTGCTTTTTGTAATGTTAATTTGTACTTTTATCAGATATTTACACCAGTTTTTCTCAGTTTCACTATATTTTTAGGAAGTTAAACAAACAGTTAAACAAATGCTGTTGGTAATTATGTTGTTTACTGTCATATGGAAAGTTAGATTAGAGGTTACAGTCTGCATGTCAGATGTAACTCATTTGATTTATGAACATATAAATAGAAATGACAGATGTGTACTTTAGTTTGTGATGTGACAGTGTGATGTCATGTACTTCCTGTGTGTTTCCTTTGTTTAGGTAAAGAGGGGAAGTTTGCCTGAACAACGCAGCACCGCTGCAGCCGTCGTTGCTTCACCGCGCAGAGCTTCAGACCAGCCTCATAACCAGCTGGTACTCTCTCTGCTTCTCAACCTTTTTCAGCCTGATTTATCCTCATTGACACCCAGCGTGTCCCTAATGTGTTCATTTCAGTTTATTTGGATGAAATTTTATCACTATCAGATACATAAAAGCAGATCTTGTCTCAATATTTTTTTTATACTGTATTGATTTTTAGGTCAGTTTGGCCAAGTTTGCATTCATAATACCAATCAGATATTTCAACCATTTATCTATCATTTTAGCTTGTGGACTATTTATTCATTACTTTTACAGTTTAGACTGCTCTACTGCCATGCTAACTAGACTTCACATATGTAGATCAACGTATCCTCAACAGCTCAACACTACTGAGTAAAACATAGCTCTGTAAGTGGTGCTACTTAAGTTTTGTGACAAATAAAGATGACTTCTTGTTTCACACGGGACACAAACAGTGACCTCCTGGGTGAAACTCCTGGGTTTTTAGCTACGACCAGTGTATGAACGTCCTGTATGGATACATAGTTCTTTAAGTCAAACTTTCTATTTTGGGTGTGGTGCTGCAATGGTTAGTTGGTAAATGTAGTCGTCCAACCACTCAAAGCACATTACACTACATGTCAAGATTCACCCATTCACACACCGATGACACAGTATTCAGGGGCAATTTGGGGTTGTGTTTTGCTCAAAGACGTGGGACCGGATGAGCAGGGGATCAAACCACCAACCTTCCGATTGGTGGATGACCCGCTCTACCTCTGAGCAACAGGTGCCCCAAAGTTAACACTGTTACTGTCACAGCAATAGGGTTTGGGTTTGAACCCGCTGGCCGGCTTTGGGCCCTTCTGTGCGGAGTTTGCATGTTCTCCCTGTGTTAGCGTGGGTTTTCACTAGGTTCTCCATCCTCCTCCCACAGATCATATTCATTTTTTTCAAATGTGTTAGAATACTTAAAATAATTGTCTATTTTCCTTCTTTTCCAGGCTAAGAGAGCAGGTCTGGAGGAGCGAGCTCACACCATCGGTCACACAGGAAGAAGCAGCCCCATCACAGCTGCTAATCCTCCCCGTCGTACATCTGAAACCATGCCCCTCCCTCAGGTCAGCCTCTCTGCTTAATCTGGAAAAATTCAAACTGTGAAGAATTTCCAAAGTCCAAAACACAAATGTATTTGATGTATAATAATATTAAACAGAGAAAAACAATAAATCCTTTCATTTGAAACTAGAACTAGATTTCTTAAAGTGATGATAGACTTGAACAATTCATTGATTATAAAACTCGATAGCTGATTAATTTTCTGTTCGTTGACTCGTTTCATCAATTCAGCAGTAGCCTAATATAATTTCTTTGGATAAGTTTAGATCCTCAAATTAGTTTTTCATTCCCTCAAATTCCAGTGTATACCTCAAATTAGCAGTTTGTGCTCTCAAAATACCAATTTTGCTCCCTAAATTCTGTGATTTGTGTCTTTTCATTACTTAAATACTTTGTCATCATGGTTAACAATACTTTAACAAAGCTGTTTGATTTGATTGACTTCTTCTTCTGTCCCACAGAGGGCGTCCACGCTGCAGGTGAAGGCGCTGTACGACTTCACCGTAGAAGAAGACGACGAACTCGGTTTCAGCGCCGGTGACATCATCGAGGTGTTGGATCGCTCCGACGCATCGTGGTGGAAAGGAAGGCTGCGGGGTAAAAGTGGGCTGTTTCCTGCTAATTACACAATACAGCTGTGAGAAACGACCCGAGGCGATGCCTGCACACATTCACAGACTGCAGGTGCTTCATGAACATAAAGACTGACTCATCTGATCTCTACACCACATGTTGATCAACACGCCGCTACCCAAAAGACTGAGAGTCACAGATAACATTCACATACTGTATACAGTACGTATATTGCAGACATTAGCAGAGACGGGAACTTCCTAAAACCTGCTCCAGGTGGCAGCGAGGAACGTTTTATCATTTGTATCACAATGTGTCTGACAGCAGGTATTTATTTGTAAAATGCTCGCTGCTAATGAACTGCTTCTGCTCGTGTTGAAAGTGTCGTCATATTTTATACCACAAAAAGTTTTGTATGAAAAATTCAGCAGATTTCTCTAGAAGTCTGAATGCTTAAAATAGTTGTGTACCTTCCTTGCAATAAAATCTTCTTTTTTATCACCAATTTGATGTTTAAATTTAAAATACTGTGAATGATGAGGGCCACTTACAGTAAGTATTTTTTGCAAGGACTTACTGTTAAGGCAATATGACAATATATATTGCCAAAAAATGTATATTGTGTACATCAGAGAGTACATACGTTATCCAGAGTAGGGTCTCAAGACCACACCCCCTTTTGGGGGAAACCAATCCTGTGTCCCTCATAGATGGTAACAGAAGACGGTGAAACATGTCTACAAACTTCTATTTTTTTTTCTGTCAACAACTTTTTATTAGTTCACGTTAAAAAAAAACATGTATACAGATATAGTTCCATCCATCCATCCATCCATCGTCAACCGCTTATCCCGTTAGGGGTGGGGGGGGGGAGGGAGGCGATCCCAGCGGGGAGGGGGGGAAGGGAGGAAACCCGGGGGAGGGGCGGCCAACCAAAGGGGGGGAAAAAAAAAAAAAAAAAAAAAAAAAAAAAAAACCATTCACACTAAAATCAAAAATAAGGAAAAAAAAAAAAAAATAAATTAAAAAAAAAAGATTTTTTTGGGGGGGGGGGGGGGGGGGGGAGCCGGGGGAGAAAACCCGCGCACAGGGGGGGAAAAGAAAAAACCCAAAAAAGGGAGGGGGGAAGGGGGGAAACAACGGACCCCCCCCGGGGGGGGGGGGAGAAGCGCTAACCACTACACCACCGTGCAGCCCCAGATATAGTTCAAAACAATTAAACTTAAATAGAGTCATGGTATATTATGCATGTACATAACAATAACTAGCATGCAAATAATGCATGTCTGCACAAACAGATACAGGCGTACCTTGTACCAATGTGCACATTGGTACAACATCCATATACTGATCTAAATTAGGCTACGGCATATAACATAACCACAGTGCAAATAAGTAAATGCAAAATTCTGAGAGGTGGAATCTGTGTTATGGTATAAATATGAATTAAATATGAATATTTCTTGAAATGTACAGGATAAGTGCAGTATTAATGACACGATATTGCACAGCTTGAAAGGTTCACTGAGACATCTGTTTATTGTACGATGAACAAATCTTCTATTTATCTGTGAAACCTGTCATGAACGACGCACACACACTTTTACTCAGGAGTAAAAAAGCTTCAGTGTCATCTTGTTCTAGGACTCTTTAACGTGGATAGGAGCCACATTAATGTGGTTTTCATCTTTACACGTTGACGAGAAGCACCTAAATGCGCCATCAAACTGGCCTTTCAGATTTTCTCCTAAAATTGAATTTTTTGGGGGGAATCAGTACCAGCATTATTTGCCAGGTACATACATACAAGGAGTTTTATTCACCTCTCTTAATGTACTTATACAGAAAGGACGAGAACAAAGCTGGACAAATAAAGGTGAGGAACAACCATCGCTGTTAGTGATGGCTTCTAGACGCCAACAGTAATGTTAATATCGCCATTGCTTAGCAGCGGTGTTGTCACAACTTAACTACTTGAATGCTAAGCATATTATGTACACAAGCTCACAAGCTTCATTTGAAGGGACAATATGATCACGAGGGTCAAAAGTCAAGGGACAGTGCTATGAAGAGGTAGCAAAGAGTATCAAAGAAAAGAGATAAAACTCCTGTGTGTTTTTTTTTTTTTTTTTTTACAGCAGCTGCTACTGCCATTTTGGACTAAAATCATTTCTATAACGGATGATATGCAGCAATGGACCACAGGTCAGATTCGAACATTGGGCTGCTGCTGTTAAGGACGGAGCACACTCACTTAACTTGGGTTAAATGTTGGCAAGGACAAACTGTCAAAGTGATCCCAGTTGACCTCTGACCTCCAGATATTTGAATGAAAATGGGTTCTATGGGTACCCACGAGTCTCCTCTTTACAGACATGCCCACTATATGATATACATATTTGCCTTCTCCATGTTGATAAGAGCATTAAATACTTGACAAATCTCCCTTCAAGATACATTTTGGACAGATTAAAAATTTATTTGTGAATTATTATGATTAACTCTGGACAATCATGCAGTTAATCCCGATTAAATATTTTAATTGACTGACAGCCCTGTCACCGATATAAAGATGTTGGTGAGTTCAACCAGGTGAGACACAAACAAGTGGACCAGGTGACCTTCCCAGAACAATTCTGTAGAGCAACTTATAACACCTAATGTTTCTTTTATTCTGAAAGTTGTACAAGAGGAAGTTCGTGGCGGCCTTTAAACTGCCAAACAGAAGCTGGTCCCGCCTCCTGCTTCTTACCTGAGAGACTCACCTGAGCACCTGCCGTACCTGTCCGCTCAGTGTTGTGGAGCAGCGGACCAGGAGAGACCGGTGACCTGCCATGGCGGAGTCTCAGCTGGTGTGCATGGACGAGGAGCACGTTAACGAGAAGATCCCGGAGACCAGACCGGAGTTTTACTACAGCGAGGAGCAGCGGGCGGCCCTGGAGCAGCTCCTGAAGAACGGGGACGGAGCCTTCAAGATGCGCCTCAAAGAGGACAACACCAAGGACTTCCTCTGCGCCCGGGAGATCGGGATCATCCGGAAAACGTTTCGGGAGTACGACACGGACAGTGACTCCGAGTCCGGAGAGCAGATGAAGTCCAAAGGGTCCTCCAGCGCCGACTCCGGGGTCCACTCCACCTACTGGCCCCAGATGTCCGACACGGAGGTCCCGTCTTTGGACATCGGCTGGCCCGGCAGCAGCGGCGTCTACAAGGGGGTCACCCGGGTGTCGGTGTACTCCCATCCCCCCAAAGAGTCCGGGCCCCACATCAAGGAGGTGGTGAGGAGGCTCATACAGGAGGCACACAAGGTAACCTCTCTCATTATATTATATTGTGTTTTATTGTATTGTAGTATTTTATTAGCATATTAATAACCCCCATTTCAATATATAAAGAAAGGTGATAGACTACACACTGCAAAAACTAATAGCAACTTTTTAAAGATTGTATAAGGTTGTATAATTTTATAAATTAAGTAACACGTACTGAACATAAGTTGCCTCATTTTAAAATGTATTTATTTTGGATAAATTATTCTCACCTCTGGTTGTGTTTTCCCCACTTTTTGGACTCTAATAATAAATGGTTAATAATTAATGTGTATTAATATAAGAATCACAAGGCAAAATGAACAAAACTCAGCCAAATCTTCATAAAAACAATTAAGGCAAGAATTAGCCATTTTATCTTGTGATGTATCTTTTATTGTGTAAAATATTGGAAAATGATGAAAAATGTTTATGCCAGTTTTCCAAAGTCAAAGGTGACGTCCTCAAATATTTCACTGTTTTCAACCTACAGTCTCAAACCCAAAAATATTCAATTCACACATTTCTAATGCAGATTAAAGCAGCAAATACTCACATTTGAGAAGCTATAATTTGAGACTTCTGGCAAATTTGTTTGAATAAGAAAAGACCTACTTTTCACTTATATTTTTTAGATTTCTGCTTTGCCTTCTTACAGCATAATGTAGGTCAAACATTTTTACGACGCATGCTATGAAATTCTGCCAGAAAGGTGTGTATCTGCAGAGACTGACGCCGGAAGATTTGATAGATTTACAGATTAACAACAGTTGGATCGACTAAATCCCAAAGCCTGAATTTATGTCTACAAAGAGCACAGTGTTGGAGTCTTTCTGCTCCCTTATAAAAAACTCATTTATGAGCATATGAAAATACCCAACTGTGCAGTAAAACATTCAGTCAATCAGTCTTCTCGTACAGTACCTCATGTCCCTGACCTACTGGCCCACAGCAGAACAATACTTGGGAAATATTGAAAATGATTGGCTGCAGGTGATCATGTGACCGCCTCTTACAGATGAACTAGACAAGGACCCCCAGGCTGAGATTAATCACTGTCACTTCACACGTCTTTAACAATACACGAGACAACTTGTAATGACAGTGTGAGGTTTAAAGCCTTTATTTTAATCCAAAGTAGACAGACAGTGATTTTTAATCTCTTACATGTAGCCTTAACATGAATGTTATGAATAAGATTTATTTGTGTCCAAAGACTGTGTTTAGTATGATGAGGAAAAATACCACAACATTTGTTCTGAATGGTCAAACATTTTGAAATTTGGTTCATACATTCTTTGGATGAGTATCTAACAGGATAACTTTTAAATTTTAAGATCACATGAACAATCCCACGTTTATTATTAGTCAAACTCAGGATTTAAAAAAAATTAACATTAAATGTTTTCCATGTAATTTTATTCATACTGCATATGTGTATATATCTTGTTTGAGTTCATAGATACCAAATACTTGATTATGCTCCTTGTACTTTCTTAAATACAGCCATTTTTTAAAAATCATAATGTATGGGACTGTGGCACAGGACCACTGCTGTCAAAGTTAACGTGATAATAACAAGTTAACACAATTTGCGATTTTTAGGTTGTAACAGGATCAGTTTTAAAGCTATAGTGAAGAAAGAAACTAGAAAACCTAAGGAGTTGTGTTTTTGGTATCAACCATGTCATACTAGTTTGTCATGAAGGAGGTAAATAACACTGCAAACTTAAGCTAAATTTTGGTGAGGAAAAACTTTCATGGCTATATTCAAAGGGGTCCCTTGACCTCTGACCTCAAGATATGTGGATGTAAATGGGTTCTGTGGATACTCACGAGTCTCCCCTTTACAGACATGCCCACTTCATGATAATCTCATGCAGTTTGGGGCAAGTCATAGTCAAGTCAGCACACTGACACACTGACAGTTGTTGTTATGCTAAATGCAGTACCTGTGAAGGTTTCTGGACAGTATTTGTCATTGTTTTGTGTTTGTTAATTTATTTGCAATAATAAATATATACATAGATTGCATGAAACAGCATATTTGACAACTCCCATGTTGATAAGACTATTAAATACAATTTACAACACTATTTTTTCTGAAAATATAATAGGAAAAACAGCAGTCCCATGTGCCCAAAGACTAGATATAGTATGATAAGAAAAACTCACTTTTCAGACAAACAGTTTGCTTCTTCTCATCTGTACTTAGGCACACAGAGAGAACAACACCACAGGAAATTTAAATTTCAGTTGTGGACACAAATGGTTTAATCATAATGCTACCATTGACAGTTTTAATTGAGTAGAAGTCAAAATCATCAGACAGCAACCTGAGTAAAAATATAGATAATTTAAAAGACTATTCAGGACTTTTTAAAAAACTGAAATCACATTTATTCATCCCTTTTTGTAGACAAATATAATGCTAACAAGTTTATTTAAATGTATTGTTAATAGTTTTTATTTATATATATTATTATCTAGCTTTTTGTCCTAGCTGTCTTTATGCTAAGTAAGGGATAATGTACAGCAAGCTGCTCACTGTTGTGAAATAAACCCCCACTTATTACACGGCTACTTACTTAAGAAATCAATAATTATCAGTGGTCTGTTATACATAGCAACGGTTTCTTATAAAGAAATAACAGACTGTAGAACGCCATGACAGACCAATCAGAATCAAGTATTCAACAAAGCTGTGTAATAAGCTAAGATAGTGATAAATCATCACGGGACAGATATCTTTGTATAAAGCTGACTTAAACTCAGATAACATGACATTTGTGCCAGTGTTTGCTAAGCTAACAGTTTATTACTGTGCTCAGTATTGGCATCAAGATTATCTATGATCTATCTCTGGAAATTAATTATTTTCATTGCATTTGAATTATTGTACATTGACAGGAAGTGATATTTGTTTTTCAATTTTACATTTACACACGTTTTTCATGTAACAATTGCAACTCAATTAAATAAATCTTACTAATCTTTAACTCAATAAGTTTTGCTCACATGAAGTCAGTGTATCATCTGGAGATGAGAGAAAGGTACTGAACAAACTGTCATCATTGCACCTGGCTCTAAAGCCAAATGTTGAATGTGTCTTTTTAACTGTTGCTAATTATATGCACTGTACAATAAAATGCTGTACAATCAGATATTGAGTAGGTACAGACATATCCCCAGGCACTTAACCTTTCCTCCAAAACCTAAAGTGTGTAACATTATTAGGTATGACTAATTTAAGCTGCAGTAATTACATTACCGACTTACTGTATAACGCCTATAAAGCCTAATGCCTGGTACACACTACACAAGAATCAAGACGATCTTGAGCCTGATTCCTGCTCCAGACAATCATCAACAAAGCCCCAACTGTTTGATGGTTTGGTTTATCTTTCCAGATATTCTTGTGATGTGAGGTCTGTTAAAAGTGTTTTTTATATCCCCCGATCGGTTCAGAAGTCCATTCTGGCCGCACCAATCTCAGTTCGTAAATATAAAACGTGCAATATTTACGATAGGATATGTTACATTTAACTTGACTTGTTATTTGTAGGATCTCTCACATTTTCAACATCTGTTAAGATTAAAAGAAATCTTTTAGTGTGGGCCTGCCTTAAGTGCACATACAGAATCATATTTTGCACATCTATTTCTGTAAGAAGGGTTAACACAGCCCACGGCAGCAATAAAAAAATGGGAGAGTCATGTGCAAGTTTAAACAAGCTGAGTCATATGTGGTGCAGACGGAGAAGCCCGAGCAGCTCTAAATGTCAGCTTCACATCAGGACTTGCAGCAGAACGTTAAAGACTTGTTCAGCCTCCCCCACCATCCTGCAGCCCGGGTTAGGGTTGAACTTCTATATTTTTCCCTCACCCACTTAGAGATTCCCACAGCTCGCTCTGATTGGTTGACCTCCTCGGTATGTAAGCTTAAGCTAACGAGGGGAACTACTGATGTATGTAGCACCAGAGGCTAAAATCACAGGGTTAGGTGATAGGGTTTGTTGCAACTGGCACATGGTACACTTTTCCTCTCCTCTTTTTGAGGGGTGGAGGACAAAAAACTTACTCGGACCAGATACTACTGAGGGATCGGTAAGGCAGAGCATTTGAAAGCATCTAGAAGCTGTGATTGGTGAATTTATTGGACATATTTTGACATGTAAAAATTTCCTCATTATTATCTGTTTATATTAGCTGACCTGGCCATGACAGCTTAATGACAACATGCTGAGTTTGCTCCCCTTGAGGTGAAGTAAATCATCTACTCCTGAAAGCCTGCCAAATACTTGAGAGAGTACTTCTGCATTTCAGTATCCTGAAGTTCTTTATACTTACAGAAAGGCACACACACCTTCTGGAAACAGAAAAAGGGCTACAGGATATGTTTATCTCAGATCAAGAGATGAAGCACAGCTGTGTAATTTATGTTACAATGAGCTATGGGCAAGCGCAAATGGTTTTCAGGCCAGGTATATCTACATTACAGGTGGAGAGTTATGATGTTTCTGGCCGAACTATATTCGAGTGCAGCGTTGCGAGAAAATGTCTATTGACAAGTCATTTAAATCCATACAGTTTTAAGGCTGTCACACACTGGTGACGTTATTCTTTTGTGCGATTTATTCACACATCAATACATTTTTGTTAAACTATTGTCTTTGTGTTGAATACTTTCACATAGAATGTTTATATTATGCAGCAAAAAAAGCGCTTTAAGTTTTTTCCAGAACAAGGTTGATTTTCTGAGCTTTTGCACCACAAATAAAGGAATCAACCAATCACGTTGTGCAGAACGGGTTGAGTTGAGCCTATACAGTGCTCCAGGGATGATGTACAGTATTTTTGTAGGTCAACCAGGAAGTCAGTATCAATCTGTTTCCCTCGCAAACAGTCAATGGGATTTTTCAATTCCAGATGAGGGAACAGGAAGTGCTAAAATGACACACATTTCTGGGTTTTAGGTCTCATTCCTGTAGCTCTCTAGATTTATGAAACAATAATGGAGGCCCTGTATTCTGAACCAGGATGTCAAACTTTATTACTCCTTTCAGTGGTAGTGGAGACCAGATCCCTTCCTTCCATTCTTACCTTTCACAATAAAAGCTGTAGACATATAATATTCTATATTAGGCAAGTATTTTGAATTTTCATGTTGTTTATTCATCACATCCCCAGTGTCTTCCTTTTCAGACGCTGTTGGAAGGCATTCATCGTGTTGTACGCAGTCGTACATCCGAAATGTTGTGTAAAGACTAAAATAAGAGAACTTGAGGCCCATAGAGCAGGCACTGTAGCGTTTCCTTTAAGTCCGCCTCCTAGCCCTCGCTCCAGCCACAGTCTGGGTCTCATTCACATGAAATAACTCTGGATTCAACTATTAGTGCATTTTACGTGTTTAAGGACCTCGTGATTTAAATGGATGTTGATTTACCTCAAAAAAAATATCTGATGATTTACAAAAGTGTTTTTTGGTCCAATGGTATCACATGAACAACACAGAAGCTGTAGGCCCACTATTTGGCCACTATGAAAATTAGCTTCAGTGGCTGGCGCTCTTCCAGGGGGCTGGGAGGTGGGGTTAAAGGACACGCTACTGCACCTGCTCTATGGGCCCAATGGATGCAGAGGAACGCTGGAAGATCTGACTATTTTATCATCGTCAGTCAAGCCGTTTTGGCTTCACGAGCCACTGAGCAACTCTCATATGAATGAACAGGGTCCTGCCTCCAATGCTGTATCCAGCTCTCTTTATAGATCCACGTGGGAACATGAATATGTGAACTAAATATCATGGAAATGTAATAATTGTAGGGACATATCACTCTTAACCACCTCAGTTGTCAACCTCATAGTGGCGCTACAGGAAATGTCAGAGGATCACCCAACAGAAAGGAAGAAAAAAGCAAAAGGATTCATCCTCTGGTGATCATGAATGTCTGTACAAAATTTAACTGAAAGCCACCCAATAGTTGTTGAGATATTTCAGTCTAGACCAAAGTGGCTAAAAATTATGTTTATTCCTGAATGATCAAATGGATTTACACTGAAAGATGTGTAATTGTCTCATTTCCTGGACAAATGTTTTTGTCAATACACAAACTAATAACCAGTTAAGGCGAGTATTTGTCGACAGTTGACTTTTAATTTTCGACTTTCGGCTGTTAACCGAAAGGTTGGTGGTTCGTGCCCACCCAGGGACGCAGCTTCAAGGGGGCGGCAGTAGCTCAGTCTGTAGGGAGTTGGCTTGGGAACCGGAGGGTCACCGGTTCAAGTCCCGCCATGAACCAAGAACTGAGTGTGAACTGGTAGCTGGAGAGGTGCCAGTTTACCTCTTGGGCACTGCCGAGGTGCCCCTGAGCAAGGCACCAAACCCCCAACTGCTTGGGGCGCTTGTCAGGAGCAGCCCCCTCACTCTGACATCTCTCCATTGTTGCATGTTTGTGCATGTGTGTTTCGGGTCTGCATGTACCTTGTATAAGTTAACAACAGAGTGAAAAAAATTGAATTTCCCCTCGTGGGACTAATAAAGGAATATCTTCTTCTATCTTCTAATGATTACTGTCAGTCAAAGTTTGTACGAGCTGCTGTCGCACGTAATGCTGTCTGCCAAAATGTTTGGAAGCTGTTGGATCAGGACCAAACATAATCACGAGAGCTGCAATAAGGAAATGGAAAAAGCCTCACATGATTACTCGAAACTGCACTCAAGGATATAAAACCAGTGTGGCTGTAAAATGCTTCACAGCAATAGTCAACATTATTGTTAGATATTAAAATATAGAGTATTAAAGATGCACTGAAAATCCCAAAATAGAAAGTACAGTAGATCTGTGTAATGTGGACTGATTTCTGTGTTGTACTGTATCTCATGTCTTGTGACAGGATGTTTTTTTTTTTCCTCAGCTCAGATCCTGGACTGTTATGTCCTGGTCTTGAGCACAGATTCGGTGGTGAAATATATTAGCAGTGCATGTTAATCCTACCCGTTGCTGGACTGTGTCCAAATAATTTTGAGTAACCTTTTAATCACCTGGAAAAACAAGTTTCACTGAAGCATCAACTGTCACTGCCTCTGTAAATGACACAAATTTAATTTCACAATACTAATAATAAGTCAGTGTCTTAGTGCCTTTGTGTTTCCGACAATGGGAGTGGTATTTTATAAGCTCATTATATATTTTGGATATAAAATCTTAATCTATTTCTATCAAATAAACTGTCCAATACTACTACCCCCTGAATTGTAATGAGTAGAAATGTAAAGAAGCATGAAATGGAAATACTTAAGTAACATTTAAGTATTTCAAATTTGTGTTTGAGTAAATGTATTAAATTCCTGTCCCTCTGCTTGTCTGCATTTAACTCCTCTCTCCTCTGCGTTCCTCAGGTGGTGGCCATAGTCATGGACCTCCTGACAGACCTGCAGATCCTCCAGGACCTGCTGGATGCCTCTTCACGGCGCGGGGTGGCTGTCTACGCTTTACTAGAGGCCAGGGGCGTGCCCCACTTCCTGGATATGTGCACTCGGCTGCAGATTAATGCAGTGCATCTGCGGGTGAGGAGTGAGCTCAGCAAACACTGCAGAGCACGACAGAGTGCTGCACACAGAGGGGGGAGGCTCGCTAAAACAATACGCAAGCAAATGAACATGGAAAGTTTAAACGGAAACACCTCACTAGGTCACTGCTCTGCCTCCTTTTGGAGACAATGGAGCAATAATTATCATGGATTAAATAGCATCATGTATCATATGTCAAAAAACAATGTCACCTGGTTTGGTGCTGTACTTTTATTCCTCATAGTAGCCGCTGCAGTCTGGTCTTTTACAGGGTCAGTGCATTCAGACATCTAAAAGAATAACACATTTTTCAATCTACCCTCGTGGTATCATCACTGGCTTGACTGTCAAGTGATAAAGTACCTGGATCTTGCAGCCATCTTGTGAATCCATTGGGCCCATAGAGCAGACACAGTAGCGTTTCCTTTAACTCCACTCCGTCTCAGTCCAGCCTCTGTCTTGGGAAAATACTCTGGATTCACCTCTGTTAGTGCATTTTAAAACTTTTTGTAGAAGTTTGAAACTTTTTGTTGAAGTTGTAGTATCACCATTTGGCCACGTTGAAAATATGGTTTAAACCCCTGCAGTCTTCCTGGGGCTTGTGCTCAAAGCATTGAAAAACAATATTTGAAAAACTCAGCACTATCTTTTTTTCCCCAAGAAGTGTGTCTAGGATAATCTGGATAATCTCAATTAACGCTGTTTTAATTAGGAACTACAGTATTTTCTACCAAAGACAAAGGAAAAAAAAAATGTAATTTTTCAGTGTTTTAATCTTAAGACCTCTGCAAAAAAGCTTTTCTTCATTTGTAATGCTCAGTGATGCTCAGGATAGGTGTTTTTTTACATTTATGCTGCATTTACATGGAATCAGGCAAACCAGATGTCATGTTAGTGGATGAGAGCAGGACGGTAAAGTTAGGTTAGGTCGGCATGTTTGGTAAGGAGAAAGTTGTTTAAGTTTGCAATAAAGAAGCAAAGCCACTTCTAGTGGACCCCATGGGACCTCATTTCAGAAAAGAGAGGCAAATATTGTTTTGACCCTGTTTGAATTGTGACATCAATCACACGTTTGTCAATATAAAATATCATTTTACAAGTCAAGGAAGTCGCAGCTTGTACGTTGACAGACATCATATGTGTGATTCGTGGCACAATTCAAATGAGATTTAAAAAAATATTTGTCTCTCACCGTTGACTACCATTCATATTTTTTGCCAAATTAGGTCCCATCAGGTCTACTGGAAGAGGCGGGACTTCACGTCTTTATATTCTGTGTTTTATTTTGCCGTCCATTCTTTCTGACTGTTTGTTTTTTCGGTACCGATGCAAAGTTGCTGTCTATCTGTCGCCTACCGTCAGCCTGAATCCATGTGATGCAGCATTAGATACATAAATCATCGGATCCTGCATTCTTCTATAAGTGGATCAAAAATTACCCATATTAAAACTAACTGATTTTATTAATAATACTTTAATGCTATAATAAAAAAATAATAGTTGGAATTCCACCCCAATAGTATGATGGGAAATGCATAATTTCCCCTTTGTCTTTGTCTCAGTGATGCAATTATTGTCTTTTTATTTATTTTTTGCAAATCAATTCATTTAGCCTGAATCTTCGTGCTATAGAAATAAATTTTATTGCTAGGCTATAATTAGGTATGTTGTTGCTTTTTAAATGAACGGTCATTGATCCCAATTTTAATTGTGACCAGACAGCGGTACTACAACTTCCATGTCTGTCACGTGACATTATTGGGCCCAAAAAAACTTTTTCTCATAAACTTACATTTAGAAAGATTCATCTGTAACTTTAGGTTAATCAGTTTTCCAGTACAAACACGTCCTTATTTAAATCATGAGTTCCTAAAACTTGTAAAATACGATAATAGCTGAATCCAGAGTTATTTCCCTTCCTCCGTTCATGTTAATGAGACCTAAACTGAGGCTGGAGCTAGAGCTGGGAGGCGGTGACGACAGCGGGTTGTTATTAGAGTTAGGGTAAGGGGTTAGGGTTGTGACCCCATGACGGGGTCATGTGACCTGCTCTATGGGCCCAATGGATGCAGAAGATCGGCGGCAAATACGGCAGATACTTTTCCAGATGGATGTCGAGCCGTTTTGGCTTCATGCACCACTGAACAACTTTCATGGGAATGAACGAATGAGCTGTATCCAGTTCTCTTAACACATCCATGGGACAGACCTGCTGGTCTACGTCTGTTCATTTCTCTTCCATTGTTGTTGTTGTTGTTATTCAGCACTTCAAAATGTAGGATGACGCGCAGCATTTTACACATAGTTGAAAAGTAAAAAAAAACATCAAACGTACAACGCTTGCCATTTGAAGCATAGTGTAAATTGTCACTCCCATTGCAAAGAATTCAAAAAATAAAATGTGAACATAGCAGTTGTGGTGATTGCTTGCCTCTGCAGTTGGCTAGTCCAAATAGCAGTATTGCAATATTGCGGTTATTGCGACAGCTCTAATGTGTGTGTAACATGTAGTTTTTGAATGGATGGCATCAAGCATAAGATTTTTGAAGAATAAGTTAAATATAGTTATTTTACTTTCATGAATTAACATTTAATTCAGGTCTATGTGTTTCAGAACCTGAGAAATGACGGTTAATGCTGTTTGAGAAATGACGGTTAATGCTCAGATTCAGAGCGAGCAGCAGTTCACTGAGCCAGACTGTCATCCTATCTCCACAGGGACACAATACCTGGCCTTATCTGCTGTATGCCGAGTTTCGTAGCTCCAGTCTAGTTTGACTAGAGCGCTGGGCTATACCTGGTTATAGTGGTGTCAGTTGATAAGGCAGTGAAAGGTCTTTTCAGAGCACTGGGCTCTGTTACTCTTACTTCTTACAAATGAACATTCATACATCCTGAGAACAAATCCAAAGACTGTAACTTGATGCTTCAGCAGAGGAAGCCTCCTCCTGCCGGTGCGTCCACTTAGTGTCTACGCGTCCTTTTCTTTCTGTTTCCTGTCTCTTCCCTTTAAGTAAACATATGTGGCGAAAGGATTTGAGTATTGCCCTTTATTTCTTGAGAAAGTTGACTTTACGTTACAAGGTGTGACAGCGCAGTTTGACTTGGCACGTCCTCCGATCAGCCATGCGTGATGTATCAGGGGACGTTTGATAGCTGAGTGAGTTTACTCAGGCTCACCCGTGTGATGCTAAGCCAGCTGAAATGTGTAATCAAGCGGGTGTTTCTTTACAGAATCTGCGTGTGCGGACGGTGAGAGGTTCAGGGCTGGCCCTGTCGTTTGGAAAGCTGCCCGGGTCCCTGTGCTCTAAATACATGCTGGTGGATGGAGAGAAAGTCATGTTTGGGTCATACAGGTGAGCATGAATATCCAGCAATGTCTGAAACTGGCACATTCAGCTGTTCGCACACCGAAACTGAACACAATATAATGTGTTTATCCATCTTGTGAATGAGGTATTCAAAGTTTTTTTTTTTTTAAGTTATAAAGAGCATTTTACAAAACCAATAAGATGGAATACATTATTTAAACTTTTATTATTATTATTATTATTATTGTCACGTACTTATATACATACATGATATCTAACCTCTGGATTTAACCATCATAAGTATTTATGTAAAATACAAGTAAACATAAACGTACAAAGATTTTGAGACGATGCAAGAATTTTCGTACGAACACATTTGCACAGTTAGTAAGTTGTATATGGCAGCTTAGGGGCATCGATGATCACATCTCACGCACAGGTGGTGTTCAGTTGAAACAAGCAATTTATGATAAATCTGTCCAGTTTGTAGAGTTAATCGGATTTGGAGCACCCAGAAGAGCAATGCCCACAAATAAGTAGGAGATTTTTGGATAAGTTATAAGTTGGATATGTTCTCTTTCCATTGATATGATAGTTGGGCAAACGCTGTCTGCTGAGGAAGCTCATTCAGTCAAAAGCTCCAGAACAGCTACTACTAAATGGATCTTGTGGTGCAATTGTTGTGTTAACAGCAATGGTGTGGTTGGAAAAGTGTTTTTTAAAGATTTGTGTACCTTTAAAAAAAAAAAAAAAGTACAATAAATATAAATATGACTTGGCAAGTTCAGTTTACTGTTTGTTCCACACATTTGAAACTAAAACTGCCTGTTTTCCATTTCAGATCCAAATGTTTAGAGGCTTTAAATATTAAAAATAATTGCAGGCTACAACACAATAAAACCACTCAGACCAGCTCACTAATAACTCCTTTCTGAAGGATATTAAACTGGTGGAATGACTGGAATGCTTTTTGCAGCACTCTCTTTATCGTCCTTATCAATGAATCTATTGTTGTAGATCAACTTGTCTGTTATGATTACCGATTGACGTGTAAAACCTGTGTGACGTTATTATGAAGAGCCAAAAAGCTCTCTGTGTGTCCCCTGAGTGCTCATTTAACACAGTTAACCAGGTTCAGTGAAATGATTGGTTAACCCTTACACTCCCATTGAATGTATTTAGAGAGACAGGATCTCACACCTCTACTTCAAATACAGTAAAAATGTGTAAACTTATTATTTGTCTCAAGCACAAAAAATCCACACGGTACCTTTAAAGCTTTTTGTCAATTTATGGCTGTTGGACTTTCAATAATTGTGCTTTTATACATACTGTTTAACCTAAGTTAAACATTTGATCACAAAAAATAAGTAAATAAATAAAAATGTCTCAAAATCTGCATTTAAGGCATCAGTATGCTCAAAACTAGTTCGTTTTGACCATAAGTTACAGAAATACGACACACCTTTCTGTGTGAAATGAACGTGATTGTCGGATCTTGATTTTCCGAAAGATACAGATCAGAAATTTTCGGATGCAGCCCTCCCCCTCCAATTTCAGCTTGATTAAGCTGTGGAGGGGGAGGAGGGTTTAGACGCTGATGTCTCCTTTAGGACAGTATATACTCTATATTAATAAACCTTATGTTGGGATTATGGCTTTGTAAGTTTTCTGCACAGACAGGAGCTTCCATGATGTTGATGGAGATTACTTATCAAGTTAATGATCAATATAGATCAAACCCTGTCTAAAAAAAGTGGGTATTTTTTCATATTTACATAATTTAAAGGATGAGAGAGAAAAAAAAGAACTACTGACGATCAATAAGCTAATCACGGTCACACCTCTAGCTCACTATCATGGTAGAGAGTTGAAATATAGAGCCTGATTTAAAAATAGGAATTATCACGTAAGAAAGAACTGACTCCCATAATGCTGCTGTTTTTATTTATTTATCCATTTATGCAGGATGATTATGATTACCTTATTTAAGAGTTTTTGATGTACTGTCTGTGATGCAATAAAATATGTCTTCACAAAATGTAAAGTGATTCCAGTATTTTTAGTGCCATTTTAAGCGTATTTTGATGATTATCGGGATAATATCGTGAATCACAACAGTTGAATGACAGAAAACTCGCTGATCTCAACTGACAAATCTGACCCAGACTTCCTGCAAAAATAAGCTGATTTAAATGTTTTGGATACAATATAAAGAGTTAAGCTCCTGTATACAGTTGCCTGTCTGAACATTTTTCCACATGTTCATGTGTTTTCTATCAGCCACATTAGTGACCACATTAGTTTTATTTTTACTTTTGTTATGTTCAGAGGGATCTTGACAGATCAGGGCTGCAGGTTTCTCTGAACTTTGCTCGTCAGGAGCCTTTGGTGGCACCAATGATCACCCTCAGCTGTTGATAATGAGCCTGGCTGGGAGGTTATATAAGTAGGTTGGCAGCACCCTGCTCATTTGTTTGTGTCTGCAGAGGGTCAACACCTTTAGTTGTCTCTCTGTGTCTACAGTGTGTCTTGTGGGGTTTTAGAGTGTTCACCTCTTTAGTCGCCTCTATTTCTGTTTTGGGTTCCCCCTCAGTGACTCTCAACTTACATTTCATTTAGGTCCAATGCCTTTTTTATTGGTCTATTATTGTTAGTACATTTAGTGGGGTAGTAGTTATACACAGCCTCCTTTTTAGAACCAAATGGACCCTTTTATTATTTCTGTGTCCTGTGCAGGTCATTTTTGGGTTTCCTGGTAGTGACCCCTGTCATTCAGGTTTGTTTTTTTTTAGGGGGGAAACGTAACACTTTACAGACACATTAATTCATTTGAATCAAAACTGGACTGATTTGTGCCAAGTGAAATGAGCTTGTCATGTGAGATACCTCATTATCACTGGAAGTTTATGTGAGGAAATTTGGGTTTTTTTGACTTTCAGGCCAAGTTCAAAGCTTTTAAAATCAGGAATAAACTCCTGCTGCTTCAGTTTACACAGTGCTTAACAGGAATGTGCATTAAGAGTGTTCAGGTCACAAAAGATGGTTGCAGCTGCAAATGGTTCATATTTCTTACAGAGTTTAATCTAAAAGTGTAAATGAAGCAGTTGAATAATATGAATCTGGTGCATCCACTTCCTCTTCAGCTTTGCACTCGAAGGCTAGATTTGCTAAAACAACAAAAAACAGTTTTTCATTTGACTCACTTAGCTTTGTTGCTGGGAGTTAGATGAGAAGATTGAAACAACATACTGCAGCATGAAGGCTGGGAGCAGGGAGAAACTGCTAGCCTGGCTCTGTCCAAAGGTATTAAAATCCACCTACCAGTGCCTCTAAAGTTCAATAATTACAACAATTATATCTTGATCGATCAATATGATCAACAATGAAATGTAAAAATGACAATTCACATTTTTAGGGATGGTTATGAACCAGACTATTTCTTGGATAGGACTAGTAACGGTTACCTGGTCAAGAAATTGTTTTTTGTACAGATGAAACTATGTTGGGTAAATATATAATTATATTACTTTGACTATTGTTATCATTGCTTTGATTACTCATTGGTTTTGTTTGTTCTTTTTTATTTTTTGTTTTTATTTTTTTTCTCTTTTCAATCTACTTGTAGTATTACTCAATCATGTTCGAAATAAATCATTCATTCATTCATTCATTCATTCATCAAGCTCTAACATTTTAGTGAGCTTGGGTAGGTGGATTTTGTTACCTTTGAACAGAACCAGACTAGCTGCTCCCCGTTTCCAGTCTTTGTGCTAAGCTATAACCTGCTGGCATATTTACTGACAGATACAGTGTGCAAGTAGTGAAAAGTATATCCAACTTTTGACAAGACTGCAAATAAGCGTATTTCCCAAATTAACTATTTCAGTTTGGTTTAAATTAGAGCTGTCAATCAATTAAAATATTTAATCACATGATTGTCCCTGTTGCAAATTAATCACATTTTTTTTTATCTTTTCAAAATGTACCTCAAAGGGAGATCTGTCAGGTATTTAATACCCTCATAAACATGGGAGGGGACAAATATGCTGCTTTATGCAAATGTATGTATATATTATTAGAAATCAAATAACAAAACAATAACAAATATTACTGTACAAAGGTACTGCATTTAGCATAAAAATATGCTCAAATCATAAAATGGCAAATTGCAGCCCAACAGGCATTTGAAAATGGCATTGCCAGTTTTTTCTCCCCAATATTTTATCTTATTATTTAATAAGTTTGGAGCGTTATTTAACCTCCTTGACACACTCGCAACAAGCTAGTATAACATACAGTAGTTGGTACCAATAGATTTCTTAGATTCTGGTTTCATATGATGCCCGTGTCTTCACTCTAGTTTTAAAACTGAGCCTGCTACAACCTCTGAAGATAGAATAGTGGTGGAGGTTAATAGTTTATATAATAAAAGATCAATACTTGACCTCCGAATATTGAGACAATATTGTAATGCAAAATATCAGGATACTATGCTGTAGCTTTAAAACTGAGCCTGCTACATGCTAAAAGCAAAGCAAGTTGCATTGGCTTAAATAAATTAATGGCATTAAAATGAATTTGCATTTACGCGTTATCGTGTTAACTTTGACCCCAAATTAAATCCCTCTTTTCTTCTCCAGCTTTACCTGGAGTTCCTCTCGGATGGACAGGAACACGATCACCGTGATGACGGGACAGATCGTGGACTCCTTCGACAATGACTTCAGGGAGTTATACGCCGTGTCCGAACAGGTGGACCTCTACAGGGAGTTCAACATCACCAAGCTGCCTATTGCTATGCCCATCAGGAAGCCAAAGGTGGAGAAAGTCCAGCCTCTGCCCATCTCCACGTCTCGCTTTCAAGTATCTGTCGGGGACTCCAGACAGGTCGACCTAAAGGTGCCTGCCCATAAATATCACAATCCTAAGTACTCATTAGTTTTTGGGAACAGTATGGGCCTCACAGGATCCCTACAAGACCTGTCGACCCATAACAACTCGCTGGTTGGCGGGCTGAACCAGAGGAACGGCCTACAGAACAACATCTTTCATGCCAGCAGGAATGGCATGGACAAGGTGGACCGAGTCCCCCCTCAGAGCCCTGGTTCACCTGCAGAGGAGGAGGATGATGATGGAAAGAACAGCGTGAAGAAGAGCCAGGTCTTCGGTGCAAAGAAACGCAGCTCCTTCAAGCACTTCCTGAAAAGCAGAGGAGCCAATCACAGCACAGAGACTATAGAGGAAGGTGTGGTCACTCCTCAAAGCCCCTCCCCCACCAGTAAGGTGTCAGAGATCAATGGTGTCGCAGGAAATGAATTGGAGGACTCCTTTGAGTTCATTGAGAAACCAGGTCTACTGAGATCCAAAACCAAGAAGCCCTCAAAGCTCATTCAGAGAAGTATGTCTCTGCAGACCATCAACACCGGAGACGAAGACGGTACGTCCTCACATTGTCTGTATTGTTAAATAAATATTCTGCTTCTGTCCATATTTGCTGCCGTTTAGCCTTTCAAAAACATTTTCACTGCAGCCAAAAATCTGTTTGCTCCTACTCACCACACACACTGATGAGTTATATTCATTAAAGAAAGACAGAAAAGACTAACTCATTTACACCTCAATAGAAGTCTATAGTTATTTATGACTAGAGTAGTGCTGTGTGCTAGGTTCTGTTCAGGTCTCCACAGTCATGTGACATGGGCCAGCTAAATATATCATTGCCGTTGTGGCACAAACATTTTACAAAAGTAGTGAAAACGTATAGATGTAAGCCTGGATTCATATCATTTTCTTATTATGTTTTTTTTTAAAGGAATCAATACTAAATTATTAGTTTATTATTATTATTAGTTAAATTATTTCATCATTTCTTTTTCCTCAACAGGATCTAAAAGCCGGCGGCGGCATCAGAAGAAGAACTGCATCCAGTCATGAGGTCAGAAACGACAGGACAGTCGTTATAAAGAGCAGCGACGGCTCTCATGAGTCACAGTTTCACCTCACTGTAACCCGGTGACTTTACCGTCTCTGGCCTGTTATACTGTGTTAGGTGAAAGTCCTCATGGGAGTGACCACCGATGAGATGTTTTAGTTTAACTAATCACTCCTCCAGAAATCTCAACATTGAAGCCAAAGTGCTGACGGAGGGAGATTTCATCGCCATTGTTTTAGTTTTTCTATGCTTTTTTTGTATTAAATTATTCCACAGTTAAATGTTTTTATATTTTATGCTTTAACCTGAATGCCACAGAGCAGCCCAACGCTGTCACCCAGCTAGCGTGGGTGTATTACATCACACCTGGTCTCTATGGCGACGGGAGACGTGATGAGTTACGCTGTTTGTCCCTGAGTGTCGTCTTACAGAGGACCGTTGGTAACAGAATAAGTGTTCATCAGACTGTGTTGTACAGGCTGTGAATAATGTACACAGTCCTGCTGTGTTTCTGCACACTGTGGGAGGACTTTGCATGTTTACACTTTGGGTTATTCAGGTGAAACTGGCAGAGATTAAAATGTGAATCCTTGAGAACCACTTGAGTCGAAATAATCCTAATTTTGTAGAGGAATTAAAACTAAATAAAAGACATGAAATATCAGATTAAAGACTCGTTTGTGTGATTAAATGAATTTTCCAACAAGCCAAATATCTTCTTAAAAAGTTCAGTGAGCTCATTAATTTTGTACAATGTGAAGCAGAATTTAGCCAAAACTCAGCATTCAGGTACATTACCATTAGCTCTAGAAACAGGTTTACTGGTCTCTTTGAAGAGAAAAAACTTTATTTGATTAAGACTGACGACAAAGTCCAGTTCGTGTTTTATTGCTCACATGATGATTTAAGTGCTATTCTTTTAAATAAAATGTCCTTAATGTCTGTCTTCTGGATGGATGATTTATTTGTTGTTGTCTGGTATGTCTGTAACATTAACCCATTAACATTAATTTGTCCCTGTCAGTAGCTGTAAGGTTGAAAGAGATCATCAAGGAAGAGACTGAGCATATTTAGGGGTTCAGGATTTAATAGATAAGGTTATTCAACCCTAATCTTCTGTTTGGGGACCTGGAAAGTCCTCTTTAACAGCTTAAAATACACATTTAGCGTTATGTTAACAGCATGATCCTAATTTTACATGAAGAAAGGTCTGTTACAGAAATTACAAGAAAAAAAAAGAAAATACAGAAAAGAAGTCTTTTGGGGTATTGGGGTACTATATATTTTCATCTGTGCTAAATCTGTGATATTGACTGGACTTTTTTACAAGGCATTAACATTGCATCTCCCAAATCCCAAATAAGATAAAAGGATTTGTGTTCTGCAACAGTTTCTTCATAAGTGTGCTAATAACAGGGAGGTCGACCTCTGTAATCAAACTGACCCCAAACATAAGTACTGTTTCTCTGGAGGATGGACCCTGCCAAAATAAGTTAATCAATAAATAATTGACTCAACAAATACATAAATGTCATTAAATGTAACAAAAATAACATACATGATTCAACACAAGACGTAAAAAGAAATGTATAAAGAAAAAGAAAAGTTGACAGAAATAATCAAATTTGGGGAAATAATTAAGGAGTGAAATACAAAGAACATAAATAACATAAAACATAAATAAATACATACATTTAAAAGTAAATATAGTGCAACAAATAAATTAATGAAAAATAAAAAAAATAAAAATAATCGCACACTCAGATGAGTAATAAAATAAATACATAAATAAATCAAAAGGAAAATCAAGCAGTATAGTAAATAAATAAGGGTAATAATATAAAGATAAATAAAAAAGCAAATTAAAACAAATAGCAATTTATTTCCTGTTTTATCAATTAATAGCTGCTTTTAATATTTTGCTACATTTAATGACATTTATTTATTGAGTGATTTATTTTTTTTCTTTTATTTTTGATTTTTGCAGGTTCTTTCATCTATCTATCTCTATCACCACTTGAATACTTCTCTAAATATTGGGTTTGAATAATAAGGAAAAAAAATGAAAAATTTTGCTGTGAGGTTAAAGCTGATGTCAGCACAGCAGAGATGTCCTCTAAGCTTTTAAAAAGAAGCCTGAAGAAGTTTATTTTTCATAATCAAAATGATTAAAACCTCATGTCTGGCATTGTGAGGAAATGTATTTTGCAAAAAAAACAAAGCTTTTTGATTTTTGTGTACCTGCTCCCAGGAAACCACAACTCTCACAGCATCACACACACTCGCAACAGGAAGTGAACAGGAAAAGCCTTCAGATGAACATCAGACACCCTCTTAATCTGATAACATTTCTCAGTAGCTCAACTGCTTACTTCACATCATCGTTAATAAGAGTAAAAACGCTGTAAAGACATTCAGTGTCCCACAGTAAAAGTTTGAACATCCTGAATGAAAGTAATGATGATGTAGCGCCATCTGCTGGAGAAACAGCCACACAAACAGAGTTACTGTAAACCAGTTTAATGTACAAGTATATTCTTCCATCAATATAAAGTCATTACACACAGTCATTGAAAAACACTGTTTATAGATATGTTCAAGTTTAACAAAATGTACTGTAAGTATTTCTAAGTTAAATTTTAAAAATTGACAGCATCTTTTAGCTTTTTTTTTACCTACTGTATCACTTTATTTACAACAATAAAGGGGGCATATTTGTAAAATGAGTAAAAATCAAGACTCAGAATTAAAGCATTGAGCCTTGGCTACTGTACATTATTAACAGCAACATTGTTTATTCAGTGCAATACATGAAGGCCAAATAAACAACTATAGTAATACTAATATTCTGCTGTTTGTAACTGTAAATATCCTACAGCCATGGGCAGATCATGAGACAAGGAGCTCCTGGACACACTGACATGTATACAGAGAGAAGAGAACCGCGGACTGAAAGAGGCACAAAATTACTATGGATAACAGCTAATTTGTCATTGTAGTAGTTTGTCTCTTTTTAGTCATTTTGAGTCTTGTTTTAGTCATTTTGAGTCTCGTTTTAGTCATTTTGAGTCTCATTTTAGTCATTTTTAGTCTTGTTTTAGTCATTTTGCACCTCTTTGTTGTCTTTGAGTCTTGTTTTAGTCATTGTTAGTCTCGTTTTTGTAATTTTGAGTCATTTTTAGTCTTGTTTCAATCATTTTGCATCTCTGTTGTCATTTTAAGGCTCATTTAATTGTTCTGAGCCTCATTTTAGTCGTTTTGCTACTGTTGTGGTTGTTTTGCATTTCTTTGTGGTCATTTGCATCTTTTTAGTTGTGTTTTGTCTCTTCGTGATTGATGTACATGTTTTTGCATCTTTTTTATTATTATTTTTTTGCATTTCTTTCCCACAATAAGTGTTATCAGGGGCCGTGGAACTGTACCCAGTAAGCTTGTTCAGTAATCCATACATGACAATAACAAGCCAACTTCCTTTCACCGTCTGACTCTGGTAGGGGGCACCAGAAGTAGCCAATCAGCTTCCAGGGGTCCTATGCCCCCTCTGGGCCTCGCTCTGCAGCAGATGCTTGTCAGTATCATTGTCGACCGCTGAAGTCGGTGCAGTAGTGTGTGCAGTTTGCAGAAGTAATGCAAAGACTCTGCAAGCCACAAATAGTTCCCCTTTTCTCTTTTTACACTTTGACAAGTGTCAGTTCCCAATTTGTACATTTGTGTGAAATGCTGTATGATTCCGTTTAGGTTTCATTTTTCCTGAACAGTCTCATTCATTCATGTCATTCTGTTAGGACGTGTTGCTAATGACCCTCCTCTTTCGTAGGGACACCAGGTCATAAAATGGGTCTTTGGTGATGCTCGCTCTGAAAGAGAAGATTAAGATTCAGTTTAAAACAGATCAGTAGTAATAGTAGTTTTCCATGTTCCAGTTACCAGTTCCCCTATACTGCAGCCCTTGTTGCTGCTACACTAGCTAAGGCTCCAACTAATGATTGTATTATTGTATTATTTATTATTCTGTTAATTACCTTATCATTTAATCATGTAATGATGAGCCTATAACATGTCAATTTGACATTTATGTATAAGACTGTTGCTGGCTCTGAGCTGTTGTCGAGCAACAAGCTGACCAGTAAATAACCCGCCTGTAATACTAAGCTCTAGTTTTAGATTTAAGGTGAAGATTTGGCAATCAGATGATTTCTTCCTGATCATCTTTGTTGCTTGTTTTAACTCTTTGTGATGACATGTTTAATATCTTTAAAGACAAACCGGACTCACTGAAGAAAACATGGCCTCCCACGTGTTACCGACAGCTCTCACCTGATCGCGTCTATCCAGGCGTCCTGTTCTTCTGCACTGGCTGCACTTAGCTTATAGGACTGATGTTTACCCTGCACCACTCTGCCTTTGTTCTCCGTCTTGCAGGCCTTGATCTTTTGTCCTTTTGGGTTATATAACTCCAAACA
The DNA here is from genome assembly GCA_947000775.1 of Pterois miles. Lineage (NCBI taxonomy): Eukaryota > Metazoa > Chordata > Actinopteri > Perciformes > Scorpaenidae > Pterois > Pterois miles. The sequence goes on from CAMQGK010000567.1 coordinate 10,440,708, forward strand.
ACACTGTTCAAATACACATAGACACACGTGGCACTGTTACTGTGTGCGTATGTTTTCTGTTTATTTCAGTCTGATAGCACCGTGACTCACTGTTTGCACTAGAAATTCATTTAGCAGCTGCTGCGTGATTCATTAAGTGGTGTGGCAGCAGATAATGTGTGCAAGGAAGCTCAACTCTCCTTCATAGAAAAGACAAAGATACTCTACCGGTTTGCTTGCATCTTGTAGCTTCCTGACACACAGATTCTCCAGAGGAATAATCCCAATTGGGTCTTTATCCTGCAGGAGGAGGGGGATATTAAAGAGAGATGTAACCTTTCAACCACATCAACATGTACATATTGATGTAAAAGGTTTTTAAGCAGCAGAAAGATTCTTACTGTGGTGTATTCAAAGTAGTATAAGCAGCTGTCTGTCAAAATGAACCACCTCCTCTTCCAGGTTTTAACTCGACCGCCTTCAACAAAGATAACAAACATTTAGGAAAACAAGGTTTTGCTCAGATTACTTTCTGTGTGCTACAAACATCATCATCATCTCACCCATTTTAAGGAGCCAGCCTTCTCTGTCTGGATTAAAAAACGTCAGCGTGAGGTCGTTCCCATCATCCTCTGGGATTTTGAATGGCTCGCTGCGGATGCTCGCGTACAGTTTCTGGAAGACGAAGTCAACATCAGATTTAGAATATTTTACTTTTTAAAAGTCTGATTTTCTTTTAAATTGATTAGAGAGTAGTGGAAGAAAAACAGAAAAATACCACAATGGGAAAGCCCTGCATTGAAACTTAAATGTTACCAGATAGTGAAGGTTAAAAGATAAAATAACCCACTGTGATGAACATTCATTGTCAGAATGAAAACCCAGAAGATTGGAGATAATGAAAATAAAAATCCCCCAAAACGGTTTGTCTTTAGATAAGGTTTTTTATAAACTGATAAACTCATAAGTGGGCATGTCTGTAAAGGGGAGACCCGTGGGTACCCATAGAACTCATTTACATTCACATATCTGGAGGTCAGAGATCAAGGGACCCCTTTGAAAATGGCTCTGACAGTTTTTTTTCTCACTACAATTTAGCATAAGTTTGGAGTGTTATTTAACTTCTTTCATGACAAGCTAGTCTGACGGTTGGTACCAATGGATTCCTGGGTTTTCTAGTTTCATACCACACTAACTTTAAAACTGAACCTGCTACAACCTCCAAAAGACTGATGGATTGCCATGAAATTCGGTTTGCCTATTCATGTTCCCCTCAGGATAAACTGTAACAACTTGACAGGTTAAAATGTTAATTAATAAAACACTTTGGTTTATGACTAAACTAATTTAGTAGTTTTTCAAGCCCAGCAACACCCTCAGACAGAAAGTGGTCCACCATAAAGACTGCACACCCAAACACAAGCAAAGTAACTTTGTGTATGCAGTCTAATGCAGTGAGGAGTACAGAGGTTTATACAATGAAGAAACCAAACAACAACTAAACAGACGGATGGCTCAACACAGATGGGCCAACGTGTCCGTCTACACCTGAAGGATAAGGGACACAGGGAGGACAGGTGGTTTGAAAGAGGCCATCTTTGTCAAAGTAGAGAAGCCATCACTCAAAAGAGGAGGAGGCCTGAGGTATCACCTGTCCTCCACCCACAGTGCTGTCCTGGCATCCCGTCCCAGGAGATTAAACCACCATTCACACTTGACCTCGCTGGACAGTCATTCACACCTGGCATCCACTGACTCCAACGACCCATAACTACAGTTATCACAGGTAGGAGCACCAGTGTACCGAGTGGTTTCTGTGATCCTGCCGACGACCCCACAGAGATTAAATTCCTGGGTTAAAGTCCAGTTGCTGCTGATTTACCCCTTACTCAGATGACATGACCTGGATGACTGAGAACCTTCATAAACAAAACTAATGACATTCCCATCAGCCTCAGCTGTACTTTGTGTTTAGTGCTAATTAGCAAATGATTGCAGTGTTGGTGATACTGTATTTAGTTTAGTGACAAACATGAGTTTCTAATGATGTTATGAACTGGACATCATTAAAACACTGGTGTTAGCAGCAGACCGTGAGCAGCTCGATGGGCAGGTCCTCCCCACTGTTGATTCCTCTGTTCATGGAAACAAATCGCTGCAGACTGGGTTTGTCTTTCACGTTGGGGTTGTGGAGACTCGTGTTGAGCATGATGATGGCAAAAGACAGGATGTAGCATGTATCTGTTACACACACACAAACACACACACACAGACACACACACACACACACAATGCGGAAAACCATTGTTAGTTTTCTTCAGCTGGGCAGCGTTATCACAGCTTCTTGTACTACAACGGCATTATAGGGCCACTATAACTAATTATCAATCCTCAGTTCTTATCTCTTTTTTTAAACTTGTTTCTCTATACACTGTGTGATGTTAATTGTGTTGCGTTTTGTACTTTTTGTAAATACTGAGCATCTATGGCACAACAATTTCCTTCGGGATGAATAAAGTTCAATCTTATCTTATCTCTTATCTCTTATCTTAAAAAAAAAACATTTTGAGAAAAAACTTTAAGATTAAAGTTATATATTTCTGAAAAAAAAAACTAGATATTGTGGTAAATTTATGAAAAAAAATGAAAATTTTCTGACATTTTAGTCACAAAGTTGCAAGAAATACTCAGAAATGATGCAAAGCCATGATAATACCAGCCGCCATGTGAATTTCACCTGAAGTCATAAAAAGTGTTATGGTAAGAATGACCAGGAAAGGTCCAGAAAAATACATATACATGTTTGTTTCTGCTTTTATGAACACAATGATAACATTGACATGCATCATATTTTATCCAGTTCTACATTTTATTTTGCCAACAGGTTATCAGATAAATCATAAAGATATGCTTCCGTTGTCCTCTCTGAAGGACGGCCTCTGAGTTTGGTAAAAGTACTGAAGGATGTTTTCTTTTATGTTCATTTTGTTTTCTTTTATGAACATGAATAAATACTAATATAATTAATATAGTTTACACAGATCCAACTGTGCAAAGTGAAGTGGTGGTTCCTTACAGAAAACCCCCCCACAATTTTTCAGAGTTTATTTTCGTGTATTTTCATGACTTTATAATCTCAGAAATATTTTAATTGTTTTCTCATAAATTTACTGACTTAATCTCAGAGAATATCAGAGTTTTATCTCGTAAATTCTGAATTTATTTCTCAGAAAAATACCGGCCTCCCCCAGCTATGTTTTTATTTATTTTAAATCTACAGTGGCCGTAATACACCATCGTACTACCTCAGCTCTACAAATTGCACCCATTAAAACTAATAGGTTTCTGTGAATGCTGCCAGAGCAAAACCACTTATACTGAACGATCGATTTACTGTGATCAGCGGGGGAGAGATGAGATGTTACTGTGGACAGAAAAAAACATCTTAACCCTGGATAAGTTGTCTTGTAGAGAGTTATTTTTTTCAATCTATGAAATGAATGAAACAGTAATGAATCTTTTTAATTGGACACTCTGAGCGAGTGAGTCAGGCAAGACACAGCAGCATCTTTATTGTTAGTACCTGTGGACTGGAAGACCCCTGGGTTACAGTCGCAGTAGCGAGTTGCAAACGCCTCCATCATCCTGTCAATCTTCTGAGCTTCTCCCGGGAGACGAAAGCTCCACAGAAACTGCCTGCAAGATGGCAGCGGTGTCAAAAAACACATGCACAATGTCAAACAGATGCTGGTTCGGAGGATTTCAACATCATCAGAAAAACAAGATGAAAAACTGCTGCACAGTTTCATGCCAACTTTAGATGTTACACAAACCTCAGTGCCTGCACCAGATTCAGGTCTGAGAATTCATGCAGGCCCACAAATGCTTTCAGTGTTTGCAGATGCATTTCCTCCCTGTGTGAAAGTCAAGAGAATAATAACAATCGTATGAAGTATATTATAAACCTAAAGGTCAATATATGAACTCTTTCAGCACAGAAGACACACCTGTGAAATGGAGAAACTGGAGGTAAATGTATGATCTAGATAAGATAGAGGAGGATCCTTTCTATCTCATTAACATAATGTAATGTAACTAAGTACATTTACTCAAGTACTGCGCATACTGTAAGTACAATTTTGAGATACTTGTACTTGAGTATTTCCATTTCCTGCTACTTTATATTTCTACTCCACTACATCTCAGGGAAATATTGTACTTTTTAATGCACATTTATTTACCTGACTAATAATCTGACTCAACTAATACACTGATATATTATTATAGAGAGCAGTGCAGCACTTAAGTACTTAAAATTTGCCACATCATAACCAGCTGTAATATTAATGTGATGTATACAGTAATTCATCAATAACTATAATACAATAATACCATATAGATAGATACATAGATATAGATATATTATTCTGCACAATGAGTACTGTTACTTTTGATACTTTAAGTATATTATGATTCTAATACTAATGACTTTTACTTGGAACAGAATATTTCTAAAATATGGTATTACTACTTTTACTTAAGTAAAGGTTCTGAATACTTCTTCTGCAGCTGCTCATTGGATAATAAACTGTGTCACCAGGCAGGATCTTTTTGTTCCACTCCTCCAGATTTTCACCCAACTGTGATATTTAACTATTTCATTTAGGGCAAAATGTTGTTTAAAAAAAGACCTCAGTCCTCATTTCTGCATCTTGCACCACTGTCTTTGTTCTTCAGTACATCGAGAGCCTTCACTTTCCTAGGAGTCCAAGTTACATGCACATGTTTCTACCCACATCACTTATATGCGTACCTTTCTCCCAAAAAGTTGCCGATGGCAGTCTTGTTCAGTCCCTCCTCTTTGTAAAGAAATGCAGCCACCGACTCTGCTCGCCATTCCAGCAGGTCATTTTCAACCAGGTAATGGACACCCTGAAAAAAGGAGGGGTGAGACGTCATTTTGTATGAAACCAGGAGCTTTGAAATCAGTAATGTTCATGTTTACACACAAACTTTTGTGGGGAGGATTTGTGGTGTAGATTGTTTGTTCGGGTGAAATATGGCACATTTGGCTTCGTTTAAAATTGGCTCTATGCAAGAATCACAAATTGCTTGTTAACAGTGACACCTGTGGCCATTAAGTCAACGAGATATGGCGTCCTATTGCTTGCATTATTGCTTGTGCTCACATGTAGACACAAGTGAGCATGGGGGTCTGTTTTGTCCCAAAACCAAAGGTCCCACCATGAATCAAGGACCCGGCTGATGTTGATCCTGGTTTTACCCCCAACGTTGGTCACATTCCTGTTTTACCAGACAAGTTTCACTAAAACTAGCTTTGTTTGTTTTGTTTTTTGTGTGCTTTTGTGGAGTTTGTGTTGGAGTCTGAGTTGTGGTGGGGGCTTTTCATTTGTTGGCGTTAGCTATCGTTGCACACTGTTAGCCCTTAGCGGAGCTGAAGAGAGTAAAATCACTAGTGAATGAACATCATATCCTTTGGATTTACCTGGAAAAATCATCCCGGGTCTCGTTTTTTAGGTTAGGTTACAATAAAAACAATTTAAAAAAGGTTTATACATGTAAAAACATATTCCCTTTAAACTTTAAGTGGCCAATTATTTCATCAAAGGTTTTATGTTTCATCTTTGACTGTTTTGACTTACAGAACAGGAAATAGATACCACAGCACGCAAACTTCCATGTAAAACGTTGGCCAGTGTTTAAAGTCTTATCAGCGCTGCTAACAACTGATAAGCAAGAAAGTTTTTTTTCTTCTCCTTTTGAGTCACTGTCTTCATTAATCACCAGAGAAGGAAGATGAGAAAAGTTAAATGAATATTGCACACTTCAGTCTCCAAATCTTACAGGATGTTCAGAGCCAGATCTTCACAATATGACCCTTTCAAGTGTGTGCTCCTGTTGAATACTTCTTCAAACCAATTACACTGACAGACCCCTTTAACCCAGCCAAATCTGAAAACTTCTCATCCTCCCACTCGCACAAGTCCTCAGGTCTGAGTTCAGAGCGGTCATAGGCCGAGGGACTCAGCTTTTAACCGAGGACACAGAGAGGAAGCAACGAAAAGACATAGGTCGCTGTGGTGAAGTGGTGCTTCTGCATCACTTCAGGGAACAGGATGCGGTTTTTCTCGCTATTCAGTCATCCTCTGCGTCTATGCACAGTTTGCACTTCTGCACAACACACACACACACACACACATCACTCAAATCCACATCCGCTCTGTGTGGAGTTATATTCGCTGTCATCTGGCTGTTGACCTTCAGATCCAGAGGAATTGAAGTGAGTGAAAGTATGATTTCACCTACTGTACCTTTACTGCAACTTTACTGTTTCCATCTTGTGTTGAATCAAATGGCATGGCGTGTGTCATAACCAAAGATTATGTTACATATTTAGAGATATCTCTATGAAAGTAGAGAAAGTAAATATCCTGCATGTTAAAGCTTTAAGACAACATTTAATATCTTCAGAGCAAGAAATCAACCATATCTTTAAACTATTAAATCCTCTTTATCCTGTTCATACATATTTAAAAATATCACAGTATATAAACTCACCCTTCTTGGGTCCATGTTGAATTTCTTTTTCCCACGTAAGAATCTCCTGTTTTTCACAACAGTTTTACTGCAATAGAAGACAACAATTTCCAGTATGAATTAACATACATATTTTTTTAAATAAAAAATTAAATGAACAAATGAAAAATGCATCAAAAAGGAAGAGAAGAAGGGAAGGATAAGAACACAATTAGGACTATTTATTTGTATATAATATCTACAGTATATACCTACTATACAGTATACCATATGAACTGTGTTTTTTTATTTGTAATATATTTGTAAATGTTTATACTGCATTCTGTATCTGGAACATATGGGATTTACTTATTGCAGATTGAGTATATTTATATGCATTACATGCAATGATAAAGAAACGTCAAACTGAAAACCTTCACAAGTTAAAGTTAATTAAAAATTATTTTACCTGGCCACCAGTTTAAAATCCAAATTATTCAATGCTAATGCTACGTAATAAAAAAGAAAAACAGCAGATTCTCAAATTTAAGAGCAACCAGAAGTGATTTGGTATTTTGACTTAATAAAGATGACTTAATATTTAATCAACTATAAAAAATATCAAAACAGTCATCAATTCATTTTCTCTCAATCAATAAATCACTAAAGCAAACTCTTCAGAGCATTTTCACTATGACTCATGAGCATGTAACCTTTTTTTTTAAATGGTGGGTGTTGAGGGTTTTGTGATGGAGGTAGAAACTGAGAAACTGTGGTCATCATGCCAGTAACAGTGAAATGCAGTGTCATACCGCTGACATGTTATGATCACCTTCCGAAAGCAGCGACAAAAGCAGCAAGTCCAAGCGTGTCTATACAGACAGCCACATGCACACATTTGCAAAATATCACAAGACTGTCTCTACAATTTCTGTCACAGTGCTCAGTAACTGTGTTTTATCATGCTCAGAACTGCAGTATGACTCCTTCATAGGTCTAGACAGTAGTGATGACCATCCAGTGGGTTAATCATGGAAAGCATGTGCGAATAATTGAAAAAATAGATGACTACAATTTGAATAAAAAAATCATATATTGAGGCTGCTGTAACTGTTGAACATGACGTGTTGAGAGTGAATGAAAATAGCTAGCAAGCAATCAAGCATAGAAGTTGAAAAAGTTAGCTAAAAGTGATGAATAACTGGTTGACATTATTAACTAAAAGTAAAAATAAAAAGTTAAATAATGTAAATGGATGGTGATTCAGTTGAAATAGCTACATTTGCTAAAAGTAATGGATAAACGATTGAAATAGTTATCTTAATAAACAGCTTAAAGTAAAAATAAAAATAGCTTAAAGTTATAGATAAACAATTGAAGTAATTAGCTAACGACAATTGAAATTGTTATGTTAGCCAAATGGATTAACAGTCGAATAGAAATTTAAAGGATAAACAGTTGAAAGACTTAGCTAAGCTGTGGGGAGCCTATAAACAGGCTGAAAAGCACTGCTGTGAGGCAGTTTCATCAAATGGTTTAAAAGCATCAGGGTGAAAGGTTTGAGTAGCAGAGGCAGCATCTACTGGAAGCTATTTTGACCTCTGACTCAAATGAAAACCACAATAAAGCTGCTTGTACCCTGTGACTTTTTCAAACTGAGCATTCATCAGGTGTGGAGTGGGAATCTGTTGGTGTCACTTAAGAGGAAGATGGCGTGCTGACTCATAAGAGCTGATTTAAAAAAATGCTCAAACTCACTGCTGTTCCTTCAGTTCAGGGCTGTGGATTTCTGGCATGACGTGATTGATCTCCAACCTCAGCTTCTGAGAGAGGGAGATGAGAAAAGAGTGGCGATGTTAGCTTGGTGCCAAGGTTTGTCACTACATCAGACACCTGTAGTAGGTGACTCAGGGCCAAAAGAAAATAACCTTCAAATCCTTCACATTGCAATTAAAAGTTGGTGAATTAAACACCTCTGTGTGCTGTGAAAAGCTCTGCTGAAAAGCAGGGAGTGGGTGCACAGAGAAAGAAAAATTAGGTATTTGAATGTAAGACCTCAGAGGGATGTTTTACCCACAGTACCTGAATGTCATCTAGCAGCTCAAACTTGTGAGTCTGGATGATGCTACCCTGCCTCATGTCTCCTGGAGGGAGTTTTGGTGGAGCTGTGGGGTGACAACAGACATCAGCACTGAGACAAGCACAGTTCAGGATGGTGGCATACATTGGTGAAGCAGTCAGTAGATATGCAGTACTGTGCACTGATTTGACAACCTCCCTCACGCCTACGCTTGCTCTCACAGACCAGCATGCATCACAACTTCATCCTCCACTAGTTAGAGAAGAGGTCAATGAATGAGAGAAGTGAAAGGGCTGAAAATAGCAGTTTCCCTTCCTCGTTTAAATGAATCAAGTTGATTTTGAGTGCACTGAGGCCATTAAAGTACAACAAGGCCAACAAGTACGTCTTATTTGTATAAGAAGTGGATGTAGAGTTTGGCATTCTGGCTGGTGCCCTCTTGGTCTTTGCAACCACAAATGACACGAGAGGGTGGCGCAAGGTATAACCAAATGCAAAATAAAGCATTTCTTGGCAACCAAGCATGTTACAATTAACTTTCATGAACTGAAAGCACACTTTGAGGGTTAAAGTTGAAAGATGAAAACACACCCATGACAAAAACCCAGACCGGACAACTTTGTGGTAGCAACCTGTCAGTCACAAGTTAGCCACGCCTTAAAGCACCCTGCTTTATGGTCTTTTTGACTCTAAATGGGACCATAATTTACTAAATGAATATCATGCTGTGTGGAAAACCTGGAAGACCTTAAACTCATCTTACAATGTTAACTGAGGTAATAAATCCAGTGAGAAGTAGACTCACTTTCTCATTGATTTCTATACAATCAGACTTCTTTTTGCAACCAGAGGAGTCGCCCCCTGCTGGCTATTAGAAAGAATGCAGGTTTAAGGCACTCCAGCACTGACTTCACTTTTCAGACCCCGGTGTTGCCCACTAAAGTGTACAGCTGTTCAAAAGTTGAATAACAAAACAGTCAAATATGTGTAATTTTTTTGAAAAAAAAAAAAGAAAACAAAAAACAACAAAAAAGAACATAAAACAAAAATTAAAACATAAAAGCAAAACATACAAAAATATACTGGTATACTAGTCAACATCACTGAAAAGTTTGTAATTTGCTTGATCTGAACCCATGTAAATATAGCAGCATTTTAAGTGAGTTCTAGACAACACCCCACAAATTATTTGACTTACTTTAATTAATCTCACACAATTTGTTTTTGAGCAGTAGCTTTCCATAATGATATAAAGAATTGATTAAAAGGAATAATATAGCATACCTCTCCCCCAGAGGAAGCTGTCTTTTCTGCGTATAGCCATGTTGTTGATGGAGAACAGACGACTGACAGATGTACAGGAAACAAAACTGAGTGTCAGAGTGAAAAAAAAAAAAGGCCGGCGCTGCCATTCTGTATACACTGAAGAGACTCCGAGATCTCAACATCGCTCTTACTACATTTCTGGTGACGTGCACGACATGACATGTTTATGTGAATGTGGACATTTCTTTAGAGATGTCATTCATACTCTATACGCAACACCACTACTACTATTACACATCTGTTATTACAAATACTAGCTCCACAAAAAAACTACTAGTACTCTACTACTATTACTACAAATATCATTACGTGCCTTGCAACAAAATTATAAAATATATTAAATATGCACAAAAAGGAGCCACATTTTATTTTCTACTTAAAATTAAGTATGCATAGTTTATTCACCATTTTCCCAATCATACTCATAATCATACTGTAATATTTGAACACAGTGGTCTGATGATATGGTTATATGTCCTTTGTTTCATAAGACGAAGTGTCAAACATGTCCTCTTCAGCAGGAAGGAAACAACTTGAGCAAAGCGGAGCTTCGTTCATTTTTAAATATGAGGCCCCACCTAGTGGGGCTTCACATTTCTGAACACCTCAGAGACTGTTGGTATAATGTACAAACCACAATGTATTACTACATTTATTTAACATATTAGGAATGAAGAACAAGCGCTGATAGCCTTCAGGCACTTTCATTAAACTACCATTCAACATGTAGAATAGTATACCTTTAAGAAAAAGGCTGGTCAGACTGTGTTTTGTTGCTTCGTGTTGTTTGCATGGCTACATGTACCAGTGAGTGAATATTGCTGCTGTATTGTTTTGCTAATGTTTTGCTGTTTCCTGTTGCTCTGCATGGCTTGAGAATGCTTTCTGGTTGCTGTCTGCATGGCATGTTTTTATCCTCTGTTTATGAATTTTAAATTTAACCATCACGTCATTTTAAAAACATCTCACCAAAGGACTTGAAAACTAACACTGGCACATTTACAGTGCGTTGCCTCGGTATGCTGTTCTTACACAGAAAAATAAATAAAATATTCAGTATTTCTGTTATTGTCAGCAAAATTGCAACTAGAGACACAGAAACTGAACATCAGACAAGAAAAAAAAGTGAGAAAAATAAACAAATCTACCTCACAACTCATCAAATGTGTGTGTGTGTGTGTGTGTGTGTGTGTGTGTGTGTGTGTGTGCATGCAATAAGTCATATTATTTTAAATTTCATGAGTCAAGTGTGTATTTTAAACAGGATGTGAGTATGTTGTGTGACAGATCAACTCACCGGATTCATCTGTATCATGTTGACGTAACAGGTGAAACAAAGGTCACTTACTGTAAGAATAGAGTGAATTAATACTTGATACAGACACTCTCATTTTCAATATATTGTAAAATAAAGCAGTTTTTTATGAATGTGCCATGCAATATACATTGAACTCTTACATGTATCACACCCCAAAATGAATAACTAACACCTCACTAAAGCATAATTTCACCTTGTTCACAAAGGAGACACAGTACTATACACATGTATATTGAATTATATGGATGTTTATTACAGTCCTTAATCCAGCAGTTGAGGATAATACTGTCCAAGTGTGAGGAACAAAAAAGTGAAATCATACATTGTGTCATCTCTAACTTGCTTTTGTGTTGCTGCAGTACAGACTGAAAAAAATGCCACAAAATGTTACTGACTATTTCAGTAAAGATGTGTTTATGCCCACCAGAACGATTAAGACCGACAATGGTTCGCTGCTGAGTTGTTCTGAGTTGACCCGTTTTAATTGGACCCATTTCCCCTCCTGTCAATCATCAGGAGTATTTGTTATAAGACGGGGTAATCTAACAGCTGTCGCCTGTTCTGTCTGCAATGCTTTAGTTCTCCTGTAATGGCTTCAGTCATTATAATCTTTTATTCACAATGAGGAATGTCTTGTTGCCCGAATTTCATATTTAGGAGGTTGGCTAGTGACAAGACAGGCTTGCTAGAACATCTACCACAAATTGATTATTGAACAGGCCTGCTGGGCCCTGGGCCAGAGCCTCGGTTTGAACTGACTGTTAACGTTTGGAAAGCAATCAAACAGCTACAAAGAGACTAAAAAGAACAACAAAGAGACAAAGAAATGGCCACAAATAGACAAATAATGGATGCAAAGAGGCATAAACCAACCAAAAGACAGAAATCAACTGCAAAGAAACTAAAAAAAAACACAAAGACATGTAGAATGACCACACAGAGATTCAAATCAACCAGAGACAAAACATGACCACAGAGAGATACAAAATGACCACAAAGACTCTCAAAACAACCACTAAGAGATGTGAAATGACTACAAAGAGACACAACTCAACTACAAAGAGACACAAGTCAACTGCAAACACACAAAGACATCCAAAGGGCCCTCAAAGAGACTGAAAATGACACCAAGGAGACTCAACAGGGATACAGTACATATTAACCAAAGAGACATAAAACAACTGCAAAGAGACAAAGCCTGACCACAGACATGTAAAAGGACTCCAAAGCGTCTCAGAGATGCAAAATGACTGCAAAGACACAAATAAACCAAGGGCATAAATCAAAGTCAACAGCAAGGGGCAAAACAAACCACAACATATACAAAATAACTGCAAAGATACTCAAATCAAGTCTTTAAAGTCTTTCTGTAGGGGTCTGTTGTCTTATAAACTGTCCATGACATCAGCATCCACATAAAGCAAATGTAGCTTTTCCAAGTCTGGTGGAAATGTTTGGAGCATTTGGAAGAGAAGTGAAATTGGTTAGTATGCTGCTTTACTCTCTATAAGCCTCATATCAGTCAAAGCAAATGTAATTGCCTCCAAAGTGGGCTTCAGTTCAGCATCTGCTGTGTTGACAGTCACACACATCAGTGGCAAGTCACAAGAAATAAGCATTAACTTGCTGAACCTGCTGCATAAATCACAGGTGCACATAGTGATGATGGAGGAGAGGGAAAATCGTCCTTGAAATTGGTGATTATTGAGGTACCATCCGTCCCAATTTGTGGCATTTACAATCTCTCTGCTTCCACAAACAAGTGTACTAAGTGTTTTGATTCCTGGTTAGGGTCCAACAATAGCACCTTGCCTTTAACCCTTTCTCTGCCAACACTTGACACATTTGTAAAGTTTAATCATAGAAAGATTTTTTTGTTTACAACACTCCTCTTTAGCCTCTCGTTCAAGGCCCCGGTGTTTTAGTTGCCGTAGTAACCTGATAATGCAAATGCTACCTTGTCAGATTAGAGACCTTCAGGTGCAGATCTATTTACGGCAGGATAATGTAGGCAGGTTGCAGATATCACAGATGTGACAGGATTTCTTCCATGTACTGTTACCAGATTCACTCTCCAGTGTTGGAATGTACAGCTAGACGCACAAAACATATCACAATATTGTCAATGGTTTCAAAAGCCTTTGTCTTCAAATTATACGCAGCATTTTTATGGTGCTCTCTAACAGTCCATTCTCATTCCCAGGGTGTGAAATAACGAGGCTTTGGCTTCAGACAATATCAAGCGCCGCCCACCAGCCGGAGCAAACTCTCTCATTTTACATCTAAACAGTAGAGAGAAATAGGCATTACAGTAACAGAACATTGATTCATATTTAATCAGCGCTGCCTAGTTTGACTGTGATTGGAGTTTGCAAGTGATTGACAGTTATCAATAGGATGAAATGACCTGTGATTGGCTAAAGTCTTCCGTTCAGATTTTTCTGAAAACAGAGCCATGAGGATGTGCAGAAGACTAGTTTTCTCTTGAATTACAATATGCTGAAGGGTTACTATAGATGTTTTGCCAAATGATGCCAAAAGCATTCTGCCCACTGCAGGTTTAAGGGATTGTCAACAAGCAGTCTGAAGAGAGACGTCATAACAGGTTAACACAGGTGAATGGGTTGATGTGATGCCTGGTTACCTGCTAGTGGGAATACCAGTATCAACACCGGCTCACTCCTCGGGGAGTGCTTGTAGTATCTGCTGCTGGGTGCACTTCACTATCATGGGTAGATGGTGGCTACAGCATATGTGTTCACAGAAGCACTTAAAATGTCCCCTTTGTTGTGAAAATGACAGTATTTTACTGCACTTGGTATAATTGGTACAATATGAAGTTGAAATAGATATAATTGGATAATAATTAAGGTAATTACAGCCCACACCAGCAGGAACAGATCACTGAGACAGCATCTGGGAAATCATATCCATCGTCAACCGCCTATCCCGTTAGGGGTTGCGGGGAGGCTGGAGCCGATCCCAGCTGGCATTGGGCGAAGGCGGGGTACACCCTGGAAAGGTCGCCAGTCCATCGCAGGGCTCATAGAGACAGACAACATATAGACAGACAACCATTCACGCTCACATCCACACCTACGGACAATTTAGAGTCATCAATTAACCTAAATTGCCTGTTTTTGGACTGTGGGAGGAAGCCGGAGTACCCCGAGAAAACCCATGCACACGGGGAGAACATACAAACTCCACACAGAAGAGCCCCAAGCCGGATTTAAACCTGCAACCCTCTTGCTGTGAGGCGAGAGTGCTAGCCACTGCACCACCGTGCAGCCCTGGAAATCATACCAGTTTCTAGAAAATATATTTTGGGCATTTGGGATTATCACTTGCTGCTGCCTCTTTGCTTGGCAGTAAAATCCAAATTCGGACAAATGGATGGAAACGATGATGAAGCTAAGGTCAGATAGCAAGCTGCATCCACCAAGGCTGATTGCAAAGGCTCTGCCGACCGGGAGCCACCACTGGGCCAACCACAGTATCAGCTGCTGTATCAGTGACATTAAATATCCATGACTAAATAAACAACACTCTAGATGGACATTTGCCAATTCTTCACTGGCAGGACTATGTCCAGTTCACACTAATAATCTAATATAGGCCACATTTAAAAAAACTAAAACACAAAATTGGGTCTGAGCAATAAATCGGAATGAAGCACTAAAGTTTGCAATGTGAACGTAGCCTAAAGGCTGGCTCACAGATGTTGAACATGTGCGAGACCCCACACACAACATGTTATATAACAAAATAGATTTAAGAGTTGTATTCCTATAGTGTGTGGAGAGTATTAAACATATTAAACATATTAAACATGACATTAGTGTAAACAAACATGGCGGATAACAGACAGGAAGAATTAGCAATATTAGTTTTTGCTCTACTTTATACTGAGAATTCACAAAGGGTAGATGGATGAAGTCATGGAGAAATAAACACTTCAGCTGCTGACAAAAATCAGGAAGTTGGTCCTCCATTTCTGAATCCATCTCACTACTACCAAAGAGTACATGAGCACAGAGATGAAACAGCCACTATCGCCATTTTGGACTGAAAACACTTACTATAAATAAATCATTTTTCATCACAGGCCATTTTGGTAGAATATGAAAACCGAATAGAAATAATTTTACTTTTGTACAATACCAGCAGACGGTAGTTGCTTTCAGTCCAAAATTCTGCTTTTTATTGCTGCTAGGTGCTGATGCTGCAATTGAACGAACAACTGACTTAACAACTGACAATATACGTTCTTTGCTACTACTATGTTCTTCTTGTCTTGCATTAGCTCATGCATTAACTGCAGCTGCCATGATAGCGGTTGTTGTCCTTCTTTCTTCAGTCAGCTTGGTTCTCAACTGGCTATCGTGCATCATTGGCTGTCCTCAAGGTTCCCCATCCTAACACTGAGCATATTTAATATTAACAATTTCAAATCGGTGCGGCCAGGATGGACTTCTGAGCTGCACATACCTCACACCACAGGAACATCTGGAGAGATAATCTTTAAAACTATCAAAAAATCAGGGCTTTGCTGACGATTGTCAGGAATTGGGCCCAAAATCGTCTTGACTCCTGTGTTTTATGTACTCGGCGTAAGTGATGCCAAAGGGTCCAGACCAAGTGTCTGTATGTGATGATTTGGGAATGAGACTGGGTTGCATAGAAACATCAACAAAATATCAGTCGTTTATTATTTATCCAAGCACAGTTCTTCCTTCATTTCTTGCGTTATGGTAGGGATAAGGGGTGGGTGCAATGCGAGTTAATGTCTGTAGACTTTGGTACAAACAACAAACAAACAAATAAATAAAAGTAAATAAAGTTATATAAAAATTGAACAGGTCATTCAGCATGCAAGGCTGGTTGATAAAGTGTCCAACCAGAACAATCTATGTACCTTTGTGACAGTCACGAACGCATCCATCTGACTGGCTGCCTTTTATTCATCAGCACTAAACCCTGAAGTGAATGATGTTCAGCAGACAGTTTCATTCAGTGAAGGTTTCGCTGAAATAATGTTTGTGTTCTGGTTCTCATGGTCTCCTCACAATTACAACCCATCCTCTGCTCTATTAGAGCTGATAAAAGACTTATTTCCAGCGAGGACTGTGGAGTGCTTCAAAACAGCTCGCCAGTTATGGCTGTTTGCTGTGTTGTTCATGTGGCGTTTCAATTAGTTTCAGAGTTAGTAAACAATGTCAGATCATCAGGAGTGTTTCAAAACAAAGGGTCTCTTTTTAAGCTTGTTGAAAACTTCTGGAGAGTCAGAGGAGGAGGCAGATTATCTGTGCTCGTAGATGTATAAATACCGCATTAGCCGCCTCAACTCGGTGCTGCAGTAAGTCAACGTCGCCACCATATTGGGGAAGGCAGAACTGGTCTGTAAACAAATACAAGTGAAAGGGGGAGCTGTCATTTTTCTGGATTTAAAGCACTATAACATTTACATTTCTCAACTGATCTGAATGTTTTTTTTATGTTCAAAGGTTTATGATTTATGTGGAGTAGAAAAAGAAAGTTTTGTCTCCAGTTAAAATCTCAATAATCACTGCTAGATACTCAAAAGAGTACAGTATAACAACATTAGCTAGGCTTTATGTCACGTGAACTGAATTATAACCTTATAATAATATATATATAATATAATAATGATATAATAACCTTATAATTATAATAATTTCCCTCCAGGGATTAGTAAAGGTTCATCTTATCTTATTTTATTTTATCTTATCTCTGTACCCAAAGTTATCCAGTGATGGTAAAATATGCTTAATATTATCATAACATCAATACGAATTAATGGTGTTTAACGCCACAATATGTTGCACCTAAAGTAATTTAAATAGTGTTGAATTTGCTACATACTGCTGAGAGTTACTGTTCCAAAACCCAAGACATGACATCAGCTTTGTTTGCGATATTAGAAGCACATCATAAATTTCAAGTTATGAACACAATATTATGTGAGATATGAAGCGCTAAGCTAACATTAGCTTTGCCATTGGTTGAGAATAACAAACACAAGCTAATGTTAGCGCTTATCTGATACAGAAGCAAACATGTAACTTGAAAAATTCTTGAAAAAAAATGTCATGGAAGTACAATTTTTTTTAATAATCAACTATTGAATCCCACCATATCAACACAGACCAGCCTGTGATCCATGAACCGGAAACAGTAACGTAGCGTTACTGAACATTTTTCGGGGGAAATCTAATACCACGTAGAAATGCTTGAATATAAAAACAGCTCATTAAAATCAATTGAGAAATGTCAGCGTTATAGAGCTTTTTAATCCAGTAAAACGGCAGCTCATCCATTCACTTTTTTTATCTTGCATTTCCCAGTATTGCAGAGTGAACCTTGGCATTAGAAACCGACATAGGCACCCTTTAATGACAGCTTGTGGTAAACTGGTCTTTCAACAAAATGAACCCTAACCCTAGCCCACAGTATTATTCAACAGTTGGAGCAAGTAACAAAGTATTAATAGCGAGAGAGTGCACGTCGGTATCGTCACTTCCACGAGTCATGTGAAGTCAACCACAATCGTTTCCTAACCTTGTTGTGGTTGTGTTGCCTAAACCTAACTTCCTGTGAAAACGGAAGGACAGTATGCATATAACAAGCATTTATTGACATGCCGTCCCTTGTCCATCAAAAAGTAAAGTAAAAAGCGTGCTCGTGCTAGTTGCCAATGCCAAGGAGCACTGACCAAGCGGCAGTGTTTGATGAATTGGGCGTACAAATGTGTTGTAGGGGTGGCTTGTGGTTGTGGTGTATCATTAATAATTTTTCTGTGTATACATTTTTGCCTGGTGTCATGGCTTTAAGTTAAATTATCATCAATTCAGGATGAACTGAGGAGGAGTAGGTCTCCAAATCAAGAGAAACAGTTAAATACTCCATTCTCAGATCTCACAATAACTATTTTTTGCAGATTGTTTTCAGGTAACAGCAGTTATTTTCTCATTTTCACCATTCACATCTTTGAGAGACATTATATTCATTTTACCTTTGAATTTGGACGTGACCAACTTCAGATTCAGTGTTTCAGAACTAAAACGGTGAATACTTAATACAGTCCTAATAAACTAAAGGCTGAATGAAAGATTGGAGGTCAGCCATCGAAGTTCATGCTCTTATACAACACACTTGGTTCTCATCTTATTCATGAACACTTCAAAGCCCATAACCATTAGATTCATGTATTCGTTTTCATTTTGTCACTGAAATGTCATGGTGCTTTTACTCCAAAAATAATGAAAACAGGGAACCTTGAGAGTGTTGAGCCACCATCAAAGTGCTGCAGCTCAGTCTGGATGCAAGAAGTAGTAGTAGAAATACAACCATTTTTATTGTGTGAAAATACTTGTATGGGGTCATGTATATATTTATATTTCAAATATGATTTTAAAGTCATTTTTATTAAACAGTCACTGTATCCTGACAGCAGTGCATGAGACAGGTAATCTGAAAAATAAAAAAAAATCAACCAATCAGAGCCAAAGTGGAGCCTGCCGTCTCTGAGCAGCTGTCAATCACTTGCAAACTCTGATGAAACGGTCAAACAAAGCAGCGCTGATCAAATATGAATCAATATTCTGTTATGACTATTTCTTACTAAAATGATATCAGAAGCATTTTATAGTGTAATGTTTAGCTGTAAAATGAGCAGCCATGTTGAGATCACTTGAGGAAATACCAAGTACCACCCACCAGCCGAAGCACAGCCTACAGGAAAGCAGAAATGATGCAAAAAAAATATTCTGCATACTGCAAGTTTAAGGCTTTGTCTACAAATACAGATATTTTCAAAAAGGGATATTTTCATCCATGTTTTGGTCTCACATCCACATGCAAATATTTTTGAAAACATCTTCTAAGGTACAGATGTTTAAAAACTCTGGGTTACTTGTTACATGTGTGGACATGTAAAACGCCGCAATACAATAACGTTTCCTGTCCATGACGGCGTTAGCATGCAGCTGTAGCTATGGTGTCTGGCTCTGCTTTTCCTGCAATGTGTGAATCACAGATTTCCAAACTTTACTGAATGTGTAGTGTTTACCACTTTGGATTTAAGATGTGAGAGTGAAGGTCGTATCCACATGGACTCTCTGCCATTTTACACCTTCTGCGGTTTGTTTTGATTGATGAAAACAGAATCCATGTGGCGTCATGTTACTCACATTACAACCTCCTTCTACCTCCACGTGGACTCAAATGAAGCAAATACATTAAAAAAGGCCAATTGTTCCACCTTTTCATTGCTAATTGAGTCATGACAGGCAGCAACACGACAGCAGGAGTATAAAAGGAAGAATGTGTCTCTTGACACTTTTCTCAATGAGACTGATGATTAGGTCGGGGAGAAGATGATGCAATCCCCTCATAGTTCCTTATGAATGAGAGAGAGATACGCATAATCATTTCTGTATCAAAGAGATGAAAGCTATTCTTGGCCACAACTGGACATAATTAATGCACAGGCCGGCTTGTAAACACGCTCTGAGATTGAACAAAAAGGGTCGGCGGTCCGCTGAGAGTTTCTCGCTGCTTCACTGCTGGCAGCGAATGAGAAAGTGAGATCTGCGCAAAACATGCAGCAAAATGTTGTGTTGCTCATCATATACAAAACAAATTTGCACTGAAGCTGTTTTTACTGTGCACGGCGAAATGTTGCTGATTCAAAACATGTTGCAAGAGAGTTTCAATTATTTAATACATCCAACAGTGATCATCCTTTAATGTCTATACACATATGGAAATATTGATCATTGGGAGTCTATGAAGATATGATCATACGGGCTGTAAACTGAAAACATAAAAAATGCAGTGGAGGATGCATACCTGCTTTCATGCTCTAGATCAACAGATAACTCCTGTGGTGGCATGTAACTAAGTACATTTACTCTAACTCTGAATGAAAAATTATGTTTTAAATATAGAACCATCATATATGTGATTCATGGTGCAATTCAAACAGGATCAGAAATTATACTTACTTTGTTTCTCAATATCTCTGGTAATTGTTGCCCAAAGCTCATGAAATTTGACTCAGGGATTTACAATGTGTACTTCTATCAAATCCCAAAGGCTGATCCAGATCTGATCCAGATGGCGGATTTTATAGCAATTTATATAAAAACTATGGTGCTTGTGGGGGTCTGCGCTCTCCGAGTGCTTTTCTAGTTTATCGTTGTTTTAGAAATAAGGTCCTGTGAGGTGTGCTGGAAGGGCAGGGCTTCACCTTTCTATAAGAACGCCTCTCTTGCTTTTGGTGTGTCATTTGTGCGTCATGTCTGTTGGCTACTGACTGCAATATAAATGCATCTGTGTGGTCTAATGATGTAGAATAAAAATTGAAAAAGACCACTTATGGTGGGCGGGAAGATGGATGGGTCCAACAAACACAAGACTTTCAACCAGGAGACCACTGTTGTATTTCATAAGTGACGTTAGTGATGTGTTTTCCAGGTTATGTTCTTCCCATATGTATTTTACTTAGTTTATGTACAACCACGATGTTCAACCATGATGTTTTTCCTAAACCCAGTACGTGGTTTTGTTGCCTAAAAATAACTATTAACGTTACCATAGTTTTGCTGCGTGGTGTACAAATGACACGTGAAAAGGCTAAAATGCATCCTCATGACATGGGTAATGTCCCTGTGTTATAGACCATGATGCATTGCTGTAGATTAAATTAGCCAACAAAAAAATGCAACATACACATTAATGCAGCAGTAATATTGATCCAGAAACATCGGATATTGTCATATAACACTGACAGGGAACATTTTACTGACACTATGAGTTTACTTTTCATACTTTAATTACATTTTGCTGATAATAATTACCGGTACATACTTCACAGTGAGTACTTTCACTGAATACTTTGTCCACCAATGCTTCAGAAACCAAAAAGGTTTGAGAAACACAAAACATTGTATTTTATAACCATATCATATAGTTTTTAATGGAAAATTGTAATCTGAAATGTAACTGTAGCAGTCAGATGAATTTAGTGCAGGAAAAAGTCCAGTGTTTCCCATTGAAATGCCAACCATCACATAGCAGTTTGTGAAATAGTCACAAATTTAATGCTTTGATTTGTCTAAATAGACATGAATATCACATTTATTTCATTATCGTCAGCATAAAATTAATTTGTATGTAATCCACGTAATTGTGAAACAGGAAGTATGGAGAGCGAAGAACGCCACGTAGAGATGAGGTCAGGGTGGTCAAAAAACACAAGACCACAGTTATTTTAGCCCAAATTACAATCTTTACCCAAAGCTAACTAAGTACATTGCTGCCTAATCCAAACCAAATTGATCTATTCCTAAACCTACGGTAAACTGTTTTATTTTGAAAAGACTTGAGTGGAAGTTGACATGTTGCCAGACATCCGTAGGAAAACATACTAAAAATATGTTGTTGAAAGTTGTGCTGAGCATCATGAAAGAAAAGGAAATTTGCGTCTACATGAATACATGTACATGAATCTAATTATAAATTACAAATATTACATTTTGACTATTTTGCTTTTACTTTTCATACTTTAAGGACAATCTGCTGATAATACATACATTTATATAAGTAAGGTTTTGAATGCAGGATTTTTACTTGTAGTGGAGTATTTATACAGTGTGTTATTAGTATTTTTACTTAAGTAAATAATCTGAATATTTCTCCCTTTACTGCAAAAGTCACATACACAGATACAGAGATACGTGCCAAGATTCATTTAGCAGATCTACTTGATCTTGCTTTTCTCTGTTGATCTCCATTTGTGTTCTTGACATTTTGAAGACGTGTGTGCTGCCAAAAAAGCAAGACAGGGCTGTCTGAAATTAGATGAAACTAAGAAGTGGCGCTGGGAGGGTGACAGCCTGAAAAGAGAGCACTTATCTAATCGGAGTAGCAGCTGCTTCCAGTCAGAGCGGATAAAAGGAGTATGGGAACCTGCTTTACTTTCTAATTTAGAGGAGCAAGTGATAAGCACTCAAGCTAAGCTGCCGCCACACCTGAATACACAAACACACAAGCATTGATTTTATTGTTGTGTGTGAGAGGAGGAACCGTGGTTTGTTATATTATTGACAAACTACTGGAAACAAGTTTGTAACAAAAAATAATTTGATGTATATATAAAACGTATAATATAAATATATGTATATATGTGTATATGTATGCATATGTGTGTGTGTGTGTGTGTGTGTGTGTGTGTGTGTGTGTGTGTGTGTGTGTGTGGGGGGAAAAAAAAAAAAAAGGGGGGAGTAAGGGAGGGGGGTGTAGTAGTGTGTGGTTTGGGAACCGGAGGGTCACCGGTTCAAGTCCCGACATGGACCAAAAACTGAGTGTGAACTGGTAGCTGGAGAGGTGCCAGTTTACCTCTTGGGCACTGCCGAGGTGCCCCTGGGGAAGGCCCCAAACCCCCAACTGCTTGGGGGGGTTGTGGGGGGGGGCCCCCTCTCTGACACCTCTCCATTATTGCATGTGTGTGTGTGTTTGTGTGCATGTACCATATATAAGTTATATATAGTGTATATTGAATTTCCCCACTGTGGGACTAATAAAGGTTGATATATATATATATATATATATATATATATATATATATATATATACTGTGTATATATATGTAACTGCATGAGTGTGTCATAACTAGATTCAAACTCCAGCTCCTTTGAAACATTGCCTCACAGTCCCTGATCTGATGAACCATACTGGCATCTTAAGAGTCGGCAGCCATGCTAGTAGCCCCAAACATAGAAGCAAAGAAGCGAAACTCCAGTGCTTTTCTGACGATGGCCGCTGTCGCCGGCATTTTTTGCTTTCTTGTTTTGGCTCACTGTGGCCGTCTGTTTTGTTTTTGACTGATTCAAAAAGACATGACATCATGTGACTCCGACTACAACAGTAAAAGCGGTAACTTCATTCTACCTCCGCTTAGACTGAAATGAAGTAAATATATAGATCCTGGTATTTCAAAATCAATTTCAAAATCATAAAAAAAGCATGAAACACAGGTGAATAGTTTTTTCCCCACCCCCTATAAGGCACCCTTTCCATTGACTACAGTGTAAACCCATGCGTGTCAATATTTAATGCTCAGGGAACGTGGTTGTGGTGACGTAGTAGAGGGGAGGTGGATGGGTCCAACAAACACAAGGCTTTCACCCAAGAGGCCGCTTAGTGTGTTATGTTTCACACTTTCAATTTAAAATCAGCTGTTTGTTCATTTTCCCCTGTTCATAATGTTCAGTGATTTACAGATGTAATAGTTTAAAGCCCAACCATGTGATTTTTTTTTTTTCCTGAATCTGAAATCTGAAAAATTCTCAAACTGACCATCATGTTACACTGGAAAATAAAGATGAATGCACCCAGGATAGATCCATAAAACAGTAAGAGCAAAGAGAAGATTAACAAACTAGTGCTGTATAACAACTCTTCACTGCATGTGATCAGAATCCGTTACAGAGGACCCAAATCCTTTATCATGAAGGCAGATAATTTGATTGACTGTTCCCCTCTAAGTTGTGCAGTTATAGCTTGAGGGTGGAACCATCTGTTTTGATAATAATGTTTTTTTTAAAAACCTGCATTAAGCAAGATGGATGTATAATCAATCTAAATCCCCAAAACTGTCTGGAAGAAAGATAACTTTCTAATCCCCGCTGAGACACTTTAGATGGACCGTTTCAGACAAATTAAACATTGGTGTGAGGTCTGTTTGGTTTTTGAACAACAGACAGATGAATTGAAACTCTGAGTTTTGCCAATTCAAACTGAAATTAAAAGGTATTTTTGCTTGTGTAGCTACTTATTTGGTCAAAATAGTGATGAAAATATCTGTTTAAGTTTTAGTAGTCGCACTACATTAACCATCTGAGACCCACAATAGACATGTTTTTGTCTTTTTAAAGGGGGTACAGGGGGTCTTTAGGGGAGATAGCAGGTCATCAGAGGATTTCACATACAAGTCATGGACATCATCTGAAAGCTGAGATTCATTTGCAGCTCAGCACTGTCAAGTTGTTCTAGTAATAAATAAGAAAAAACATGAATTATTGAATTCATTTTAATAAATTGAGGGGCTGCACGGTGGTGCAGTGGTTAGCGCTGTTGCCTCACAGCAAGAGGGTCGCAGGTTTGAATCCGGGTTTGGGGCTCTTCTGGGTGGAGCTTGCATCTTCTCCCTGTGTTAGCATGGGTTTTCTCCGGGTACTCTGGCTTCCTCCCACCATCCAAAGACATGCTGTTTAGATTAATTGATGACTCTAAATTGCCCGTAGGTGTGGATGTGAGCGTGAATATATGTTGTCTGTCTCTATGTGCCCTGCGATGGACTGGCGACCTGTCCAGGGTGTACCCCGCCTTCGCCCAATGCCAGCTGGGATCGGCTCCAGCCCCCCCGCGACCCCTAACGGGATAAGCAGTTGATGATGGATGGATGGATTTTAATAAATTGTGATACTTATTTATAAGGGTTCAGAACATGATGATAGAAGTATATGATGTCCATCCCCATGCTCTATTTTGTCTCATAAATTGTTGCAGTAGTTTTTGAGTTGATACCATTTGTTACACAGATTTGGTGCTAAATTTAACCATTTTTTACCACTCGAGAATTGATAAAAAAAAAATTAAATATCAAATATCAAATATCAATCCCTCCAGAACACCACATTAAGACACCAAGACCTTGAGGAACACCACAGAAAAAGTCATGCTAGGGTATGGTTTCAAAAACTTTTGACATTTGGAGATATTGAAGGAACTGCATTTTTTGGTGATTAGATGGTGAGCACTTCTGTCATGTAAACTGCTCAGAAACACCCTTATTTTCAGTCTACTTAGGAAAGCCATTCATCATCTGAATACTCTAGGTCTCTGGTTTGTGGCTGTAAAGTTTCATGAGGACTGTGATTATCCTCAAGGTCACCACAGGTCATTTTATACAGTGAGGTCGTCAAGTTTAAAAAGAAGAAGAAGAAGAAGAAGAAATTGGAATAAAAGGGAAAAATGGTCTCACTATAATAAAATGGCTACTATGAGGACTAACATCACACATGAGTACAAGTGACCTTTTTGGATCCACAAGAGTCTCAGCTTTATGGTGATACCCAATTTATGTAATTCAAGACTGTATGCAGAAATATTCAAATACATCATTTTAGAATAGGCAGAAATAACACATTTATACTGCACTGAAAAAGCTGCATGTGAATATCATACAGTGGGCAGGTCTGTACAGGGGAGACTTGTTGTCCCCATAGTACGCAGTTTTCCAATTTCCAGTCCCAATTTCCAACTTTGGAGCGTCATTCAAATTATGTATATATTTATTATTGGAAATCAATTAACAACACAAAACAATGACAATATTGTCCAGAAGCCCTCACAGGTACTGCATTTAGCGTAAAAAATATGCTCAAATCATAACATGGTAATCTGCAGCCCAACAGGCAACAACAGCTGTCAGTGTGCTGATTTGACTATGACTTGCCCCAAACTGCATGTGATTATCATAAAGTGGGCATGCCCTAAAAATCTCAAGTTGCATTAATGCTTTTAAAGAAATGAATGCCGTTAGGTTCAAGTAAGAAATCCACCAAAAAGTACCTTAAAATTGAAACTAAGTACATAAATTGAGTGAATGCATGCTCTCATGAAACAGTAAACTGTTAACCTTTAACATTTGCTGATTGGTTGCCAAATCCTTGAAGCCCATTCGAGGACTAAAAGTGCGAGAGCAGAAATCTCATTAAGAAGATCTTCTTTTTGTTTCGGCTCGGTGCTCGCCCACACCTCATCATTCACGTCTGACTCACCGAAGTTTGTGCAGAACTGTAACAAATGGTTAGATAGCTAAAAGTCAAATCGCCTCACCCACTCTGAGACAAGATGTGTTATATGTGATTGGGATGATTCCTCCACCCACTGCATTTAGTCTACACCTGGTGGTGCCAATCTCGTTCTCTCTTTTAAGGCTGCCAATTTAATTACACAAACGCTACGTCTGGGCTTGAACACAAAGTGGAAATAAAGACATCCCATCAGCCGGTAGATTCAGAGGACTTTTTAATTGACTTCAGCTTTTCCTCTTTCCTATAGGGAACCACTTGCCATTTACAGCAATGTTATTTGTAACAATGACAGCAGGCAGGAACGTGGGCACTGTTCATGACCTTTCCGGCGCTGTAGGAGTCCATTCCCTGAGGCGCCGTACCGCTCCCACTCCACACATGGGTGGTACATTACATGATAAAGACTGTAACACAAAAGCTATAGTCATGTTATCTTCTGCTTGCTTGATGGATAATTTTATTTTACCAGCTGAGCGCTGAGGTCTCTTTTGCTGCCAGTTCTTGAAAATTGTTGCATGATACACCTTGAAAATCATGAATAATATAAAGCCTGAAGGAGCCACATAACCAAAATAGATTTTGCAAAAATGTGCAATTAACAGACTTGTTGTTAAACAGCTCTACCAGTGAACAAGTTAATATATTTACTTAATATTAAAATTATTATTAAAATATTTATTAGCAAATTAATCACACATTTGTTATCCGCTCAAAATGTACCTTAAAGGGAGTGGGCAACTATAATGCTTTTTGCAAATTATTTGTATATATTTATTATTGGAATCAATTAATTAACAACATAAAACAATGGCCATAGAACCCATTTTCATTGACATATCTAGAGGTCAGAGGTCAAGGGACCCCTTTGAAAATGGCCATGTCAGTTTTTCCTCACCAAAAATTTAGTTTTGAGCATTATTAGAACTCCAAATAACTTTATATTACTACCAATGGATTCATTAGGTTTAAGAGTTTAGTATATGTTACCAGTATCTTTACTCTAGCTTTAAAGGTGCAAGTTTTGTCAATGCGTTTAATAAATGAGTGACGTTAAAACAGATTTGCGTTATTGCAAGATTATCACGTTAACATCGACAGGCATAGTCTAAGTTTTATCTGTATCCTTTTGCATTCTATGCGATTGTTTCTTGTCTGTTTTTGTTTTATTCCTGCAGTTAGATTTGCAAGTTAATTCTTGCTAAATGTGATTAAAATAAATAAACAAAAGAATTTTGGAAAAAAGGGCCGTAACACTGTGTTTTAAGCTGTTCCTTCTTAACTTCAATTTTTTTTAATGTTTGAATGAACTGTTTGTCATTTTAGCATGCGTAACATTTTGGCAGTTTTGGGGTATACAGTATGCTTCCTACTGGTCCTGCCACTGGTTTCCAGTTATTTTTATACAAAATGAAAGTCACTCAGCAGACATTCGAGTTGTAACATCAAGTCTGCATTAATATTAATCACTTTATTGATGATTGTGATGCAGTTTTAGGTTCAGACTGATTTGAAAATGGCCTAAAATACACAAACCTGTGAAATGGTCCTTAATGTTGAGAACTTAAAGTTACTCAAGATGTTAGCATTTTTTCAGCAATAGCCACTGAATGTATCTCTACTCTGTCATCACCTCTCCATACTGTATGTTTAGCTGTTAGAGGCGGAGTCCGCCATTACCTACTGCAGTGGATTCAAATTGCAAACAATCATGAAATCCAGCGTTGCTATTTTTTCTGATTGATAACAGCCTCACTGTTTACTCTTGACTATCTTAACACTGTGTCAGAGCTGTGCTAAGTTACAGTAATTTCCTGCTGTTGTTCCTTCACATTAAAAGAGTAACACTGGTAATACACAGGCTGGCTTTTATTTTACTGTGAAGCAGTCGCAGGATGTGATGTATTTGCCACCGCTGTTAGGACCGAAATAAAATGAGTTTAAGATACTATTTTTTTTTTTTTTTAAAGCAGGAAAACTGGATGCTGGTGGCTTTTAAAACAACATGAGTGTGTTTGGCTGCACTTAAAGTGACACAGCGGTTGCTAAGAGAGACGTGTGCACTTTGTTTAATCTCCGAGGTTGGGTAAAGAAAAGGTGTTTTCCTTTATTGGTTGTTCTACATTTGACTGATGCTCAAACACAGAAATCGACATGTTAGAGACAAGATGTGTCAGCTTTGAGGATGTCATATCAGTGTGTTTTCACTTCTGAACACAAATCATGCTCACTTCTCGTAGTTTGTTTTCAGATGTATTCAAAGAAGGTTTTTTCCTACTCCTCCAACCACTGAGTTTCCATTTATTTTCATTTTATATCTGATGTCATTTTTGTTTTGTTGCGTATTGATTCAGTTTGAGTTTGAAACAACAAAGTCTCACAGCGGTTTGTGAAATAGTCACAAAATTTAATGTACTGAATTGTACATAGACACGCATTTCCATTTTCATTGATGTATTTTTAATGCATTTTCCTACGAATGTCCAGCAACACCTGACACACATGTCAATTTCCACTATAGTCTTTTCAAAATAAAACTACTCGTTTTGAAATAGATTGACTTGGTTTGGTTTAGGAAACAAAACTACTCAATTATGTTTAGGAAAGGATAGTGGATTGGGTTAAAATAAAGTTACATGACAAATAAATCAACTTTGACTTCTGGTTTCAAACAGGACACGGCCACCGGGGTAGGTTTGGGCAACAAAACCACTTATGAGGTTTAGAAAAAAAAACACCACAGTAAAGCTTAATATGTACATAAAGTAGTAAAGTAAATATGTACATAAACAATGTAACACCTGTATGGAAACAATATCACAAATGTCACTAGTGTAACTTCCTTCCCACCATCAGCAGTCGGTCTCACCTTTTATTCTATATCACTAGCTCTGAGTGTGGTAAGAAAGAAGAAAGAAAGAAAGAAAGATATTCCTTTATTAGTCCCACAGTGGGGAAATTCAGTTTTACACTCTGTTGTTCACACAGTACAGTTCACACAGTACATATACATGTCAATGGAGAGATGTCAGAGTGATGGGGCTGCTCCTGACAAGCGCCCAGAGCAGTTGGGGGTTTGGTGCCTTGCTCAGGGGCACCTCGGCAGTGCCCAAGAGGTAAACTGGCACCTCTCCAGCAACCAGTTGGTCTTGGGCCGGGTCCTCCACATCCTAACCCAAGTCCTTACGGACTGAGCTACTGCCGCCCCCCACAGATGTGTAAATATATAGCAGTCAGTACAGACTACATGATGTACAAATGACACGCCAAAAGCAAGAACGGCTTTCTTATTACACACTAAATGACTTATGAAAGTCAGCGTCATTAATATGCCATCTAGCGCGACCGAGCTATGAGACATGCAAAGGTGAATCCAGTAAAAGTCTTTTTTATCTTGTATTGTTGTTCCTACATTCAATCTT
This sequence comes from Pterois miles, assembly GCA_947000775.1. NCBI lineage: Eukaryota > Metazoa > Chordata > Actinopteri > Perciformes > Scorpaenidae > Pterois > Pterois miles. The sequence goes on from CAMQGK010000567.1 coordinate 10,470,273, forward strand.
TGCAAATCAAAAACACACAGATATGTTGGGATTTTAAAATGTGGTATTTAATAATAACATACACAGAGGCAGTTTACTGGGAAGTTTTAGAAATAAACAAGAAATAAAGCGTTTCTCTTTATGTACCTAGAGACATCCGCCCACCTTGTCATGACACTCTTTCTATAACAGCCTGTTCAGAGGACATTATTCTCTTTAATGTGAGTTTTATGTGAAATGTGGATTGAACCTTCAGAGCTCACACTCACACAAGCAACAGCAGATGGGCTGATCCTCTCTGTTGTCATGGTCAGTTTAACAACAGTGAAGGCCTCCTTTGCAGCCTTGAAGGCAGAGAAATCCTTTATAGCAGAGAGCAGTTGGTGAAACCATGATAATAGTGTGTCAGAGTGAGCGCTGCTTTGACTCATCATGATCTGTTGATCTGTTGCAGCACATTTGCTCCATCCATACATCTGAGAGGAGGGTGATGATCTGCTTTACGAGACTCATGGCAGCAGTCAGGAGCGATAACAGTCTGCAGGCTGTGAAATACTCTCACATACATAGAGAAATAAAAAATGACCGCTCTTATTTATCTCCGACGCTAAAAACAGTTTTAACCAGATTGTCGACAATCTCATGAACATTTGATGCGCATATCTTTATAGCTTTTTTATTGCTTTTTCAAATGACACCAGACAGAAGAGACAGGAAATACTGCACGAGGACATTATTGACAACAGTCTGAAATTTGTCTGATACTGATGCAAACAAAACTTTTTTTAAAGTCAGATTTATTTTTGACTTAAACTACACGAATGTGGATGGATTTGTGTTACAATTATCTTTTTGGCTGAAAATAAAAACTGCAGTTTTTGCAAACTGCATGTTTTTGTGGTCGTTTTGAGTCTATTGTGTGTCTTTATAGTAATTTTGTGTTGCTTTTTGGTCATTTTGTATCTCTTTATGGTTGTGTTGCATTACTTTTTTGTCATTTCCATGTTTTTATGCTTGTGTTGTGTTGCTTTTTAGTCATTTTCATCTCTTGTGTGACACGTCTTACTTCCTTTACAGTAAATTAATTTGTTCTAAGTGGAACCCCTCCAGCCATTAGTGGTTCTCCAGGCTTGTCACAGAAGATCTCCTGACACACACACACACACACACACACACACACACACACACACACACACACACACACACACAGATTCACCTCCTCGTGCAGCCAGCAGGCAGAGCTGTTACCTAGTTACAAGCAAGAGATGGAGCGACTGTTATAATGTTGCTGCGCTGACTTTCACAGCATCAGTCGGTCCGGGAGCAGACGGAGGGATAAAATAAGCACCGACAAACACACCGGAGGACCGGACCGGAGGACTGGACCGGAGCAGGCTGTTTCACGGCTGAGGATGAAGATAAAACACGTCCTGACAGGGAATAAACCAACTGCAGCTGCTCGTCTCGCGTTGTTTCATCAGTAAATCCTAAATCACCAGACGAGACCGGGTTGAAGAAGATCTCTGTTTGAAAAGGTAAGTTCACAGAGTACATTTAGTTCTAATTGTATGGACGTTTTCACCGTAAATGACCGTGAGACAGCTGTAAATGTGTCTGTTGTAGACTGATGTCACTGTGAAGCTCTCCTCACTTCTACACTGTGAAGATCCTTTTGACAACACTGAAACCATCGAGACACAAAAATCCTATAAATGTTCATAATTAGTCCCAGAGGCAGGTCTAGAAATGTTTCTAAAATGAGTGAAACATGTTTAGACACGGCTCTCAGCAGTAATAAACTACAGTATTTCAGTATATCAGTAACAGTATTACTACAGTATTCAGTGTAATCAATTACACATAAACAACTTTAAATATTATATAATATGAAGTATCAGTTAATAGCTGCCAGTTATAACCTACAGCCATATGAGACAGCCCTGACAGACATGGCACAAAAGGACTACAAGCCACATGTTCTTTTGTGTCTCTTTGTGGTCGTTTTGTGTCTCTTTGTGGTCGTTTTGAGTCTCTTTGTGGTCGTTTTGAGTCTCTTGTGTCTCTTTGTAGTAATTTTGTGTCTCTGTGGTTGTTTTGTGTCTCTTGCATCTTTCTAATAATTTCGCACCTCTTAACGGTCATTTTGGGTCTCTTGTGTTAATTTATAGTAATTTTCTGTCTCTTTGTGGTCATTCTGCATCGTTTTAAGGTTGTGTTGTGTTACTTCTTAGTCATTTGGCATCTCTTTACAGTTGATTTACAGACCCCATTTCTTTTTAGTTTTCATCTATTCGTGGTCATATTTTGTCTCTTCGTGGTAATTTTCCATCCTGTAAGTTATATTGCATCACTTTGTTGTTGTTTTTTCTTGTCTTTGCTTGAACCCATTAGCCTTGGGAATTTGTAACTAAGGTGATTTTAATTGAAAGTTGTTCTCCTGATATGATTCATAAAGTAAGCAGTCAACAGCTGCGTGGTCTCAAGAGCTAATGTAAAATTTAGTTTCCCTCAATAAGTACATTTTAGGGGGTTTGGCATTATAAGGTTAGTAGCCTGTCTCACTCAATAATGCACATAATGTATAATGGAACATGTGCTACATTAACAGACCCATCATATAAGTAAAGTTCACCTCACACAGTAACATAATCTGTGTCTGTGTGTGTGTTTGTGTATTTTAAATCCTCCTTTTTAGCATTTATTAGCAACATATAGCCAAACAACACACACTTTACAAACAAAACAAAAATAGTCTTAACTAAAAAAAAATCCTGTTTTCATTTTGGCCACATTTTGTGATAACAGATACGTCTCTGGACGAAATCAGTATTATTACGTCACACTGCTTTATCTCAGTTAATGTTAGTGTTTTTATTATTGCTTTGTTAAAATGAATCCCTCATTAATGGATGAGGGCTGTGAACTATTGTATCTTATGAGAGTTGTATCATGATTTTTTTTTTTTTTTTTCAATTCAGCTTGTGGGAGAAAACACATTTTTTTTTTTCCTGGAAAAAAACTCAGACAGTGTGAGTGTGATTACCATCCGACCAGATTTGGTCTGTTCAGTTTAGAGGAGTAAAACAACATCACATCCGAAACCACTTATGATATAAATGTTGAATCTTTATGCTGCATTTTTTTTTAATATTATAAATTATGATATGGAAGCAATGGATTTGGATACTGTGTGCGATCTTGGAAAGTAATACATTTACACACTAATAGTAAATTTATGCCATCATCTGTTCATATCATCAGAACCGGTGGGAAGTTAATCAGTACAACCCACAGCATAATTTCAGGCAAAATTGCTTTTTAAGAGGTTAAAAAGCCAGAAAGCAAGAACAAGCTGGTCCCTCGTCAAATAAAAAAACAGCGTTTAGGAACAGAAACATAACTGCTAGAGGTGTTCTTTCCTCTTTAGCCTATTCAGACATGAAATATGAAATCTTATACTGGCTTCATCAAGATGTTAAATGAAGTCTTTTTGTGTCTTTTATGTAAATGCTCTTTATTCAGTCATGACAGCATGTTTACGGTGAGCAGCATCTCTGCCGGAAAACAGCCGAGAGTTGACAGATTTAATAACATGAAGGAAGCGTTTTCTGCATCACGGATGGATCTTAAAACTGATTTTGCTGTCAAAGCTTTAAATTAATTGCAAGGTACACCATGGAAAATGAGGGCTGCACGGTGGTGCAGTGGTTAGCACTCTTGCCTCACAGCAAGAGGGTCGCAGGTTCGAATCCGGCTTCTGTGTGGACTTTGCAAGCGTGGGTTTTCTCTGGGTACTCCGGCTTCCTCCAACAGTCCAAAGACATGCTGTTTAGCTTAATTGATGACTCTAAATTGCCCGTAGGTGTGGATGTGAGGCGTGAATGGTTGTCTGTCTATATGTTGTCTGTCTCTATGTGCCCTGCGATGGACTGGCGACCTGTCCAGGGTGAACCCCGCCTTCGCCCAATGCCAGCTGGGATCGGCTCCAGCCCCCCCCGCGACCCCTAACGGGATAAGCGGTTGACGATGGATGGATGGATGGACGATGGAAAATGGTGGATCAATAGTCACAAGCTACTCATTTGGTATAGATTACTTTAAAAAATATTGAAAATAAAACTGTATAAATACAAATGCGGCTGCATCACTTCCTAACATTTTCACTACTTTTGTTTAATGTTTGTGCCAAAACAGCCCTGACATATCTGCAGGGGTGAAAGTAGGCTGGTCCACACCACTAAAAGATTCAGTACCAGGAAGAGGGGACAGCAGCTGTCTGCCAAAACCCATGTACAACCCATGTACAACCCATCACTTACAAACGCATTTCATGCATTTCATCAGGTGAACACACAGGTAGTTACCTCCACCAAGGAGGTTATGGTTTCAGTTCAGTTTACACGCATATTAAGGCCTTTTCAGATGGGGAGCAACACCCTTCCTACATACTTGCTTGGATCTGCGGGGTCTGACTGTGTACCGGATGGTACACATCCACAGTGGCGTCTCTTATCACTTATCACTAGACTGCCACCAAACACTAAGCACCTGATTGGACAAACGCTTTCCCTCGTGGGCTGCCGCTCCCAGCTTTCAAACTTCATGAAAACAGTTCACTGAAATAGGCCACACAGTGCTGAATCTGTCTTTATTTTGGACTGACAAGAGTTAGTTTCCAGAGGCAGCGACTCTCGTCGGATGCCAGTCATTTGCACAAAATAGCCTAGACCTTAACTTTATGCAAATAAAGAGGAAGGCAATGTGACGTCCAACTCTCGATTCGCGCCGCCATGTTACCAGAATGCATTGCACAGCTGCTTACATAGACAATGAATGGGATGCAAAGAAAGGACGGAGCCTGTAGACAAGCACTCTGTGAGTAAACGCCAGGCGCTATGCGTAGCAACCATGGAAACAGCTTCTGTGCACTACTGTAGACTATGTATCCCTGCCGGTACAGCTGTGTGGTGTATCAAATAATGTACGATTATTGTCCAAATCTCTGTTAATTTTGTGTATTTTAATAGGCCTACAGTTTCCATTTCAGACAAGCATGTTTGGGAAATGGCTGAAAAAGCTTTTTCACTTTCACAACAGTTTCAAGCAGGCAGGCTTTAATGTTGAGCCCTGAAACTTTTTTCCATTGTCAGGTTAACCATTCCTACAGCTTAAATCAGCCGCCATTGACAGCCTGCTGTGGTGAAGGAGGATTGGTGTGATTTGACTTGTATGGCAGGTTTAGGAGAAGTGTGCTCGCTAGTGTGAGCAACATAAACACATCACAGCGAGAATATTTAGGTGTTTTAATACCTAAATTAGCTGTAGAGATAATTTCTGTAGAGATAAGAGACGAGGTTTGAGCTGATAAATGTTGCTAAACTCCTCTGAGTGCCCTTCAGTCAAAGCTATGAGCTTACAAGTGGACTCTATTCTGAAACCGAATCTACGCCCTCTCCGGTCATGAGAGGTGACTGAAATGTTGTTCTTCCTCAGATGGAGTCGTTGTTGAGTGTCAAGTGTTGTTTATCCACCAACGGCAAAACTTTGAAATAAGCCAGCAAACAAAGCGTGTGATCACTGAGCTTATGTTCATTTTGATGTGTGAGAGACGACACATGGTGCGAAATGCGTCGGCGGAGCAGCTCTGAACAGTCTGTCAACAAGGACAAACTGATTATCACGACAGTTAAAGGATTTAAAGAGCACCAAAGAGTTCGGATTTGTGTTTTATTACATAGATTAATATAATAACCATATGTTTTTGTACTAAATGGATATGCAAGTAGCTAAAATATTGAAGCAATCAAATGTAATGCACAAAGATGGACTTAATGGCAGCATTCAGTCAACAGAATAGTTAAATGTTTTGAGAAATCTTCCTCAGATGTAGATGAAAAGATCGATACCGCTCAGGACACTGTTCCCACTGCTGATTGCCTGAAAGCGACATCACATCATCATTTCACTGATGAGATGGTCAAATACATCTCTGACATGACTTCCTTTTGAAAGGATGCTCACAATGCCTCTGTGAGATTGAATACTGTGTCGTACAGCTGTGTAGTTGATGAGGGGTGAAATGAAGTGGCAAACCTCTCTATACTGCACACTTCAAATAACGTGTTACTACTGTATATGTTTCATGGATGAAGTTTGGAAATATTTCACTCCACTTGCTCCAAAAAGCTTTCAAATCTATTTGCGTATACTCGGAGAGGAAGCTTCAATCTGTTGCCAGTGGACGCCATGATGACCAGTATGTCTGCGATCAGGCTGACACCTTTAATAGCTCTACCAATACGAAAAGTAATGACTTTAATTTGTATATATCAAGGCTGTGTATTGACAAGAACCTGGTGATACAATATGTATCATGATACAGGAGTAATGATTCAATACACTGTAAGTATGCGATACAACCTATAACTGCTATAACCTCCGAACACAGAATCACAGCCAGCTTGGCCAGCGGGTCTTCAGATGTTTGAAAGGTGAATTAAAAATCTATACAGTGTTTTGGAGAATTTTAACAATACTACAAAACATAATATCACGACTCATTTTCTTACACCCCTAGTATATAACCCACAAAATCATTGAGTATTTAATTCATCGGAATTGTGAATCAGGAAGTGTAAAGTGTGACGAGGAAGGAGGTTGGGGTGGATGGGTGGTCAAAAAACACCAGACTTTCACCCAGAGATTGCTGTTTGTTTCCTGTGTGAAACCAGAAGTTAGCGTTGACTTTATTTGACACATAACCTCCTAAAACTAAGTATTTTTGTTGCCTAAACCTAATTAAGTTGTTTAGTGTGAAGACAGAAGTTTATTTTGAAGACTGTATGAGTGTAACAAGCAGAGACTGACATGTATTGCTGGACATTCATAGGAGAATGAGGAATAACTTTTTGTAAGATATGTTGCAGTGATTATGCTCAACAAGGTGCCCTGATTTTACATTCAAATCTGTTATTGTCTACATCAGCACACCTCAGAGTGCTTGTTTGCCTGATGGCCCCAAACCAAAGACTGCTTAACTTATAATTTTTAAAGTGAAGGTTAAATAGTGTGACACATCTATATTTCTGCTATGGTTATCACCAGATTAATCCACCTTTCACTCTTATTGAAATTTGTAAATTAACCTGTAGGCTCAAATTGTATTTGAGGTTTATTTATATGTGATATTTAAGGGCACAGCGTGGCCCAATATTAGTAATGTGTCTCATACATATTTACAGTATATGCAGTGAACTTGAAGGCCATATCTTATTCTATACATAATGAATAGCTTTTTTTGCAGCATTTATCTACATTTCCATATAACCTTCATTCTTTGTTGTACTGGCGCCTGCTCAGGACTGACTGTTCAGTTCGTCGCAAAATGCTTTCAAGAGGAGAAAATACAAAAGAAAGCTAAACAAATATGTTATTCAAACAGCTCTGCAAATGTCCTTAACCGTGACCATGACCTGCTCACTGCTGAGTCCCGTCAGCACTGAGATCTTAATCAGTCCAGTATGGTTGGCTTTGTGAAGCAGGAGAGTTCATTTAGAACTACGGATTAAATGTGGTTTTAAACTCTGCGCTCTCGTGTCACAGACAGCATCACAGGAAATATGAAACTACTACTAGTTTCTTCACACTGGACCATAAGTGAGAAGGTATCTTCATATAATGGTTTGTATGCTCGTGTCAATTTCCACTCCAGCCTTTTCAAAATCAACTTCCATCTTCACAGGAAACAGCTTAGTCAGGTTTAGGCAACAAAGCTACTTAATTAGGTTTAGACAACAAAACTCTTTAGTTAGGTTTAGACAACAAAACTACTTAGGTTAGGCTACAAAACTACTTAGTTAGGTTTAGAAGACAATACTACTTAAGTTTAGGCAACAAAACTAATTTGTTAGGTTTAGGCAACAAAACTAATTATTTAGGTTTTCCTACTGTTTTTTCACGTTTCTGGTAATTTCAGTGATCAGTACAGCTGTTGACCGATCAGCTAATCAGTGAGCTGTAAAGCTGTAAAGCCGAGAGGAGCTGCAGATCTGTAGGTTCACAAGTGGCATAAAAAGATAATATTAGAGTAAAGTACAAGTACCTCAAATTTGTACTTCAGCACAGCACCAAACCTACAGCCCTTGGTGTGTACCCGAAGGTGTCTGTTTGATCTGTGCGGCTGTCTGGATGACGAAGCTCCTCTCTGAAATACTCTGAACCTTTCAAGCGCTCCGTCTGTCAGAGATTCTGACCTTTGTGATGGATGCTCGGCTCGCCGCTCGACAGCTAAGATGTTGGCATTTCTGCTCCTGCGGTTCAAACCTGCATGAGATACAAATGTACCCTCACCTATGTTTACCTACAGCTTAACATCATTGTGCCGATGTTACACAGTATTTGTAGTGTAGTTTGTCTTGTGACTCGAATTCTCATTAACTCCTCATTCATAACGACACCTTTTTGTAAATCTTTGTTCTGACAGTAAAACAAAAGCAGTTTGCATTATTATTCCACTAAGATCAGAACTCATTGTGAGGAAATGTGCTTCCCTTTTGTAATTTGTGTCGCGGTCACTTCCAAGAAACATGTTTGAGATAAGGCAGCTCTCACCTTCAGCAGCTCTGATAGCTGCAGGTTTGTTCTACTACATGACGACACTTCTGGTTAAAAAATACAGTTTATTTGTTCAGTCCAAGATTGCGAGAATGAACTGAAACACCCACTCTGACAAAATGATGCTGTCCACTACAATTCAAAGCTGTAATCCTTCAGATTTCAGTCCTGGTTGTAACAAAAACTGCAGTTTAATACGATATCAAACACCCGTTGAACAGCTGCTTTCTCAAAGATACAATAGAAGGGCAGCTGCTGTATCTGTTTTCAGTGCATAAAGACACTGATGTTGAAAATGTTTAAGTTGTAATGTTAAAGTTGTTTTGTAGATGCATTTTGACTGCTATTTAACCTCTGTGACATTGTGTATCCTGTGATACCAACCTGTTCACACTAACAAGGTGTATAAATGCCACAAGGTAAGAGTTAGTGACATAGTTTAAAACGTGAGAAAGACCACTTATGATGGGTGGGTGCAGATTGGTGTTTTATTTTGTAAGTTACCTTACCTTACCTTACCTTTCTTGTAGTTGTGTTATGTTGTTTCCATGTGTGTTTTACTAAGTATTCAGTGCTTATAGCCCAACCATGACATTTTTTCCTTCCCCTAAAAGTGTTTTTCTTGCCTGAACCTATACTTGCCAACCTTGAGACCTCAACAATAGGGATGATTAGCAAACCAAAATGGGGGGTCTTTTCAGTCTCAAAGACTTTGTTTCTTGTATTCTAGTGACTTTTAAAGGACAAAAACATTAATTTTACTTTTAATGCTCAGGAAACAATACAGAATAATTCATCCCTCTGGTGTGAACTTGTGTGAACCTGTGGCATAAACTAATACGCTTTTCATCAGTTTTCATTCATACATTAATTTCATTAATTAGTTTTTGCACCTGCTTGAGCATTTCTTTCTTAGTACTCTCCATTTTGCTCTTCATCTCTTATTCACTGAAGGTCCTTTCAGACAACATGACAATGGCACCACTGCGCTCTGAAAGCCCTTTATTTCCTATTTTGGTGCCACGCCACAAGGGCTTTTCTCTGCATTACGCAAAGTTGGGCACTGCACACTGTGACCCAGCAACGAGTACAGCTCAATGTTGTGTTGCGAGCATCTCTCTTCCATCAGGAAAAAACACGAGGTGCAGCTGTATTGTTGCTGTCTGGGAGGAAAAAGTAAGGCTTATACATGCTGTACAGTGCGAGAAACAGGTTGAACAGGTTATATTGAACAAAAAGGAAAAAAAGGTATGAAAAATTGTCTTGAATTGGTAGAAATATGGGAGAAATGTGACCCCGGAAAAAAAATTGCAAGAGGGCAATGATGAATGGGAATCTCACGCTAAAATCAGGAGGTTCATCAAGTATGCCTGAACCAAACTGTGGACAAAAGTACAAATTACACGCAAAAGACTAAAATTAGTTGCCAGCATGGACCAAGTTGGTGACACAATAAAAGCCACCCAGCATTTTGCCAGTTGGAGTCTTGTGAAGCAGCACCAGCAGGAAATGTTTGGTGATCATGAGCAGTAACTTAATCCAGCTCTGATACGGTGTGAAGAGTGAACAGTAAACAGTGCGACTGTTATCAGTGAGATAACATCGCGCTGCATTGTTTCCTGTTAATCCCTCCTGTATGTGTGCATGCATGTGAGGGCAACTTGGATCAGGCATCGCCCAGGTTCCCTCGACAAAACAGGATTTTTCCATTGGGTTTTGGATTATTACAGAAAATTAGCTCTGTGGTAAACAAACATTTATGATACTTACACGTTTTGCTCAGCAAGATAATCAAATAAACACCACTGTTATGTTGAAGTGAGAATGCAATAGCCAGAAGTAAAAAGTTAACAATAGGCCATAAATGATCTACACCACAGCTGCATGAAGACTCTCAGAATCCCACCTCCTAAGAAGGATGTTTTCAATATATCCATAACGTGCAACTAAACGGTGGTGGCGGATGTTGTTGACGGCTGAGTGGAGCATCATTTTTTCATAAAGGATGGTCCAGTGTATCTTATGTTGAAGGAGAAAAGAAAGGAACCATTGAAGCACCTTTCTTTAGCATTTAGAGAATTCAGCCGGCTCTTGTCATGGCTGCCACTCCGATACTTCTGGGTCATTTCACTCTGTTAGGAACCTTCCTACAAGAAAAAAACTAATCAACCGTAGCCTTTGTGTCTCACTGCAGACTTTTTCTCTATTAAACCACAGTCACAATCTTTCCCTAAAGCCCACACTAAAAGATTTTTCAAATCTTAACAGATGTTGAAAATATGAGACTCCACACATAATGACACGTTATGATACATTTAACAGTTTTGTTCCTATAGTATGTGAAGAGAAACAGTTTGGCCAAAATAGCACACCACATACTGACAGATTCATTCCTGAACAACAAGAGTCCCCACTGAAAATCCATGAAGGATGGATGGATGAAATCAAGGAGACATATTAAATAAACACTGTGTTGTTGCCACAGATCAACAAGTTGGTCCACCATGTCTGAACTCCATCTTATTACTACGTTATGCTTCACATTTTGAATTAGCTCATGCATTAGCCGCTGCTGCCATGACGGTGATGAGTGTCCTGCTTCAGTCAGCTTGGTTCTCATTTGGCTATTGTTCTTTACCACGTAGCGGTATCATCGGCTGTCCTCTGGGTTCTCCATTCACAACAGGATGTCCGATCAGAAATATTGAGTTTGATATGATTTGAAATTGGTGCAGCCATGATAGACTTCTGAGCCAAGGAAAATAAAAAAACACTCTTAACATACCTCACAACACAGGAATATCTGGACAGATAATCTTTAGAACCATCAAACTATCAGGGCCAAACATCAATAAAAAACTTATGACCAATGTCAATAAAAAAACTTATGGCAAACATTGCTAACGAACTTATAAAACCAAACACCGGTCAACATTGGTCTCAAACCTGGTTAAATAAAACCTGGTGTTTGCTGGACCACCGTCAGTGGTCTTTCTCACTTTTTATAATGCGTCCCTATCTCTTACCGTTTATATGTGGATGTGTTTACATTGCAGTCACTGCAGGATACATGGCATACAAATGACACACAGAAATCAAAAAAGGTGTACTTATTGCATTTTAAATGCCTTGCGCATTATTGTAGCATTTATACGCCTTCTTGTGTGTCTCGAACAGGCTAGTGTCACCGAGGTTCAATAGCAAAATCATAATATGTCTACAAAACAAGACGTGGCCATTTCAGCATAATATTAAAAGTGTCTTTGTTTTGCTGCACTGTAAACAGATACAGCAGCTGTTCTTCTGTTGTTTTTCTATCACAGTAGCCACTCAATGTGTGTTACGCCTTATCTGCGAACAGGCTGGTTACTCTGCCTAACCCCTTTAGGCAAGTTTGCCTGTGTGGACTGTCGTCCTGGTTTTGACCCCTGCCCGTCTTTTTATTCAGTATTCAGCTTATGTGCCTCCATTTGGTCAATAAATCACTGAACTGGTCCTGTCCTTTACCTGCTACCAGCCAGTGTTTAAACAGAACCATAAAAAGGTTTAATAATGTCATAGTCATTATGAGAAGAAGCAGATTTATTTATAGACAGAGGCAGGTTCAAGGTGCTGTACAGAGAAGTTAAAACAACACAATACAACGCTAGGACAAATCAATTCAAAGTTAAAACAACACAATTCAGAATTAAAAGTATGGTTTAAAAGAGCAAAATAAAACATAAATCTCTACATAAATAAAGTTTAAGAACAAAATCTATAGATAGGCCTCAGGTTTTAAAAACATTTAGTTAACAGCACTCGAGAGCAATAAGGATTCTGTCTGAATTTAAAGACAGCGGTTGAGGCATTAATAGCAGACAGCTTGTTCCCATGTTGTGCTACATAATGACTAGAATCTACTAAGTGGATATTATATTGCACAGTTGGATATTTTGGTGGAAATCAAATTAAGCATTTGACTGATCTTCAGCATCAACGTTTTCGTGACTTTCAGGTTCTTTAATTAACAATATTTCCTCATTATGTTGCTAGAAAATCCGTCCAGTATTATGTTTCCTTCTAACCGCATTTGCTGGAGGTTAGTTGTATATAAAAGATCATTTATAGGAGACTGTTTACAGATAATGCAGATGTGTATAGATCATTTAAAACTTCTCAGAATCTGTCAGTCTTCGGTACAGATAATTCTGTCCAGACAAAGATAAAACAAAGTGGAATAAATGTGTCACCAGTAACCACATGACCACTAGAGATGAGTCCTCGATGCAGAACAGGATGCCGACCGATCAAAAGCAGAAGATTCAGGAGATTCAGATATAGATCACATGTAATTTTATCCGGTTGTCCTATTTTATCAGATGTTCTTGTCACAAAATGTTCTGCTTTTAGCCTCAGTTCAGTTCAGCTTCTTGTTTTATGTGTGCAGAAAGCTATTGATCCGTCCAATAGTTAGTATTCAGATTGAATGGCAGTGTTGCTGTGTTGGTCACATGACCTGCACTGATTGTCCTCCCGTTGCTTCGTTCCAAGAAACGAGAGACAGATGAGGACGTGACACCCCCAGCCGTTCAGAACCTCAATTTACAAACTGAATAAATTTCTTCTTTCGGAGACGCCTGACGGCCTGAAATGTCCTGAAGTGTTTGCTATTAAGATTAATGAAATATGACAAATACAATGCAGATATCAGTCACACATGAACTGAACTGAGGCGTCACAGTTGATGTTACAGCTGCACTGCAGGCTGAAAGAGATTTATTTTTAAAATAATTCTACTAATCATATATTTGTTTTGCAGCTATTCATTATTTTCATTATTGATTCATGTGCTGAGTGCTTTCTCATTTGATTGTTTAAAAATAGAAAAAAATGTAATGTGAAGTATTTAATTTGCTTGTTTTGTCACAAAACACAATGATTTTCAGTTATTTATATCAGTTATATCATTATAGCTACTGTATATATATATATATATATATATATATATATATATATATATATATATATATATATATATATATATATATATATATATATATATATATACACACATAACTTTAATGTTTAATCACATATTTTTATCTGTTTGAAATGTCCCTTAAAAGGAGATTTGTCAAGTATTTAATTCTCTTTTCAAAATGGGAGTGGACAAATATGCTGCTTTATGCAAATGTATGTATATATTTATTATTATAAATAAATTAACACAAAACAATGACTTGCCCCTAACAGCTAGCCAAAACGAACACATTCATCTTGAATGCTTCTTAGATGCATTTACACGTTATACTTCTTACCTTTTGTGATATCTGCTATCCAGTCTGCCAGCCTAGTGGCACAGCCATTCATGATATAGTCACAAAATTTAATTTGTGTATTGATTTGTGTTGATTTGTGGCAAATGCTGCAGATGTTGCAAAGGGAGGAGGTTGGAGTGGATGGGTTGGTCAAAAAACGCAGGACTTTCACCCAGGAGACCGGTACTCATGCTGTATAAAACCACAAGTCAACATTATTTGTCACATAACTTCTGTGCTGAAGTTATAGCACTACTTTCTTTTCCTAAACCAATAGTTTGTTGCCTAAACCTGACCAAGTCACATGTTGCTGGACATTCATAGGAAAAAGCATGAACAAATATGGTGTTGAAAGTAGTGCTAAGTGTCACGACAAAAAGGCAAATTTATTTGTCGTATACATTTTTTATTATTTAAAAAATGTATACGAATTAACACGATAAAACTTGACTATTTCACAAACTGTCGTGAGACTGTTGAATCTGCACAACAAGCCTGGAGTGTAAACAGGGTCACTCGCTTCTTTCTTTTGTGGTTTCTTTTGTGCTCTGGCTGACTGCTGGACAACATAAGTGGCACAAAAACAAAATCTTTCTGTTCCTTTTGGCTTTAAAATACAAGTAATGGTCCAAATTGTGCTAAGTATGTCATTTTTCTGTCGTTTAATAGCCGTTTCTTGTTATTGATCTGTGGGGTTGAAAACTAAGATTTTCTGTTAAGAACGTTATGAATGTGCAGGCAAAACAAAAGCAAGTTTTGTGATATTAAAAAGGTTTATCTTCATACATGAATGGTGATAACCAAATGTAATATCTGCGCGCATAGTGTCTGAGCTGCTGTGGCAAAATGAGACAAAAGGGACAAATTTAGGAAAAATCTGCATTGGCTGACGCACAGCAGCTAATAACTGATAGGAGAAAATAGTATTTGAACCTTTAATGTATGCAAAAGAGCATCACAGCTAACATCTCATTGTGGTTTTACAGATTGTCGCTGTGATAAAAGAGAAGCCTCTGGTCTTTACAGTTGCCACATCCAGCCAATCATTTAATTAAAGCACAGTATCAGCTCTGTGTACCAGGAAGCCAACACATGGATCTAATCCTGGTTATAATGAGATAACCCTTCAGGGCTCAACCTGAGCTGTTATTGTATTTTATTGTATCCCTTACTCATCACCAAAGAAAAGTTTGTTTTTAGTCTTTTTCTCTTTGAAACATTTTCACCTAAGAAAAGAGTAGAAGAGAAAATCTCCTTGTTGTGCTGCCATGTGCTGCCGTTTATTTGGTTCTGTTTGATTTACGACACTGATCTCTGGGTTTTCTCTCGCTGGTTTCCATGGTGATCCAGATTGCCAAATTTAATGTGAAATGTCCACAATCACAAGGAATTAAGAGATATTGAAAAATGATTAATGTGCCGGTGTGGTGAAACTACTCTGGTCCCATAACAATACACACAGTACATTTGTTGATTTTAGTTGTTGTGTTTGTTTTTCATGTCTTTTAAATTGAACTCCAGAGAGACTGAATGCCTTTTTTTATTGACTCTGCAGCTGTCGCCATCGAGGTGACAATAACCTTTCAGTCGGTTTGTTTGATGATTTTTGTCAATGAGCTCTGGTCACATCTGTGTTTTTTCTCACTGCTGATATTCTGAAAGCAACATCAAACATTTTGAAAAAAATAGATGGTCAAAAATATTTCCTCGGAGACGGTGCCCATGATGGTTTTATTGTGATATGATATTGACTTCTCTGTGGTACAGCTGTGTGGTTAATGAAGAGTGAAATGAAATGGCAACCCTCCATGGAGTGCTGCAGGAATGGGTCCTAAAACCCGGAAATGAGTTAGTAGCATTTTTGCACTTCAGGCTTCCTCGTCTCAAGTCAATGGGTTTTTAGTTAGATGCCTGAAGTCTGTGGTTAACACAGATTTCAACGTTTTGTTCTACAAAGTAAAAATTGTCAGTAAATTCTAGAGGTGAGGGAAAAATCAATCCCCCTATGTATCACAATGTTTGCTTTTCAATATTTTTAATGGCAGAATGGATGTATTTGCTTTATTTAAGTTTGGAAACAGTCTCACACATTGCCAGGAAAAGCAGAGTTAGACATGATTTGTTAAAGCTGCATGCTAACTCTGTCATGGATATGAAGTGTTACGATATTGCCGTAACGTGTGGTCAAGCCAGTGGCCACCACTTTATTCTTCTAAATAATCTAAATAAAAATCTAAATAATGCCTGACAATGACTGATATATTTGACTTCAGGACACCTCAGACTACATACATGCTGAAAATCAAACATTTTTACTGTATTAATTTAGATATTAGTAAGTAAAGGTCACTAGAAGTGTATAATTCAACTTTTCCCATGGTCTAGCATTAAAAAAGTGAACAGAAATTGTGATAAATCGTAATAGCAAATCACAATACTTGTAGAATCACAATACTTAGACATCCCAATACATATTGATCCAAGTATCATGATAGTATTGGATTGGGACAGAGGTGTATCGTCCCAGCCAGAGTAAATATCCCACTGCCACACAGCGGTTGCTAACAAGTGGCTAAATGAGACGACTAAATGTCTGTCTGTAGCTCAGTGGTGATGACGTGAAGTCATGTGACCGCAGCAAAGAACTTATATTGATAAGAAGTGAAAGTCAATTGTTTGTTTCATTACATCAGCGCCCAGCAGCAAAGCTACGCTTCTGCCATATTGGACTGAAAGCGACTACCAGACTCCAGTAAAACATCTGCCTCCAAAATGGTGTACAAAAGTAAAATAAAACTGTTTTTATTCTATTGTTCAATACTACCAAAATGGCCTGTGTTGAGTAATAAAATATCCTAAATAGGCCAAACATTAGCAGTCCAAAATAGCGGCAGCAGCTGTTGTCAAAAAAGCACCAGAGTTTCCTCACTTTGCTACTATATTATAGAAAATGAAATGACAATCCATCAGATCGCTGTTGAGATGTTTCAGTCTGGAGCACAGTGGTGGGCTGACAGACCAACATGGCCACCCCTAGCCCCACACTGCTAGCATGGCTAATATTAACCCAAGTAAAGGCTCATTCTTTTGTTTCTTTTTCATTTCTATATCAAAATGACTGCGTGACTCTGTGGGCTATTGCATCACCTGTTAGAAGATGTTTCCTGAGAATACACAATCTCACCTCCACTAAGTGTCCTACAGCCGACTCTCCTCTCCCAGTACTCTACAGTATGTTCCCAGTTCATGTTAACCAAGGTGCTGCTGGGTTGCTAATGAAATGTCAGCATCCTCCATGTGTGGGAACACACTCTGTTTAATTTACCTGCCGTATCAATAGTCTGACCAAATACTGCAGCTGTGGTCAAATCAATCTACGTGCAAACATCCATCTTCACCCAGTTTTTATTGTTTCCTGTCTGACTCATCATTTCAAATCCACCTCTTTCCCATTTTCCATTATTTTATCTGTACCTTGTGTTCTTCTTTTTGTCTCTCGGCCACTCGGCCTCTGTTATCTTTGACTGCTTCCTTTGTCTTTCATTGTAAACATGTTGATGACATTACAGTATTTCTGTGACTGCTTTGTGCTCAGTTCTCGCAGAAGAGCTTCAGTGTGCAAAGAACCAAACTGACTTGATAAAGCACTGCAATAGTGCAGGTGTTTGCAAGTATTGCTTCTCATTTTAACACCATGAATTAAGTGCTAATTGATTGAAATGTTTGGGGAAAAGGAATGCACAAGATATAATTGAAAAATAAATTACTTTTTTTGCCTTTTGATCACTTTCAATGAGTTTGTATCGAGGGTCTGTTGCAGTCATGTAAACTGTTCAGTAAATTAGTTTTCCTGCATTATACAGGATCAACATTATCCTGCAGTATATTTAAATAATGGAAGTTACATTGAAATGAGGTTAGTCTCTAGAATAAACACAATCTTTGTGATCCATTCAAGAACAGAAAAAGCCATGAAGTACAGTCACAATTACCATTTTGTGTAGTATTTAATACAACAATTTGAAGTCAGACTCTAGATAATGTCATTGACGTGTCTTTCAAAGGGATTCTTACTTAAAAATACATTTCAAATTCTGACTTCTGCATAAATTTATAGTTTTATACTTGTTGCTATTTGTATACTCCAGTGGGCAACCTTCGAGTCTTAGAAGTAAAGATAATGCCGAAGTGCCTTAAACTTGCATTCTTTCTAACAGCCAGCAGGGGGCGACTCCTCTGGAGGCAAAAAGAAGTCTGATTGTATAGAAGTCTATGAAAACTGTGTTATTCAGCATTCGGTTGTATTTAGTTCCACCCTCTCGTGTCATTTCTGGTTCCAAAAATCAAGATAGCAACTGCCAAAATGCTGAACCCAAGGCTACGAAACAGCAGTCCACAAACTGCAAATAAATGTACCATTTAGAAATGATGGTTGTTATAAAGTGTTACCCAACATTTGGACAGGTTTCATACAATTTAGTAGTTAGGAAATACATGTTTTAAAAGCTAATGTGTTGGTAAAGTCTGTCATTTCAATGTAATTTAAACCAAAATGTCACAATCATATCAGCAAAAAGACTAAGCCGAATTGCTCAGTGTGGCACAAAAGACCTTTGTCAGAACACAGTGAACAGACCTGCTGGTGGTTTTCAAAGTTGAAAGATTTTTAGATATAAGCTGTTAGAAATAAGTTCAAGTGTTTTTGAAGAGAGCAGCTCAGGTAAGCTTAATGTGTAAAGAATCTCAAGACTTTGTGTCCTAGAAAGACAGAGATGTGTTTTATTTCTTTTCATTGCCTTCAGAGATTAAATAAATGTAGAAAAAAAAATTCAGTGAGATAACTAATTATTTTTTCCTCTAACAGAACAGATGGGCGGGAGCTGAAACAGCAGAAGGACAAAGCGACAGAACAAGCTCATCCATGGGTGCCGTCTCGCTTCCCGGGCTGGAGATGACGGATGAGACGTGGGAGAACGGCAGCTTCGCCAGCCCCTCACCCGGACTCCCCCTGTTTCTGCTCATGTACAACGACAGCGATCTGAACAAGACGCTGTTCAACTCCACCAACTCCACCGACCCACATGTCCCCTCGGGTCCCAGCGTGGCGGGGGTTCTCATACCACTCATATACATAATTGTGTGTATCATTGGCCTGGGTGGAAACACTTTGGTGATTCACATTGTGCTGCACTACTCAAAGATAGAGTCAGTGACCAATATCTACATTCTCAACTTAGCCATCGCCGACGAGCTCTTCATGCTCGGTCTGCCTTTCCTGGCGGTTCAGAACACCCTCCAGTCGTGGCCGTTTGGCTCCTTCATGTGCCGTCTGGTGATGACTGTCGACTGCATCAACCAGTTCACCAGCATCTTCTGCCTGACTGTGATGAGCATCGATCGCTACCTCGCTGTAGTCCACCCCATTCGGTCTTCAAAGTGGCGACGCCCTCAGGTGGCCAAAGTGGTAAACGGCACTGTCTGGGCTCTGTCGTTTCTTGTTGTTCTGCCTGTGGTGATCTTCGCCAACAGAGCGGGAGGTACCTGTAACATTGCCTGGCCACAGCCGGCTAACATCTGGGCTGCGGCTTTCATCATTTACACCTCCACGGTTGGATTCTTCTGCCCTCTTCTTATCATCTGCCTCTGCTACCTGCTCATCGTCTTCAAGATCCGCAGCTCAGGTAAAAAAGTCCACGCCACCTCCACCAAGCGCCGGAAGTCGGAGAGAAAAGTGACACGCATGGTTGTGATTGTTGTCGCCGTGTTTGTCTTCTGCTGGTTGCCTTTCTACGCCCTCAACATCATCAACCTGTTGGTGTCACTGCCCTCAGAGTACCAGGGTCTTTACTATTTTGTCGTGGTGCTCAGCTACGCTAACAGCTGTGCCAACCCCATCGTCTACGGGTTCCTGTCAGACAACTTCAAGAGGGGTTTCCGGAAAGCCCTCTGCCGCTCCACGAGAAGGGTGGAGAACCACGAGCCCATGGAGCGCCAGCAGCAGCAGAAGGAGGGCAGGACGGCGCTCATGCCCAGGGAGAGCCTGAGACGGGCAATCAAAGACGAAGAGGAGGAGGACGACGAAGACATCTCGGAAATGACGGAGATCTACAGAATCACCCAAAACGGCAACAGCAGCTTCCAACCGCAGAGCTCGCAGCCGCTGTTGTGCGAGAAAGGAGCAACTCCAGGAGCAACGGAGCTGTTGTCCCCAGACAGGAAGGACAAATCTGGGGACATGAAGGGGAAAGATCCAGCCAATGGGTCCACGCTGACTGTACCGTTGCTGCTCAATGGAACCAAAAATGGGAGCATCAAAACTCTGCCGGAGGAAAACTTGGACCAGAGCACCTCACTGGAGATAAGTTACTTATAGTGTAAAATATGGACCATGTGCTACTTGAAGTGAACTCAGTGTTACGACACAGAGCAGCCAGCACTGAGCTGTTTGTAATATATAATGAAGACCCAAACAGGCTGGACTCAACATTTCTTTAACATCTGAAGGAGTTGATAAAGTTTTACCCACAGAATGTATTCCTGTTTATATTGTGTAGAAATGCATGAATATGAATGTACAAAGTTGTGCCTTTATTAACTTTTATCACATGTATCTTGTTGATTGTTGTACTTGGAGCTTTTTTATTCCTCAATGTGACAATCATTTGCTCAAAGCGTTGACTGTATTCAAGCTTAAATCAGCATTCACTGCGACCACCTAGAACAATGACTGAATCCCCAAACTTATCTTCTATCAATTATTTTTGTATACTTACCTGTAACAGTTGCCAGGATCATGCTTGTTAGTTGTAAGGAGGTGGTCAGGATGGATGGAGGGTGTACACAGTGGAAGACAAGGATCACATCCTGAGTCCATTGTGTGGTTTGGTAATGTTTGTGAAACATTGTAGTTTCAGTTAAATGTTCATAAAAAGGTGTCTCACGTAGGGTTGTCATATTCATTTTAACACCACTAATTTCTTTAAGGCATTAATGGTACCAACCATGTCATACAAGAAGGAGGCTAAAAAACACTCCAAACTTTAAATAAGACCACAAAATTTTCATGAGGAAAAACTGGCATGGCCATATTCAAAGGGGTCCCTTGACCTCTGACCCCAAGATGTTTATGTGAATGAAAATGGGTTCTACAGGTACCCATGAGTCTCCCCTTTACAGACATGCCCACTTTATGATAATCACATGTAGTTTGGGGCAAGTCCTAGTCAAGTCAGCACACTGACACACTGACAGCTGTTGTTGCTTGTTGGGCTGCAGTTTGCCATGTTATGATTTGAGCATATTGTTTCAAACAGAGGGTGAATACAGGTATATTCAGGGAGACAGTATGATAACAATAATGTGTTTTTAAAACATTAAAGCTTGTAAACATGTTCTAGTAGAAACCTAAAGTACAAGTATGAACCAAGTATGAACGGCGGTTCGATCCCCAGCTGCTCCAGTCACATGTCATTGTGTCCTTAAGCAAGACCCGTACCCCCAAATTACTCCCCAAGGCATAGCCAATGGTGTGCGAATGAGTATCTAGATTAGATCCTGATGGGCAAAGTTGGCACCATAGCAACCTCTATCATCAGTGTATGAATGTGTGTGTGAATGGGTGAATGTGACATCTAGTGTAAAGCACTTGGAGTGGTCGGAAGACTAGAAAAGCGCTATATAAATGCAAGCCCATTTACCATGGTCCCCTTAAATAGACTTAAGTTAAGATCAGTTCTGTTTTATCCTGTATGACTACAAAACTGTCAAAAAAAAAAAAGTTAATAATTTTCCATTTTGTTATCAGAAGAAAATTTCAGGTTGTACTTAATGTGGCTGATAAACTATGTCAGGAATGTCAGTTATCTAGTAAAACAAACGATGCAAATGTAGTACAGTGTGTAAACTGACACAGGCTGTATTACTGATACGGTCCCACATTGTTTTTCTTTATCAGACTCCACAAAGGCTCCATGATACATTAGCCGCTACTAGCATAACACACACAGCTCTCGGAACCAACTACTGGTGGTTGAGTTGCATTGTGGGAAATGTAGGCACCAGATTTTGACAAAGAAGAAGAATATGTGGAATAAAAAAGACAATGTCTATGGTTCTGCTGCATCGATTTAGATTTATTTTTTTAAACTGTTCATTATGAGTCCAACAATTTTATAGGAATGCAATACTTAGTGAGGTTCAGGCCAAAAAAAACCCACTTAGGTTTAGGAAAATGTTGAATTTTTTGTTGAAATAACAACAACAACAACAAAAAAAAAAATGGCGTTACTTAAATACATAAATAATGTGACAAATAAATCAAGGGTGACTTCTGGTTTCATACGGGAGACAAACAACAGGTCCCCTGGGCAAACGTATTGTATTTTTTGACCCACCTGTCCAACCAGACCTCCTCCCTATGTGATGTTTGTCTGTCTTTACACTTCCTGGTTCACAATCACGTGGACTACATACTGATTGATTTTGTGGGGCATATATGAATTACAGTGCATTACTTTCATAGGTCTAGCTACAGCCTGCATGGCCATGCAGGAGCACCACAGGGCAAAATTATCCTCAATTTGTGACAATATAGAATAAAAATATTATATCACAGAGTCATTAAATTCATAGATCCATAGTAAATATGAAAGTTTTATTTTAAAATATATCCGTGGGGAAAGGGTTGTTTTCCCCCAAAAAAATATTTTTTACTGGAATAAAAAAAAAAAAAAAATATAATCCATCTCAATATAATCTCCCAATTTTTGGGGGAAATATTTGTTGAAAATATAAAAAATATTAAAGAAAAAAAAAAAAAAAAAAAAAAAAAAATAAAAAAAAAAAAAAAAAAAATTATTGATTATTAGTGGACAGTAACTCAAGGAGGCCTACTGAGGTACTTCTACTTTGCTTGAATATGTCTAGTTTATGCTACTTTGTGCATCTAGTCTACTCCATTTCAAAGGCAAATATTTAATTTTTTGTCCACTACATTTAGTTACTTTACTCATCTTGAATCCTAAACTTTTTTTTTTGTATTGTCAGCCTTGTGAGTCATGTGAGTCACTAGTGTGAGTTGTTAGTCAGTGAAGTTAACGTCAACCACGACCGTTTCCTAACCCGACTTACTAGCCACTTTGACATGCGCCAGATTTCTCCAATCCAATCTGAACCTTGATTGATCGGAAATTCCAAATACACTGTTTACATGGACACTAAATGAAATGATCTGATCATGACGTGTGTATACATGCACCGAGCGTTTAATCAAAATAAATCCTTTGGGCATGCGCAGAGTTGTCTAATTTTCTGGAAATAGTAGAAGAAGAAGAAGAAGCTGTACTTCCGCCTGTGTTGTATACAAATACCTCGTTGTCTGTCTTGCGTCATGCTGATGTAGCACACATGAACAGTGGAGAAAATTTTACCCCAACCAGGAGGACATGATCTGAATGGATCTGTACATGGACGCCGATCGGAACAACAATTGGCATAAGCCACCTCTCTCATCGGATCAGAATCTTCCGATTGACGTGTTTACATGAAGCATGTTTAATGTGATTGGGCCTTTATTCCGATTATTTGTGTCCATGTAAACGCAGAAACTGTAAGTGGTAGTGTTGCCAAAACCTAACTTTCTGTGAAAATGGAAGTTTATTTTGAAAGGATACTACGAATGTAACAAGCATATATTGACATGCCGTCCCTTATCCATCCAAAAGTAACGCAAGAGGGGTACCCTGTGCATTGGTCTGGTACTTAAGAAGACGACCTGAGTACTTCTTAAACCACTGCTATTGTTCCATTTTACTGTGTTAATAACTTCAGTGTAATACTTGAGTAAATGTACCTTTCGCCACTGATGAGTCCCATGCAGGTAAAATTTAAAGTCTCCATCAGTCATCAGAAACTTACCTCCCATCCGTTCATTCATGAGGTCTGACACACCACACGCTCAGTTATATTTAGCTGGCTGTAAACACAGTGAAACTGGTGTTAGCGTGTCTCTGCTGCTCTCAGCTGGTCTTCAGCCCACACGCCCACGCTCACCTTCTGCAACGATCCACCGAGGAGCATAAAACCATCATTAAAGCCACATTAAAGATGGATTTGTATGGCTGTACTTTATTTGCCAAAGCCCCTGGGGTTGGCAGTTTGATGAGAGCAGAGATTTGTTCGGGGCAAGTGGAGCAGTGTGTGTTTGCTTCTTTCTCTGTGAGTTTACTAGTGTTTGTGTGTCGGGCTATAAATATTGAGCTGCTCGGCCGTGTGATCCCCGACTCCCCTCGGTGATAACCCACCTGTGCTATCTGTTCACGGAGAGGTGATAGTCAGTTGATGTTCTGCTGCTGACTCACATTGTCTGCCTACAGAATCTCACCCACGTACAATATGGACAAGTTAACTCTAATAGCCCGTTATTCACTTGTTTTTGGCAGGAGAAACTACGGAAACCCTGTGCAAATGCAGCACACATGATCCTGATGAACATTAATGGTGATCCCTTTGGGGTCAGACTAAATATCTCAGTTTATTCTGCTGCACATTTAGCACATGAAAATACAGAAAATGCATTTGTTATGTGTTTATTAACACAGTGTATTCAGTATGCACGAGGAGTTTCATCCCTGTCTTTATTACTTTCACTTAAACTGAAGTGTTGGGGTTGATTAAAGTGCAGGAACAGTTACCCAACAGGACATAAACCTTCATCAGCAGAGATTACACTGTAAAACTGCTTAACGTCTCTTCAAACCATGAGGGCAACGTAATTCTGCAGTATGCAGGTTGTTTTTGTATATTATATGAACTGGATTGTGATTACTCGTTTGTTTTTGCTGCAGTTTCAATATTTTGTGCCATAAAGACAAATCTGTAATTGAATATATCATGTAGATTTGAAGTAAGAAGAAATAATAAAAGATGTGTTTTGTGAAAATTTGGCTTTTGTCTTAATTGTCCTCAGTAGTTTTGTAGGTAAACAATCCATAAATAAAAATTTTGATTATTTGCGTTTCTTAAACTAATAGTTTATGATTTTTGAAAAAAAAAAAAAACAGTAATTTGCTTTAGAACTAGATGAGAATATTGATATTGCTCACATTTTGTACAAAGCCCCTTAGCTTAGCTTAGCCTAGCTTAGCATAAAGACTGAAAGCAGGGAGATACAGCTAGCCTGGCTCCGTCCTACCACTAATCTAAAAGTTATATCTTGTTTGTTTGAAACTGTCATAAAACCACCAATTGTAATTTTTTGACAATTTTGACATTTTTGCTGTAGCTCTCGCTCCCCTCATTTGTTTGGTTGCGCTTCCCCCCATTTTAGTCTCCAGGCATTAACAGACGTCATTGAACAGATCTTAGCAATTTTCTTTTGCTCTCTAGTTAACTCCAAGGCTACATCCACACTAATATGTTTTGTCTTTAATCTAGGGCTGTCAGTGTTAATGTGATAACACAAACTTGTTTTAATGCCGCTAATCTCTGTAATGCATTAATACAACTTGCAGTTTTTAGGTTGTAGCAGGCTTAGTTTTAAAGTTAGAGTGAAGATCATATGAAACTAGAAAACCACAATACTAGTACCAACCAGCTCATACTAGCTTGTCGTGAAGGAGGTTAGATAACACTCCAAACTTTTGGTAGGAAAAACTGTCATGGCCACTTTCAAAGGGGTCTTTTGACCTCTGACCTCAAGATATATGAATGAAAATGGGTTCTCTGGGTACCCACGAGTCTCCCCTTTACAGACATGCCCACTTTATGATAATCACATGCAGTTTGGGGCAAGTCATAGTCAAGTCAGCACACTGACACTCTGACAGCTGTTGTTGTCTGTTGGGCTGCAATTTTCCATGTTATGATTTGAATATATTGTTTTATGCTAAATGCAGTGAGGCTTTCTGGACAATATTTGTCATTGTTTTATGTTGTAAATTGATTTCCAATAATAAATCTGTACATACATTTGCATAAAGCAGCACATTTGTCCACCCCCATGTTGATAAGAGTATTAAATACTTTACAAATCTCTCTTTAACGTACACTTTGAGCAGAAAAAATGGGTGAGGCAAAAATTAGCTAAATAAAAGAGAGGAAAGCCTCAGAGATGGAGGTGGTGACAAATAAAAGAACATGTAGTCAGGAAACACAAACGTTCGTGTTTGCAGTCGAGCATAAAAAACACTGTTCAGAGAGAGACACATAAATTAACCACAGTAAAGTCATGAATATAGATACCTTGTTTAGTGGAACACACAGGTGTTTTATACTGAACATCATATATGGATATATGAGGAAACACTGTCCAACGATTAATACAGGCAGTGTTGGAAAAGGAGAAATGTCTTAATCAACTAATCAGTGTCTTAATTGGTATTTCTGATGTGATGATCTCATTAATGTGCTGCTGTGACTGCACCCCCATCATTCCTGTCTGTGGCAACTGAGACATTTTCTTGCTTGATTGTTGCTTTAATAAACTTGTTAGTGCTGACAGTGTGTGGGAGTTCACCTCTTATTTTCCATATCACTACTCCCTCCTAGTTTATGTAAATCACGTGTGCATAATAATAATAAATAACGCAAATGTGTTGCAAGAAAAAAAAAAAAGCCTCTCCAAGGAAAAGGGGCTTAAAGACTCTATACCCACAGGGCCGGGGGCAATCCAGACCGATTTTACTGCCTTTCAGAGGCTTTGGGAAACTATAGCAGTTTTAGGGCTAAAGTGAAGCTACAGAAAACCTTCGGAAACCTAACCCCTTAGAAAACCTAAGGAATCCATTGGTACCACCCATGTTATGTTAGCATATAGGAAACGAGGTTAAATAATGCTCCAAATCTGGGCTACATTTTAGCAAGGAAAAACTAGCATGACAATTCTCAAAGGGGTCGTTTGACCTCTGACCTCTAGATATGTGAATGAAAATGGGTTCTCTGGATACCCACGAGTCTCCTCGTTACAGACATGCCCACTTTATGATAATCACATGCAGTTTGGGGCAAGTCATAGTCAAGTCAGCACATTGATACTTGACAAATCCCCCTTTAAGGCAGTTTTTGAGTGCAGTATAAAGGTGTTATTTTTGCCAAGACTAAAGATGGTGAATTTGAATATTTATGCATAAACATTCTTGAATTACATAAATTGGGAATGGCTGTAAATCCGAGACTCTTGTGGATCCACTGAGCACAATTGTATCCATGTGTGATGAGGTTAGTCCTGATAGTAGCCATTTCATTGTGGTGAAACCATTTTTTGAAATGTGGTGGCTGTGGTGCCCTCTAGGATAATCACAGCCTCATGAAACTTTACAGCCACAAACTAGAGACCTCGAGCATTCAGAGGATGGGTGGTTTTCGTAGCTAGATTGAAAATAAGGGGGTTCCTGTGTACTGTAGATTAAACAACAGATGTGCTCGACATCTAATCGGCAAATAATGCAATTCCTGCAGAAGTATCCAAATGTCAAAAGAATTTGCTCCCAAATAACAGCATGACTTTTTCTATGGTGTTCCTCAAGGTCTTGGTGTCTCAATGTGGTATTTAGGAGGGACTACTGATCATTTCATCAATTCTCGAGTGATAAAAAATGTGTACCCTGTGTAGCAAATGGTATCAACCCAACAGTTTATGACATTAGATTTCTTACCCTGATATAATTCTCAAGTCTGTACAGTAAACATGAAGCTACAGACAGTTAGCTTAGCTTAGCACAAAGACTGGAAACAGTGGGAAACAGCTAGCCTGCCCAAAAACATAATACTTTGTTTTTATACAGATGCTTGTTAACAGTGAAATAAGTATTTACTGAGTTTCATTAATTATCCAGTTACCTTTTATAAATATTGGTAACTATACTGATATGGTTAGTAGTATCAAATACCAGTACATCTAAATTCTACTACAGTAATCTTGTTACTGTCCACCTGCAGTCATTTAAGTCCATGTGAGGATGTAAAATGCAGAAATAATCAGTCATCAAGACACATAATGAAAGTGACTTCTGCACATGCTGCGTTCACCATCTGCCCTCAACTCCACAGATCCCTGAAGGACGACTAGTGGGTGTGTTTGATATGAGTCAGCGCAGCTGCCAGGTGATGATGCAGCGTAGACACCAGTGTTCAAAATGGCAGACAAAAGCTGTTACTATGGAGTTGAATTCTAATCAGTGGTTTGTTAAGACTCAAGCAAAATGATGAATGCAGATGTTAAAAAGAGCAGATGTGCAAAGACGGTAGCATCATTCATCACATGACAAGCAGTCCCCTGTGAAATACCTGCACTGCATGTAAGTGACATCCATCACACAGACAGACAACTTTATGTATATTAATCAGGTTTCCTGACCTTTGCAGGGAATGACAGCTTAATTGGATCCAGAGATTCATTTATAAAACCCACTTGAGGCCTGATGAGCGACAGCAGAGACGATCACTGATGCTCAGTTATCCTTCTGGAGACGTATAGAGGATCACTCACACAGAGAGATGTTTATACTGTGTGTGAGTGAGGTATACACTCTACCAGTATAACCCATTAGTCAAAAGGCAAAACACTCTGACTGATAATGAATGATATCTCCTGTGTAATACAAGTGGAGGGAAAAGGAAGGAGAGGATGCAAACACCAAAAAATGTCTAATGTATGAAGCAAAGTAAAAGATTTATTAGGAAATTTTTATATTCCCAGTTTGTACACCATTGTTCAGACTTTTATTTTTGTAAAAAAAATAATGCTGTTTGGGTTGTATGCAAGTTGTAACAATGTGCAGTATTTTTTTGTAGTTTTGTTTTCTTGCCCCAAATATAATGCATGCATGTGTCATTGCCTGTTTGAA
This sequence comes from Pterois miles, assembly GCA_947000775.1. Classification (NCBI taxonomy): domain Eukaryota; kingdom Metazoa; phylum Chordata; class Actinopteri; order Perciformes; family Scorpaenidae; genus Pterois; species Pterois miles. Next base: position 10,499,008 of record CAMQGK010000567.1, read on the forward strand.
CAAACAACAACAACAATAATAATACAAATAACAAAAAAGGGAAATATAAAGACTAACTTTTTTTTTTTAATAAATGAGGAAATAATCAAATAAATATAACTGTATCTGTCCAGTATGTAGGCTGTGTCTGTGCAATATTTAATTTATAAAATGATCAAATGTTCACAGATCACAGGTGTTTCTGTAGTTATTTTATTGTTTAATGTCCCTTATTTGTGGTTGACACAAAGTTTAAGATGTTTTTGTCAACAAGACAATGAAAATGTAATATTCATCTTGTCATTTATAAATAATTCATATTCTTTTACATGACATATCACTCGATTTAATTCACAGTCTTATTAAGGCCATATTATTCTGGGCAATACAGTGTACTATGCCTTTTTTTATTCCTTTTTATGCTTTAGTATTTCTTTGCCTTATTACATTGCATTGTATATATTTTTACAAATTTGTAATATGATATGATAAAATACAACATTATAGACACCGCTGTCTCCTTGGCTTGAGTGTGAGGCTATGTGTCTCTGTATATATGTATATATGTGATATATATATATGTTATATATGTGATAAAGGTATTTACTATTTACTTTATTTTTCATTTTGCACACAGCAAAATATGAGCATATAATACAACAACAAAAAAACTCAAGGAGTGGGGGAACACTACTTTCTATTACATGTATACCATTTTTCCCATCTTTGTTCATGGACCTCTGCTTTAGTTTTCAGACAGTAGGTCAGTCTTTCCATGGAGCATATTTCCTTCACAATATTCTGCTATTGTTCTTGTGTAGGGGGTTCAATTTTCAACCAGCTCTTTGTGATGGCCTTTTTAGCCGAAGTGTCAGGATTTTGAACAGGCGAATGTCCTCCTTTCTTATTATATCCTGAAGTGTCAGTCCTAGATGCACGGATCATTTGGAATCTCATATCCAAAGATTTCCTCCATGGTTTGAAGAACCATGTCCGAGAATGTTGTAATTTTCATGACATGACCAAACGATATGTCAGTGACCATCATTCCGATGCCCACACTGTCTCCAGCAAAACTGATGCTTACTGAATTATCTGCTTTTAATTTATGGTGTAATGAAAAATCTAAAAATTTTCCAGCCAAATTCCCTGCATCCTCTAGAACTAGTTGAAGTATGTTGGGCTCTGCACATGGATTGCCAGTCACTCTCCGACAGTTCAGTATTAGATTCTGACTCCCACTCCTTTTTAGTATGCAGTGTGTTATTTCTATTTCGTTTTTGAAGACCTTTGTACAGTTTAGAGACAATTTCTGAAGGAATTTGTTTATAAGCACCTGTCAACACTCTAATCACTTAATTTTCTTCTGTCAAAATCCCTTTCTTAATTTCTGACTTAATTTCTCTTATTGATATGCTGGACATATTTTAGCTTTACTTTTCTATTATGTATATACTATTTTATTTTATTTGTATTAATACTGTTTTAAATCTATGCTTCTTGTTTATTGCACTATCCACTTTACTGTTGTAATATGTGAATTTCTCCACTGTGGGACTAATAAAGGAATATCTTATCTTATATCTTATCTTATCTTAAGTATTTGAATTAACTGTAACTAAATATAGCTATATAGTTAAAGCTATTATTATTATCAGTAGTAGTAGTAGTAGTAATAGTGGTATCAGTAGTAGTAGTTGTAGCAGTACTTTGTTGTTTTATTTTTAAAAGTATTTGCTGGGAAATGACGGTAAGTTGTATTTAGAACTTGAGTACTTATCGCCCCCCGGTGGTCACAGGTAGAAACTGCAATACTATATTTAAATGATTGTGTAACTGTGTAAGTGTTGTTAGTATCATTGTGTGCATTGTGTAATTATTATTGAAATGAATAAATCAATCTAAATTAGAAAAAATAACTTAAATTAGTATTATCATTTTTTTTGTCATATATATACATGTATATATATGTGTGTGTGTGTGTATATATATATATATATATATATATATATATATATATATATTTTGCTGAGAAGGCTTGGGGGATATTGAAAGGGGGGCTGGGCGCTAACTGCTGAGAAGGACGGGTAGGAAAAGAGAGTTGAAGGAGGGGGAGGGGTTGAGGAGGACGGATAGTAGGATGGTGGGAGAGAGAAGGAGGGACGAGGGGGAGGGGCGCTGGAGAGGAAGGTGCGGTCTGAGATAGGAGGCTGAAGCGATTAAGTTATGGTTGTGTCTCGTGTCCTCCCGCCCGCCCCCCTCTGGGGATGGTGCTCTCCGCTGTGCGGTGCTCAGGAAGGCCTGGGCACTCCTAAGGTGTTGCCTGGGAGAGGGTGTCGTTGGGGGACAGGTGCTGAAGAGTGTTGCAGAGCTGACAAACCGTGGCAAAAAAAAGGGCGCCAGGGATAAGGAATGTTGTGGGTGGTGAGAGCCTTGCAAGAGGGGGTGGCTGGGCTAAAGTGGCTTGGGAGCGTAAGTTGCCGTTTTGGGCGCTGTGTGTAGTTTTAGGAGGTGCTTGGTAGAATTGAGTCCTTGGGAGGTGATTGAGGAGGGAAGGGGAGGGTTAAGTACAGGGTGGTGGAATGAAAGAGGAGGCTGGAAGGTACGATGCGAGCCATAGAAGTGGGGTGTAGGGCTTTGCTGGCGCTTGTGCAGGGTGTTACATACTTGGCATAAGGTGTTGAGAAAAGGAAGGATAAGTCATATGGAGGAGGGAGAGAGCCTTAGATGGTTTGGATCAGGAGGAGCGATTGTGGGCCAATGCTACTGGGACACAAGCCAGGGTCTGATCAACCTGGCTGGGTCACCTGAGGGAGGGGGTATGATGTTGAAAGACCCGAAACCCCCGGTGATCTCAGGCACATCACTGAAGATGTGTCCCAGTGCATCCTAGGATGTATCTTACAGTCATATATATATATATATATATATATATATATATATATATATATATATATATATATATATATATATATACACACATATATACATATATACACATACATACATACATATACATACATACATATATATGTATGTATGTATGTATGTATGTATTAGTTATAATGTCAAACTTGCACAGTTGTAATTACTTACTGTGGCCACAAGAGAGACATTTTGTTAAAGCTAAATACAGTAGATTTAAAGCAGAAACGCATCAAGTTGATCATCATCATTCTTTACAGTAAAAGGATTTTTTCGATCGACTTGATGCGTTTCTGTCGTGTCTTAAATCTACTGTATTTAGCTTTAACAAAATGTCTCCCAGTGAGTTATTACAACTGCGCGCCACTAGAATAAATTACTACATATAGACATAATAACATAGTATAGTACTTCCGGTTAGAAACATGAAAATAAAACGCACAATAGACCGAATTACAGAAATCAGGGAGAGTCTCGAGACAGTTTTTATCTACCCCAAATCTTTTTGACACAGAGCATGAGAAAAACGTGTTCTGTTTTATATATTACATTACAAAAAGTAACGTTACGAAGGTCCACTTCAAATTTGATCCTGAAAACTTCAGCATTACGCCAGATATATATTTCGATGATACAAAAAAATAGTAAATATAGTTATGCTATTTGTTTTTAGCGTTAATTTTAGTCATGTACTTATAAAAATATTTTATTTTATTTTATTTTATTTTATCCCGGAAGTCTTGCTTTACGGCAGGAAGCAGTTTCCGCTTTACGGCAGCTCTCCACTCCCTTTCACACCGGCGCTCCGTCGGCGATTTGCATCGTTAGAGGACCGGCTGGATTAAGAGACCCAATTGGGTGTCACATCTTTTACGGTAAGATCACAGTAAGATATACTCAAGCGTATGAAAAGTCACAGTTTTCAGTCGTGTTTGAAGATAAATTGTAGCGAGTCCTGTGTACGAGTACGTGGCCTGCCAATCCAAATTAGCTTAGCGATGCTAGCGCGGCCACCTGGCAAGCTGGCTAGCGTTTAGCTAGCGTTAGCCACTGAGTACTGAGTCAGAGCTGAGAAAAAATCATAACCCAGCATAAATCAGTCAAGTCTCCTTCTTTGATATGATACAAGTAGTTGTTTCAGATGATTCAAGTATGTCTGCCAGTCTAAATTCTTTAGATATTAGCTTATTCTGTTTGCATGTGACTTTACAAGTGATGGTAACACTAAGCTAACGTAGCCAGCTGGTGCCGCAAAGCGATAAAAGGTGCTGTTAAAAATGTACAAATATGTAAAAAGTACATTTACTCAAGTGACGTTCGAGATATTTGTAACTTAACGTTACTTTACTTCCATAGAGTTTTTCCATTCCATGCAACTTTATATTTATACTGGACTGCATCATAATCCGATTTGCTAAGTAACGCTAATAAGTGGTCATTAAAAGAGGTGTATATACAAATACTATAGAAATTTATTTATGAAAAGCACCAAATGACTAAAGCTAAAATTAGAAATAGAATGCCTTTATAAAAGTTAAGTGTTCGTCTCAAACGTGACATTAAATATTGTACCTTTTACTCCACTACATACTGATACTGAAAACATGCGGAATTTATTATGTAGACTGTTATAGTCTAAACTCTTGAAACACTTTCTAAATAAAAAGGGAGGTCATTTCTCCTTTTTAAGAAGAACTTGAAAATGTAAATGTTAGTTGTTAGGGCATAAAATCAATAATCTGTTGATCTTTATGAATCTAGACTCCACAGTCTAACAATGACATCATTGAGTAAATTGAATCTAATCATGACCTTAAAATCAAAAGTCTAACTGAATCATGACACCCCTATTAGTGTCACTTTTGGCACTGGGAAAATGTAATGAATCACTAAAAAGTAGAGCTGCAACTAACAATTTTTTCATTGCTGATTAATCTGTAGATGATTTTGTGTCTGCCAAAACCCAAGGGGATGTCGTCAAATGTCTTGTTTTGTCCCAGAAATAGCAGTCAAAGCTATTCAGTTTACTGTCAAAGAGCGGCATAATTTTCCTCCGGGTATTAATAAAGGTTTACCTTATCTTAATACTCATGTAAGAAGTTGGAATCAGATATTTTTTAACTTTTTTTTTTCTTAAAAAATTAATCAAATGAACCAATTATCAAAATAGTTTGATGAATTTACTAGTTGACATCTAGTTGATTTATTGTTACAGCCCTAGTAAAAGGTAATCAGCAGCTTATTCGATGATAAAAGTGATCGTTGGTTGCAACTTGAGGTTCTAGTTTAATGAGTTTTACTTTTCTGTAACAGCTTGCTGTTGGATGTTCAGGGGTCAATGATGACTAGCCCACTGCGCAAGCTGATCAGTGCCTATTTATTAGAGTGCATTGCTGGAGAAATCAGTGCTGCTCATTGCCTGAGACCCTGTGCATGTTTAGACCTTTACACTGTCACTGTTCTAAAAAATATCTTTACATAATTTTAGGCAATTGATTACAGGTGTCTGTCTTTTTCATTCTGACTTCAGGTCATGGCGAAGTTCAACGCCCCTGTGATCCAGGACAATCCGTCCGGATGGGGTCCATGTGCTGTCCCAGAGAAGTTTAAAGACATGCCCTACCAGCCGTTCAGCAAAGGAGACCGCCTGGGAAAGGTTTGTTTTCCCACATTGACTTTTTTCATTCCACCTCTCTTTACCATATACCTGTTTTTTTTTTTTTTTTTAGGGGGTACAGGGGGTCTTTAGGGGGAGCTAGCAGGACAAGTAGATGTCGCAAAGAAGTGTTGTACATCATGTGAAAGGTGGGAACGTATAAGATGTAGTGTACTCTAGTGTATAAGGGTTTAGAACATTATAGGAGAAGTATGTGGTGACCATCCCTGTCTTCACTGATGTCTTATAAGTTGTTGCAGCAACTTTTTTGTCTTCAGTTTTCCTCACATTGTTTGTTCTCTCTTTCAGGTTGCTGACTGGACTGGAGCCACTTATCAAGACAAGAGATACACAAGTCAGTAAGATGGCTGTCACCCAGATTTACCTCTATCTAAAATATTATTTATTATCTTTTATTTAGATGTCAGACAGAGATGTCCTGAAGTCAAATATATCAGTCATTGTCAGGCATTATTTATTTAAAAAAAAAAAAATACCAGCAACCCAAAAATCAAAAAGTGAAGACATTTCGTCACAAATAAGTGGTGTTTTCTTTTTAATTTATAACGGACGTAATGTTTTTTTTTACTTCTAGTGAATATAATCCAATCAATCTTATTTCTATATATATTTGGTATATTTCCCTTTGTTAACACCTTATTTTGAAAACCGGATGTAGCCACACGTGTATACATCTAATGTTTGATTGCATGTTACAGCAATATGATAATAATTTTCCTGTCCATGACAGAGTTAGCATGCAGCTTTAGCCATGATGTCTAGCTCTGCTTTTCCTGCAATGTGTGAAACCCAAAGTTTCCATACTTTACTGTATTTCCATACTTTACTGTATGTGTAGTGGATTTGACCACTTTGGATTCAACATGTGAGGGTGCAGGTTGATTTCACATGGACGGTGGACCCATTCGTTTTCTACTAATATATCGATTATGGCATTAACAATCAATTTCACAATTATACAAGAAAAAATTGTGATACATAGGTGAATTGATTTTTTTTCCCCACCCCTAGCATTTAAACAGCAAATCTTATGTGTTCACTACTGTTATTGGAAATGTTGAAATTTTTAAACAAAAAACTTTTAAACATCATTAGTTGGTTGAATAAAAGAAAAAGTGATTATTGGTTAGTTTCAAGTTGATTTCTTATGTATTCATTTTGTCTTCAGATAAGTATTCCTCTCAGTTCGGAGGCGGTAGTCAGTATGCCTACTTTCACGAGGAGGATGAGACAAGCTTCCAGCTGGTGGACACGGCCAAGACGCAGAAGACAGCCTACCAGAGGAACCGCATGAGGTTTGCTCAGGTACACCAGACCACAGAAGGCCACAGACACAACAATGACCGTCACCCTGTTGATTTAAAATGTAAGTATTGTATTTGAACTGGTCCCATAACTTGTTTATTTGTTTCAACAGAGGAATCTGCGCAGGGACAAGGACCGCAGGAACCTGACTCAGTTCAACATGCAGACACTCCCGAAGAGCGCCAAGCAAAAGGAGAGGTGAGAAAGATCCTGTTTTTAGTTTATTTACTGTGAAAGGTTTCTTTTTTTGGAGTCCAGTATGAGATCACATCTTCCCCTTGTGTGTTGAAAGTTGATCATCTTGTAAAGACTTCAGTTTAATTAAGTTTTTGTCTGTTCAGGGATCGTATGCGCCTGCAGAAGAAATTCCAGAAGCAGTTTGGAGTCCGTCAGAAGTGGGACCAGAAATCCCAGGTATCGATCTGTTATTTGATTTTATTACTGGTTTAGAGCTGCAGTCAATAGTCAGTAATTGATTAGCCATAAGACAGAAAACTAATCAGCGTCTATTTTGATAGTCAATTAATCATCTCTGTCATTGTTCAGGCAAAAATGTCAAAGATTTGCTGTTGCAACTTCTTAAAAATGAACACTTGCTGTTTTTCTTTGTGATATATGCTGTTTGGGTTTTGGGCTGTTGGCCGGGTAAATAAGGCCTCATCCACACTTTGTAAACCACGTTTTGTTCTAAAAAACAAAAAAATCCCTTCAACACAAATACAGTTTTAAAAAATATGTTTAGATGAAAGCAGAAAAGTGGTCAGGTTGGGACGCACACACACCGGTGATGAGGTCTGTGTCGTGGGAGTGTTGCATTGGAGAAGTGGTAGTGACCTTCGTAGCACAATCTGTTCATTTCTCAGTATACAAACAGTCCTGTTAGCAGGTTGTTTGGCCACTTCCACTGTTCATGGATGTATTTATGCCGCTGGTGGACAACATGCCACCTCATTAGTGACACCTTGCGTAGGAGACAACTGTGCAAACTCTGATGTTACAAGCCAAAGACTTTGTTTTCCCTGTCTGCATGTGAACACTGAAAACGATTGAAAATCGTCACCCTGGCCGGAGTTTTACAAAAGCTTTATTTTCTGTGACTTACAACCTGCCAGAATAAAAATTAAACGAATAAAGAAATAAAAATTAAATGAATAAAGAAATAAAAATTAAATGAATAAATAAATAAATAAATTACTAAAAAATGACATTAAAACTAGCAAAAAATTCAATATAAATGTTGCCATTTTATTCATAAAATGTTATAATTTGCTTTTTTATTTATTTGCCGATGTATTGATTTATTTACTCTTCTGTTTGATTTTCACTTTTATATATTTTGATGACTTTTTAAATGTATTTATTTATTTTTGTGTTTATTTTTATTTGTATTTATTTACTACTTTTAATGGCTTATTTATGTATTGTGTCATTCATTCATTCATTCATTTATTTATTTATGTATTTTTTATTTATTATTTTGGCAGGTTCTGTTCCACATAGACCAGGGAAATTTTTCTCTGTTTTTACCATTTTACATACAATTCATGAAGAAAGTAACTGGCAATGAAAATAATTGTACATTACAGCTCTATACTGGATACTTAAGACAGACTTAGGTCTCCAGAGAAGGTGTTTCTGATCCCAGGATTTTAAAATATGGATGTCAAAAGTGTATTTTGAGAGTTAGGAAGTTCTCTTTGTCTTCTTGTAGCATGTTTTTGGTAACATAGGTGTTAACATTTATTCTTCTCTCTTCCTTTATACCTCCCCTCTTTCCTTCTGTGTTTATATACTTTAAGGCCCAGCTAAAACCCAGAGACTCCTCAGTGGAGGTTCGCAGCGACTGGGAGGTAAAGGAGGAGATGGACTTTCCCAGACTGATGAAGATGAGATACATGGAGGTGGCTGACCCTGTTGACATGTAAGTGAAATTCACCTGCTTTTTGTCATTAAACGTATAAATCCAATAGCTGACGAGCTCTTGTTTCCTGCAGTGAGTGCTGTGGTGCTTTGGAGCACTACGATAAAGCTTTTGACCGGATCACCACTCGCAATGAGAAGCAGCTGAAAAGCATCAAGAGGATCTTCCACACCGTCACTACCACTGATGACCCCGTCATCCGCAAGGTATTCAGAATGTAACATAATGAGCTGCTCCAGTAAACACAACATCAACCAGAACTTGTTGATTTGATGTTTTTATTTTACAACAACATTTTGTTCTGTTTCCAGCTGGCTAAGACTCAGGGTAATGTGTTTGCCACCGATGCCATCTTGGCCACCTTGATGTGCTGCACACGCTCAGTCAACTCATGGGACATCATCGTGCAGAGAGTGGGCAACAAGCTGTTCTTTGACAAGAGAGACAACTCTGACTTTGGTGAGGCTTTGACAGATCTACTGACACAAAGATATGTTAGACCAGTCTTTATGTACTCTTTTTTTACATTTTACTCTACTACATGTACAGTGGACAGCTTTAGTTACTTATCCTCAGCTAAAGCCTCTTGGATCAGCTGTCGTCACAGAGCTGAAATCAGGTCATTTCTGACACCATTAAAAGTTGAATTTTCATACAAGTGGTTCCCACAGAACAAGAGATGAAAAGTTGATACCAATACCAGTAAATTATCAATACCTGATTCGCCACAATGGTCAACAACAAAACAATAAACACTTAGAGCTAGTGTTAGTAAGGTAAACAGTTATTATTATTATTATTGTTATTATTATTGGTGCCAAAACAAAACAGCAGTGACTTTGCAGGTGGTATAACAACAATAACAACATGGGAGAGAAAAAAATGATTTACAGAGTTTGACATCGTACATAACAAACAAAACAAATATAGCAGAACCTTTAAAAAAGGATGAAATAGTCATAATTGTAGTAACATCTTTAATAAATTAAAAGTAAAAGACTGATATTTTTTTTTAAATAATAATGAAATAACTCAATTGTAATAATAAGGAAGGAATGAAAAATGAGAAAATTATGAACATTTTTGACTTTTATAATTTAGCTGATATATTAGACTAAATAAGACAGTAAGAAATAATCAGCAGCTTAATTTGATTTTAAAAAAAGATGTTAGAGCTGCAATGAATAATCGATTGGTTGTCAATTGTTACATTAATTGCCCACTATTTTGATAATTGATCATTGTTTTAAGTCATTTTTCAAGTCCAAATTCTCTGATTGCAGCTTCTTAAATGTGAATATTTTCTGGTTTCTTACTCCTCTTTGACAGTAAACTGAATATCTTTGAGACATTAGATGACGTCATCTTGAGCTTTGGGAAACATTGATAGACATCTTTACCATTTTCTGACATTTTATAGACCGAACAACTAATGGATTAATCAAGAAAATAATTAACAGATTAATCAACAATGAAATTTAAGAAAGAGTTGCAGCTTGAGGTCCAGTTTGAGTTTTACTTTTGTGTACCATTTTGTTGTTGGATGTTCTGGGGTCAGTGATGACTAGCCCGCCACGCAAGCTGATTGGTGCCTGTTTATTTGAGTGCATTGCTGGAGATATCAGTGCTGCTCATTGCCTGAGACCCAGTGCATGTTTAGTCCTTTACACTGTACATAATTTTAGGTGACTTTTTCACCTTGGAGACATTTTACTGCACAGTCAGTACTTTTACTTCAAGTATGTTTTGCAATTAAAATTTACATACTTTTACTTAAGTTAAGTTTTTGGAGTATTTTTAGTGTGGTATTAGTACTTGGATCTGAACACCACTGCATTTTATCTGCCAGTTGTGTTGCTTTAACACTGTAACATCTGTAACATCTGTTCTCTCAGATTTGCTCACTGTGAGTGAGACCGCCAACGAGCCGCCGCAGGATGAGGGCAACTCCTTCAACTCTCCTCGTAACCTGGCAATGGAGGCCACGTACATCAACCACAACTTCAGCCAGCAGTGTTTACGCATGGTGAGAATACACACTATTTAAACCCATTACCTCTAGCCAGGCTAACTGCTCGTTGCATAATTGCAGGCCTTGTCCCTCTGGTAGCCTTGGGAGCCCTAAGCAAATGCTCAGTTCATTTACATTGTGCTGGCTCAGTTTCCAGTCTTTGTGCTAAGCTAAGCTAACCAGCTGCTGGCTGTAGAACACCGATTTGAGAGCGGTAGCAATTTCTCATCCAACTCCACTAAAAAGCATATAAACCTATTTCCCAGATTCTGTTGCTTTAACCAGTGTCTCCAGTAATGCATAGTTTGTCTGCAGTTGCACATTACACATCAGTCTTTTCCTTTGACTATTTGATAAACATCTGTCATGTTTTTTGTTTTCTTTTATTCAGGGTGGAGAGCGTTACAAGTTTCCTAACCCCAACCCATTTGTGGAGGAGGATACGGACAAAAGCGAGGTGGCTTCTGTAGCCTACAGGTAGGCACTGACCCTGCTGTTGAGTTTACTGTCAATTAAATTAAACACCTGTCAACAACTGGGGTGTGTGTCGCAGAACCTATTGTTTTTTATTTTTCTGCCCATGTTAACGGGTTAAAGCAGCCACACAGCTTCAGGTCCTCTAGAGAGCCGAGGTCTGGTCTTGTTTTACCACAAGCTACATGTGATTCACAGCAATGACAGTGAAAATAATCTTTTGACAGTATATTGACATCATGCCAGTAACATAACTACAGTTTCAATGCATACATCTGTAGAATATGAAATTTTTTATTTTTTATTTTTAACACGCTAAGTTTCTGTTTCAAAATAAAAGCCCCCTAGTTCTGTGAACAGAATTCCATCATTTGTGAAAACAAGGTTTTTATTCTGAAATTATTGCAGGACAGTATTGAAGAAAATGCAGTGACTTGCAGCGCTTTATTGTGGATTATTATTATTTATAAATGAGCATGCGCCTCTTAACCTTTTTCTGTCCAAATTAAATAGAAATGACATTTAAAGTGAACTGGTCAATATGAAAGGCAAACTCTTTGTGGAAATAAGCGGCTGGCCAGCAGCAGTGAGGCAGCCATTACATGCTGCTCATACGTCCAGTGTGTTGCAGCGGTAAGCCTGTACATAGCTTAAAGTACTTACAAGCTACTCGTATGTGAAATTTTTTTTTTTTTTCATTCTGTTATCACAAGATAAATAAAACTCTGCAAACATGCACTCTCATATGTCGGTGTCATTGGATGAAATAACTGTTTCCTCTTGTTTTTTTTAGATACCGTCACTGGAAGCTCGGGGAAGACATTGATCTGATTGTCCGCTGTGAGCATGACGGAGTGATGACCGGTGCCAACGGAGAAGTGTCCTTCATTAACGTCAAGACCCTCAACGAGTGGGACTCTAGGGTAAGAGGCAGTGTGAGGAGAAACTGCTTTCAGTAGTGGGGGATGATCTTCAGACTGTTAAAGCCCTGTTCAGACCTGGCATTAATGCACATCCTGAGTGATCCAATCAGGAGCTTCAAGTGCATCTGTACATACCTGGCATTAGAATGCATCTCCACTTGTGAAAAAATCAGGCTGGATCCATCTGCTCTGTTGTTTGTTTTTTTTTTTTGTTTGTTTGTTTAATGCTTTTTTAATTTTTAAAGTTAAAAGTTTTTCTTGCTCTGTTGCATCATCAGTATTGTAACGGGGTGGACTGGCGTCAGAAGCTGGACTCTCAGAGAGGAGCCGTCCTGGCCACCGAGCTGAAGAACAACAGCTACAAACTGGCCCGTTGGACCTGCTGCGCCATGCTGGCTGGATCAGAGTACCTGAAACTGGGGTGAGGAACTCGCACAAGAGCTCCTATCACACTCTATATATGGAACAAGAACATTTGCTGATTATATATATCATCATTCAGTTGAATCAAAGTAGTCTATATCTACATAGTTTATAATAGTCTAAATCTCTATAATAGTTTCAACAAAAAAAAAAAACGAACATAATTTTCATTAAGGGAAGATTTATTGCAGGACTTCTGAATGTAGGTGTACATAATTAACTTGCAATTGGAAACTGTTGGAAACTTTTCTGTCCGCCTGCTGCTGTGGCCGGTGGATCCAAAATCTACCACCTACTCAGTAGATTACCTTTTTTTTATTTAATTACCATTATACAACAATACAGAACAATGTGGTGCCTGGACTGATGTTAAAAAAAACATGTTCCAGGTTTTACTCAAATCAGCAAACATGCTGCCTGGAACAAACCCCTTATATCTGTGCTCTGCTGCCTTCTGGGTTGGATGGCTTTAACACAAACTAATGTTTTTAATGAGTAAAGCACAAACCTGTTGTAAGGAAGGATCCAGTTACCTATAGAGACAAACACACTAACAGAGCAGTACTTCGTTAAAGCGTAGACTGACTGATGTTGCATCCGTGTGGTCTTCAGGTACGTGTCTCGGTACCATGTAAAGGACTCCGCTCGTCACGTCGTCCTCGGAACCCAGCAGTTCAAACCCAACGAGTTCGCCAGCCAGATCAACCTGAGCATGGAGAACGCCTGGGGAATCCTCCGCTGCGTCATCGATATCTGCCGCAAGCTGGACGAGGGCAAGTACCTCATCCTCAAGGACCCCAACAAGGTGTGACTTCAATTCCTCCTCATGATTTGTTACGAGGATGCATTAAAAACTCTCTCCTTTAGAGGTACTTATGTTATGGAGCTGGTGAGTTGATACTCTTACACCTTTTGTCAACAGCAAGTGATTCGAGTGTACAGCCTGCCTGATGGGACCTTCAGCTCTGATGAAGAGGAGGAGGAAGAGGAAGATGAAGAGGATGAGGAGGAAGAAGGTGAGATACTACTACACTACTAGATACTTGCTACCTTAATCCACATGTAGATTACTTTAATAGAACGTACACAGACTGCTGGTTTATCATTCTGTAGAGATAAATGTTTTAAAACTGAACACCAGATTGGTGTTTTAAAGGAACAGTGTGTAGCATTTATGGGCTTCTACTGGCAGACAAGGCAAATGTTTCTTTAGACTAAGGGACCGTACGCATGCCGTTTTTAGTGCTCTTAAATCCATTTTGCTCAATGTAGATGCACAGCGGGAGCAGCGCTCATAATATGCAAGCATGCCCAAGCACCTATTGTCACGCAGCTGCGGTCCATGATAAAGGTAGTTCAACTTTTGGAGCACTGCAGCGCACACCGCATGTCACGTGACGAGGAATAACGAATCACAGCCAGCAGATACCTTTTCATTCTTCGGTAAAAGGAGAAGTTAATCATTTTAGTGCAAGGCTACCCCCAGAGCTTCACGATGTATCCCACAGACTAATTTACTGGCTTCAACCTTTCTGACTGAGGATGTCAAAACATCTGTTGAAAGTTCAAACAGACACAGAACACATCGAGCAGTAATATTACTGTGCTGGAAATCCATTTATCTTTAGTGTAGTCAATTAGGCTTTTACTGCTAAATTACTGCAACAACAGTATGTAGATTTTGGTTGCTTGCTGAGCAAAACCTCCCAAGCACCGTGGATAAAAGGATGAAAGTGACACAGCTAGTGTTTTCCACACGTTTTGGATACGGCATGTGAACGCCCCCTTAAATCGATTATATTTATCATTATATTTTTTTTAATATTAATGTTAAATATTGCACATGAGGTCCTAAAACTGATATTTCAATCATGTTTTAAGAAAAAGAAATCTTTTTAAATCATGAATCAGGCCCAAGCTTAAAACGCATTGAAACTGATAACTTAGGGTGCTTTCACGAGCCAACATTCAGTTTGTTTTAGTCTGGTGCTGTTTGGTTGGACAGTTGTGAATCAAAGTAATCATATTCTGGTGCGGACCAAAACAGCCAGTCTGAGATCATTTGCTAGAGGTGGTCTCGGACCGTTTCTAAGCGAACCAAAACATAGGCCGTCTGTTGAGATGGGTAAACATCAGGTTAATACGAGTGGGAGAGGACTGACTGATGTTTGCTTGACATCTTGGCTGAAGAGAACATGCAGTATATGCTAAATAAAAAAAATGATAATAAAATCCATTGAGATAATCTGGATTAATGTGCGCAGTAGATCAGTGCAGAGTCAAAGTGAAAACACTGAAATATTGCTATTGAAAAGTCAGTGATTCCCTGCATAGACTTGTCAGCTCTCAAGACAAAATAGATAAATTTGCTCCGCTTTAATT
Organism: Pterois miles; assembly: GCA_947000775.1. Taxonomy (NCBI): domain Eukaryota; kingdom Metazoa; phylum Chordata; class Actinopteri; order Perciformes; family Scorpaenidae; genus Pterois; species Pterois miles. The sequence continues at coordinate 10,514,028 of CAMQGK010000567.1, forward strand.
TGTGCAATATGAAACAGAACCAGACTAAATAGAGAATGAACCAAACCGAAATAGACTATGGCTTGTGAAATAGCCTGTCGGTAACTGTTTGCATGTTAATCCTGTTTTGTTTTGAGAAAACTTTTCTTTTCTTTCATTCTAGATGAAGAGAACTAAAGCAAGGAGTCATCTCCAGCGACTAAAGCAAGCCGTCACCATACGTAAAGAAACTAATTCCTTTTAACATTCAATAAAGACAAGAGATTGGCCAACTGCGTTTATTAGTGGTTTCTGCTCACATGTATGTACAGAAGTCAAACAAACATGGGTTATCAAATACAGATGCACCGACTGCAATTTTCTTTGCCGATTTTTTAAAAGTTTGACTTGCCAATTCAAAGTGTTATCCTTTTACATTGTTCTAATTTGTGTATGGTTTGTAGGAAATCAGGAAATGTAGGGAAGCAGACTATTCTGCTGTTGTTGAGCATGTTGGATGATGCTATTGTGCGTACAGTAAGAAGGATTTTAAAATGTATGGGGGGGTAAACAGAAGAATGAGTCTGACCCTCGAGCGTCACTGATCATTTGTGGGGCACGGATCAGGTTCCTGTTCCATTAATTACACTCACCACAGTTTCAGAATGAACACAAAATATTCTTACACTTCAACACCTGGAGCAGACTCAGGACAGGAGAGGGGGTGCAGCATGTGCCAGGGTGAGGTTCCACAAGGGGATCCTCCCCGAGCAGACTGTATGGCCATGGATCCCACCCGTTGAGAAATGTAAAAATATTGTCTGTTCATTATGAAACTGTGTAATTAATTTTAACTGATGGGAAACACTGGAGCCTAATCCGTGCTGTCCCCTCCAGCCGATCAATGATGCTACCTCCAGAGGGTCAGACCCATTCTTCCTTCTGTGCAGCGCCAAGCATTTTAAAATCTCTCTTACTGTATGCATACTTATCACTATCATCCACCGTGCTCAATGACAGCAGAATCAAAAACAAACCACTGCTCATTTTGGTTTTAAAATGGAAAAAAAAAACACACCATACATGGATTGTTTTTGTCATCTATAGTGGTTATATGCGTAAAGACAATTTAAATGATTGTATTTTGATCTATTTATGTGCTTTGATGAAAGCATTTAAAAGGGCAATACTTTGTAATAACTAAATAATCATTTTGTAGAGGTAACCAGGATGACAGCAACTTCCTGGTTGGCCTACAAAAATACGTCTTTATTTGTCTACTCTGTTTACCTTTGCCCCATACACACTTTACATGATTACAATTACTGCAATAATTCTGAGCAGGATGCACAGGAATGAATAATAATAATAATGTAAGAGTCTGATCTGTCCCTCTACGGCTTATTTTGGACACATTGTGAAATTTAGGTCAATGAATATCTTCCACACCAACGACGTTGAGTGTGTGTGGCTGTGACGTTACTGTCTGTGCCGACGTAAAACTATGATACAACACGTGTAAATGTGACCAGCGAAAAAATCTGAAACGTGAGATTGGTGAGCTGCCAATCGGTGCATCTCTGATATTAAGCATTATTGTGATTCTGTTATACAGTTAGACATAAACAGCTATGAAGCATAAGACAGACCATATCGACAAATTTTGAGGCTCTTACAGGATAAAAACCGTCCTATGGTCAGTGTGGCTGCTCTGTTTACTCCCAGATGAACTTCGGAAGCATATCACCGAGTTTCTCTTGAAGGAGTTGATCGACTCTTTGACTCTGAGCAGCAGTAAAAGTGCTCTTCCAGTCACCGATCTTACCTGCAATGAAAAAGAAAAAAAAAAGTCCAACACTGACGGCTGTTTGTGTGTACGCACAGGAGCTGCAGTTTTGTTATGTTACCTTTGCGCATGAAGTCTCCCTTCACCTTCTCTTGTGGCAGAAACTCGTAGTTGGCTTTAGAGTCTTTCTTCATGCTCTCAAACGAAGCTTTTTGCACAACTTGCTCAATGGCTGCTTCACTCAGGTTTTTCTCCAGGAAAGCGCAGATTTTGATTACTGCCGCCTTCAGGTCCTAAAAGAGAAACAGAAGCATACACGTTTAAAGGCTGACTAATAAGTTGTTACTGTTTTTATTAGAATGTTAATTTTCAGATCAATGCGACCAAGCCACATGAAATTACTTAAACACATGAAAACCACATCTTACCAAGATCATGTCTTCATAGGTCAGGAAGAGGATGTTGTACTGGTCTCTCTTTGAAAGCCACTCCCTGATGTGGTCGAACCAGGATGATCCTCCAACTGTATAACATAAAAGCACAGAATGCCATGAATTATAGTATGTCAAAAAAGTCACAGTATAATATACCATAAAATTTAGTCTTCAAATTATAGCATTTTTATTTTCATTTTTCTTCCTTTATATGTCAGAGGACAATGTATATATAAGGAGTGGAGGGAGAGGGATGACAAATATTTTGTCATTTTTCAACATATTCTGACTTTCAGTATATTATATTTGACAATTGTCATCTTACTATACTGACTTTTTTCATGACTGACATACAGTACTCTTCGCTTACTGACATGATTTTTTTAAAGACATTTTTCGACATACTGTACTTTATTCATCATAGTATTACTATGACTTTTTAATGACTACTGACTTGACTTTTTTTCGTCATGGACTGTTTTTCATAATTTTTTCAGCATACAGTACTGTGACTTTGACATACTATACTACTATAAACTAGGATTTGAGTCATGACTTAAAACATACTATAAAGATTTATAAGAATTTTTTGACCTACTATACTAAGATTTGTTTTCAACATACCGTCCTATGACTTTTGCGAAGCAACTTTTTAAAAAAAATTTCAACATACTATACTATGAATTTTTTTTGACATACTATGACATTTTTTGCTTTTTTTCAACATGACACTTTTTTGACATACTATACTATTACTACTACTACTGTACTTTTCAACATACTTATACTTATTTGACATGCCATACTGTCATTTTTTTACATAGTATACTAGACAAACTATACTAGGACTCACTTATTTTTTCAATATACTATACTATGGATTTAAAAAAAAATTTTCAACATTATAGTCTTTATTGACATACTATACTATGACATTTTTTTCTTTTTTTCAAACCTACTATGGCTATTTTTTTGACATACTATACAATAACATATGCTTCTATTCCACATAACATAATGACTTTTTCGACATACTATACTATGATTCAACATACAATACTATGGCTTATTTTTTTGGGATATGATACTATGACTTTTTTTATTTATTCAACATACTCTGCTTATGACTTAATTTTGTCAACATACTAAACTATGACTTATTTTTTTTCCATTATACTATGAATTTTTATTTTTTCCAACATAATATACATAATTTTGACATACTCTGACTTATTTTTTCGACATACAATACTATCACATTTTATATTTTATTTCGTATTTCAAAATACAATTACTAGGACTTTATTTTTATACTATGACTTTTTTCAGCATACTGTACTGTGACATTTTTATTTTTTAAACATACTATACTATGACTTTTTTTATTGCTTTTTTCAACATACCATATGACAAAAATTTTCGACAGACTGACTTTTTTGACAATGTATTGATCTAAACATACTATGCTGACTATTTTTTCAACATACTTTACTATGACATTTTTTATTTTTTTCAACATACTATATTGACTTATTTTATGGACATACAGTACTGTCACATTTTTTATTTTTCGACATGCCATACTGTACTATGACATTTAAATTTTTTCGACATAATATACTATGACTTTTTTGCTGTTTTCAACATACTATAATATGACTAATTTTTTTGACATATACTGTCTTTTTTCGACATACTATCCTATGACTTCATTTTTTCAACATTCTATACTATGACTTATTTTGCCGACATACAATACGATCACATTTTTTATTTTTCTGACATACTATACTATACTATTTTTCAAATTTAGATAATATGACTTATTTCCACCAAAAAATCCTTCTACATACAATGATACGATTGTTTTCATGAATTTTTTCAACTTACAAAAATGTGCCGTTTTTATTGTAAAATTTTCGAACATTTCACAAAATGACTTTGTTCACCACAGAATCATTCTACAAGCTATAATACGACCGTTTTCACGATTTTTTTCAACATCAAAAAAATTTGACGCTTTCGTCGAAAAATTTCGACATACAATACGATGGCGTTTTTTTTTTTTTTTTGAAAAATTTTCCAACTTTCACGAAATTACTTTTGTTCACAATAGAATAATTCAACATGCTATAATATGACCGTTTTCATGATTTTTTTCAACATCAAAAAAATTTGACGCTTTCGTCGAAAAATTTCGACATACTATACTATGGCGTTTTTTCTTTTTTGTAAAATTTTCCATAAATTTCACGAAATGACTTTTGTTCACCATAGAATAACTCAACATGCTATAATACAACCGTTTTCATGATTTTTTTCAACATCATTCTACAAGCTATAATACGACCGTTTTCATGATTTTTTTTCAACATCATTCTACAAGCTATAATACAACCGTTTTCATGATTTTTTTCAACATCAAAAAAATTAGACATTTTCATCGAGAAATTTTGACATACTATACTATGGCGTTTTTTTTTTTTTTTGTTTTTTTTTAAAACTTTCCAACTTTCATCAAATGACTTTTGTTCACCATAGAATCATTCTACAAGCTATAATACGACCGTTTTCATGATTTTTTTCAACATCAAAAAAATTTGACGCTTTTAGTCGAAAAATTTCGACACACTATACTGTGCCGTTTTTTTTTTTTTTTGTAAAATTTTCCAACTTTCACGAAATTACTTTTGTTCACAATAGAATAATTCAACATGCTATGATATGACCGTTTTCATGATTTTTTTCAACATCAAAAAAATTTGATGCTTTCATCGAAAAATTTCGACATACTATACTATGGCTGCTTTTTTGTAAAATTTTCATAAATTTCACGAAATTACTTTTGTTCACCATAGAATAACTCAACATGCTATAATACAACCGTTTTCATGATTTTTTTCAACATCAAAAAAATTAGACATTTTCATCGAGAAATTTCGACATACTATACTATGGCGTTTTTTTTTTTTTTTTTTAAAACTTTCCAACTTTCATCAAATGACTTTTGTTCACCATAGAATCATTCTACATGCTATAATACGACCGTTTTCATGATTTTTTTCAACATTAAAAAAATTTGACGCTTTCGTCGAAAAATTTCGACATACTATACTATGGCATTTTTTTTTGTAAAATTTTCCAACTTTCACGAAATTACTTTTTTGTTTACCATAGAATAATTCAACATGCTATAATATGACCGTTTTCATGATTTTTTTCAACATTAAAAAAATTTGACGTTTTCGTCGAAAAGTTTCGACATACTATACTATGGCGTTTTTTTTTTTTTTTGTAAAATTTTCCAACTTTCACGAAATGACTTTTGTTCACCACAGAATCATTCTACAAGCTATAATACGACCGTTTTCATGATTTTTTTCAACATCAAAAAAATTTGACGCTTTCGTCGAAAAATTTCGACATACTATACTATGGCGTTTTTTTTTTTTTTTTGTAAAATTTTCCAACTTTCACGAAATGACTTTTTTTTTCACCATAGAATAATTCAACATGCTATAATATGACCGTTTTCATGATTTTTTTCAACATCAAAAAAATTAGACATTTTCATTGAGAAATTTCGACATACTATACTATGGCGTTTTTTTTTTTTTTTTGTAAAATTTTCCAACTTCCACGAAATGACTTTTGTTCACCACAGAATCATTCTATAAGCTATCATATGACCGTTTTCATGATTTTTTTCAACATTAAAAAAATTTGACGTTTTCGTCGAAAAATTTCGACATACTATACTATGGCGTTTTTTTGTAAAATTTTCCAACATTTCACGAAATTACTTTTGTTCACCATAGAATAACTCAACATGCTATCATATGACCGTTTTCATGATTTTTTTCAACATCAAAAAAATTTGACGTTTTCGTCGAAAAATTTCGACATACTATACTATGGCGTTTTTTTTTTTTTTTTGTAAAATTTTCCAACTTTCACGAAATTACTTTTGTCCACCATAGAATAACTCAACATGCTATCATATGACCGTTTTCATGATTTTTTTCAACATCAAAAAAATTTGACACTTTCATCGAAAAATTTCGACATACTATACTATGGCGTTTTTTTTTTTTTTTTAAATTTTCCAACTTTCATCAAATGACTTTTGTTCACCATAGAATCATTCTACAAGCTATAATACGACCGTTTTCATGATTTTTTTCAACATCAAAAAAATTTGACGCTTTCGTCGAAAAATTTCGACATACTATACTATGGCGTTTTTTTTTTTTTTTTTTTGTAAAATTTTCCAACTTTCACGAAATTACTTTTTTTTTCACCATAGAATAATTCAACATGCTATAATATGACCGTTTTCATGATTTTTTTCAACATTAAAAAAATTTGACGTTTTCGTCGAAAAATTTCGACATACTATACTATGGCGTTTTTTTTTTTTTTTTTGTAAAATTTTCCAACTTTCACGAAATGACTTTTGTTCACCACAGAATCATTCTACAAGCTATAATACGACCGTTTTCATGATTTTTTTCAACATCAAAAAAATTTGACGCTTTCGTCGAAAAATTTCGACATACTATACTATGGCGTTTTTTTTTTTTTTGTAAAATTTTCCAACTTTCACGAAATGACTTTTTTTGTTCACCATAGAATAATTCAACATGCTATAATATGACCGTTTTCATGATTTTTTTCAACATCAAAAAAATTAGACATTTTCATCGAGAAATCTCGACATACTATACTATGGCGTTTTTTTTTTTGTTTTTGTAAAATTTTCCAACTTTCACGAAATGACTTTTGTTCACCACAGAATCATTCTATAAGCTATAATACGACCGTTTTCATGATTTTTTTCAACATCAAAAAAATTTGACGCTTTCGTCGAAAAATTTCGACATACTATACTATGGCGTTTTTTTTTTTTTTTTTTGTAAAATTTTCCAACATTTCACGAAATGACTTTTGTTCACCATAGAATAATTCAACATGCTATAATACGACCGTTTTCATGATTTTTTTCAACATTAAAAAAATTTGACGTTTTCGTCGAAAAATTTCGACATACTATACTATGGCGTTTTTTTTTTGTAAAATTTTCCAACATTTCACGAAATTACTTTTGTTCACCATAGAATAATTCAACATGCTATCATATGACCGTTTTCATGATTTTTTTCAACATCAAAAAAATTTGACGTTTTCGTCGAAAAATTTCGACATACTATACTATGGCGTTTTTTTTTTTTTTTGTAAAATTTTCCAACTTTCACGAAATTACTTTTGTTCACCATAGAATAACTCAACATGCTATAATATGACCGTTTTCATGATTTTTTTCAACATCAAAAAAATTAGACATTTTCATCGAGAAATTTCGACATACTATACTATGGCGTTTTTTTTTTTTTTTTGTAAAATTTTCCAACTTTCAAGAAATGACTTTTGTTCACCATAGAATCATTCTACAAGCTATAATACGACCGTTTTCATGATTTTTTTCAACATCAAAAAAATTTGACGTTTTCGTCGAAAAATTTCGACATACTATACTATGGCGTTTTTTTGTAAAATTTTCCAACTTTCACGAAATTACTTTTGTTCACCATAGAATAACTCAACATGCTATAATATGACCGTTTTCATGATTTTTTTCAACATCAAAAAAATTAGACATTTTCATCGAGAAATTTCGACATACTATACTATGGCGTTTTTTTTTTTTTTTGTAAAATTTTCCAACATTTCACGAAATGACTTTTGTTCACCATAGAATCATTCTACAAGCTATAATACGACCGTTTTCATGATTTTTTTCAACATTAAAAAAATTTGACGTTTTCGTCGAAAAATTTCGACATACTATACTATGGCGTTTTTTTTTTTTTTTTTTTTGTAAAATTTTCCAACTTTCACGAAATTACTTTTGTTCACCATATAATAATTCAACATGCTATAATACGACCGTTTTCATGATTATTTTCAACATCAAAAAAATTTGACGCTTTCGTCGAAAAATTTCGACATACTATACTGTGCCGTTTTTTTTTTTTTGTAAAATTTTCCAACTTTCACGAAATTACTTTTGTTCACCATAGAATCATTCTACAAGCTATAATATGACCGTTTTCATGATTTTTTTCAACATCAAAAAAATTTGACGTTTTCGTCGAAAAATTTCGACATACTATACTATGGCGTTTTTTTTTTGTAAAATTTTCCAACTTTCACGAAATGACTTTTGTTCACCACAGAATCATTCTACAAGCTATAATACGACCGTTTTCATGATTTTTTTCAACATCAAAAAAAATTGACATTTTCGACGAAAAATTTCGACATACTATACTATGGCGTTTTTTTTTTTTTTTGTAAAATTTTCCAACTTTCACGAATTTACTTTTGTTCACAATAGAATAATTCAACATGCTATAATACGACCGTTTTCATGATTTTTTTCAACATTAAAAAAATTTGACGCTTTTCGTCGAAAAATTTCGACATACTATACTATGGCGCTTTTTTGTAAAATTTTCATAAATTTCACGAAATGACTTTTGTTCACCATAGAATAACTCAAACATGCTATAATACGACCGTTTTCATGATTTTTTTCAACATTAAAAAAATTTGACGCTTTCGTCGAAAAAATTTCGACATACTATACTATGGCGTTTTTTTTTTTTTTTTTGTAAAATTTTCCAACTTTCACGAAATGACTTTTGTTCGCCATAGAATCATTCTACAAGCTATAATACGACCGTTTTCATGATTTTTTTCAACATCAAAAAAATTTGACGTTTTCGTCGAAAAATTTCGACATACTATACTATGGCGGTTTTTTTTGTTTTTTTTTAGTAAAATTTTCCAACTTTCACGAAATGAATTTTGTTCACCACAGAATCATTCAACATGCTATAATACGACCGTTTTCATGATTTTTTTCAACATTAAAAAAAATTTGACGCTTTCGTCGAAAAATTTCGACATACTATACTGTGGCGGTTTTTTTTGTAAAATTTTCCAACATTTCACGAAATGACTTTTGTTCACCATAGAATCATTCTACAAGCTATACTATGACCGTTTTCATGATTTTTTTCAACATCAAAAAAATTAGACATTTTCATCGAGAAATTTCGACATACTATACTATGGCGTTTTTTTTTTTTTTTTTTTGTAAAATTTTCCAACTTTCACGAAATGACTTTTGTTCACCACAGAATCATTCAACATGCTATAATACGACCGTTTTCATGATTTTTTTCAACATTAAAAAAATTTGACGCTTTCGTCGAAAAATTTCGACATACTATACTATGGCGTTTTTTTTTTTTTTGTAAAATTTTCCAACTTTCACGAAATGACTTTTGTTCACCACAGAATCATTCTACAAGCTATAATACGACCGTTTTCATGATTTTTTTCAACATCAAAAAAATTTGACGCTTTCGTCGAAAAATTTCGACATACTATACTATGGCGTTTTTTTTTTTGTAAAATTTTCCAACTTTCACGAAATTACTTTTTTTTTTACCATAGAATAATTCAACATGCTACAATATGACCGTTTTCATGATTTTTTTAAACATCAAAAAAATTAGACATTTTCATCGAGAAATTTCGACATACTATACTATGGCGTTTTTTTTTTTTTTTGTAAAATTTTCCAACTTTCATCAAATGACTTTTGTTCACCATAGAATCATTCTACAAGCTATAATACGACCGTTTTCATGATTTTTTTCAACATCAAGAAAATTTGACGCTTTCGTCGAAAAATTTCGACATACTATACTATGGCGTTTTTTTGTAAAATTTTCCAATATTTCACGAAATTACTTTTGTTCACCATAGAATAACTCAACATGCTATCATATGACCGTTTTCATGATTTTTTTCAACATCAAAAAAATTAGACATTTTCATCGAGAAATTTCGACATACTATACTATGGCGTTTCTTTTTTTGTAAAATTTTCCAACATTTCAAGAAATGACTTTTGTTCACCACAGAATCATTCTATAAGCTATAATACGACCGTTTTCATGATTTTTTTCAACATTAAAAAAATTTGACGCTTTCGTCGAAAAATTTCGACATACTATACTATGGCGTTTTTTTTTGGTTTTTTTTTTGTAAAATTTTCCAACTTTCACGAAATGACTTTTGTTCACCATAAAATAATTCAACATGCTATAATACGACCGTTTTCATGATTTTTTTCAACATCAAAAAAATTTGACGCTTTCGTCGAAAAATTTCGACATACTATACTATGGCGTTTTTTTTTTTTTTTTTTTGTAAAATTTTCCAACATTTCACGAAATGACTTTTGTTCAACATAGAATAATTCAACATGCTATAATACGACCGTTTTCATGATTTTTTTCAACATTAAAAAAATTTGACGTTTTCGTCGAAAAATTTCGACATACTATACTATGGCGTTTTTTTTTGTGTTTTTTTGTAAAATTTTCCAACTTTCACGAAATTACTTTTGTTCACCATATAATAATTCAACATGCTATAATACGACCGTTTTCATGATTATTTTCAACATCAAAAAAATTTGACGCTTTCGTCGAAAAATTTCGACATACTATACTGTGCCGTTTTTTTTTTTTTGTAAAATTTTCCAACTTTCACGAAATTACTTTTGTTCACAATAGAATCATTCTACAAGCTATAATATGACCGTTTTCATGATTTTTTTCAACATCAAAAAAATTTGACGCTTTCGTCGAAAAATTTCGACATACTATACTATGGCGTTTTTTTTGTAAAATTTTCCAACATTTCACGAAATGACTTTTGTTCAACATAGAATAATTCAACATGCTATAATATGACCGTTTTCATGATTTTTTTCAACATTAAAAAAATTTGACGTTTTCGTCGAAAAATTTCGACATACTATACTATGGCGGTTTTTTTTTTTTTTTTTTTTGTAAAATTTTCCAACTTTCACGAAATTACTTTTGTTCACCATATAATAATTCAACATGCTATAATACGACCGTTTTCATGATTATTTTCAACATCAAAAAAATTTGACGCTTTCGTCGAAAAATTTCGACATACTATACTATGGCGTTTTTTTTCTTTTTTGTAAAATTTTCATAAATTTCACGAAATGACTTTTGTTCACCATAGAATAACTCAACATGCTATAATACAACCGTTTTCATGATTTTTTTCAACATCAAAAAAATTAGACACTTTCATCGAGAAATTTCGACATACTATACTGTGGCGTTTTTTTTTTGTTTTTTTTTAAAACTTTCCAACTTTCACGAAATGACTTTTGTTCACCATAGAATCATTCTACAAGCTATAATACGACCGTTTTCATGATTTTTTTCAACATCAAAAAAATTTGACGCTTTCGTCGAAAAATTTCGACATACTATACTATGGCGTTTTTTTTTTTTTTTTTTGTAAAATTTTCCAACTTTCACGAATTTACTTTTGTTCACAATAGAATAATTCAACATGCTATAATACGACCGTTTTCATGATTTTTTTCAACATCAAAAAAATTTGACGTTTTCGTCGAAAAATTTCGACATACTATACTATGGCGTTTTTTTTTTTTTTTTGTAAAATTTTCCAACTTTCACGAAATGACTTTTGTTCACCACAGAATCATTCTACAAGCTATAATACGACCGTTTTCATGATTTTTTTCAACATTAAAAAAATTTGACGCTTTCGTCGAAAAATTTCGACATACTATACTATGGCGTTTTTTTTTTGTTTTTTTTTGTTTTTTTTTTGTAAAATTTTCCAACTTTCACGAAATTATTTTTGTTCACCATAGAATAATTCAACATGCTATAATACGACCGTTTTCATGATTTTTTTCAACATCAAAAAAATTTGACGCTTTCGTCGAAAAATAATTTCGAAAGTTAATTTGTGAAAGTTGGAAAATTACAAAAAAAAAAAAAAAAAACCGCCATATATAGATGTAATTTATATTTAAACTTTTAATTTTTTTAAAAAAAAGGTGTTTTTTTTTGTATTTGTTTTTTTAAATGAGTTAAAAAAAACCGTGTTTTGTCACAAGAATTTTGTTAAATAAATTTAGTTTTTTGTTAAATCTTTCGTGAAATGTTAAAATAAAAAAAACTTTTTGTCAATTTTCGATTAAAAAATCTTTTTTTTGTAATTTTGAAAATAAAAAAAAAAAAAAAATATTGTATTGAATTTTATATTTAGTGATTTTTTGAAAAATAATTTGTATTATTAAAAAAAAAAAAAAAAAAAAAATTATAGTCGAATTTTTCAGAATTTTATGTTGAAAAAATAGAAATGTTGAATTAAAATTCGTAAAAAAAAAATTGTTTTAATTTGGAAAATCATGTTTTTGTTATTTTTTTGGTGACAAAAGTAATTTTGTGAAGTTGAAAATTTTCAAAAAAAACCCAAAAAAAACATAGTATAGTATGTCGAAATTTTTCGACGAAACGTCAAATTTTTTAATGTTGAAAAAAATCATGAAAACGGATATAGCTTATAGAATGATTCTGTGGGAACAAAATCAATTTTTTGAAATGTTGAAAATTTTACAAAAAAAAAAACTTATCCAACTTTCGATGAAAATGTCAAATTTTTTTTGTTGAAACATCATGAGAACTCATATCTAGCATGTTGAGTTATAATATGGGAACAAACGTAATTTCATGATTAATTTTTCAACAAAAAGTAAATTTGATCGAAATTTTTCGTCGAAAAATTTCGACATACTATACTATGGCGTTATTTTTTTTGTAAAATTTTCCAACTTTCACGAAATTACGAAATTTTTTTGTTCACCATAGAATAATTCAACATGCTACAATATGACCGTTTTCATGATTTTTTTCAACATCAAAAAAATTTGACGCTTTCGTCGAAAAATTTCGACATACTATACTATGGCGTTTTTTTTTTTTTTTGTAAAATTTTCCAACATTTCACAAAATGACTTTTGCTCACCATAGAGTCATTCTACAAGCTATACTACGACCGTTTTCATGATTTTTTTCAACATCAAAAAAAATTGACATTTTCGACGAAAAATTTCGACATACTATACTATGGCGTTTTTTTTATTTTTTTGTAAAATTTTCCAACTTTCACGAATTTACTTTTGTTCACAATAGAATAATTCAACATGCTATAATACGACCGTTTTCATGATTTTTTTCAACATTAAAAAAATTTGACGCTTTCGTCGAAAAATTTCGACATACTATACTATGGCGCTTTTTTGTAAAATTTTCATAAATTTCACGAAATGACTTTTGTTCACCATAGAATAACTCAACATGCTATAATACAACCGTTTTCATGATTTTTTTCAACATCAAAAAAATTAGACATTTTCATCGAGAAATTTCGACATACTATACTATGGCGTTTTTTTTTTTTTTTTTTGTAAAATTTTCCACCTTTCACGAAATGACTTTTGTTCACCATAGAATCATTCTACAAGCTATAATACGACCGTTTTCATGATTTTTTTCAACATTAAAAAAATTTGACGCTTTCGTCGAAAAATTTCGACATACTATACTATGGCGTTTTTTTTTTTTTTTTTTGTAAAATTTTCCAACTTTCACGAAATTATTTTTGTTCACCATATAATAATTCAACATGCTATAATACGACCGTTTTCATGATTTTTTTCAACATCAAAAAAATTTGACGCTTTCGTCGAAAAATTTCGACATACTATACTATGGCGTTTTTTTTTTTTTTTTGTAAAATTTTCCAACTTTCACGAAATTACTTTTGTTCACAATAGAATCATTCTACAAGCTATAATATGACCGTTTTCATGATTTTTTTCAACATCAAAAAAATTTGACGCTTTTCGTCGAAAAATTTCGACATACTATACTATGGCGTTTTTTTTGTAAAATTTTCCAACATTTCACGAAATGACTTTTGTTCACCACAGAATCATTCTACAAGCTATAATACGACCGTTTTCATGATTTTTTTCAACATCAAAAAAAATTGACATTTTCGACGAAAAATTTCGACATACTATACTATGGCGTTTTTTTTTTTTTTTTTTTGTAAAATTTTCCAACTTTCACGAATTTACTTTTGTTCACAATAGAATAATTCAACATGCTATAATACGACCGTTTTCATGATTTTTTTCAACATCAAAAAAATTTGACGCTTTCGTCGAAAAATTTCGACATACTATACTATGGCGTTTTTTTTTTGTAAAATTTTCCAAATTTCACGAAATGACTTTTGTTCACCATAGAATAATTCAACATGCTATAATACGACCGTTTTCATGATTTTTTTCAACATTAAAAAAATTTGACGCTTTTCGTCGAAAAATTTCGACATACTATACTATGGCGTTTTTTTTTGTTTTTTTTTGTAAAATTTTCCAACTTTCACGAAATGACTTTTGTTCACCATAGAATCATTCTACAAGCTATAATACGACCGTTTTCATGATTTTTTTCAACATCAAAAAAATTTGACGCTTTCGTCGAAAAATTTCGACATACTATACTATGGCGTTTTTTTTTTTTTTTGTAAAATTTTCCAACTTTCACGAAATGACTTTTGTTCACCACAGAATCATTCAACATGCTATAATACGACCGTTTTCATGATTTTTTTCAACATTAAAAAAATTTGACGTTTTCGTCGAAAAATTTCGACATACTATACTGATGGCGTTTTTTTTTGTAAAATTTTCCAACATTTCACGAAATGACTTTTGTTCACCATAGAATAATTCAACATGCTATAATACGACCGTTTTCATGATTTTTTTCAACATCAAAAAAATTTGACGTTTTCGTCGAAAAATTTCGACATACTATACTATGGCGTTTTTTTTTTTTTTTTGTAAAATTTTCCAACTTTCACGAAATTACTTTTGTTCACCATAGAATAATTCAACATGCTATCATATGACCGTTTTCATGATTTTTTTCAACATCAAAAAAATTTGATGCTTTCGTCGAAAAATTTCGACATACTATACTATGGCGCTTTTTTGTAAAATTTTCATAAATTTCACGAAATGACTTTTGTTCACCATAGAATAACTCAACATGCTATAATACAACCGTTTTCATGATTTTTTTCAACATCAAAAAAATTAGACATTTTCATCGAGAAATTTCGACATACTATACTATGGCGTTTTTTTTTTTTTTTTTTGTAAAATTTTCCAACTTTCACGAAATGACTTTTGTTCGCCACAGAATCATTCTACAAGCTATAATACGACCGTTTTCATGATTTTTTTCAACATCAAAAAAATTTGACGCTTTCGTCGAAAAATTTCGACATACTATACTATGGCGTTTTTTTTTTTTTTTTTTGTAAAATTTTCCAACTTTCACGAAATTACTTTTGTTCACAATAGAATCATTCAACATGCTATAATACGACCGTTTTCATGATTTTTTTCAACATCAAAAAAATTTGACATTTTCATCGAGAAATTTCGACATACTATACTATGGCGTTTTTTTTTTTTTTGTAAAATTTTCCAACTTTCACGAAATGACTTTTGTTCACCACAGAATCATTCTACAAGCTATAATACGACCGTTTTCATGATTTTTTTCAACATTAAAAAAATTTGACGCTTTCGTCGAAAAATTTCGACATACTATACTATGGCGTTTTTTTTGTAAAATTTTCCAAATTTCACGAAATGACTTTTGTTCACCATAGAATAACTCAACATGCTATAATACAACCGTTTTCATGATTTTTTTCAACATCAAAAAAATTTGACATTTTCATCGAGAAATTTCGACATACTATACTATGGCGGTTTTTTTTTTTTTTTTTGTAAAATTTTCCAACTTTCACGAAATGACTTTTGTTCACCACAGAATCATTCTACAAGCTATAATACGACCGTTTTCATGATTTTTTTCAACATCAAAAAAATTTGACGCTTTCGTCGAAAAATTTCGACATACTATACTATGGCGGTTTTTTTTTTTTTGTAAAATTTTCCAACTTTCACGAAATTACTTTTTTGTTCACCATAGAATAATTCAACATGCTATAATATGACCGTTTTCATGATTTTTTTCAACATCAAAAAAATTTGACGCTTTCGTCGAAAAATTTCGACATACTATACTATGGCGTTTTTTTTTGTAAAATTTTCCAACATTTCACGAAATTACTTTTGTTCACCATAGAATAACTCAACATGCTATCATATGACCGTTTTCATGATTTTTTTCAACATCAAAAAAATTTGACGCTTTCGTCGAAAAATTTCGACATACTATACTATGGCGTTTTTTTTTTTTTTTTTGTAAAATTTTCCAACTTTCACGAAATTACTTTTGTTCACCATAGAATAATTCAACATGCTATAATACGACCGTTTTCATGATTTTTTTCAACATCAAAAAAATTTGACGCTTTCGTCGAAAAATTTCGACATACTATACTATGGCGTTTTTTTTGTAAAATTTTCCAACATTTCACGAAATGACTTTTGTTCACCATAGAATAACTCAACATGCTATAATACGACCGTTTTCATGATTTTTTTCAACATCAAAAAAATTTGACGCTTTCATCGAAAAATTTCGACATACTATACTATGGCGTTTTTTTTTTTTTTTTTGTAAAATTTTCCAACTTTCACAAAATGACTTTTGTTCACCATAGAATCATTCTACAAGCTATAATACGACCGTTTTCATGATTTTTTTCAACATCAAAAAAATTTGACATTTTCGTCGAAAAATTTCGACATACTATACTATGGCGTTTTTTTTTTTTTTTTTTTTTGTAAAATTTTCCAACATTTCACGAAATGACTTTTGTTCACCATAGAATCATTCTACATGCTATAATACGACCGTTTTCATGATTTTTTTCAACATTAAAAAAATTTGACGCTTTCGTCGAAAAATTTCGACATACTATACTGTGGCGTTTTTTTTTTTTGTAAAATTTTCCAACTTTCACGAAATTACTTTTGTTCACCATAGAATAATTCAACATGCTATAATACGACCGTTTTCATGATTTTTTTCAACATCAAAAAAATTTGACATTTTCATCGAGAAATTTCGACATACTATACTATGGCGTTTTTTTTTTTTTTTGTAAAATTTTCCAACATTTCACGAAATGACTTTTGTTCACCACAGAATCATTCTATAAGCTATAATACGACCGTTTTCATGATTTTTTTCAACATTAAAAAAATTTGACGCTTTCGTCGAAAAATTTCGACATACTATACTATGGCGCTTTTTTGTAAAATTTTCGTAAATTTCACGAAATGACTTTTGTTCACCATAGAATAACTCAACATGCTATAATACAACCGTTTTCATGATTTTTTTCAACATCAAAAAAATTAGACATTTTCATCGAGAAATTTCGACATACTATACTATGGTTTTTTTTTTTTTTTTTGTAAAATTTTCCAACTTTCACGAAATGACTTTTGTTCACCATAGAATCATTCTACAAGCTATAATACGACCGTTTTCATGATTTTTTTCAACATCAAAAAAATTTGACGCTTTCGTCGAAAAATTTCGACATACTATACTATGGCGTTTTTTTTTTTTTTGTAAAATTTTCCAACTTTCACGAAATTACTTTTTTTTGTTCACCATAGAATAATTCAACATGCTATAATACGACCGTTTTCATGATTTTTTTCAACATCAAAAAAATTTGACGATTTTCATCGAGAAATTTCGACATACTATACTATGGCGTTTTTTTTTTTTTTTTTTTTAATTTTCCAACTTTCATGAAATGACTTTTGTTCACCATAGAATCATTCTACAAGCTATAATACGACCGTTTTCATGATTTTTTTCAACATCAAAAAAATTTGACGCTTTCGTCGAAAAATTTCGACATACTATACTATGGCGTTTTTTTTTTTTTTTTTGTAAAATTTTCCAACTTTCACGAAATTACTTTTGTTCACCATAGAATAATTCAACATGCTATAATACGACCGTTTTCATGATTTTTTTCAACATCAAAAAAATTTGACGCTTTCGTCAAAAAATTTCGACATACTATACTGTGGCGTTTTTTTTTTTTTTTTTGTAAAATTTTCCAACTTTCACGAAATTACTTTTGTTCACAATAGAATAATTCAACATGCTATAATATGACCGTTTTCATGATTTTTTTCAACATTAAAAAAATTTGACGCTTTCGTCGAAAAATTTCGACATACTATACTATGGCGCTTTTTTGTAAAATTTTCATAAATTTCACGAAATGACTTTTGTTCACCATAGAATAACTCAACATGCTATAATACAACCGTTTTCATGATTTTTTTCAACATCAAAAAAATTAGACATTTTCATCGAGAAATTTCGACATACTATACTATGGCGTTTTTTTTTTTTTTTTGTAAAATTTTCCAACTTTCACGAAATGACTTTTGTTCACCATAGAATCATTCTACAAGCTATAATACGACCGTTTTCATGATTTTTTTCAACATCAAAAAAATTTGACGCTTTCGTCGAAAAATTTCGACATACTATACTATGGCGTTTTTTTTTTGTAAAATTTTCCAACTTTCACGAAATTACTTTTGTTCACCATAGAATAATTCAACATGCTATAATACGACCGTTTTCATGATTTTTTTCAACATCAAAAAAATTTGACGCTTTCGTCGAAAAATTTCGACATACTATACTATGGCGTTTTTTTTTTTTGTAAAATTTTCCAACATTTCACGAAATGACTTTTGTTCACCATAGAATAACTCAACATGCTATCATATGACCGTTTTCATGATTTTTTTCAACATCAAAAAAATTTGATGCTTTCATCGAAAAATTTCGACATACTATACTATGGCGTTTTTGTTTTTTTTTTTGTAAAATTTTCCAACTTTCACGAAATTACTTTTGTTCACCATAGAATCATTCTACAAGCTATAATACGACCGTTTTCATGATTTTTTTCAACATCAAAAAAATTAGACATTTTCATCGAGAAATTTCGACATACTATACTATGGCTTTTTTTTTTTTTTTTGTAAAATTTTCCAACATTTCAAGAAATGACTTTTGTTCACCATAGAATCATTCTACATGCTATAATACGACCGTTTTCATGATTTTTTTCAACATCAAAAAAATTTGACGTTTTCGTCGAAAAATTTCGACATACTATACTATGGCGTTTTTTTTTTTTTTTGTAAAATTTTCCAACTTTCACGAAATTACTTTTGTTCACAAGAGAATAATTCAACATGCTATAATACGACCGTTTTCATGATTTTTTTCAACATCAAAAAAATTTGATGCTTTCGTCGAAAAATTTCGACATACTATACTATGGCGCTTTTTTGTAAAATTTTCATAAATTTCACGAAATGACTTTTGTTCACCATAGAATAACTCAACATGCTATAATACAACCGTTTTCATGATTTTTTTCAACATCAAAAAAATTAGACATTTTCATCGAGAAATTTCGACATACTATACTATGGCGTTTTTTTTTTTTTGTTTTTTTTTTTAACTTTCCAACTTTCATCAAATGACTTTTGTTCACCATAGAATCATTCTACAAGCTATAATACGACCGTTTTCATGATTTTTTTCAACATCAAAAAAATTTGACGCTTTCGTCGAAAAATTTCGACATACTATACTATGGCGTTTTTTTTATTTTTTTGTAAAATTTTCCAACATTTCACGAAATGACTTTTGTTCACCATAGAATCATTCTACAAGCTATAATACGACCGTTTTCATGATTTTTTTCAACATCAAAAAAATTTGACGCTTTCGTCAAAAAATTTCGACATACTATACTATGGCGTTTTTTTTTTTTTTTGTAAAATTTTCCAACTTTCACGAAATTACTTTTTGTTCACCATAGAATAATTCAACATGCTATAATATGACCGTTTTCATGATTTTTTTCAACATCAAAAAAATTTGACGCTTTCGTCGAAAAATTTCGACATACTATACTATGGCGTTTTTTTTGTAAAATTTTCCAACATTTCACGAAATTACTTTTGTTCACCATAGAATAACTCAACATGCTATAATACAACCGTTTTCATGATTTTTTTCAACATCAAAAAAATTAGACATTTTCATCGAGAAATTTCGACATACTATACTATGGCGTTTTTTTTTTTTTTTTTAACTTTCCAACTTTCATCAAATGACTTTTGTTCACCATAGAATCATTCTACAAGCTATAATACGACCGTTTTCATGATTTTTTTCAACATCAAAAAAATTTGACGCTTTCGTCGAAAAATTTCGACATACTATACTATGGCGTTTTTTTTTTTTTTTTTTTGTAAAATTTTCCAACTTTCACGAAATGACTTTTGTTCACCACAGAATCATTCTACAAGCTATAATACGACCGTTTTCATGATTTTTTTCAACATAAAAAAAATTTGACGCTTTTGTCGAAAAATTTCGACATACTATACTATGGCGTTTTTTTTTTTGTAAAATTTTCCAACATTTCACGAAATGACTTTTGTTCAACATAGAATAATTCAACATGCTATAATACGACCGTTTTCATGATTTTTTTCAACATTAAAAAAATTTGACGTTTTCGTCGAAAAATTTCGACATACTATACTATGGCGTTTTTTTTGTAAAATTTTCCAACATTTCACGAAATTACTTTTGTTCACCATAGAATAACTCAACATGCTATCATATGACCGTTTTCATGATTTTTTTCAACATCAAAAAAATTAGACATTTTCATCGAGAAATTTCGACATACTATACTATGGCGGTTTTTTTTTTTGTAAAATTTTCCAACATTTCACGAAATTACTTTTGTTCACCATAGAATAACTCAACATGCTATCATATGACCGTGTTCATGATTTTTTTCAACATCAAAAAAATTAGACATTTTCATCGAGAAATTTCGACATACTATACTATGGCGTTGTTTTTTTTTTGTAAAATTTTCCAACATTTCAAGAAATGACTTTTGTTCACCATAGAATCATTCTACATGCTATAATACATCCGTTTTCATGATTTTTTTCAACATTAAAAAAATTTGACGTTTTCGTCGAAAAATTTCTACATACTATACTATGGCGTTTTTTTTGTAAAATTTTCCAACATTTCACGAAATTACTTTTGTTCACCATAGAATAATTCAACATGCTATAATACGACCGTTTTCATGATTATTTTCAACATCAAAAAAATTTGACGCTTTCGTCGAAAAATTTCGACATACTATACTGTGCCGTTTTTTTTTTTTGTAAAATTTTCCAACTTTCACGAAATTACTTTTGTTCACAATAGAATAATTCAACATGCTATAATATGACCGTTTTCATGATTTTTTTCAACATCAAAAAAATTTGACGCTTTTCGTCGAAAAATTTCGACATACTATACTATGGCGGTTTTTTTTGTAAAATTTTCCAACTTTCACGAAATGACTTTTGTTCAACATAGAATAATTCAACATGCTATAATACGACCGTTTTCATGATTTTTTTCAACATTAAAAAAATTTGACGCTTTCGTCGAAAAATTTCGACATACTATACTATGGCGATTTTTTTTTTTTTTTTTTTGTAAAATTTTCCAACATTTCAAGAAATGACTTTTGTTCACCATAGAATCATTCTACATGTTATAATACGACCGTTTTCATGATTTTTTTCAACATTAAAAAAATTTGAAGCTTTCGTCGAAAAATTTCGACATACTATACTATGGCGCTTTTTTGTAAAATTTTCATAAATTTCACGAAATGACTTTTGTTCACCATAGAATAACTCAACATGCTATAATACAACCGTTTTCATGATTTTTTTCAACATCAAAAAAATTAGACATTTTCATCGAGAAATTTCGACATACTATACTATGGCGTTTTTTTTTTTTTTTTTTTTGTAAAATTTTCCAACTTTCACGAAATGACTTTTTTGTTCACCATAGAATCATTCAACAAGCTATAATATGACCGTTTTCATGATTTTTTTCAACATCAAAAAAATTTGACGCTTTCGTCGAAAAATTTCGACATACTATACTATTTTTGGTTTTTTTTTGTAAAATTTTCCAACATTTCACGAAATTACTTTTGTTCACCATAGAATAACTCAACATGCTATAATACAACCGTTTTCATGATTTTTTTCAACATCAAAAAAATTAGACATTTTCATCGAGAAATTTCGACATACTATACTATGGCGTTTTTTTTTTTTTTTTTGTAAAATTTTCCAACTTTCACGAAATGACTTTTGTTCACCACAGAATCATTCTACAAGCTATAATACGACCGTTTTCATGATTTTTTTCAACATAAAAAAAATTTGACGCTTTTGTCGAAAAATTTCGACATACTATACTATGGCGTTTTTTTTTTTTTGTAAAATTTTCCAACATTTCACGAAATGACTTTTGTTCAACATAGAATAATTCAACATGCTATAATACGACCGTTTTCATGATTTTTTTCAACATTAAAAAAAATTTGACGTTTTCGTCGAAAAATTTCGACATACTATACTATGGCGTTTTTTTGTAAAATTTTCCAACATTTCACGAAATTACTTTTGTTCACCATAGAATAACTCAACATGCTATAATACGACCGTTTTCATGATTTTTTTCAACATCAAAAAAATTAGACATTTTCATCGAGAAATTTCGACATACTATACTATGGCGTTTTTTTTTTTTTTTTTTTTTTTTTTTTAACTTTCCAACTTTCATCAAATGACTTTTGTTCACCATAGAATCATTCTACAAGCTATAATACGACCGTTTTCATGATTTTTTTCAACATCAAAAAAATTTGACGCTTTCGTCGAAAATTTCGACATACTATATTATGGCGTTTTTTTTTATTTTTTTGTAAAATTTTCCAGCTTTCACGAAATTACTTTTGTTCACCATAGAATAATTCAACATGCTATAATACGACCGTTTTCATGATTTTTTTCAACATCAAAAAAATTTGACGCTTTCGTCAAAAAATTTCGACATACTATACTGTGGCGTTTTTTTTTTTGTAAAATTTTCCAACTTTCACGAAATTACTTTTGTTCACAATAGAATAATTCAACATGCTATAATATGACCGTTTTCATGATTTTTTTCAACATTAAAAAAATTTGACGCTTTCGTCGAAAAATTTCGACATACTATACTATGGCGTTCTTTTTTGTAAAATTTTCATAAATTTCACGAAATGACTTTTGTTCACCATAGAATAACTCAACATGCTATAATACAACCGTTTTCATGATTTTTTTCAACATCAAAAAAATTAGACATTTTCATCGAGAAATTTCGACATACTATACTATGGCGTTTTTTTTTTGTAAAATTTTCCAACATTTCACGAAATGACTTTTGTTCAACATAGAATCATTCTACAAGCTATAATATGACCGTTTTCATGATTTTTTTCAACATCAAAAAAATTTGACGCTTTCGTCAAAAAATTTCGACATACTATACTATGGCGTTTTTTTTTTTTTGTAAAATTTTCCAACTTTCACGAAATTACTTTTTTTTCACCATAGAATAATTCAACATGCTATAATATGACCGTTTTCATGATTTTTTTCAACATCAAAAAAATTTGACGCTTTCGTCGAAAAATTTCGACATACTATACTATGGCGTTTTTTTTGTAAAATTTTCCAACATTTCACGAAATTACTTTTGTTCACCATAGAATAACTCAACATGCTATAATACGACCATTTTCATGTTTTTTTTCAACATCAAAAAAATTAGACATTTTCATCGAGAAATTTCGACATACTATACTATGGCGTTTTTTTTTTTTTTTGTAAAATTTTCCAACTTTCACGAAATGACTTTTGTTCACCACAGAATCATTCTACAAGCTATAATACGACCGTTTTCATGATTTTTTTCAACATAAAAAAAATTTGACGCTTTTGTCGAAAAATTTCGACATACTATACTATGGCGTTTTTTTTGTAAAATTTTCCAACATTTCACGAAATGACTTTTGTTCAACATAGAATAACTCAACATGCTATCATATGACCGTGTTCATGATTTTTTTCAACATCAAAAAAATTAGACATTTTCATCGAGAAATTTCGACATACTATACTATGGCGTGTTTTTTTTTTTTGTAAAATTTTCCAACATTTCAAGAAATGACTTTTGTTCACCATAGAATCATTCTACATGCTATAATACGACCGTTTTCATGATTTTTTTCAACATTAAAAAAATTTGACGCTTTCGTCGAAAAATTTCGACATACTATACTATGGCATTTTTTTTGTAAAATTTTCCAACATTTCACGAAATTACTTTTGTTCACCATAGAATAACTCAACATGCTATAATATGACCGTTTTCATGATTTTTTTCAACATCAAAAAAATTTGACGCTTTCGTCGAAAAATTTCGACATACTATACTATGCCGTTTTTGTTTTTTTTTTTGTAAAATTTTCCAACTTTCACGAAATTACTTTTGTTCACCATATAATAATTCAACATGCTATAATACGACCGTTTTCATGATTTTTTTCAACATCAAAAAAATTTGATGCTTTCATCGAAAAATTTCGACATACTATACTATGCCGTTTTTGTTTGTTTTTTTGTAAAATTTTCCAACTTTCACAATATTAGTTTTGTTCACAATAGAATCATTCTACAAGCTATAATACGACCGTTTTCATGATTTTTTTCAACATAAAAAAAAATTGACATTTTCGACGAAAAATTTCGACATACTATACTATGGCGCTTTTTTGTAAAATTTTCATAAATTTCACAAAATGACTTTTGTTCACCATAGAATCATTCTACATGCTATAATACGACCGTTT
Organism: Pterois miles; assembly: GCA_947000775.1. Classification (NCBI taxonomy): domain Eukaryota; kingdom Metazoa; phylum Chordata; class Actinopteri; order Perciformes; family Scorpaenidae; genus Pterois; species Pterois miles. The sequence goes on from CAMQGK010000567.1 coordinate 10,539,048, forward strand.
TCATGATTTTTTTCAACATTCAAAAAAATTTGATATTTTCGTCGAAAAATTTCGACATACTATACTATGGCGTTTTTTTTTTGGGTTTTTTTTGTAAAATTTTACAACTTTCACGAAATTACTTTTGTTCACCATAAAATAATTCAACAAGCTATAATACGACCGTTTTCATGATTTTTTTCAACATCAAAAAAATTTGACGCTTTCGTCGAAAAATTTCGACATACTATACTATGGCTTTTTTTTTTGTAAAATTTTCCAACATTTCACAAAATTACTTTTGTTCACCATAGAATCATTCTACAAGCTATAATACGACCGTTTTCATGATTTTTTTCAACATCAAAAAAATTTGACGTTTTCGTCGAAAAATTTCGACATACTATACTATGGCGTTTTTTTTTTTTGTAAAATTTTCCAACATTTCACAAAATGACTTTTGCTCACCATAGAATCATTCTACAAGCTATAATACGACCGTTTTCATGATTTTTTTCAACATCAAAAAAAATTTGACATTTTCGACGAAAAATTTCGACATACTATACTATGGCGTTTTTTTTGTAAAATTTTCCAACATTTCACGAAATGACTTTCGTTCACCATGGAATCATTCTACAAGCTATAATATGACCATTTTCATGATTTTTTTTCAACATCAAAAAAATTTGACGCTTTGATACAGGAAGACAGGACGTGAGTTACAGTCAGAAGAGGTGCAAACACTATGGCGCTTTCAAAAAAGAGAAAAGTAGACGCCAAAAATTGAGCGTTCAACACGGAATGGACTGATGCATACATGTTCATTCTTCCGCCCGCGAGCACGAAACCAGTGTGCCTCATATGCGCCGAAACCGTGGCACTTATTAAAAGTGCCAATGTCAAGCGTCACTATGAGACTAAGCACAAAGCATTTGACCAATCATACCCACCTAAGTCCGAACTCCGGTCGCAGAAAATTCGAAGTCTCATTGCCCAATATGATCAGTCCACCAGGGTATTAAGCCGTGCTTTCAGCGCACAACAGCGTGCTCATGAATGTTCCCTCCGTGTTGCTTGAAAACACAAAAAGCCCTTTACAAATGCAAGTGTTGTCAAAGAGTGCATGACTGAAATAACAGAGGCGTTACTTGATGGTAAAGAAAAAGTTGAGCTCTGTGACAAAATAGAGAAAGTACCTCTGTTAGCCTGCACAGCCACAAGGAGAAGTGAGATACTAGCTCAAGATTCACTGTCCCAGCTGGAAGAAGCCATTTGTAAGGCACCGTGTGTAGGCTTGGCTGTGGATGAATCTACTGATGTGTCTGACGATGCTCAGCTATTGGTTTACATAAGATTCTTAAACAGGGATAAAAATGAGTTCTGTGAAGACCTCTTAGGCGTGACTCCCCTGCAGACCACTACCAGAGGAGAAGACATCTACCTGGCCATTAAGGAAATGCTATCAAAGCGAGGAATAGAGCCAAAACAAGTCATATCAATAACCACTGATGGAGCCCCTGCCATGATAGGGAGAGAAAAGGGAGCTGTGGCAAGATTGAAAGAAGACTATGCTGAGCTGATCTCTTACCACTGCATTATTCATCAGGCTGTCCTTTGCTCCACCCTGTCAGATGAGTATGCTGAGGTGATGAAGACAATGATGAAAATCATAAACTTTCTCAGGGCATCTTCTTCTTGTCAACATTGCATGCTCAGGGAATTTCTCAAAGAGGTTGATGCAAACTCTGATGACCTTTTGCTCCACAACAATGTGAGATGGCTCAGCAAAGGCAGGGTGCTAGAGCGATTTTGGTCAATTAGACGTGAAGTAACAGCTTTCTTGGAAGAGCTGGAAAGTCAGAAAGCATCCAACTTTTCTGTCTTTCTAAATGACGAGAAAAACATGGATATCGTAGCTTTTTTGGCTGATATCATGTCACACCTGAATGGGCTTAATTTGCAGCTGCAGGGAAAGAACAATTCCATTTGTGATCTGATGACAGCTGTCCGCTCATTTCAACGAAAACTTCAGGGGTTCAAAGAAGATCTCCAAGGAGACTAAACACACTTCCCAAAAGTGAAAGAACAGGTGCAGGGCCATAGAGATGTCTCCTCTTTTGTTGACTTTGTTGACAAGTTGATTGAAAACTTCAGCAAACGCTTTGATAGCTTCAGCATTGGAGAGGAGCTCACCCTCATCATACAGAATCCATTTCTCATCACTGATGTCAGAGCATTCTCAAATGATGTCGCACATCACTTCAAGTGGGCAAATTCTGGGCCTCTCCAGATGCAAATGATTGACCTCCAGGCAGATGTGGCACTGAAAGAGCAGTTTGCAAGAACCGAATCTACCACCTTCAGGCTCCAGATGGTTTCTGAGACAGCTTTCCCAGATCTGAAGAAAGTGGCCCTGTTTATCTTGACCATGTTCGGCTCCACATACAGCTGTGAGGCAGCGTTCTCTACAATGAACATAATAAAAACAAAATATCGTTCCAAGCTCACCAATGAGCATCTGCACATGTGCATGAGAATGGCCCTGACCTCCTTCAAGCCCAGATTTAAAATGTTGGGAGGGCAAGCCAAAGCTCAATTCTCACACTGAGCTAGGGAAATGAAGAATAGGGGGGGAGACAGATCATCTGTAAGAGAAATAGTTAAGGTGTTTTGTGAATGTTTTGTTGAGGAGAAATATTGAGATTGTTCAATCAAAAGGAAACTGAAGCTGCTATTTTTTCTTAAGCACTTTCTTTGTTTTTGAATACATAATTTAATTATTTTTTATTTAAACTGCAGCCACACAATGTTATCCTGTGTTTCAGTGCTAATAAACTTCTTTGAAATCATTTTAACCTGTATAATTATTTTTTGAACATAATTTATTCAGATATCACAGTCATACAAATAGACATATGATGTTCCGGACCTCTGCTTGAGGAAATTTATTTGAACTGGACCTCCTCACATTTTACTTGAATACCCCTGTACTATACTATGGCGGGTTTTTTTGGAGAATTTTCCAACATTTCACGAAATGACTTTTGTTCACCACAGAATCATTCTACACGCTATAATACTGACTGACTGAAAGAGGAGTAAAGGAAGCCATCTATGTTAAATTGGAAAAACCATCTTTAAACAGAGGAGGGGGTCTCAGACACCACCTATCCCCCATCTACAATGCTGCACTTTCAGCGGTACCAAGAACATTCAACATCAAAGACAGTCCGAAACTAACCTCAAGCGTCCCTAACGAACACAACGACTGTCGTCCACTGGCAACACACATGATGCCTAACGACTGTTGTCGTTGGCCCCATTGAATCCTTAACGACTGTCGTTCACTAGTGGGACTCACACTGAAACTCCACTAACGAACTATTGTCTTAGGAGAATAAGGGGCGGACACTTCCACAGAGGTTAAAAACCTGGGTATTACTCCACTGTTTGTCAGACTAGTGGGGACTAGTCAGACTGCAGCGTTCGAACTGATGAAGCCACTTGGATAAGGGGCGATACGTCTTCAGGGACAAATCTAAGTCCAGTTGCCTTCGATTCAATTTTTGCCAGAATGAATACGACCTGGATGAATGAGAACCTTCACAGACATACTATACTATGACTATTTTAAGGCATACTATACTATGATTTTGTTTTTTAACATACTATACCGACTTTTTTAACACTATACTATGACATATTTTTCACTTTTTTTTGACATACTATAAAATAACTGCTTTTTTACATACTATACAACAGCTTTTTTGACATAATATAATGCCATTTTTTCAACATACTATGACTTTGTTTTTTACATACTATGCTATGACTATCACTTTTTTGTCATACTGTACTATGACTATCACTTTTCCACATACTTTACACAGTATAGTATGTATATAGTAGTATATACTATACATAGTACAACTAAGTATAATATCTAAAGTCTGTTAAAAAGTCACAGTAGTTACAGTATAGTCTATTGTATACAGTCACAAAAAAATCATAGTCGAAGAAAATCCTGAAAAACATCATGGTATAGTATGCCTTAGTCTTTAAATCATGGAATAGTACATTAAAAAAGTCACAGTGCAGTATGATGAAAAATTATGAATAATAGTCATGACAAAATAAGTCATAGTATGTTGAAAAAAATTATAGTATAGTTTGTTGAAAAAAATCTTGAAAAAAAGTCACGGTATAGCATGTCAAAGTGATTAAATTATACAGTAGTATAGTACGTTTTAAGTCATAGTATAGTATGTTGAAAAAAGTTGACTAAAAATTGCTTTGAAAAGGACATAGTACAGTACATTGAAAGTCATAGTACAGTCCGCCAAAAAAAATCTTAAAAAAAAAAAAAAAAATCATATGGTAGTATGTTGAAGAAAGTCATGAATCAAATCATGGTTGTATAGTATGTCAGAAAGTCACAGTATTGTAAAAGTCAAGTCATAGTATGTTGAAAAAAGTCCAAGTATAACATGTTGACAAAGTTGATAAATTCATAGCATCGTATTTCAAAAAGTGATAGTACAGTATATCGAAAAAATTTTAAAAAGTCAAAGTATAGTATGCGGGGAAAATGTCAGTGTAATGCCTAAAATGTCAGTAGAGTACATTGAAAAAGTCATGTTTAGTATGCTGAAAGATATCTTTTAAAAAAGTCACAGTACTTTGTCAAAAAAGTTACAGTACAGTATGTCACAAAAAAATCTTTTCAGGATTTTCTTCGACTGTTGTACTATGATTTTTTTTTTTCCCACATACTATTCCTTGTTTCATTTTTTTCAATATGTTATACTATGTTTTGACATTTTGACGTTTTAAAATTTTGACACACCATACTATGACTTTTTTGTTTTTTTTTCTGTATTGTATATTGTATTTTACTGTACTGTGACTGACGTTAAATAACACACTAACACACACACACACACACACTTTTGTTTACTCTCCATGACAGAGTTAGCATGCATGTTTTCTACCTTTTCTTTTCGGCTCACCGCAGCCAGCTTGTTTGTTTTGAAATGGATTTGACGTCACACTACTCAGCTTCAATGAAAGCAGTAACTAATGGTTACTTGGCGGTAACCTCCATATAGACTCAAATGAAGCAATTAAAAAACAAAAAAAAAAAAAAAAAAACAGAAGTCATAGCACAGTATGTCTGCATAGGAAGTCATAAAAGTGATAGTCATAGCATACTATACCAAAAAAGTGCCAAAGAAGTCCATGGAGCATGCCAAGTGTCATAAAAACATCACAGTCAACTCAAACAATTCAGACTTTTTTTAAGCATACGATTAAAAGTTATTTCCAATCTTTTAGTCATTCTTCATTGTAAATTCTCCATGAGATGGTTATCATTTAATATTTATCAGTCCTGGACTCAATCTGGTCATCATCTTTCAGACTCTGGAGTTGAGGATCCTTACCGTTGCCTGTCAGATACTGCTCAAAGAAGTCCTCAAAGCTCTTGGGAGTCTCCAGGACTCCACATTTATGACTGAAGTGGTAATAAGAGACGATGTTGTCCTTTGGATTCCGCATCACGTAGATCATCTGTCATAAACAACAAATCAGCCCAGAGATCAGTATATAATCTCTGCTCCATGCCAAATCCACTCAAAGTCACTACTGAATGATACCTTGATTGATGATACCTATGAAAGCCCTTTCCTGACACACAAAAAACATTGCTAGGTCAAAGATGAAGATAATTTTTTTACTGTGAACATCAAACGTACAATTATAATTATGATAAACTATCAATTTTATTAAGTAAAGATTTTTACTTGTAATTTTATTTTGTTTGTTATATAATTACAAGTCTAATTTTGGAATTTTCATTTTGTATCTCAAAATTACAGCTGAAACGATTAGTCAATTGACGAACACCAATACTTGAATACTTATCGTACTTGAATACTTGCTGATATTACTTCTGTGCTTTTACTTTAGATTTTGAATTCAGTGGCAAGTTTTAACAATTTACTGAAACTACAGAGCTATATTTCTTTTTTGTTACATTATTTAAAGAGATTCATCTACTCATTTATGTTGTTGAGTTTTAACTAAGTATTAATTAATCAGAATATACAGAATAAACATAACTGTATATACTGTATATATATATATATATATATATATATATATATATATATATATATATATATATTATATATATATATATATATATATATATATATATATATATATATATATATATATATATATATATATATATATATATATATATATATATATATATATATATATATATAGTCTTGCGCATTACAGAAACTTAACTGACAATTTAGTTTGTTATATTGCTTGTCACTCACTTTAAGGTCCAGTGTGTAGGATCTGACAGTATTTATCGGTGAGCTGAGGAGCTTCCAACAAACCGAAGCTTCTCCTGTGTGGCAAGTGTTTCCTATGGGGAGAGTGGTGCCACCCGACTAGGCGAAAGTGGTACCCTTGGCGTTGCACTGCACTCAAACTTCAAAATATTTCAACCTTTCAAAGCACAACCAATGAGAAGAGCTACAACTGTTGTTGTCTAGAAAAGTGAATGGCGTTCCTTTCTTGGGAGATATTTTACCTGCTGCCTCTGCAAATCTCTGCACCCTACTTTGCCGTGAGAGAGGTGAAATCTCTTATGCGACAGCAGTTTTAGGGCTGACTTAGCCTGGGGGTAAGATGCAGTTTTCTTTAATTTAACATTAGTCTCTTTCTTTGTGAAATCGTCTAACTTGCATTGGACTAATCAATGAGCAAAATTAAGATTGGCCTAACACTACAAACCAGTCTAAAATATCTTTGTGAAACCGTAGTATTTTTAGATTATGGTATTTCTGCTTCTAAGTACAATACCTGAATATTTCATCCACCACTGATTTATCATACAACTTTCTCATTACATTTTGTTAAACTTTTACATTAGATGAGTATCAACTTTGTCGCTGCACAGTACAAACGAAATGCAGTTTAGCATCTAACCAGAAATGGAAATACCAGTGAAGTGCGACGTAATATACAGAGTATAGACGTAATGAATTGTAAAGGGGAGATATTAATACATATATTCATACAGTCTGGGATTTCCATAAAATGCTGACCTTTGCCTTCTTGTCCTTCAGTCCAGGAGGCATGAGAGCTGGTGTGAGGTGAGTGGTGAAGAGACGTGGAGAGGGTCGCAAGGCATAATCTCCTCGACCCATGTTGAACTCCAGCCACGGCATTTGCTCCAAGTTGTTTGCATATTCATGTAGACCCCCATCTAACTCACAGATGGAGATGATGATCTGTTGAGTCCATATAGTACCTGCGGGTCATTTTGAGAAATCATACCTGATCAGTAAATGTGTTCCCAGCAATGAATAAAAAATGAAATGTAAATGCAAATAATGTGATGCAGAAGTGTTTGTCTCCTCACCTGACTTTGGATAAGTGACAAGGAATACGTCGCTATCTCGAATTTCAAAGCTCTGGAATGAATCAATGTACTCAGGAGTTGTTGAACCAGTGACAAAGTTGAAGTTTTTATACCTGCAGAGATAATTGGTGATCTGTTCCATGTTTCTCCTGAATCACACATTACAATGAGAGAAATGTTAGTGACCAGAGTAGAGCAGAGCAGACAAAACACTCAGCACACAGCCACAGTAGCTGGAGTGACTTCAACTGGACTTTGATTGGTGCATGTTATTGCCTGTTGGCTTCAATCACGTATAGGCGTATATCTCAAATATTAACAGCTAGGTGAGCACTGTCACCAAGAGTAAACCTGAAAGATAACTAGTAATCTGTGAATACTGTGCATATTATATTCACAGTAGCATAACCTGATATATCACAGAGGCAAGCTTAGCCCGTAAAAGTCTTAGTCTTTGATTTACAAGCATACATAGACTGTCAATGAAAAAAAGCATACTGATGAGTTGGGATAAAATCACTTTACATTTGAACAGACTATATTTTTTTCTGTTTTTGTGTGTATGAATAGGGAGAGACATTTTTTTATAACCTTTTCGAACAGCAGTTATCTGCTATCTTAGACAACCCGTTTCCATTTAAACCTGTTTTGTGCCTGGATTTAAAAAAAATAAAAAACATTTCTCTTTTCTGTAACTGTAGTTGAAGAGAACTGAAGTGAGGAGTCAGCTCCAGCGACTAAAGTTTCAACACAACTTAATTCCTTATGACGTCCAATAAAGACAACTCATTGGCCAACTGTGTTTATTAGTGTTTTTCTGCTGATGTGTAAAGTCCAAACATGGCATATAAAGCATTATTGTGATTCATAACAGTTACACATCAACAGCTACTGTAAATTTAAGTGCAACACAGAAAGTATCAATGAATTTTCAGAATCTTACAGGATTAAAAAAAGTGTGAACATTTTATGGTCAGTGTGTCTCCTCTGTTTACTCCCAGATGAACTTCAGAGACAGATCACCGAGTTTCTCCTGAAGAAGTTCATCGACTCTTTGACTCTGAGCGGCAGTAAAGGTGTTCTTCCAGTCACCGATCTTACCTGCAATGAAACAAGACTAGGTCAAAAACTGGTCTGTGACTGGACTGTGTATGGTCAATATGCTAAATTGGGGCCACATTACTACAGGGATAGTCAGTGGTGTTTATAATGTGAGCCAAAATACTGTATATGTCTGATCTTGTACTACATTATGATCCATCCAGAACTCTTAGGTCATCTGGGACAGGTCTAGTCAAAACTAAACAATGAGGAGCAGATGGTGTAGGAAAAATGCTCAACTTCAGTAAACAATGAAATGAAGAGACTCGGAGAACCACGGAGAAAAGTTACAGCCAGCGGGATTACTTTATTCGCAGATCGTAGCATACAACAGTATACTAGCCTTCAGTACGAATCATTGGGAAACAGACTGACCACATTTGAACTTCAGCGTGTTTTTTATACTCAGCATCCGTTCATATGTGTGTGTGTCTATGTGTGTGTGTGGGTGTGTCTAGGTTATGTTTGCCAGGAATACAGAGTTCCCCTGAACCCCTGTTATCTTCCTAACGGTGGCCTTCCTGTGTCAATACATCTTTATCTCTCTCTCTCAGATGTGACAATGACAGTACCTTTAGTTGCCAAACACGACCCACCCGTTCCATGTCAGGTCACTGTGACTGTGGTCGCTGCCAAATCTGATATTTGACCAGCTGCCTCCTAAACCTCGTCTAAATAACCTTACCTTTCACCTTTAATATAAACTGATACATGATCTGCTTCTACAATGGTTCAGGTCACTAATCTCTCACTATCTTTTATAATATCTTTTTGATGCTTTTAATGTTTTATGTACAACACTCTGAATTGCTTTGTTGCTGAAATGTGCTATATAATATAGTATATATAAACTTGTCATGAGATGATCTCAAACGAGCCTAATGTCACACCTATTCATTCTGGAGGAGCAACAGCCAAGTGGTACACGCAAATTCAACCGACCAATGATGTAACCTCATCACTCACTCATTCATCTCACTGACAGACTTTGGTGTTTACAGCAGTGGGCTGGCCACTTCTCCAGCAAAAAAAACAAAACAAAACAAAAAAAAAACTACATATCAGTATATGTAGTAGTATGTTCCTACACACGCTGCAGTTTTATTATGTTACCTTTGCGCATGAAGTCTCCCTTCACCTTCTCTTGTGGCAGAAACTCATAGTTGGCTTTTGAGTCTTTCTTCATGTTCTCAAATGAAGCTTTTTCCACAACTTGCTCAATGGCTGCTTCACTCAGGTTCTTCCCTAGGAAAGTGCTGATTTTGGTTACTGCTGCCTTCAGGTCCTAAAAGAGAAATAGAAGTCCACAAGTTTAAATGCTGACAAAGGATTTATTTCTATATTTTTCAAATGAACATAGCCCTGATATGAAATGTGTCCTTTCAAACCCACATCATCTTGCAGTCCAAGCCACACAGAACAGCCCCAGGAGGAAAACCACATCTTACCAAGATCATGTCCTCATAGGTCAGGAAGAGGATGTTGTACTGGTCTTTATTTGAATGCCACTCCCTGATGTGGTTGAACCAGGATGATCCTCCAACTGTATAATACACAAAAGAACCACACAGTACAAAGAGAAGTGAAAAAACAAATGTCAAGAACATACAGTTGCAGAGGAAGTATGAGTTCAGTGCAGAGCAACAGCTGCGAGGTAGCCAGTGGGATACCCTCACATGCACAAGCATGAACTACAAGAAACACACGGCAGGCCAGCAATGTCAGCAAAGCACTGGGAAGCTCTGATTACAACACACACCAAGGGAGAGAGACTTCATTCTCCTTACCGTTGCCTGTCAGATACTGCTCAAAGAAGTCCTCAAAGCTCTTGGGAGTCTCCAGGTCGTCACAGACATGACTGAAGTGGTAATAAGAGACGATGTTGTCCTTTGGATTCCGCATGACATAGATAATCTGACATAAAAAACAAACATCATTCATCCCAGACTTCAAACAAATACATATTATCTCTTGCGTGCCAAAGGTTGTATTTTCCTTGAGTATTTCCATTTTATCTTACTTTATAGCTCCAAATCCCAGAGGCAAATACTTTTTCCCACAACATTTGTGGCACTGCTTTAGATACTAGTTACTTTGCTAATTAAGATTTTACATAAAAACTGTTAAGTACAAATACAAATAAAAGTGGTGCCATTCTGCATAATGAGTAATTTTAGATAATTTAAGTACATTTTGGTGGTATAACCTCTGTATTTTTACTTAATACTCATTTATTCAGACCTTTTTCTTGTAAGGGATTATTTGTAGACTGTTACTTCTACTTAAGTAAAAGATGCGAATACTTCCACCACTGATGTTTCTTAATATATCTTAATATAAATTTATTATACTTTATTTTACTGATAGGATTGGACATCTATACAATACTGACCTTTGCCTTCTTGTCCTTCAGTCCCGGAGGCAGGAGAGCCGGGGTGAGGTGAGAGGTGAAGAGCCGTGGGGATGGTCGTATGGCATAATCTTGTCGTACATCTCTGAACTCCAGCCATGGCATTTGCTCCAAGTTGTTTGCATATTCATGCAGACCCCCATCTAACTCACAGATGGAGATGATGATCTGTTGAGTCCATATAGTACCTGTGGGTCATCATGAGACGTCATACCTGATAAGCAAATGTGTTCCCAGCAAAGCATAAAAAAAAAACTAAATTCAAATAATGTGATTAATATTTTGTCTCCCTCACCTGACTTTAAATAAGTGACAAGGAATATGTCACTATCTCGAATTTCAAAGCTCTGGAGCGAATCGATGTGCTCTGAAGTTGTGAAACCTACGGCAAAATTGAAGTTTTTATACCTGTAGAGATAGTCTGTGATTTGCTCCATGTTTCTCCTGAATCACACAGAACAAAGAGTTGTTGTGTTACGGATCCGAGTAGAGCAGAAATCTGTGGACTCTTGGACTCTAGACTTTGATATCTGCATGTTATTGCCTGTTGACTTCATAATGTATAGGTGTATATCTCTAATACTAACAGCTGGTTGCACTGACACCAACAACACCCTCTGGACTCAGTCTAGTAACATAACTTTATTTATATAATCACATAGACAACTTTATCATTTCATAACTAGAACCTCAAAAAATGCACGGTCTCAAAACTCCCATTTGCAAAAGCCAAAGTGTAAAGAGGGACTTTGCCAGCCTGCTTCTGGAAATACTGAGCTGCAAATGCTATTATTGCACTATTATCGTCACTTCGCTTTAAAGTTTTAGCGTCACTGTGCAGAATGTTTTCACTTTTCTCTGCTGTACGGGAGAAAGTTTTTCTTGTTTACCCTTCTGAGTGAGTTTAAAAAGTACACCTACAACCAAGGAGGCCAACCATTTTTCAATATGCAACTTACACAAGTGGCCCAGCGCACATACAGTATGGTATATCCAGAGCATTAACATAGCAGCAAACAACTACAGAACACTGAGAATGGACTTTATAGCAATGTGAAGGAGACATCTTGTTTGGAGGACAGAACCTGCCACAATCCAAAATAAATAAATGACTCGATAAATAAGTTATTAAATGCAGCAAAAATAATGTTAAAAATTAATGTAGTCATTAATTGATGAAATGTGACCTAAATTGGTATTTTTGACTTGCTTCTTTATTTACTTCTTTGTATTTGTATTTGTAAGTGAGTGCACTTACTCATCACTACTGTTCTGTTAAATTTTAGTTACATACATATTAATTTTAAATATATTTATTTTTTCATTTATACATTCATTTTTCATTTATTATTTTGCGTGTATTTCAAATGTGTGTATTTATTTTTGTACCTATTTCCTCAAACTTAAATTTATACACTTCTTTATGCATTTCTGCCTCATTGTGCAAATGAGGGGGCTGTCAATCGATAAAACATTTAAAAATAAATATGAAATAAATAAAAATGTATACAAAAATAACTAAATAAAAATAAATTAAAACGGGAGTAAATAAATTCGTGAACTGCTCAAAAAGATAAATAAAGAAGCAAATTAAATATCAATAAGAAAAATAAGAAATATCAATTTATGGCACTTTTTTTCAGTGGCTTAATTTATTTTTAATGTTATCACTAAATTCCTCCAGCAGGCTCCTGTTACTTCTGTATTTATTTTTTACCATTCATTAGATAATTTTCCATTTTCTATTATCTATTTTGTATTTAGATTAGTAATGATATTCTTATTTTTTTCCATGTTTTATTCAATATGTTCTCTAAACTCACTCCCATTTGTCTTTAAAATAAGATAAGATGAACCTTTATTTATCCCCGGAGGGAAATTCGCATATTAACTTTACTGTCCATTTCTTGACATAATTTTGCAACTAATATACTATTAATAGGCAGAAAACAATGTGTAATAATGAAGCTATTTGCTGTTTGTGGAGCATCTCTTTTAGGCATTGCTCTCTGTAGAAGGTCCCTGACCAAGAAAAATAGGTTGTAGCTCGTCGTTTATCTTACTACAGTTACAAAGAGCCGTCGTTTGTGTTTTAACAACATTTTGTTTATGAGTTATTGATCCGGGAACTTTGAATTTGTGAATATCTTTCCAGCCGAACTGCCATATTTAGTATTATTAGGCACTCCTGTGCTTTCACTACTATTTTTACTTAATGCACAACTTCACATTTCCCGCAGTTTAACTTTACGTTAACGTTAGTGATAATAGATTACCTGTTCTCCTCGAAATATGCTTGAGATCTTGACCAGGTAGCGTTATCACTCCCTCTGAAAAACACACTGGAAGCAAAAAAAAGCGACGAGCTAACGAGCTAACATTAGCAGTTAGCTAGCTCGCCACCGTGTCCTGCAGGACCAGGCTACGTCAAAACTCATTATTTCTACGAGAGGTTTGGCAATATCCTGCGAACGGCGGGCACCGAGGTGTTTAATCTCAAATTTTCATTGAAAACCAGATTTTAACTGTGTGTTACAGAAGACAATCCACGTCGATCACTTTTACCACAGTCAAAGTTAGCGTCTTCTTCAAATGAAACGCCAATGACCGACAGCTGGCTAGGAGCATATATGAGCCAATCATAGCAACCGTACTTGGCAAATAGCCAATCACATTGCAGCAGGCCAACGACTTTGGACATGCGCATTGTTGTTTTCCCACACTCCTAATACTTGACTCTGCAAGCTTTGCAAGCCAATTAAAATACCATTTTAAAACTGTCCTATCACACGCTGACCTAAAATTGCAGAATAAAGATAAATAACAGCAGTATGCTTCATGTCATGCATTAATCAAGAATTATATTCATTTATAAATTATGCATGTGTCCTCTATCTCTGTGCACCACACCTGAGTTTCTTCAGGGACCTCTTAAGAACTGTGGTCTCTACTGAGGCAGGCAATAAGACAATGTTTCAAATACTTAGACCCTGTTGGATGTAGATGAAGTATTCAGATCCTTTACTTAAGTACATGTACTAATACCACAGTTTTACAAGTAAAATTCATGCATTCAAAACCTAAGGTGATAAAACACTATGATTCTTATTTTCAGGTGATTATATACTAAAGAAAACATACTTAGTATTATTATATTCAATTTCTGCCAATAGATCCCCCTAAATGTTACATTATGGCTTTTTAAAGCACCAGTAAGTAATCAGAGAAGAACACTACAACTTCTTAACCTAAGAGCTTAAAGTGCTGTAAGATTTTAAAATGTAATTGCCTCAGTCAGGCAGCTTCTAGCTACCACCAAGTTTACTGAAAACTGGTAGTGTGTACATAGCTCTCCCTTTACATATATTATTATTATTATTATTATTATTATTAAATAATTTTAAAAGCATCTGGCATGATACTCACAAATGGAGGGTCGGCTTCCCCGCTCTGACACTTGGTTGGTTGATGACACTGGTCCTCACCTGAGAAAAAACAACAGCCAGGTAACTGAATCCAGTTATATGTTGTTTTTAAAACAAAATTAAAATATATTTCCCATATTTTTAATCATGTCACAGAAAACCACAAATATGGACACAAATAAAATTTATTTTGATCCAGAAAAAAATCATATAATTGAACTATTTCATAACATATTAAAGATACAATAATTGTCATAATCTGTACTTTGCATGCAAGTTGTGAGTTTGAAAAGATTCGTGAGATCTGTTATGCACTTTAAAAAAATGACTAGTTAGTGATATTTAGTTTTTTTAAAACCCATCATAGTCAGATTTAAGAGCATACATGGGCAGTTTATACACACACCATTTAGTTACTAAAATAGTTGTGCAATCCACTTTATAGTCATGTACGTCAGGAAAAATACAACAATTAAAAAGTAGAGGACAAAGAACACAGTGTCAATGATTATGGCAAGTCTTCTGTAGTGTCCAGCTTTTCTTTTGTCTTTGTCTTGTCTGTCGGCTTCCTGTCGAGCTGCCTTTACTTCCTCCAGGATTAGTTTCAGCAGGTCGCTGTCACTGGGCTGATCCAGAGGAAGCTCACTTTTCTCTGGAGTCTTTTCAGCTCCAGCAGGCTCTGTGTTGGAGAAGGGAAAGATAATTCAGCAGTATGAGTTGGTATGCTAAAAAGGAAAATACCAATTATCAGTATACCAATATCTGCTGTACCCAAGTGGGCAAAAACAGTTATTGCAGGTTTAAAGGTGCAATGTGTGAGATCTATGAGAGTGGAAGTAACAAAATATAATTGACAAAAATGGAATAATACCTGTGAAATGAAAAATTGAGTGACGTGATTAATTTAAAGCTGGTTTGACTAAAACAGCCGTGATATGATGAAAACACAGCCAAAGACAAAGATCACATTTACGTATTGTGTTGCAGATACAGTATCTACTGAAATAAGCATGCTAACCAGCTAGCTTTGGCCTGTCCTGTCTTATAATAACTCTTGTAGCTCGAGAGGCAATAGTCACTGACTGACCCCTTTTACACCTGGCATTAAACTGCATCTTGTCTCCAGATTTAACCTGATTATGTCTAGTGTGTCCACACAGAGATCTGATTAAGATCTGATCACTTTTTCTGAAAGAGCACAATGATCTGGAGAGGCTGCTGGAGAGCCAATACGTAATGCGTGGATATGTCAGCCTCAAAATGCCACCATAAAGGGAGAGAGGGCCTGCAAATGTGACTTTAAGATACCACTTGTACACACAGAGACTCAGAGCAGTGGCGCTGATGTCTTTGGTCGTGATGGTTCAGTGACCGGAGGAGTGCTGGGGGGACGCTGTAGGTGGAGCCCACACACCAAGCCCACAAAGAGGCATCATTCAGATACTCAGAGACGTGGTCCTCTTTAACTCGTTAAGTCAAACATTTCCAACTTAAGTTTGTTGCCATGAAAAAAATGTGAGAAATGTGGTTTTATATTTGGTCCACACAAACCCCAAATCTGTTTAGCTAGAAGTTGCTTTCACTTGTTTGTATTTGAATGTAGTCAGTCAACCAGTCTGACAACAATATATTATTACAGAAAAATGAGTATATTTGGCAGAAAATTTACCTTTGTGAGAGTCGTCTTCCAGCTGAATTTTCACTTGGGCATTATCAGGGCTTTGAGCCTCCTTATAACACTGATCATCAAGGTCGAATAGGAAGCCCACAAGCATGGCCTCCAGGAGGCTCATCCCCACCAGGGCGAAGATAATAGCACAGTATGTGGCTAAAATAAAGGTGCAGAGACATTTCTGATCAGTGTGATGTTGTTGATACCATGACCATTACCACCATAATGAGGATGATCTGGAAGCCTTGAGAAGCCAGTGAAAAAAACAAACTGGTGATCCAAGTCTGATCTAGATTGTTTTCTCTCCTGTGTTTATGACTTAAGAACAGATTTTAAAAAAGCTTTTGCCAGAATAATCTTTCTAAGTTACTTTTTTTCATCCGTGAAAAAAGGTGAAGAAAAAAAAAACATTGTAGCAGGTGAACCTTTGGGTCAGGATCATTTTTCTGACGGTACATGTCCAGGATCCGTCCTTTCCATGCTTCCCACTCATTGTCTATGAAAGCAGTCGTGCACTGCATTCAGGTAGCTTAGCATAGCATTTCAGGAGACAGACTATCTCGTTGGCCGTTCCTCATGTGCATAAAGTTGAGGTCTAAGCTACTTTATTCGAATCAGGGGTGTCTGGCTTGACTCGCCGCCTCTGGAAACTCCCGAAAAACTTTTAAACTAACCATTGTTGATCTAAAATGTAGTAGTAGGTAGCTCTTGTTGCCAAAATTAGTATTACAAAAAACAATTCAAACAAAAAAAATCATCTGGCAAAACGATTTTACTCATCTGATTTTCCAGATCATTTTAGAAAGATTATCTGCAAAACCTTTTTTTCAGCAGTCTTCAAGTCATGAACAGGAGAGTCTGTGAATGTTCTCATTCATCCAGGTCATATTCATTCTGGCAACAGTCGTCAGACTAGTCGTCAGACTAGTGGGGACTAGTCAGACTGTAGCGTTACGAACTGATGAAGCCACTTATATAAGGGGCGAAACGTCTTCAGAGACAAATCTAAGTCCAGTTGCCTTCGATTCAGTTGTTGCCAGAATGAACAGGAGAGAAAACAATTCAGATCAAACTTAGAGCATGGATCACTAGAATCTCATCGGCTGGATTTTAGAGGCTCTTACAGAGTGACAGAGTTTTCTGAGTGATGAAGTTATGCAATTGGTTAGCCGAGTGTTGTAGTTTCCTCACTGGCCATTGCTCTTCCAAATGAAAAGGCAGGAAATAGTCTCTAGACTCACAAAACTTGGACCAAGCTGTGAAACTAGGCGATCTACTGTAGATCTAAAATGACACCAGATTCAGCAGTAGCACAGTAAATTTCTCTCTTAAAATATTTAGAAGTAGAATTTGGTTGACTGATCAGACGGAGTAACAGAAAGTTTATGAGCTGGCCGCCATGCTGTTTGCTGTTTGAAACAGCGGGCAGAAAACCAGGGACCAATCAGGTGCTTTCCACGATCGGGTACGTCACTGTTGAGGCCAGTTGAGCTGAGCAGCACGGCCCCTAGTGTCTTCACCAGACCTGGTGGACATGTACCACTGGATTTAACATTATAGACATGACAACAGACTATGATTCGAACAATTTAGCCACAAATTCACAGAAGACTTTATCAAAGTTGAACCTCTGGTCTGAGGTCTGTGTGGCAGCTCACCAATCATTGGCAACCTGTCTTCAGTGGAGGGCAACATGTCCTTAAGGATCAGCAGTAGGACGGAGATGGACAGGAGTATAGTCACTTTGAAGCTCAGCTTTTCACCATTGGCCTCACTGATGAAGAAGGAGGCCAAATCCAGGACCAGAAATAAGAACAGGGGCACGATGAAATTTATCACATAAAGCATCGGCTTCCTGGAGAGTGTGACCTAAAAAAAAAAAAAAATCTGATTTCATATTGACTGGAAATAAACACACACACTGTTTCACATACATGTTATTAGAAATACATTTCTTACCTTGTAAATAAGTGTTAATTGATTTTCACTGGCTTTGGTGAAATTATAATTGATAATTTCCATGTTGCTGAGTTGCCATTCTCCCTGCGTGACCATGATCTTCTCAGAGATTTGAGAAAGGATTGTGTCATTGTAGAATACTCCTAGTGTCATGGTGTTATCTGTGTGGAAGGAAAATATATCAAATGATTACATCAAATACATGGTGTTCCAGGCACGACCTGAGAGGAGGCCCCGGGGAAGATCCAGACCTAGGTGGAGAGATTATAACCCACAGTGGCCTGGGAACGCCTCAGGATCCCCCTGTCACAGCTGGTTAATGTGGCCTGGGAAAGGGAAGTTTGGGGTCCCCTGCTGGAGCTGTTGCCCTCGCGACCCGACCCCAGATAAGCGGTTGAAGATGACGATCAAATACTGTATGTTCTGAAGCAGTAAAAACAAGATGCGCCTGCACTAAATCTGGTGTACTTTACCGCCAGAGTTCATGGATGAAAATGTGAGTGTACATCCTTGTGTATCGAAGGGGAACAGGGAGAGATTCAGCAGACAGGTGGAGGTGAGCCGCTGATGTCCATTTGCCAACACTATGCCATCGGCAGACAAACTGACAGTGGGACTGTTGTGAACGCTCCCAGTATCAGACACACTGAAAAAGAGGCAAGAAGACATTCTGCTTTAATGTCTTCATCAAAAAAAAAAAAAAAACAGTCAGAACACAAACATTTTATCAATATAGAGAGCTAAACAAATCACCTAATCTTATAAACTCAATTTGATAATAGAGAAAAGCCACTTTACAACTAAGCAATGAATACAGTGTTTTTGCTTGTAATTGTTTTAGCTCATTTTACAGCTAAATAGTAACCACAAGATGTTTCTGAAAATATTTTAGATGAGAAATAGTCATTACAGTAACAGAATATTGATAATATTTAATATTTGATCAGCGCTGGCTGGTTTGACTGTTTGATCAAAGTTTGCGAATGACTGACAGCTGCTCAGCGACGGCAGGCTCCAGCTTGTCTCTGATTGGTTGTTTTCCTCCAATCTGTGAAATCTTATTCTTTTTTGTTTTGCTTTAGGATTTTAAATGTTTGGGACAATCACAAAAGATTAGTTAGCTGACTGTGGTTCAGTTTCTTAAAGTCATCCAAGACAACCTCCTTTATGAAACGCCTGCTTTAAATAACATCAACGAACTGCCAACACATTCTCATCACAACTCGTCACATACTCAATGCTTTGTCAGACTCCTCGGCTTCACTGTTTGTCTTCTTGCTCTCAAAGCCACATCACCACTCCCAGCACACTTTCCCTGAGCGTTTATATTGACATGGATGGGTTTACATAATAGTTAATGAAATGCCTGGTGCATCTCATACCAATGCTGAAGGGTGCCTTGTGCGTCGGTACTGAACGCTGTCAGCCATGACAAAATATTGGTATTTGACACCCTGGGAATGAAAATGGGCTGAAACTGTAGTTAAGTAATGAATGGTAGTACATACTCCTCTTGGATGCTTATATCTGGGATCCACAGCCTCGATCGTGGAACGGTCAGGGTGTCAATCCCACAAAAGTCTGTCGAATTCCAGGTTAGAAATTCATTCATCCAACGCTTGGGAAATAAAAAAAAAACAAAACAAAACAAAACACACATTTAATGACACAGTTTGATGAGATTGAAAAAGTCATTAGAGTAAACACATATATACAGTATGTCTGGTGATAAGACATCACTGATGTTTGAAAGTGCACCTGAACTCAGCGTGATTCTGTCATTCCTTAATGTGTCGGTCCAGAGTCTTACCATTTGGATCCAGATGTGACTCGTGAAAGTTTGAAACTTCTCATCCTGCAGACAACCAGCAGCAATAGTATTTACAATAAGAAAAATAGCTTGTTTACTTGAAAGGATTGATTCACCCAAATCACATATTTATATCTATGCAGACAGTTTGGGGTTTATTTTCACAGGTTTTGAGATATGTCCCATCCAGATAAAACAGAGGTGAACAGAATTTCATTTGTGGTGCTCACAGCAAATTGAGCAAAGGCATAAAATAGCATATAAGGCTAAATAGGTCACACCCACATTCATCATCAATATGACACTTCAGATATTGGTTAATATCTGCCCCCAGAGCATATGCACCAAATTTAATGAAATTCTGTCCACCAGATCTTGAGGTACACATTTTTTTTATATTTGTGGCACTCTTTATGGGTTGAGCTGAAAATGCTTTGGAATGCCTATTCCCAAATATGTAGTGAAGATATCTACCAACATTTATGATGATTGGATTGATGGTCTATAAATTATGGCCAATTTCCTACTAAGCCATGCCCCTTTAAAGTTTGTTGGTCAACATCGTCAAAACACAATTAGACATCAACAAGCTTTTGATAACTTTTGACCAGTTTGGTCCAATAATAATCCACAGATAGTTTGGTGGTAATCAGACCCGTGATTTAGGAGGAGATTGTAGTATGGTTTGTTTTTGTCCACATACAAATACGCACCTTGTCTGTTGTTGTTTAACTTGTTTTTTGATGTTGTTTTTCAAATTATTTTGTTTTCTAATTGTTATTATTACTTTACTATTATTATTTTAACATGGGTATTATCTTATTATACTAAATTTTGTTTATTTCCTTAACAAAAAAAGATGAAAAAATGTTTTCCTTTACTTTTGAATACTTTTTTTATATTGAAACTAATACACAAAGGTTTATGCACTGTAAGAATTAGAAAGGTTATAAAGACACTCACCACTTCTAAAATGCCATACAGCACCATGTCCAGCTGAATGAGAGAGGTTGTGGTCCAGTTTTTCACAGGTCGCATAATTGCTAGAACATCGTTTGTTGTCGTCAGGTTTAAGTGTGTCAGAAGACCAACGTACGAGCAGTCCGAGGTCTGACTGCTGGAAACACCTGCAGGGAACAAGACACAAAACCTTTACAGACAAGCAAAATATTACAGTATAATAGTATAAATCCATACTAAAAAATATAATATTTAAGTTGAAGTTAATCACTCACCAATTAAAGCAAGCAAAGCTAGAGTCCTCAGAGCTGACATGGCTGTTTGTCTTCATCTCAATCTGAGCAAATGCTTTTAAGCTGTTTAAGCTGCAAAGCTGTGTTTAAACAGCAGAACAATACAACAGTTAAGGGCAGAAGAAACATCAATAGAGCTAATTAATTGCATTGTCAAAGTAAGACAGCTTCTCTTTGCTTTTGCGGTCTGTTAAGGGACAAAACACAAATCACCCGTGCATCTCTATTGTTGACACACAGCTGAAAAAAAAGTCAAAAAGTCAACATGAGGAGATCTCAGTGACATCAGGTGGGAGTGGGAATGGGTTTTAGTGTGCACATCACTGCTAACAACACCTGCGCTCAAGAAAAACAAAACAAGCATAAGACTAGAAATGATTCCAGGTTTTTAATTACATAATATAAAAATAACCTGCACATAGAAAGAAGTGAACAGCACATTCAATATGTTAAAAAAGACTCCTGTGTTTGCAACACTCAGAGAAAGAATTTTCCTTATTATGACTGCATATAAGAACCAACATAATCACAACTTTCTGGCCAGGTGTTGGTGAAAAGACATTTCTCCAATTTAAACATTACAATCAGGCAAACTTGATGTGCTGTGGAGGCTTGTGTGGTGAGATAAAAATCTCCAGAACACCTACTAATGTACCTTGTTATATTTGTGTATACTGTATTTTGTCCTTGAGCAGCACAGTTCACTCTGTTTCTTTGTGAATACTAGTTTGACAAATGAATCTTAACTCAAGGCCTACTGACTAACTTAGCAGCTGATGAAGATGTCAATTAAAGCCCCAGAAAAGGTTAAAAACTGGACCTGAAGATGTGAAGTGTTCTTCTGATTATGGCCTCAAATCAGTGGTTCCCAGCCTTTTTCCTTTGTGGACCCCCTTTCTATCATCATTAAGTGACAATTTATTGATATTTCACATTATATTCAATGCATAACAATAACTGTACAGAATAACTGATAAACTGCACAATTAACCCAAATAGTGAATGCAGTAACTGAAGGACGTTTGTGATTTAGATTCATTCGACGCGGATTTGAATATTGCATCAGTTTTCCTGTTATTCTGCCTCTGTGATGGTGAGGCACGATTTATGTTTTGGGATTGTCCGTCCATCAGTACGTACATAATGTACAATTTCTTCAAATTTGGCACAAATTTCTGTCCACTTGTACCAAAGGATGAACTGGTGAGAATTTGGTGGTCAAAGGCCATGGTGACATAACAAATCACACAAATGGTAAAATGGTGATGATAGATTAGTTGGCGGAGGAATACAACCACGAGGCAGTAATTCTAGTTAGGGACTTTTAATACAAATCTTTGTCTGTATTAAGTGTTTCTCTATTTCCTACAATCATTCATACTTATTAAGCTTCATTTTGACAAATTTTGTGTTTTCTTCTCCCCGATGCTTGGCCATCTGTCAGCTCTTTGGTTATTTTAACTGCATACTTTACTAACGCAGGACGGGCCTGTTTAGCAGAGAGGGAAGGCTCTTAAACAACAATCCAAACTTTAAAAACTAAATTTAGTTTTCTTTACAGCAATGAATGACATGCTGAGATATAAACCAAATGTATATTTTTTTAAAGTTGTCTCACATCCTTTAAAATCAAGGAAGCCTCATGACCCCTTGTGAAGTGAGCAGGATTCCTCAGGTTTTGAACCTGTCCCCAGAAATGTACGTGAATGTGATTTAATCTTATATATTTTAGTTGTATTAAAGTATGCACAAATCCCAACATTGTCCATCTTAGAGCCGATGCTTTAAAAGTCAGTGTGTGGCAGTAAACGGCAAAAAAAAATAAACCTGACACTGTAATTTTTTTTTTTTGCTCTAAATTACTTCCTTTCGCTAATGCACACAAAATCATCTAACAACAGCTACCATTCACCAGACAGCCTGCTTGTAGTTACTGTTAGTGTATTTATTGGTAGCAACAACTTATTCCCCACTATGATTGAAGTACTCAATCTGTCTTGTTACTGCTGCAGAAAATAAACAGTAACATATCTGGTCATATTTATAGCTTGTCAATCTGAAGGTCTGTTGGTCCCAGAAATGAATAAGGAATATATCTTTTCTCTCTGACAGCACTAAAGCCAGACAACTGGTGAAGCCATTATGTGTATAAGTAAAAAAAAGTGGTTGTTCAGAGGTCGTATCAAAAAGATCACAGTGGCAGATAAAAACTCTGGCACTAAAACCACCCTCCCTTTGTAAATCACTGGTTGTAAATCAATGTTTTTATTGTTGTATGTCCAGCCATTAATTTAAAAGTCCTGAATATGTGTTTTACAGTGACATTAAAGAGCTGTGAGGTCTCAGGGGAACACATCAGTGGGCAGCTGGAAGTCCTTGAAGGTGTAGAAGGAGATGTCCCCGTGGTCCACCACGGCAAAGACCACCGGGATGTCTCCACTCTGGAAGGCCAGCAGCTTGATGACTCGCAGGTCCGGCACGGGTCCATCGAAACTGAGACATAACAGGGAAAGAATGAAATTACACATTATCCCCTGAAAGCATTTTCTTTAACCCAGCCCTCCCAGCCATTTATTTCCCATATTTGCAACTCCAGGTCTTTTTATCAGATGGGAAGAAAAAAAAAAACACAGAGACCAGACAAAACACACAGACATCGTAGCTTCAGAGAGAGACATGTCACTACAACACTTTTGGGCGTGTAGTCTTTCTAATTACGTATTTTTACAGTCTGATACTTCAGCTTTTTAACAGACTGAGGCTTTCTTAACTTCCAAAATTATCTTCAAATAAACATCAAACATGTGATTCATGGTCCAATTTAAATGAGAAAAGTTATTTGTCTCTCGCCACTGACTACCATTCATTTTTTTTCCAAAATAAGGTCTCATGGTGGTCCACGAGAAGTGGTGGGACTTCACCTCTCTGTAGAGTGCTAAAGGGATGACGTATTTTTGTAGCCCAACCAGGAAGTTTGCATCACCACAAAAAGCCAATGGGATTTTACCATTGGATTTTGGATTATTGTAGAAAATAAGCTCTGTGGCAAACACAGCAGTGAAGTCGGTGTGATGACGTTTAGTAGCCTCATTTAGCCACTTGTTAACAACCGCCTTTTTTAAATACATGTAAAAGCTTCAAAACTCACCAATACTGATGTATTTTATATCGTACAGCAAAGCATTAAAATCTCTTCAGCTTGAGTTAATCACAGACTTTATTTCAGACATCTAACTAAAAACCCATTAAAAACCCATTGACTTCTAGATGAGGGAACTGGAAGGGCTAAAATGCAAACTCATTTCCAGGTTTTCAAACTCATTACTGCAGCAAAAATGAATCAATCTACAGAAATTTCGTCAACAAGTAGTTATTTCCAGGTTGCTTCTCAAATATGCTGTTTTTTCTGTTTTACATTATTGTG
Source organism: Pterois miles (assembly GCA_947000775.1). Taxonomy (NCBI): domain Eukaryota; kingdom Metazoa; phylum Chordata; class Actinopteri; order Perciformes; family Scorpaenidae; genus Pterois; species Pterois miles. The sequence goes on from CAMQGK010000567.1 coordinate 10,563,528, forward strand.
AATTTAATTTTCTGAAGCGTTGATGAGACCAAACCAGCAATCTGAATGACGTCGCATTGCATTCTGGGAAGTTGTGATGAGCATTTCTGACATTTTTCAGACCAACTGATTAATCAAAAATTGAAAAAGAAAGATGGCCATTCATCTTCAACCACTGTGATATTTATTTAATTTAGTCTGTTGTTTACTGTAAGCTAATCTTGTGTAAACACACCCGCTGTCAGTTTGTGGGTAATTACTTACCTGCACACACACATCCGGGAGTAAGGTTTCCCCGGGTTGCTCTTCTTGAAGTCAGCCACCGTATCAGGTTGGTAAACATTAAAACAAATCCTCCACTCATCAGAGCCTTTTAACCTGAGCAGACAAAGCACAAGGTGGTGCCCTGAATGACGCACTCTCTATTACAGTACAATACATCAATCTCACTGTACACCAAGACAGGCGACACCACAGCAGCAGCATCTCACTCCTTTGTTTCAGACTCATTCATCGTATATTTCGATAGCAGCAAAATGAGCTCAGTTCATATGAAGTCCGAACTCTTTTTCTTTCACAGGTGACTCAGAGTTGATGTTTTCTGATCAAAATGAACATTGAGGTCTGAGCCAGTCTGGGCTACATGGCTACATGCAGCAGGTGAGTTATTAGTTGCCTCTTGCTCCCAGACGTCGTTGTGATTCAGTGACTTACTAAATCAGGGTTTCTGCACACATAACAGGCGATTAAATAACTTATTATAACTTATTACTGTCATACTATTCAAAGAATGACAGAAAAACAGTAGAGACAATAAGGCCTACATTTATTTATTAATGCGATATTAAAGGGGTAATTTGGATGTTTTGAAGTGTGGTTGTATGAGGTACTTATCCATGGTCAGTGAAATCAACTGTAATAACAGTGTAATAACTGGATATAGAACTAAGCGATACCTGGATGCTCCCTCGAGTAAATGTGTAGATTTAATCACACTGATTTTATCCAGTAGCTCCCCTGCAATAAAAAACAAATATCACTGACCTGAATCCAACAAATTTATCGATGTAGATGAAAATCCATAAACTACATAGTGCATGTAATCTCACCAGTGGGGATTGGCTGTCTCGGGTCATGTAAAGGAGTGACTTCCCTGTTCCACAGGTGAGCTGGTCGGCCTTTACGCTTTGCCTGCCGCCTTGCCAGGAGCTCCCGATACTCCGCCCAGTTTCTGCACCGCCGAACCTTGAAGGAACTCACAATGTGATGTGTCCTTTTTATACTTGAAAATATACACAATATTGATTTCCAAGGTCATACTTCCAACAAAACAACATACAGTATGCTACCCACCTCTCTGTCCTTGTTGACGTCCCACCGGCGCTTCCGCTTGTCCTCTTCCCTCTTCTGCTCATTTGAGGACATCTTCACCTCCCTCAAGTTTATCCTCTGCCTCCAGGGGACAACATCACAGATTCCCACAGCCAAAGACCCAGGGAGCAGAGAGGGGTCTGGAGAGGCCAGGCAGCTGGAGAGTTGCTCCCTGGAGCCCAGGTCAGGGAAAGGGATGGAGCTGAAGTCCCAGCGTGAGGTGCCAGAGGCGGGCTGATGATCTGGTTGGTCCACGAGAACATCCGTCATCCACCAGCTCCTGCCCCCCTCTTCCAGTGCTGAACCTGCAGTGGGAGTCTGGGTCCCTGAAGTCTCTGAAGACATCATCAGGTGTGACTCAGCAAGCTTTTTATCCTCCTCACCTTCATGGCTGCATACATCCTCCTCCATTCTGTCAGTTGTGGATTCTTCTTGTGCTTCAGTGTGACTAGAGCAAGAGCAAACATTGTGTGATGGATGGGTAAAGTTTTTCTTTAGATATTGTTTTAATAGGACCCAAAGCAGCAAGAGAAAACCTGGTAGCCATAGCAAACAGATTAAAACACACATCACCAACTTGAGAGTGATTTTAGTCTTTGATTGAAATTGCAATTCATCTCATTAATTTCATTAATCTTTTCATCCTTGAAATATTGCCTTTTTTAACTCAGAAAGATAATGAAATGCTCATTCACTTCCGTTTAAACTATTGTAATTCTCTTTTTACTGGATAACCTAAAATGCCTTTAAGAAAACTACACCTAATTCAGAATGCTGCTTAACTAAAAAAAGGAAAATGGATCACATAACCCCACTGCTAAAGATACTGCACTGGCAATCTGTATCTATTAGAAGTGAAGTTACTTTACTTGTTTAAAAAGCTTTAAATGGCCTTCGCTCAAGTTTGACAGAATCCCAACAGGATCATGACCGTTTCAGAGCAACAGATATTTCAGTTTGTTGATGTTAACTGACTCTCAGCCAAATATGCCGTGGTAGCTCGTAGTGATGGCAGGAGCAGGACTTCACCTCTCTATACAAGAGCAATTAAAGACAAAATTACAAAATAATTAGGATGCTTAAATAAGATGGGGAGCAGTACATACAGAGCTTTTTTTAACCAATGGAGGCTGTGCTCCAAATTGCATATTTTTTCTTTATACTTTTAGTGTATACTGTAACTGTATGCATAAAATTGGGACATGCTACTTCATCATAACATTGCACATTGAACTTTGACCCTATCTGCTGCTCAGAGGATTGCAGGTCAAAATAGCTAGAAAGGCATGCTGGCTTGTATACTGCAAAATGTGACTGGACGCAGTCGGACTTCCTGGTGTTTTTGTTATACTGTATGTGACATGCTATGTATTGGGTCAAATTAATCTTTTTCTAGCATAGTTAATAGTATGGCAGTATGAGTATTAGAACACACAGGGAGTGATTTTGTGCAGTGCCTGTGTTTACCTGGATGCTGTGGTGCGAGTGAGAGTGGGGCTGGCGCTGCGCTTCCTCTTCAGTTGTTTCCCCGCTCTGTCACGCGACTGCGGCAGGTTCAGCTGCCTCGCATAGGACGATGGCTCCGAACTGTAAGATGCCAAACACACATTTATTTACACATTTACACATTTAACGCTGATGTCAAATGCTAGACATTTCACAGCAAACAAAATACAGAGTCACTAAAGATCCAGTTGGACAGGATTTCTCCATGCTACGTAATGAAGCGCATGTCTAAAAAGAGACTTTAAATGTGGGTATAGATAATGGACTGAGTCACTTCTGTCTGCCCTCAAAGTGGTAGACCAAACAACCTATCATCTTATATTGCAAAGCCTGATTTAACGTCTAAGCCCATCTGAATAGGGTGTTTAGATTACCTGGGATCAAACCTGTGCACCACATAGCCAAGCCTCTTTAAATGCCCGAACACCTTTGTAATAAAAAAAGAGTCGTTAGATCAGTTGAGCAGTGCAGTCCTCCTTCAGAATATCCGTTAGGACATTAACTTGTACCTGATATTGCTGGAGGGTCACTGTGCTCGAGGACAGAAACTTCTCATACCCGTCCTGGATGGACAGTGGCAGGTCCTGATAAAACACCTGCACGTTTCCCTGTCCACACAGTCACTCATAGATGTCATTAATCAGTATTTTACAGATGACAAGTGCTAGATAAATATTACTAAATAACACAGAGAACAATGTGTAAACCACTCACACACTCCATCAGGTAGAGAGCCTCTTCAGGGAGGAGAAACTGCTTGCCACTGGCAGAAAAGCCCATCGTCTGCCAAAACTTTCCCTATGTAAAAACAAAAACAAGTGTTTTAACACCAGTGTCAGAAATTAAGGGGGGCAAAGGGAAAAATGCCACAAGGAATCTCAGAATGCCCCTAAAAACTGAGACTGACACACTGAGCTATTTACCAGTTTAGGCCAATATCCTAATCCTACATTTAGCAATCATTTTATTGTGATCTAAATACTATTTCAACCTCTAACACAAGACAGAACATTCATTGATAGTAAATGTTTTTAACTGAAATTTATCTGGTTATCATTATTTTGACACAGTGTAATAATTTGACTAATGATAGAGGAGGAAGTGCAGATGAAATCAGCTCATCATAGACTGTGTGTATTGTTTGTTTCACTTAGTGATACAATACTCACAGCTGGAGACTGAAGCTCCACAATCTGGTCGCTTGGAATCCATGTGGCCTTCACGAGGTTTCCTCTACAGTATAATAAAAACAGGCAGTATACAGTATATATCTCATGTTGGTGCAGAACAATCTCAACAGACATACTTATACATACATTATTGGCAATAGCATATAATACAATACAAAAAGTTAATAGACTTTCTGGCCACCAGGGTGCAGAAAACAGACACAGTCCTGACATATCATCTTATAAAGTTGGCATATTTGTTTGGAGTTGTGTTTGTGTCCATCTGATGAATGCACATCTATTAGTCACATTTCTTTTAGCTCTCATTTTGTCTTTTTTAGGGGACTACAAGTGGCGTTTTAGAGGGAGATAGCAGGTCACCATTAGACGTCACAGCACTGTGTGCCAAGCTGTCATAAAGTCATAAATCAGAAATAAATAGATAAGTGATTAATTAATTAAGATAAATGTTGAACGTGTATAAGGACTTATGATAAAAGTATATGTATGATAGTCGTCCCCATGCTCTATTGTCTCAGAAGCTGTTGCAGCAATTTTTGGGTTGGTACCATTTGTTACACAACTTTGGAGCTAAATTTAATAAAAATATTTTTTTACCACTCAACAATTCAAAAAAATGATCAACAATCCAACACCAATAAAGAAACACCATAGAAAAGCCATGCTGTGATTTGGTTTCAAAAACATTTGACATTTTGAGATTTCTCAGAGAACTGCTTTTGTGAGTGGATGGCGAACACCTCTGTTCTGTCTGTTTTTACAGTTGGGCCCAGTTTATGTAATTCAGGTCCGTTTAGCAACCCAAGTATGCAGAAATATTCAAATACACCATTTTAGAGTGTGGTTTTCAGTAGGGTTGGTGTATACAGCATTATTTGCATAAATGTATATTTCTTATAGGAACCAAAAGAACCAATTTCATACTTATATGTGTTAATTGCCAGATTATAAATAAATGAAATAGCATTCACGTGGTTGTTGCATGCTCTAGTGCCATGACAGCTCAGTGTTATATTACTTATGAAGTACAGCTGCATATAATTACAGTATTGTGTATTTCCAGTGTCAACATGAGTCATAATCTTGTGACTACCGTAACTGCCACGAGACCTCGCCCAGACATGTTATATTCATTTAACAACAGTGGTAGATTATTCATATCTTTTACTTGAGTAGTTAAAAGTACCAATACCACACTGTAAAATTACACTGTTACAAGTATTGAAAAGTGTAAGTATGCTAGTATCATTAGGAAAATGTACTTAAAGTAACAAAAGTACTCAATGCAGAAAAATGTCTGCTGTGAGTTTATCTGATGAAATGGTATATAGCATACATTATTATGGTGTAATCAGCTCAGAAACCCCCTTATTGTCAATCTAGCTAGGAAAGCCATCCATCTCCTGAATGCTCTAGGTCTCTAGTTTGTGGCTGTAAAGTTTCATGAGGCACAGGTTGTTTTATACAGTGAGGTCATGTTTCAAAAAATGGTCTTACAAAAATGAAATGGCTTCTATGGGGACAACAGAATCACACATAAATACAGTTGGGTTCACTGAATCCACAAGAGTCTCAGCTTTAGAGTGATACCACATTCATGTAAGTCAAGACTGTTTAGGGACCCCAGTATGGAGAAATTTTCAATACCATTTTAGAACAGGAGAAAATAACACATTTGTACTGCATGCGATTAACCGCATGATTTTTGCCCAAAACTGCATGTGATTATCATAAATAAAAAAATATAGAGTGAACATGTCTGTAAAGGGGAGACTCGTGGGTAACCATAGAACCCATTTTCATTCACATATCTTGAGGTCAGAGGTCAAGGGACCCCTTTGAATATGGCCATACCAGTTTTTCCTCAACAAAATTTTGCATAAATTTGGAGTATTATTTATTAAAAATATTGATTTATTATTAATTAAAGAAGTCCTGACTTTTATCATCTACTTTGCATTTATTTTACTGGGTTAAAAATCTGTCTGCAGAAGCTAGAATCTCCAACGGCAGAAATCCTTGAATGCATCACTAAGTATCAATTGGAAGAGTGCCGTGAGTGGATCATACATCAATAATTATCATTGGGATATAGAGTGCTGTATGTGTAGATAGATGCTACGCCGACTCACAGCTTCTCCACTCTCTCCTCTGAAATGAGGCTCCAGTGCTCATTCAGACTCTGCTCAAGCCGCTGTCTTTGCTCGTCTGAGTCATTGGGGAAGAAGTCTTTCTGTCCTCTGACAGGCATCTTGTGACTCCTGGACCGGGCTGCAAACAGCTCAGATGGACTGGAAATTAAAGAGAGAAAACAACCTCCAGCTTCAGACATGCTTTTATCACTAGACAGAGGTAATAAATATCAATATATAAACTCAAAGGTCTGTATAAAAACATCTGAGGTGCCATCTTGAGTTTTTACGTCAT